>CM021102.1:115889623-116495936 GCA_007115665.2 Sequoiadendron giganteum
AATCCCTCAACCCTCCCTAGGTACTCTACTAGCTCTCACACTAGTGTCACCCATTGCTCCCGTGCAAAATTTTGAAATCGCATCACCCCATGGTTTCTCTCGTGTAATCCGTTTGAACATATGAGGGGCACCTAGAATATCCTGTACTAGCCCATACTGCCTCATCACCTGATCTAGCCTATGTGACTACTATCTAAGGCTCTCTCCCAACTATTTTATAGTGATTCATGAAGTATCCCCTATGCCTATCCTTATCCTCCCTCCATCCCCTAAAGCACAGTGTCATATATGAACTCCACACTATATCCTCCTCCAAATCATCAAACAACCTCCTCCACCTATCTAAATCTCCTGCACCCCGATACCAAAAAACCTAACCATACTCTGCACCATACCAATAGGCCACCAAAAATGTCATATCCTCCTGACCCACTCTCACCACATCCGGCCTGGCCACAGTAATGTGCTCCTAGGCCCATGCCCACAACAATGTCACATGACACATGCTGAGTGCCCCCTGATAATAGATCATGTTCATATCTCTATATAGTTGTACAGGGATGCATGGACCCCATGTGAACTATCCATCCCTCCCCTCAATAATATGTCAGATAACCTCCATGTAGCTAAGGCTGTAAAATATCTCACTCCTATGTAGTATGAGTATCTCGTTGATCAACCCACAAAGGTACAATGACAATGGTGGTACTCTCAACTCCAAACATCTATCCACGTCCAATGCATTCTTCTCCACTGGCACGTCCTCTCACCCAAATAGGACCCATATGGTATGATCTAGTGCCTCTCCCTCTGATCTCATCTTGCTCACCATATGCCCTGCTATGGGAAATCTTGATATCCACCAAACATCCTCTAGCATCATTGTCATCTCTCTTGTCGAGAGATGGAATGTCGACGTCACTGATCCTAGTGCTCAATTAGGGCTATCAACATTGCTCGATGCACCCTGATGGATGGATACCCTAATAGGTGCAATAGCCTTGCCTGAGCCAAAGCTTGATGGTCTACTTTAGTCATCACTACTTGTGTCATTTCCAACACCTCTAATCTCCTCTCTCGCGTCCGCAAGCTGTCGAACCTCTGCAACCAAACCACACAACTTGTTAGTCGCCACATCATTCCCTTTATTTATTTCCAAGCCTTGGGAGCCTTTTTCCACTAAATTTTCCTAACACTCTTCCCTTAGATACTTTTCATAAGTTATTTCCCTTCTTTAATGTTTCTTTCCCCTCCATGCACTTGGTGTATCACCTTTTCCAGGCACGGCCTCCCCTTGGGACACGGTCGCCCGTTCCAGGCACGACCGCCCTTCGAGGCGGGGTCACCCGTCGGGGCACGACCGCCCGTTTTTGGGGCGGGGCTGCCCCTTTTTGGGGTGGGGCCACCTCATGTTGGGGCGAAGTCACCCCTCTGTGGGGAGTGCCCACCCCATGCCAAGGTGGATCCACCTCTCTACGAGGCAAAACCGCTCCTCTTAGGGGTAAGGCCGCCCCACCCGAGTGCAATCGCTCCTTGCTAGGGTGGGGCTTAGCCACCCCTATGTGGGGCAAAACCATGAATTTGTTCCTATCCTACTCATTTTTTTCTCTACAAACCTCTTTTTTCCCCACATTACTATGTGACATTTTTCCCTACCCATTAGCTGAAATTGATTTTTTTCTTCTACCCATTTTTCTAACCTAATTCTACTCCCAAACCCACATTTTCAAATGGAATTTTAACTACAAAAATATCTCAAAAAAAATACTTAAATCACAAAGGGGGTTTGAATCTAACCTGGCATGGGACCATACACTCATGATAGAAGCTTTGCACCTCATCCCCATGATGGATGATGTTGTCATCATAGTCCTCTGTCATCTTCTCTCTTTCTCTTCCCTCTTCTCTCCTCTCTTTCTCAACTACTAGTTGTCCAAATGAGGAATAGTATTTCTAAAATTACTATTTAAACCTTCCATCATTTTCACCTTTTTAAAATAAAGGGAATTTTTTCCCTCTATTTAACTTTTTCTCCTCTGATTAATCCTCCAACTTCCCAAGGCCACCATTTGCGCCCCATGTATTCGTTTGACTCCGTTCAAAATCTTTTTTTCATGGTTTTTTGATCTCTACCCAATGGTACCTTGCATTTCTTCATATTGAGAAGTCGTCTAGGGCCCCTTTTTCTTCCCCTACCACCCTCTTCAGGGGGCATACCCTACCGAATCTATTCAAACCTCCTTCTTGGTCATTTTCCTGTGTGGTTGGGCCATCTCCTTTCACTTCCCTCCATTTGAGTAGCTCATGTAACCTCTCCCATGTTGGGGCATATTTTTCTAGTCACTTCCTCTATAGAGTCATTTGCATTTTATTTTTCTTTGAAACACTATTATTCTAACAATATTTCGAAGAGGGGCAAAATGTAGACATCCAAATTTGATCATTTACATAAGGACAAATTTATTCCTATCATTCCTATCACTCATCCATTTCAGCAATGTTAATTAAATCATTTATTTAATTAATGTTCCCCTTTTCCCTAACATCCCTAAGTTATTTAATACAATCAATTAAATAATTTACCATTAGCCCATTTCCTCTCTAAATTAAATAAATAAATCAATTTATTTAATTTAGTCAGTTATCCTTTTCAATTTTAAATTCATTCTTTCTCTCTCCTTCTCCCATCCTCGATAACCTCTCCAATAATCTAGGTTAATCTTATTAATCCCTCCTTGGGATGTGCATATCCTTAATTAGGATTAATGTCACATCCTCCATATCTAGCCACTTGCTTGTAATCTTCATTAATTAGCTTAATAACCTATTTTCACAATCCTAATCCTAATCACTTACCTTTTCTAGCATATCCTTAAGTCAACCTTTCATGATACTTACCTTTTTTGGGTTGACCTCTTCTGCATGTGAATTAAAAATTCACACTTATTCCCTCCATGCATTTGTCTTCCCCATGACCTCGCAAAGGTCACATCAAGTACATGGGACAAGGACCTCCTTTTGGAGGACCTTGTCTTATCCATTGGATTCTCGCAAGCAAGTGAATTAAAAAATCACTTTTATTCCTCCAATGCCTTCTCCATTCCCCATGGTGACAAGGGTGGACTTTCTAAAAGTCATCACTTGTCACTTTCAACCCCATATGGGGCCAAGGAATACCTTTTTGAGGAAATTCTCTCCCATCCCAAGGTACTTTTAAGTACCTTGGGACCACATGGCCTTTTCAATGTCACCTTGTACCCTTTCCATCTCACCATGTCCTTGGACACTTCATCCACCACATGGCAAGATGTGAGGGCTTGTGAATCCTCAAATCACCATAGCCCTCCATCTTGGCCATGGTGGCTCAATCTTGACCATTGAATCCTCTAGAGAATTCAATTTCTTCTATAAATACCCCCCTTTTTCAGTCATTAAGTGACCTTATGACCTTTATGCATTATTGTCAAACTTATGCTCGATGCGAGCAAGAGGATTCACAACTCAACATTCCATTTACTTCACAACTTTCATAAAATTACTCATCTCAAAGAATTATTAAGTGCATTCTAGATCACATTAGAAACATAGCCATGGTAGCCCACAATTTAAGGCAATGAACAGTCATTAATAACTTCCACAAAACAAATAATGAAGCCAATCCATTTGGTGAGACTTCAAATCACATAATTTCAGACCTTCATTCCAATTTTTATGAAGATCCAACGGTGGAAAATAAAGTTATTGCATTTTTCCCAAAACTGCAAACCCTAGGCAGTGTTCAAACCTGCCCTCACCAAAACAGTCATATCTTCCACAAAACTCAAAATTCAATGAGACAAAAAGAATTGTAGAAACTAGAAAGAGATATTCCATCCATATATGATAATCTATTATTTGAATCCATACCAACCATACAAATCACAACTTCAACCTGAAAACAATAAAAAACATAAAATGTACACCTCTAAGTGATGCAGAGCAAAGAGGATTCACAACTCAACCTTCCATTTAATTGACAACTTTCATAAAAATATTCATCTCAAACAATGATTAAGTGCATTCTAGATCACAATGTAATCATTTTCACAACAACCCACAATTCAATGCAAAAAACAGTCATTAATAACTTCCACAAAACAAATAATGAAGCCAATCCCTTTGGTGAGATTTCAAATCACATAATTACAGACCTTCCTTCCAATTTTTATGAAGATCCAATGGTCGAAATGAAAGTTATTGCACTTTTCCCAAAACTGCAAACCCTAGGCAGTGTTTAAACCTGCCCTCACCAAAATAGTCATATCTTCCACAAAACTCAATAAAATTCAATGAGACAAAAAGAATTAGAAACTAGAAACAGAGAGATTTCCATCCATATATGATAATCTATTATTTGAATCCATACCAGTCCGTACAAATCACAACTTCAACCTGAAAACAATGTAGAAAACATAAAATGTACACCAAACTTGAGGTTGCCATTCATCAAACTCCAAAATAATGTCTCCAACCCCTCCAACCTCTCCAATTCGAGTTTTGGAGGGTATACTTATACATTTACAACCAAAACCAACTATTTTAAACCACCTTTTAGTTAGTTTGTTGACAAAACACTTTAATGATACTTTTGACAAGTTGCTTGACAATTTTCTTGAGCAACTTTTACAATTTTTTACAATATGGAGCAACTTTACACATTATTTGACAAATGACTTCAAATATTACTTCCTAAGACTCAAAAACCTATAAAATGGTTTTATAAACCTTATTATAAGACTCAATACACAAAATAGAGCAACTATTTACAAATGGCCTCATGGAGGCTTGAAAGCAACTTGGTGCTCCTGCACCATGCTCTCAAGCCATTTTGCATTCTAGCCATTGTTATTGCAACTCTCTTACATCTTGCATTTTGCATCTTAGCGATTATTGCATTTATTTGCCCTCATTAATCACCCAACTACCACTACCATCACAAGCTTACCATCAAGGAGCACACATTATCAATTATCAAAGGGAAAACCAAAGATCAACTCAATATAAGGTAAAATTTGTTGTTCTCATTATCTTTATTTTGTGTGAGTTAACATTGCGCTATCTTGAGGTGTTAGGTGTCATTTTCTTCTCTTGCATTCTATTTTGTTTTGCATTTTTAGACTAGGAGATTTCACCTGATCACACATACATTTGAGTTATAATTTGTAGCTTCTATATTTTTTTGAAGTATGCTTGTTCTTGAAATATGCCCATTAGAAATATCTTAGATGTAAGTGTATTTGAGCTATGCATTGTAATATTTTAAGGGCATGATAGAAGCAAGAAATAGGAAAGTGATCAACTATAGGGTTGATGTTTGAAGTTTCTAGAGGGGTGTACGAAAATTTATCATTTACTTGTACATCCCTGTGGGGTGTAAGATGCAAGCATGGAAAATATGCAGACCCAATCATGCCATCAAAAAAAATTCTCTATTGGAAGATATAGACCATTAAATTTTGATGGTATTTAAGTTTTCCCAAACCTTTTTCCTAATGAAGTTAGGGAACACTCTCCAAAATTCAAAGGAAAAAGCTCATAATCAGCATTGCTGCATTTTCAAGTGTATTTTTATTTAATGGGAGATTATGAGATAAACCATGAAGATGTTGTCATGAAGTTCTTTGTTCAATCTCTAGAGGAAGATGCTAGAGATTGGTTTTTTTATTTTCTAGCGTGTTTTATTTCTTCATGGAATGAGTTCATGGCAGGATTCATAGAACAATTTGGTGAAATAATTAATCCAAGTTCAACAAGACAAAAACTTATGAACATCTTGAAGGAAGATGAGTTGGTTCCTACTTTCAATCTTATATTTGAAAAGCAGTCAGGGATATCCCATAAAATATAAGACCAAATGATGTAGAGTGTTTGATTGTATATTTGGGTACATTTGATGTAGAAATGAGTTATTTGATAAGAGATAAGGATCCTACAACACTTCATCATGCATATCAAATTTCCATGGATATTGAAGATAATTTAAAATACTCAATGATGAAGGGATACATGGCCGTAAGTGTTGGCTATCCTAGTGCACCTCATGCAAATGGAATTCGTGAATTAGGTGATATAAATGATTGTGAAGATGACAATGCTTCTATTGTTCTAGTTTTTCCATCATTACAACATACAAATCATAGTCAGCTCCAAGTTGAACATTAACAAAATTTGAGCAATATTGATCAAATGTCTTTTGTTGAAGGATTGTGTGGAA
This sequence comes from Sequoiadendron giganteum, assembly GCA_007115665.2. NCBI lineage: Eukaryota > Viridiplantae > Streptophyta > Pinopsida > Cupressales > Cupressaceae > Sequoiadendron > Sequoiadendron giganteum. The sequence continues at coordinate 115,895,877 of CM021102.1, forward strand.
TGAAAAGACTCAAGGGAGAATTATGATATGATTTGTTCTCAAGGTTTTTCGATGCCTTGTTGAAAGTCTCCAAAATTTTCAGACAAGAGGATTCAATGTGCATTTATTTGTTTTGTGAAATTTATGTGCCAAGGCTGAGTATCCTACCAAAGGAGTTGAAGCCTCATAGTTATGATCAAATACCTGACTGGATAAAGATTGTTGAAGGAGCCCAATGTAATTATGCACAAAGTGTGAAGTCTCAAAATACTAGTAACAACTGTCCTATTGAGAAAAATAATCACAATGCAAACAAAAGAAAAGGGTAGATCATATGATGAACATCCATCTTGTTGTATGGATGAAGGTAATGATTGCAATCAGTCCAAAAGCAACATATATGCAGATCCGTATGTCGCTGATCAAGATAATGATACATTTGTAAGTGTTCCTGATTTCTCATCACAAATTAGGGGTACAAATATTGAGGATGAACGTTTAAGCATTCACTCTGAAAAATCTAAGCATAGTTTATGTAATGATGGATTTACTTGTGACAAGAATCATGATAGTGAAGTTTTTGATTATTTTTCTAAGGATTATGAATATTTTTATGAGGACAATCTAGAGGTATTTTATTCACATACATAATGCAATGAAATGAATGTTGATGAGGTTATTTTCTCACAAGTAAATGAACAAATCCCATTTGATGAATACCTGGAATGTGATTTAGGTTTCCCATCAATAGAGCATGCTAACTTTATGAATGATGATGAGTTTGAGGATAAGAATATATGTATCCAATATCTTCACCCTAAGCATAGTATTAGAAATAATAAAGATGTTGATGATATTGACTATGGTGCTAATAAACATGATCATGTACTTGTTGATCCTGATTTTTTATGTGAAGCAAAGATGAAATACGCTTGTTTCTTTGTACAAATGGAAATGTTTTCATCCAATAAGGAATGCATGCATGTAAAAGAGAATGAAAGTAATTGTTCAAGTCTTAATGAGCAACTTTTAGGTGTTCCTATGGACATCATGAAAGGTAGTATTAACTATGGTACTCATTACAGTTCAGTGAGTGTGTTTTGGATTGTCACTAGGAGGGATTTATCGTAGAGATGAATTCTAAAACCTTTGAGCCTCTATTTGAGAAATTCCACATGAAATTGTATAATGGTTTGAAAAATGAGTGTAGTATCATCTATGAACCTGAAATGGAAATATTTTTTGATCCATGGGATTTTGTTAGTAATGATGTTTGTTGTGATAACCCTTATTTAAATGAGGGAAATACACTAAATTTTTTGATAAATCATATTTCCAAAGTAGTGGAGCATGTGATAGTATAATGATTTTTCAATTCTCGGGTGAGTATGAGTATCAGTTTGAGAATGTGCTTGTGTATGAAATTTTTTTGTTCATCACACAAAATGAATGCTTATCTATTATGGGACATAAATCATAAGATGACTCCAAGGATATATATGAGTCTTTTATTCAATATGATTTTTCATATTTGGAGCTGCACTTTGATTTCAAAAGGTCAGGGTATATGCTTCTTGATGGGACTATTGAGTAGAGTATTTATGAAAGTTTTCAATTTGATATGCAAACTGAATTCGATGTCAAATTTTATGATGTCAATGGTCAAGTGGAGTATGAGTGTTTTCAATTTTCAATCCAGGTGAATGCGTATTTAACAGAACATGAACATGAGATGGATAAGCTAAAATATCATGTTCATTATGGGTTTTCGATAGCACTTGACTTCCAATATCAAGTTGACAAAGCTAATGGTTGCCTTGGAAAGCACAATGCTATGGTCAAAAATTCCCATGGTGATTTTAGTTTTCAAATTTTTAGTTGTAGTGTTTCTAGACTTGGCCCAATGCAGATAACAGAGAGTAAAGTATTTGATAGAGGTAAATATTGGTCCTATGTTTTTGGGGGCTTGGGGCCACCAAGTGAAATTGAAGCTTGTTAAATTACAAATAAAAATTAACAACCTGTTTGACAAAAATGCTTTTAACAAAAAAAATAAAGTGGGGAGTATGGTAATGGTATAGAATGCAAGATCTAAAGGCAAGGAGCCTAGTTGTCCATGAACTTCTTGAGATTCTAGTACATGGATGGTTCTTGAGGCCATATTTATTTTGAAATATGCTCATTTCCATGTATGTTGTACAATCCTATAAATTTTCTATATATGTTGGTCTTCTTGGGTTTGTTCTACTTGCCTTGCTTGGGCAAGTCCTTGGTTTTTGGTGTCCCTATGCTTGGTCTGCTTCAACCATGAGATCTGAAATCCCACTATGCCTACAAGAGGCATGCATCTCTAATCAAATCCAATGTTGGAACCTTCAAAGTTTCATGTTCCACTTGTTTGAAATGTATTTCCATTTGGTGTATGTTTGGTCTAGAAGGCTAGGGTTTAAGGGTTTTTTGGGGAGTTGTTTGGCTTAGAATAATTTATCCTTTGTTTGAAACCCTTGTCTTTCATTATGATCCTTCGTCGACTTGCTATCACTCATTTTTGGTTGGTTTAAAATAACTTATGTTCTTGAGTTCATAAAATGATACACCCCTTGTGGTTAAGGTTCCCCATTACCCATCACTGAATCTTTTCATGTGCCTTGGTCTAACAAAATTCTTTTATTTTATAAGGTTGATATTTGACCTTGTTTGGCCTTTACATCCTTTGCAGAAAATGTTGTTAGTCCTTATAAGGCTTTACCTTACGTTGTCCTAGGTGGTCCCCTATTTTAAAAAATCTTGGTGCATGTGCATATTTCTGTCACTTAAGTCATCGCTCATCAATGAAGTTTTTTCTATCATTGAGTTCATTATCATAATGAGCAATGAGCCTTTGGTTTCTTTTGATATCACTTATCACTAAAGTTCTTTGCCTTCTTAGTTCCACTTCAGTGAGGTGCTATGAACGTTATCTCTTCCTTATGTCGAGCCATCTAAGAAATATTTAATAGCCTTTTTTAGTTACTTCGATGGGCAATGGAAATGTTGAGAATGGAGCAATATGATTGTCACTTGTTAGTAGTTGGTGCCATTGCTGCTTTCGCCTAACGCCACAAGCACTCTCAACTCTGAATCAATTATGGTGATAAGCGATGGACTATGGGTATGTTTGGTACTGCTAGGAAGTTATCCTCACTGAAATAGTAGTGCAACCTTGTGACATTTCTATGACAAGCGATGGAGGATATACTAGTGAATATTCCTTCCATCAAAGGGGTTGTCGCTCATCGTTGAAGTTTGGGAATAACTTCAAGGCATTACTGTGATGAGCGACAAATTCTAATGGGATATGGTGAAAGCGTAGATGACTATGTGGTTGTTGTTTGGGGTATCATTTCTTTTTCAAATCACATGTGTAAAATCATGTGGCAATGGGTGAGGATGGTCATTGATCATGTTTTAAACTAGAAGGATCAATGGACAAGGTTCAATCTTGTGTGGCTAGTTGTCAGCTCACTCATGTGAGATTTCTTTTGAACATTAATGTTAGACACGCTCCAATCATTTGACATAAAGAGGGTTTTTAGTAGTTTTCTTTCACAATTGCAATCATTGAGAGCTATAGAATTGGTCTAGGGACAAAGAAGAAGGTGTGAAGAGCTTGGGTGAATAGTTGTAGAGAAATTGAAGATAAATTTTCCTAGGTAAGTACGTATCCACACATTTCTATGTCAAATGTGTATAAATTAGTTGGTTTCGGGAATTGTTGAAGGTTCTATAGGTTTTTGATACTTGGGGATTCCAAGGAGTTTGGTTTTTGAAAATTCCATTTGGGTTGGTAGGAGTTGTGTGTGGTCTAGGAAGATTTTTGTTCTGCAAGTTTGTTTCTAAGAGTATAAACTAGTGGGATTCTTCTCTCAGTAAAATTTTAGAAACCCTAGTCCCATCTTACTATGACAATGAGTGAGCCCAGTCATTCCTCTACCAAAACTGAAAGGAAGCCCAAGAACAGGGGAGTCAAGAGGCCTAAACCCCAAGATAACACCCCTAAAATTAAGTTAGATGTACCTGAGAAATGTGCAAAGCCAAGGGTAGAGAAGAGAACTTCTGCCATATTCATGGAGGTTGAAGCCAAGGTTATTACTAAAGTTGGTTACAAGAAGAATGTGTTGGCTAGGTACAAAAGGGATGATAACGATGATGAGACTAGTCATCCTAACAAGAAAATAAGGATAAGGACCACAAGGCTTATGATTCTTATATGGGGAACCTGATGTTTCTATGGAAGATGAGGTAGAAGATGATCCAAAATATGCCCAATTACTTCTTACACTTTTAGGTCAAGAAGAATCTATTAATGGAGAGACAAATTCTAAAGTTCCAAAAAAATCACAAGGGTGACACACATACCTTGATTCTCAAGATGATGAACCATTGTAGAAATAGAGTCTCGATTTGGATTTTTTGTCTTAGGTGTTGACGTGGAGAAATTTTTTGGATGATGTGCAAGAGAGGTTTTGATGTTGCTACAATGATGAAAGTGCCTTTTGGAAGGTAGGTAAATATTCTTCAACTAGTGAAAGGAGTTTTTGTCTTATGTGCTTTACCCCCTTTCTACAAAGTGAAAATATAACCACTTGGGGAGTTTTGAAATTGAAATGAAATGTGTGTCAAGTGAAAAATGTGACTAAAATTGTAATTTGGCCCAAAGCTTGTTGCTCCCATGTTTTTATAAATGGGAATTCAAGGCTATTAAATATCCAATATACTGAGAGGGGGGGGCATGAATTGGTATATTCTTAAAATTATTGAAAAAATACCATCCAATCAATCCAAAGCATATGATAATTAAGATATGCAAAATCATCAACAGAACATGAGGCACAAAACACAAGAGACACAATTTTTTTTTACGTGGAAAACCTAGAGTGGGAAGAACCACGGTGAGGATTAAATCACAATATAGTATAACCAATTATAAGATATTTCAAAAGGGGTGGATCACTACCAGGACTCAATTTCCAAAAATGGGAGGCTCACTACCTACAAAAATGAAGTAACAAAAAGGCTAACTGCCAAAATTGAACTAATGAAAGTACACCTCAAGTGTAGATTAAGTTCCTTTGTATCTCAAGAAGATTCACATGCCAATAGACCACTCTTCACTCTTCTCGATTCCACACATAGTCTGATAATATTCGCATACACCAACTCTACTATCCATATCTTCAAAACATCTTGTATATATATCTGATTGTCCATAGACAACAATCATGTTGGATTCACAAGTCTTCTCAACAATAATTCAAACATTTGGCATGCAAAAACATTTCAACATGGATTACACAAACATAATTTAATCTATTACATATTCAATTGCTTGATAGGTTAGCTAGAAATAGACCTAATAGCAAAACTATAAACAACAAAATGATACCAATGATAACCATGAGCATTTGTATGCATGAGTTCCTATCCATGCATGAATTTATCAATCATAGACCATTTCCCAAAAATTGAAGTAGTAGTATTTATCGAAGAGGATTCCAGAGCAAAATACCAAAGGATGATCTTGCATTACTAGTTCATAATACCGGATTAATGTGACTTTGACTCTTGCATTTGCAACTCAGATATCATGGTGACATCAATGACAATGAAATTGTCAACAAGAGATATGATCTTCTTCATTCTTCCAAAAAATATCCCCTTTGTCATTGATGGAAACATGTGCCAAAAATAATTTAGATACATCCTATGTACAAAATATACTTTTTTTTTCTTTCCACTTCTCCCCCTTTGACATCAAGGACAAAGGTAGATCAAAAACATGAAAAATATGTACACAGGGTGTAGAATGTATAACACATAGAATCAAACTTATGAACTCCCCCTCAGGATTTATCCCAAGCAATGTAAACACAAAAATAATTTTACCCAGAAGATGGAGCACTTTTCAGTTCCTAAAGAATGCCTTGCCAGGCCACTTTACCATTCTCCCAACACTGCTTAGCAAATACCAGAATTTTGTTCAAAGATTCTAAAGCAATAAAATTTTCTTCAGCTTCATCTGGAGTGTCTGAAGTCAGATTGATCTTATCCAAACTCTCAGCATTAGCAAAATCATTGGCTATCAAAGCATACTCCATCCTGACATTATCACCAAGAAAACCATTTTTTTTAATTATTCCTTCCTTCTGCTTCTGTAGCATGAAAAATTGTCTGTGTGTAGAAATAGCATTCTAGGTTGATTTATTTGTCCATGGATACATTATAGGTACTAGAGACAACAATCAACTGAGACTCAATGGAGTCCATGAGATATTTTATGATTTGAGTGGCATCAAGCCACCTTATACAATAGGCAGACACAAAATTATCTTTAGATTCACAAGCCTTTATAGATTCAAGGATCTTCTTTACATTGGTATGGGCCAAGGCACATTTGTCATGAAGGATCAATAACCTTTTCTCATTCAGTTTCTTTTCTACATCCTATTTTGTTTTCTCAACAAGTCCTGTGGCATGCTCTTTGAAGGAGTCGAATATAAGCTTCGGGTTTTCAACTAGAGAGAGAGATGTATCTATAGATGTGTCAGGAGTGACATCCTATAGGGCCTTAATGGCATCTTCAATGAGCTCAGTTCCCTTCTGATGCATTTATAAGATTTCTCTTCTACTAGATGCATGAAATACATCGCCTAATACCAATTTATGTACCAAATAAATCTTGTTCATGTCTACATAACCTTGATTCATTGGAAGTCGCAAGAGTTCTAGAGGAATTACCAATTGAAATCTGATCTTCTTAGATAGCAATCCTTTTAAGACATCATCACCAAAGGAATATTCTCTAGTGGAATTTTGTGATTCCACAAACTACTGGGATACTTCTTCATTATTTCCAGCAATGTTGTCTGATTCCTTATTTCTATTTTCTTCTTCTACTTTTTCTTCCTCTATGTTCTTTTCTTCCATCTCCTTTTATTCTGATTCTTCTTCTTCTACCTTTTCTTCTTCAATTTTCTCTTCTTCTTTTTTTCCTTCCCTCTTCTCTTCTTCTCCCTTATCTCTATCTTCTTCTTCAAGGTGTACCAAAGGGGTAGCAACATGAACTTCTGCTTCAATATTTTCTTCAACATGTTTTTCACTTTCAAAAGTCTCATTAATAGCATCGATTTCTGGTAGAACATCTATACTACCTATTTCTAGAGGATTATTGGTGTTGAATTCACTTCTAGAGGTACATTATCATCAGCAACACAGGAAGTAGGTTCTTCCACAACTTCCATAGAAGTTTCTTTTCTAGGCTTAGGTGTTGAATTGGATGCACCAATCATTCAATACTTTACCACAATACTCTTGATAGTACTTTTCCTTCCTTATTCCTTTGATTTCCTTCTTGTCTTTTTCATCAGAGTATTAACTCTTCTCTTTTCCCTGAACATATTAGCACAAATCTTCTTCAAAGATTCTAAATTATCCGAAGACATAGAGGATGCAATTTCTTTATATGCTTTATTTATTATTTTCTCTTCTAGCTCAACCGCCTCTTCTCTTCTCTTCATCAGTATTTCCCACAAGTTTTCAAGAACATCACACCTAATGTTATCCCATTTAGCTTCCAAAATGATGACGTATTTGATAGTGGCCAATTTTTGTTTCTTTATCATATTCTCCTACTAAGTCATACACTTCCATCGTGGATTTCACCATATTATTCACCAAAAGATCTAGTTTGAGAGGGGAACAGATTCTTACCGAAGAAGCATTTTGTTCTTCATGGTCCAATGAAACTTCTTCTATAACTTTGGCCTTCTTTGCATCATTAAAATTTTTTTCATTAGTATCCTCTGAGGATGACACAAAGTGAACTTTTTTTGAACCAACACTAGTTTCTTGAGATTCACCTTCATCAGAGGAAACACTCACCCTTCTCTTTCTTGTCAGTTTCTTAACTGGATCTTCTTCCTCTTCCTCCTGATCATTAGTGACACTCATATTCTTTTCCCTAGTAGACTTTTCTCTTCTTCTTTTAACAAGGGCTACCATAGGAACACTTTTCCTCTTTCCTGATCTGGTAGTATGTCTGGAAGGGGTCAGGCCTTTGCCTTTTTCAGTAGTGTTGGGCTCAATCTTCACTACAGCTGATCCAAAAGATAGTATGGAATGAGGGGTCCTATAGGATCTCCTTACACTTGGTAGATCTTTAGAATTCTATCCTCTAATGGGTCTTCCTAGAGCTATCTCTTCATTTGTGAAATCAAATTTCTTGAGCATTACCATTATATTTTTCTTTCTTGTAGCTTTGTTATCCTCCAAATAGACTTCCATGGATTTCTCTGCATAACTTCCGATCTGAGGTTCATTTGGATCTTTTGTAATCTTCACTAAGAGTTTCATATAACCTTTAGCATCATCTTCTAAGACCTCATAGCCCAGAGGCTGAATGTGGATGGTTTGAGGTTCAACCACTTCTATCATACACTCATTAGAAGATACATGGAATATGATCTCATTTTTATATTTTTCAACAATCTTCCTTGGAATTTCATCTCTATCATTCATATTTTTCTTAAATATAAAAAAAATAACATTGTTAAGGAATTTTTTGCGTTGTTCACATCACCCAAATTATGTATGTGATCAAAAATCTAATGTACAACCAGTTGGGATGGGTCCCAATACACTGTTCCAAATTTTCTCGAAAGCATTTTGAGAAAATAGAATAACAGGCACACAATCAAAGAACCAAACTTAAAAGGGTACTTCTTCTCCTTTGACATTCTCCAATTGTCAAGAAAATATTGTTTGAGAAGCTTGCATAGATCATAATTTACACCATTTATAGTCATATCATAACCAGTATAAATAGTTGTGGCAGACACAAAATTCTCTCTATTGGTGAAGTAGATTTTGTAACCAATCATTATGGATGCATACTTCATGACTGGATTAGTGATAGGTTTTGTCGCAAGAGCCCTCTTAACATAGGTTGCACTGATGAGATTCGTTACCATTTCATTTTTCATTACTTTTAGCACATGTACTGGTCTGGTGTTGCATAGTCGGATGGCAACTTTGATTGCTTCCTTAGTTATCAAGTACAACTCATGGGTCCATAAGAATTGATCATGCATTCTGTTGAGGAACAATTTTACATACTGATCATCTACAGTGGAACATAAATTTGGAAAGTTGTTCCAGCAGTCCAAATTCTTCATCACAAGATTCAAGTACTCAAGTTTTACCAAGAAATTATCTCTAGTGAGTTCATTTATCCACATATAAATCAATTTGATATGATTGAATTCCTCAGTCTTAACCCTAATGTACATCCTTTTATCCTTTGTCACATGATTCCATGGGGAATCAAAGAGAAAGTGTCCATAGGGTCATCCTCGAAAACGTGTTGGCAACACAAGGGCAGATAATTAAGACGGGGGGTGAATCAGTTGTCATAGAATTTAAAAATCATTAATTTTATCAACCCCTATTCTTAGATCTGATTAATAACCATGAAAGCATAAATCAACAACACATTAGAAACACACATAACACCAAGATTTTTACGTGGAAACCCTATTAGGTGAAAAATTACGGTGGAGGTCAATCCACAAGTTTATACCCTATTAAAAGTATAAGAAGAATAAATGGGGAATGCACATGCATTCAGGCACAATTCCTAGAGATCACTGCTCAAATACAAAGGAAGAATCACTATCTTACATAAATATTTGGATTACAACCATCCAAATTTTAAATTGAGAAAGTAGCATCTGCTAATGCTTGATTACAGTTCTGGTTAAGCACATGAACACTTCTTCACTCTTCTTTTCCTTCAAAAGATTTAGAACATTATTCACATACACACACTTTCTCACTCCCATTCAAATGAAGAAACAATCGCTTATATATATTCACAACAAGGAATTACATCGCTTCATGTCGGCTTCAACAAAATAATAAGATAAATACAAAATGCTAGACCAAAACAATAAAGATTATTAATGTGAATCTACCAAGGTTAGCCACAACATAGTAAAGATCCAAAATAATATCCTTAAATACAAAACACCTTCAAAAATTATTCCTTGAAGATCCACAACATGCTACAATCACCCCGTCAACCATGAACATGAAAAACACAAACACGTAAGAGAAAATCACCAATCACAAGCACAATGATCAATGAAGACATGCAACTTAGATAGAGCATGATCTAGAAACATCCAAAAATAGCATAGGAGCTTTCGCAACAACTCAGATTACCAAAATCACATTATCTTCTTCCAGGAACACTAGCTACAGTAACAAAATAACTGTCAGAACACAGAAACTCATAACTTTCTCAAATCTTCGTGCAAACCTTTGAAACTTTTGGTGGATAAACTAGATACACTTGAAAAAAAACCCTTTAATCCACAACTTCTCACCATCAACATACTGAACTTTCCATCATACTGATCTTCACTACTTCACAGACAACTTGCAACATATTTTATTATAATTTTCTTAATATCCTTGACATAGACAGTCTTAAAGACATTAATGCCAATAGTGTTGACATCAATGAAAACCAAATATCAGAAACACAACAAAAATATCCAACAATCCCCCCCTTTGGTATTTATGGCAACAAATGATGTGAAAAACACCATCAACATAACAAACTTCAGCACTTACTCCCCCTTAGGTTTTGACTCTTTTCTCATGACTTATTCTCCTCGAATAATTCCTAGTTTTTCACATTGGTCTTCTCCCTCTTTGAAATCAATGAAAAAGGTAAACAAAAGCTCTAAACCACATATCTGAATCATTTGACTACTCCCCCTGAGTAGCAACCACCACAACATCAATCTGAATCAAGATTTTCTGCTAAAGCTTTCCCTAAGACCATGCTAGGTCTAGTTCCCAGAGGATTCATCTCCACTGAATGAGGGTATAGAAACATCAATAGTCCTTGAATCTTCTTTATTTTTCCATATCTTACTCATTTTCTACTTAACTTCTTCTTTACTTGAGCAGATTGTTTTCCCCTTTTTCTTTTGCATACTTTTGAAATATGTCCTGGTTTTTTGTAATTATAATAGACAATATTCATTTGATTTGATTGACTTCCATTAAAAAAATTTCTTCACTAATTCATTTTATGCCCATACTTGTTGCATGTATAGCAATAACCAACAAATGATTGATTCATCCTCCCTCCATTAAACCAATTTATTATTTGAGTTTTGCATTCACTTGCTCTATGTCCAAGCTTATTATAGGCATAGCATTGCTCGGGGAAAGAACCAGATAACTAATTCATCTTGCTTCTACATCCAGTTGCTTTATGTCCAAACATGTTGCATAAAAAATAAGTGTCATTAAAAGATGGGTACCTTTGTGCATTTGGCTATCTAACAGGTGGTTTCCTTCTTGGATTTCTTTTTTGGTTCCCTTTATCTTGAGTCTTTTGATCATTTGCTACTTTTGAGCTTTCACTTGCTTCTAGTCCCAATCCTCCTTTGTCTTTAGAGGGTTTTTGTCCTGCAATCAGTTCATCAAGCTTGGTAGAGCTTATTTTGAAACTATCTTCATAGAATTTTTCTTTTTCTAGTTCTGCTCTCAGATTTACCACTTCTTGTTCAAGCCTAGATCATTCATCAAAATTGTTCTTTATTTCTGTATTCAATCACTCTTCAATCCTCTTCTTTTCTTCCACTTGCAACTTTAGTCTGATAACATCTTCACTTGCTTCCTTCAATTGGTCGTTGACTTCTATGTGTCTCTCTTTGAATTTATTTAATTGTTCCTTCAATTTTAAGATGCATTCATTTGCTTCATCAAGATTTTCTTTCAGATCTCTATTCTCATTTTCAGCTTTGTCAAGATCATCAAGCGTAGTTCAAAGTTCTGCATTATCCTCCATTTGTTCAATCTCCAAGATCTCCCTCAAGTTGTTATACTTCTCCAAAGGAACTACCAATTGTTAAATATCCAATATGCTAAGAGGGGGAAGGGTGAATAAGTATATTTTTAAACTTATTGAACAAATACCATCCAATCAATCCAAAGCTTATGATAATTAAGATAAGAAGAATTATCAACAAAACATGAGGCACATAACACAAGAGACACCAAATATTTTTACGTGTTAAATCTAGAGTGGGAAAAACCACAGTGAGGATTAACTCACAATATAGTATAATCGGTTATAAGATATTATAAAAGGGGTGGCTCATTGCCAGAACTCATTGTCCAAAAATGGGAGGCTCACTGCCTACAAAGTTGAAGTAACAAAATGGATAACCGCCATAATTGAACTAATGAAAGTAAACCTCAAGTGCAGATTCAATTCCTTTGTAGCTCAAGAATATTCGCATGCCAACAGATCATTCTTTGCTCTTTTCGCTTCCACACATAGTCTGCTAATATTCGCATACACCAACTCTACTATCCATATCTTCAAAAACATCTTATATATATATATATATATATATTTGATTGTCCATAGACAAAAATCAGGTTGGCTTCACAAGTCTTTTCAAAAATAATTCAAATGTGTGGCATGTGACAGCATGTCGGCATGGGTTACACAAATAAAATTTAATCCATTACATCTTCAATTGCTTGATAGGTCGACCAACAATAGACCTAATAGAAAAATTGTAAAAAGAAAATGATACTGGTGATAACCACAAGCATTTGTATGAATGAGTTCCTATCCATGCATACATTTATCAATCATAGAACATTTACGAAAAACTGAAGTAGTAGCTATTTACCGAAGAGGATTTCAGAGAAAAATACCAGAGGATGATCCTACATTACTAATTCATAATACCATATTAATGTGACTTTGAGTCTTACAATTGCAACTCATATATCATGGTGGCATCAATGAAAACAAAACTGTTAACAAGAGATGTGATCTTCATTCTTCCAATAGAGGTCAATTACAGGGGGCTTTTGTTGGAGAAATTTCATACTCATATAATAGAAATTTTTGTGAATCAAGCACAGATGAATAGAATAGTATTGATTCTTAGGTATGTATTCTAGTTTGTAATAGGCTTAATGGTTTTACAGTAGCAATTGTGTATGAATGAGAATTACAAATTTTGGATCAAATTCTCTCCTATCTATTTTTTCTTCCAAATTATGAATAGAATGACCAAGGATATTTTATTTGTCTTCAATCATTTTGGTTGAATGTATGGTTTTATTCTGGTTTATTTGAAAGAATTGATTGAATGCTTTAATGAAATCATAGTTTTGTGAGATGAAATCCAAGGGTTACTAAGTAGTTTATATTTCTTGATATAATGAGTTGTGTATTGCAAAGCAGTATATCAATAGCCTATAAATGTTGAGTTTTATTGCTAATGTATTATAGTTTGTTACAAATAGGAATTTGTTACCCATGGATAAAATACTGGTCTATTATTTTGTTCATCCTAGATGTAAATGAGTCATCTTGTACCTAACAAAAACACAAATATAAATGAAAATGACTTACACATCATTCATTGCAATAAAGTGTTATGAAGTGCCACTCATTCCTTGATTTAGGTAATGATTCACTAAAGGGTCAACCAAATCCTTAAAGGATTTTATCTAATTGGAAGCTTGTGTGAATGTATCTATTTGTCACACTGTTCATAATAAAATGTCATAAGAATATCATATAAACATTTTTAGAATCACCCTTCTAGGTTTCACAAAGCCCAAAGTGTAGAGGTAGAAGCCTAGCTAGCCTCTACCTATTTTTTGTCCAATCCTAACCTTTTCTAATAATTGTGTTTCGACATATACATAGGAATCTAGAGTGATTAAGTTTGGTTCTTAAAAAATAGCCAATAGATTGGCGACTCTACTAGGAATAATCCATACAATGTCTCTAGTTTTAGATCAAAAGTATTAGAGTCCAACATTTTTTCAAATATAAGCTCATCCTTCAATATAGCTCTCGATTCAGTGAGTCAATTCTTATATTTGTTGCCCAGGATTAGCCACAATTCCTCTGAGCTTGAAAATTTTATCAAGATCTACTTGTAAATGTGTGAATATTTTCATAAATTCCCACTAAATGTGGGTGGTGACTCTGAGATCTCTACACCAATGTGCATTATTGGAGGAAATAAAGGAAAATTAAGAATCAAGAATTTGCTAACAAGAGATGAAGCAAACCTGAGCTTATATGGTGAGAAGCTAGGATGGTAATTTTAGAAGGCTCTAGTATTATTTGGAAAGGGTCAAGAATTGGGTGAATTTGAACATCTAGTTTAGATATTCAATTTTTAAACTTGCAAAGGGTTGTGTTGCAATAAATATAAAGGGATTTATGTGTGGAACTACTGCTGGAAAAGACCCAAAATGAAATTAATCTTTGAAATAACTTTGCATTCTTGAAGTTTAGTCCTCTATGAAGAGAGATGGCGACTCTATGGAAACAATCTGATGAAATTGTGAAAAAAATCTTCAGATCTACAGATATTCTCAGTCGGAAAGGAAAGAATCTATAGTAGTTGCAACATATCCAGGTATTTTCCATATTTTGGTTTCCAAGAAGCATAAAATTGGTATGAAAACCATTTTTACATGTCTAGAATTTTTTTTGGTTCCCTATTGAGTGAAATTAAGCACTATTAAAGGGAATCATAGTAAAAATTCTACATACTTGTGAGTTATAATTTGCAACATCTATATTTTTTTTTGAAGTATGCTTGTTCTTTAAATCTTCCCATTAGAAAGATCTTAGATGTAAATGTATTTGAGTTATGCATTGTAATATATTAACAGAATGAATGATGCAAGAAATAGGGAAGTTATCAACTATAGGTTTGATGTTTGAAGTTTCTAAATGGGTGTGGGAAAATGTATCATTCACTTGTACATCCCTATGGGGTTTCAGATGCAAGAATGAAAAATATGCAGCCCCAATCATGCCATCAAATAAATTTCTCTATTGGAAGATACAAACCATTAAATTTTGATGGTATTCAAGGTTTCCCAAACCTTATTCCTAATGAAGTTAGGGAAAATTTTCCAAAATTCAAAGGAAAAAGCTCAAAATCAACATCACATTTGCAAGTGTTTTTTGATTTAATAGGAGACTATGAGATAAACCATGAAGATGTTGTCATGAAGTTCTTTGTTCAATCTCTGAAGGAAGATGCCAGAGATTGGTTTTCATATTTGCCAGTGTGTACTATTTCTTCATGGAATGACTTCATGGTAACATTAATAGAACAATTTGGTGAAAGAATTAATTGAAGTTTAGGAAGAAAAAGACTTATGAAGATCCTAAAGGAAGAAGTTGTGCTGGTTCCTACTTTCAATCTTATATTTTCAAAAACAGTAAGGGATATCCTAGAAAATATAAAACCAAATGATGTAGAGTGTTTGGTTGTATATATTTGTCTTTTATTCAATCTGATTTCTCAGATTTGGAGTTGCAATTTGAATTCAAAAGGTCAATGTATATGCTTCTAGATGGGACTATTGAGTAGAGTATTTGTGAAAATTTTCAATTTGATGTCAAATTTTATGACATCAATGGTCAAGTGGACTATGAGTGTTTTTAGTTTTCAATCAGGTGAATGTATATTTAATAAAAAAATGAACATGAGATGGATAAGCTAAAACATCATGTTGATTATGAGTTTTTGTTAGCACTTGACTGCTAATATCAAGTTGAAAATGTTAATGGTGGCCTTGGAAAGCACAGTGCTATGGTGAAACATGCATGTGTTGATGTTAGTTTTCAAATTTTTAGTGGTAGTGTTTCTAGACCTGGCACAATGCAAACAAGAAAGAGTAAAGTATTTGACAGAGGTAAATAATGGTCCTATGTTTTTCGGGGGCTTGGGGCCACCAAGTGAAGTTGAAGCCTATTAAATTGTAGATGCAGGTTAAAAGCCTATGTGACATAAAGGGTTTTAATAAAAAAAATTGAAGTGGGGAGTATGGTAATGGTATAGAATGCAAGATCTGAAGACAAGGAACCTAGCTGGTGAACTTCTTGAGCTACTAGTACATATACAGTTCTTGAAGCCATATTTATTTTGAAATATGCTCTTTTCCATGTACATTGTATAGTCTTGTAAAAATTTTATATATCTTGGTTTTTTTTGGTCGAGTCCCCTGGCTTTGTCTAGGAACCTTGGTTTTTGGTGTCCCTATGCTTGGTCTGCTTCAACCATGAGATTTGAAATCTTGCCATGCCTGCGAGAGGCATGCATCCCCAGTTGGAGCCATTGGTGGAACCTTCAAAGTCTCATGTTCCATTTGTTTGAAATGCATTTCCATTTGGTGTTCATTTGGTCTAGAAGGCTAGGGTTTAGGGTTTTTTGGGGAGTTGTTTAGCTTAGACTATTTCTCATTTGGTTAAAACACTTATATTTCATTATGATCCTTTGTCAACCTGCTATCACCTGTTTTCAGCTGGTTTAAAATAACTTATGTTCTTGAGTTCATGAAATGACTAGCCACTTGTGGTTAGGTTTCCCCATTACCTATCATTGAATCTTTCATGTGCCTTGGTTTGAGAAAATTCTTTTAGTTTACAAGGTTGATATTTGACCTTGTTTGGCCTTTACATACTTCGTAAAAAAAATTGTAAATCCTTATAAGGCTTTACCTTACATTGTCCTAGGCGATCCCTCTTTAAAAAAAACTTGGTGCATGCGCATATTTCTATTGCTTAATTCATCACTCATCACTGAAGTTGTTTCTATCATCAAGTTCATTATCGTGATGAGCAATGAGACTTTGGTTCCTTTTCATATCACTTATCATTGAAGTTCTTTAGCTTCTCAATTCCACTTCAGTGATGTGTGATGAGTGTTGTGTCTTCCTTATGTCTAGCCATCATGAAAATATTTCATAGCCTTTTCCAGTTACTACGATTGGTGATGGAAAGGTTGAGAATGGAGCAATATGATTGTGCCACTTCACTAGTGTCATCATTGCTTTTCCCATCACTATAAGAACTCTCAACCCCAAATTAGTTACAACAATAAGCAATGGAATATGGGTATGTTTGGTATCGCTAGGAAGTTATCATCGCCAAAATACAAGTGCAACCTAGTGACATTTTTATAACAAGCAATGGAGGATATACTAGGGAATATTCCTTTCATCAAAGGGGTTCTCGCTCATCACTGAAGTTTTTGCATAACTTCAGGGAATTACTATGATGAGCAAAAAATTCCAATGTGATATGGTGAATGTGTAGATGACTACATGACAGTTGTCTGGGGTATCATCAATTTTTTAAACAACATGTGTAAAAGCATGTGGTTATGGGTGAGTATGATCATTGATCATGTTTTAAATTAGAAGGATCGACAACCAAGTTACAAAATTATGTGGCTAGTTGTTGGTTCACTCACATGACCTTTCTTTTGAACATTAATGGTAGAAACACTCTAGTCATTTGATGTAAAGAGGTTTGTCAGTTGTTTTCTTTCATAATCATAATCATCAAGAGTAGTACAACTGGTCTAGAGCTATAGAAGAAGGTGTGAAGAGCTTGGGAAAATAGTTGTAGAGAAATTAGAGACAAATTTTCTTGAGTAAACATGTATCCACACTTTTCTATGTCAACTTTGCATAAATTAGTTGGTTTGGGGGATTTTTGAGTGTTTTGTAGGTTTTTGATACTTGGGATTTGTAAGGGGTTTGGTTTTTGCAAATTTCATTTGGGTTGGTAGGATTTATGTGTGGTCTGGGAAGATTTTTGTTTTAAAAGTTTTTTCTAAGAGTATAAACCAGTGGGATTCTTTTGTAAGTGAAAATTTACAAATCCTACTCCCATCTTACTATTGCAATAAGTGAGCCTAGTTGTTCCTCTACAAAACCTAAGAGGAAACCCAAGTAGAGGGGAGTCAAGAGGGCTAAGCCCTAGGATGACAACCCTAGAAATTTGCTAGATGTACCTGAGAAATGTACAAATCCAAGGGAAGAGAAGAGAATTTCTTCCATATTCATGGAGGCTAAAGCCAACGGTATTACTAAAGTTTTCTAGAAGAAGAATGTGTTGGATAGGTATAGAAGGGATGATAATGATGATGAGACTAGTCAGTCTAAGAAGAAAATAAACAAGGATAAGGACCACAAGGCTTAATATTCTTATATGGGGCAACCTATGTTGCCATGGAAGATGAGGTAGAAGATTATCCAAAATATCCCCGATATCTTCTTACACTTGTAGGTCAAGAAGACTCTAATGATTGTGAGATGAATTCGCTAATTTCAACTAAATCAAAAGGGTGACAAATATACTCTTATTTTGAAGATGATGAACCATTATAGAAATATAGTCTTAGTTTGGATTTTTTGTATTAGGTGCTGACGTGGAGAACAATTTTGGCTGATGTGGAGGAGAGGTTTGGATGCTGCTACAATGAAAAAACTTCCTTTTGGAAGGCAGTTAATTCTTCTATAGTAGGTGAAAAGATTTTTTTTCTTACGTTCTTTACCCTCTTTCTACAAAGTGCAAATATAACCACTTGGGGAGTTTTGAAATTGAAATGAAATGTGTGTCAAATGAAAAATGTTATCGAAATTGTAATTTGGCTCAAATTTGTATAAGAGTGAATTTGCAACCCTAAAACAAATTCCCCTTTACCACCTTACACTTTAGAAAACCTAAGGTAGAGGCTTAATTCCACTTAAGCCCGCTTCTCACAACACAATTGGCACCTGCTTTATGTGTCGATGGGGGTGTTTATGTCAGGGGTGCTTGTACAATGCGAAGACGTCCATGTGACACATTTACATCCCTAGCAGATTCTTGTTGTTAGAGTCTTGCAGAGATGTTATACTTGCTATTGGAAGTCGAAGTGTAAAGCCTCCCTTCGGCTGGCTGACCCGAATATGGCCATTTTTCATCTTGTTCCTTCATATTCTTCACTCTCTCATCCATTCTCAAGTTTTGCAAGGTCATTTGAGGACTCTCTCCATTCCATTCATTCACTTCAAGCTTTGTAGCAGCACTTCACACTCCATAGCAATAATCTACCACTCTATCACTTTCATAATGCGAGTGTAGGAAAAACACCATTGTAGTAGAGGCTTGAGTTCCTCTCATTTTCTCCTCCACAAGCCTTCAGTGCTTTGGAAGGAGGTGATCTCTTAAATTCTCTATCATTTTTGGTTGAGTAAGCACATGTTATTTTGTAGTGTCTTTTGTTTATGTAGCTTGTATTCCCTTCTTTATCATTATTTCTATCATTGCAAACTTGGTTGTCCATGGAGGTGGAAACACTAAAATGGGGGTCTAACTGAGGTAGACCCCTAAAAAGCCTCAATATTTTCCCTTTTTCTATGTGCAAGTGGAGAGATCTTAGTGCAAGCTGGCGAGAGGATTGTTGTACGAATTCATCTTTGTCACCCTTGCAGTAATATATTTCCTTTATCACATTCATCTATACATTTCACTCTTCTTAGTCTTCTTCTACACATCCTAAAATTGTTAAACTAGGTTGTTAGCCCTTTCTCAAAGTCCAAGCCTCGTCTCTCTGGTTTTTTGATCATACAAACACTAGCGCACTTGTGAGATACCAACACTTTGTGTTGTCATCCTACAGCTGCGCTTTTGTCCCCTGATAGAAAGCTACCTAAGATGTATAGTTGACTCTGAAGATCGACTCGCCTAGTCTCCTTTTAGTATTCGGGTTTATAGAGTGATTGAAGGACTCCACAGTTCTCATCATTCTCATCCCGCTTATCCTAACATTCCTTTTAACTAAGGTAAGCTAGGGAAGCCTTACCACTCTTGGCATTTCATGACCTGGTGCCTTGCAGTGGTTGGTCCCCCTCTCTTACATTTTTGGTGAACTCAACATCAACCAACGTCTACCCATTTGTCAGTGTCCAAACCTTTTCTCTTATACCTTTTGTTCGTTGCACATTTGTGTGTTGTGAGGGTTTATGAGTGTCACAACCCAGTTTATGACCTTTGAGAACATATTCAGAAGAAGTCTACGAAAACCTTCCAATGGAGAAGATGAAGGTCTCTTCTAGTTTCACTACCAGTCTTCTCTCTAGTTCTGCGGTTGTCCTGTCCATGCAGGAGCTTGTATCATGAGGTGAATCTAGATTCCTTGATGAAACTGATCACATCCCTAACCCTCTTGCATCACCGACCTCCTCATCCATAGACGAGCATAAGGTCATCCATATCCCTTATGAATATGTCATTAGCCTTAAAGTTGGGTGCATTCAAAAATCACCTAGAAGGAAACTTCAAGTTGGCTAGGGCTGCTAAAGTGATCAATGAAATATGATATATGGTGGAAAAAGACCAGATAGGCATATAACTCCTAGCTAGTCTCACTGGTCTAGCCGAGGCATGTGCCCATTCGAACCATAGGCACATCGAAGAGGACATGAGAAATAGCTGGAAATGTCGATGCCTCCTACATTCATATACATGGCTAACGCGGTCCCTTAAGTTAGTGTGCCTGTCGCTTCCAAAAAATTTGAAACTGCCAAAGTAAACAAAAACCCTTTAGGTTTCCACTTTACCCCTTCTGCCACCTCTAGTGGTGGAGGATTTGGTGGGATGAAAATTGGGGGCTTTGATGGTGGAAACTTTGGAAGTGGAGGTGGCTTCGAAAGAGGTTATGGTGGTGTCCTTGGAAGTGGCAATGGCTCTGGTGGAGGTCACATTGGTGGTGGTTGCATTAGTGGTGGCTCTGGTGATAGTCATGACGGTGGTCTAGGCGGTGGTTCCAGTGGTCCTATGTCTTCTAATGACCCTATTCTAAATACCCTTCTTCAAAATATGGGGAAAATGCAGAATCAGTTGGCGAACCTTTCCTAGGCCTTGGCTCTGCCTATTTTCTAGCCCTTCTTCTAACATATCCCATTGTCAGTTGCAATTATAAACAATCCTTTCCTGCAACAGATGGAGATTCCTAAATTCAAGAAATATGATGATAAAGGGGACCTGTAGATACATGTGTTTTCCTTTTACACCTTGTGCATAGACTTCTTCCATCATGATGCTTTGATGGAAAAACTATTTCTCTGATCCCTCAACAATACAATGCTTGACTAGTATTGTTCTTTGCCCAACAATTCCATCTTCACGTTTGATTAGCTTTTTAACTAGGTCCTACGATAGTTCCAAGCCAATATCGGACAAAACATGACCTTCTCTGACCTTGTTCGGTGCAAACAAGGGGACAATGAGAAGATTACAAGCTTTATAGCATGATATTAGGCGTACCCAACACAAATGTATAAAAGGTGTTCATAGGGAACTTACAAAGGCCTTGGCAAGAAAATTTCACTCTTATGAAATACCCTTTTGTTGTGCATATGTGTGCATCTTTACGAGAGTACTAATAGATGGTGGTTTAGTTCAGGGGTCCTCCCTTGTGCTCCCATTCTAAAGGGAGATCTATCATATCGATCTCTAGAAGAGGTAAAACTGTTGCGAATGTAGTAGCCATTGTGGATAACAATGGTCTTAGACACAATGAGAAGTTTACGAAGCTATCAACATCTTATTCTTCCATCTTGTAGAAGTTGTTGAAAGTGTAGATAGGGAAAAATCTAAAATCTGAGATCTTATTAGATTAAGATTCAAATTTTCACCATCCTCAATGCAGTTACCTGTAAAACACACTCATGCAAGATAAATAATTTAATCTAAACAAACATGCATGTCACCAGGGATTCACTCCATTGTTCTTCTCAATCTCACATAAGAATGAAAGCTTTGAAAGATTTGACTACTAACATAATGTTGGTTGCTCACTATTTCAACATAACGATAGGATAGGGATGATGAATGAAGGATGGATGATGATGAAAAGTTGTAGAATGAATTTGACAGAGTAATGGTACTCGAAGAAGTCGATCCTAAATGGCTTGTGAGAGGCCGTATTTATAGAGTTTCGACATGGATGAAGAAGAAGATTTGATTTGATTTGATTTTTGAAAAAAGAGGAAATACAACCTCAGATGAGATAAGATTCTAATAAAATAGAAAGATATTGATTTTTCGTTTTAAAGGAAATAAATCTTGAAAAAGAAAAGAAGGATAAGTGATGAATTATCTAATTAAATAAATTAATTAGATACACATGAGTTCTAATTTGGAAAGAAAGTGAGAATATCCTTTTAAGATTTTATTAATTAAATAAATATTTGATTTATTTAATTAGCATTGGATTTATGATTTAATTAATTAAATAATATAAATTATTTAATTAACATTAGAAGAATGGATGGATTGTGAATGAAAATGATTTAATTAATTAAATAATATAAATTATTTAATTGACATTGGAAGAATACTAGGGATTATGAATGAAATTAGTCAAATAAATAAGATTTATTCAACTAATTAGATGATGACATGGGTACCTAGGGTAGAACATGCTACAATATGTCTAAATGATGTAATGTTGTGATAAGGTATTGTAAGAGGACATTTTTGGGTGTCTACATCTTGCCCCTCTTTGAGATGATGTTCAAGATGATGAGATTTGTGTTGAGTAACACCATTTCAAAGAAGCTAAGCTATGGATAGAGGAAAATGGATGATGATAGAAAGATAGGATGATGATGATGCCCCCTCGAGAGGATAGGTGGGTTGGAAGGACATGGGTATGATCTCGAAATGAAATTATAAGGAGGGGCAAGATTAATGATGCACAATATGAAGTGGATGAACAAAATGAATGATACGTTATGCTGCAAGAAAGTGAGAAATCATGGTGTTTAATATAGCACTAGACATTATGCACCAAGGTATAAGGACCAAGGTGACAATGTGTTTTGTGCCCCAGCAAAATATGACCTTGTTTAAACATATGAGGAAGTAAACTTGAGCACTAAAATCCTAATGCACAAAAGGTATGATATGACCTTAGATGCCAAGGATAGTGCAGAAAGCCATTCCAACATACACAAGATATGAATATTAGCTGGAATGATACATATTTGATACGAATGCAAGATAAAATGATAACACACACAAGCAATCAAGCAAGAAAGCATGCACAAATGATTCAAAAACAAACAAGGTATTGCCCTTGTCAAGTTGTAAACCATCGTGTTGATGGCAAAGATAACACAAACAACGTTAAAACAAAATATTTCTACTCTATTTCTCCTGAAAAAGAAAGACAACATATAGTAGCCTAACTCCCAAGGTCCTAGTAGTTGGTTCTCAACTATCTAGTGTCACTCAATCGGTTCATGCAACTGTAATATTCAAGGGGCCTGTGCTAGTAACAAAAGATTCAAGCAATGACTCATCTTACCAGCTGCTTTAGTAAATCAATGGGGTTTTCAAATAAAAGAAAAAGATAGGACAAAGGGGTAAAACAATAAGTATGAATCGAATTTATCTAGTACCTAGACATATACCTTCAACAATGAATGTTTCCTAACAGATCATAAAAACCATAAGATGATACAATCTACAGCATAATCTATACCACTGCATACATTTTAGGTGCTTAATTAACTTTGCAATTACTCTTCACAAATATTTCAAGGGTTTCAAAACAACACACATTCATTCATCATCAAAATTATAGATCAACAGAATTTTTAATAACTTCAACTCAATGACAATCTAATAAGATAATCCTTAAATCTGATTCCTTCAAATGACTTTCATCATTCAAGAAACTCTTATGTTCAGCACAATCACTGCATACAGATAGATCATAACTTATCAGCCTTATCAAATAGACAATTTAATTCTAAACAACATATTTCAAGTAAACCTGTAATTCTATTCACTGTAAAAGATCAAGTACAATGTATCTCTGTAAAATCACTACAAAATTCTACCTCCTAGCATTAGGTAAGCTAATCCAATTCTCAATTAGCCGACCCTTTACAATATGATACCCATCAGGTATTTATAGATATACAAAAGTTTGAACTCTACTTCTAATTTTAGGTTATCCACCTTTTTAGGAATTAGACTCTCTTGGAAACTCAGATCAATTTGAACTTGAGTTCTTACATTTAAACATTCAGTTTTAACTAAAAATAGAAGATAGAAGACAAGAAAAGAAGTCATGCACCCCCAAGACTATCAGTGCTACACACATGCAACATGCAAGGAAGGAGAACATCATGCATGCGAAGCTGGATCTATCATGAACTCATTGTAGCTGGTGAAGACTTCCTATAAAGTATCCATCTCTGGTCCATCAATCCAGTCATCTTCAAATTTGATCCGATCCAACTCAGCTGCAGCAAACTCCTTCATACTTTTTACTTTTATTAACTCTCTCCCAGTAGCTTTTATCTCTCCTTTGACCTCTACCAGTCGATCTAACATCAACTTGCCACCATTATATTCTTTTTGCACAAGTCCTTTGAATCTTTCATCCCATTTTTCCTTTATTTGATTCAAAGGAATGCCCTCTTTTGTAAATGAATTTACATCTACAATAATGGCAATAACTACTTCTAACTCTTCCAATTGCTCAGTCAAATTACTAACACTCTTGAATTTCATTCTTATGCTTACACAAAAACTCAGTCCTAAACCGGAGTATTCGAGAAGTTTTCTCCATAAAATCCTTGTTATCTTCCTCAAGTATGGATTGTTCCAGAAGAGTTGTTAGAGGCAATTCACTCACCTTTTCTAATTTCTGACTATTTTCTTTATACTCTTCTCCTTGTTTCTCTGATGCCTCAAAGTATTGATACATTTCTTTTACTAATCCTTCCGTGTCCTTGTAGGCTTCAAAACCTTCTACCAAAACTTCACCCACCTCTCGGTTTAATTTGTCTACCCATCAATCTACCATCTCCGCTTTTCCTTTTACTTGTACCAAATCATCTACCTCCTTTTTGCTTAACAAAATAGGAGTCTCAATAGCTGCTACCTGTTGTGATCTTGCAGAGCAGACACTCTTCAAGAATTAATGTAGTTGATCCAATTGAGCTTTAAGCTCATCCTTCTTTTGCTTGTCCTTGATCATTCTTGACTTGGTCGTTGAAGCCACCACATCAATCAAATTCATTTGCTGATTTCTAGTGGGTCTTCCCAAATTGACCGTACTCAGCTGATAATCTATTAACTGCATATCCCCTACCTCCTTTTCTGTCATCAACATGGCACATTCAGCAACAATTTCTCCTTTGTCTGTGAGTCAGGTAGAATGTAGAATTTTAGCCTTCTTTTTAGGCCTCTCCTGCTCAATTCCTTTCATCATGTCCTCCCAATTGAGAGGTTGTGAAGGTATTACTACCCTCTTCTACAGGTCTAGTTTTAGCCATGTAGGAGCACTTGGAGCAGTATTCATTGTAGAGGAAGAGGGAGCAATAAATGTAGAAGGTGGCTTCATGCTCATTTGAGATTGGGATTCAACCCTTGCTTTCTCTTGTTGTTCTTGTAGTATATGCATTTGCACAAGTCTTTCAGCCTCTTCTCTGTCCTTTTGTTCTTGTATTTTCTTATCTTCTTCTTCTTTCCTCAACCTCTCTTCCTCCAACTGATTTCTCTCTACTCTTTCCTTTTCCAACCTTTCCTTTTCTAATTCTTCCTTCTCTATTCTTTCTCTTTCTAAAGCTTCCCTTTCTAGAGCCTCCCTTTCCAATTTCTCTTTTTCTAAGGCCTCTAGCTTTTCCCTTTCTAACCTTTCTACCTCCAAAGTCTTAAGTTTTTCAGCTTCTGCTTCTTCCTCCTATTGTTTCCTAATCAACTCTTCGGCCTCTTTTTCCTTGCTTATCTTTTCTGATTCTTCCTCTTTTTGTCGAGCTTCCTCTGCTTGTTTCAACCTAGCAACTAGGATTTCCTTTTCCCTTCGATTTCTTGCTTTCTCCTCCTCAAGATCATGGAGCTTTTGTATCAACTCTAACTTGTCATTTTCTATTTTAACTTTAAGCTCATGTTCTTGTTGCCTCCTTCACTTCTCTACTTCATCAGTTGTTGCCTTAGCATCCATTTCTTTCTGTCTCTTTGCTGCAGCCCTTGCATTAGACTTTCTTTTTTCCTCTTCAAACATCTTCCATTGCTCTTCTTGTGTTAGAATCTGCTCAACATTTTCCTCTAAAGGCATGTTTTCTTGCAAATCCTTTTCTGACAAAGTTTCATCTAAATCTGTTTCAACTTCCAGAACTTCTTCCTCCACTTCTTTTCCCTTAGCAGCTTCAGCCATGGTATGAAGAGCCCCTTCTTGAATCTCTTTACTCCTCTTTCTTGTAAGTGGAGCTTGGACGAATGACTCACCTAATGTAGGTGTTGAAACAAAAAATCCTACTAGAGCATCTCCTTCTTGTGTTTCCTCTCCATCATCTACCACCTCAAGTTCTACTTCTTCAATGTCCGGAGGAAAGAATTCTAATGCCTCTTTGGGAGGTGTCTTTCTCTTAATTCTCTTGTATCCTTTATCCTTTTTAAGAATTGGTCCTTGAGAAGCTTGAGTTCTTAGCACTAACCATTGCACACTTCTATCCAACACTGTCCTTCCAATCTTCTTAATATCAATTGTTTCTTCAGCATCCCAATCAATTGAATCCAGACTCTTGGTGCCAATGTTCAATGCTTCATAGGATGGATCCAACACTATTCCATCATCCACCAAGGTGTCAAGAATGTTTCCTTTAACACCCAACTCTGACATGAGTGAGACCGATAATCTTTCATAATTCTTCTTTCTCAAGTCATACTCATCCCGCCGATCACTCCAAAAGTCTTCTAACAAATTAAAATGTCTAGTGAGCACTAAAGGTAATAAGGCATACATCTTCTTCTTTGGATCAAAATACTTACCAACTGTATACAATCCCAATTTCAACTATATCAACTCATTACAAACCACCTTTTCTCCCTTCAAATGTTGACAACTATATTCACCCAACTTCATGGGAAATTTATGACATCCAATTTTATGCTTAATCCCAAACCGAGCATTAACTCCAATAGCTTGATATACAAACTCCATTAGCACCATCCTATTGCTGCAACACCTTGGAAGTAAATGTGGATGGCCTTCAAAACCAAATAACCTAAAGTATGTAAATTTGGGGTATTGGATGTACCAACTTCTCCATTCAGCAATGAATGCCATGGCTTCTTGACTTAACCTGTATCCTGTATCTCCATTTAATTGATTGATGACCACATATAAAAATGCATCATTGACTCTTCTGAAATGAGTCTCAGTAACCTGAAGAGATAATTGATCATAGTGCTCCCATACCTTCTTTTGTCCATCCAAGGTTCCCATTACGCCCACTCTATTCAAACCTAGGAAAACACCCACCCTTGCTACTACATAAACAATGTAAGAGGTCATAAAGAAACACTTGGTTTCTTTGATCCTAGTTAACTAATCATGTATGGCATTAGAAACAATCATTGTCCAGTCAAACTGTTGTTCTCCTTTCAAGATAGTCTGAATAAAAGGAAACATCCACTCCTTGAAGTAAAATGCATCTCTCTTTGCTAACACCCTAGACAACATCACAATAAACCTTGCTACCTCTTCATAGAAATTTGACCTCTTTGGCTGATCTACAAGTTTACTTAGAGATTTTTTTTCTGTCTTCAACGACTTCTTGTTCAAGTGAGATTTATTCATTCCCTTATACCTACTATATTTCTCTAAGGCCTTTGCCTCATTTAATTGCACCAAGCTCTTTGGATCTGGAACATCAAATATACTCTAAAATGCTTGAGGAGTGAGATTAATAATCACATTGTCTTGTGAATCCATGCATAATCTTGTAGCAGGATTGTAAGCACTGGCTTCTGTCATGATTAACTCCGGGCACTAGACAGATATAGGAAATAAAGTGATGTGAGCTAACCCAGAGCTAACAATTCTTTCTATAGTCAATGCAATATCCTTGTCAAATGCTTCTGAATACCACTCCTCAAAATTGTATTGACCTAAATTGGTGTCAATGATATCTGACCAATCTGATTCCACCTTGCTCATCTTCACAACTGGACTCCTGTGATTATACCTTAATGTATAAGGCAGTTGTTCTAGCTTTAACTTCTTTGGTTTTGATGCTACCTTTGATGTTTCTGTAGGCTGGTTTCTCCGAGCAGCTTCCCCTGATGTTCCTGACATCTTTCAATTTTCCTGCAAGAAAAACCTCTAATTAGATCTTTAGATATCAATACCAAACATACTTTAAAACCATACCTTTCATATATGCACCAGAGGTGGAACTAGGCAGAAACACATCCTAAAACAATCTCTTTTTACAAGACTGCCAGACTCGGAGCAAAAACCAATATAGAAATTTCTCTAACAATAAATGGGCTCAGAGTCGGAATCGGGAAAGTTATCGGAACTGGAATCGGAATGGAAAACAAATTTGGTTTTCTTCAAATTTTCATTTTTTCATATTCTATTTCCATTCCACCTCCGCTTCCGATTTGGTCATCATCATTTTGAAGGAATATTTACTCATTATGCGTGGAGCCGAAAACGGGATGAAACATGGAATCGATACCTTTTGCAAAACCGAATTCTCAAGTTCAAGATCGATTTCGATCCTGCCTTCGCCTAGATTGACCATGACATCATCAAGGATTTTGTTTGTTTTAACATATAACTTCGTGATTAAAACCGAGGTCGCTTTAAAACAAAAAGGGGCTTTAAAAACACTACATTCATATGACCATGGGGAACGACTGAATCCTAAGGTATCATGTTTTAATCATTTTAAATGTGATCACAGATACCAACGAAACCCTAATCTAACAAACATGATAAAAACTAGGGCACGGATTTTAAACCTTGCCGGTTTTACGAGACCGATCGTGACAAAACCCTAAGTAAAAACAATGAATCAACTTACCCTAACTCACTGTAAAATCTCTAATCTATCTCACTGTAAACTTCTAATCTAACCAATCACCATTTAAAACCTAAACTTAATCTAACTCACTACAAATCCAAAACAGCACGACGAAATCATGATTAAAGCATGAAAGTGACCATGCCCTAAAATAGAAAAAACTAAGAAATAAAAACAAACAGAAATGAGAAAACAACCAAACCAACAAAAAAAACAACCATTCAAACAAGCACGCAAAGAATCACGAATTTGTTTAAAATGAAATGATAAAATCGACACGATCAGAGCACAGGCAAACCTATACAAAACACGCAATAGTAAACAAAATGAAGAACAACAATAAGAAAACCTACCTCAAAACACAAGAACGTAGCTAACCTTCTGAACTGATCCATTCATAGCAATCTTCTCCTCTTTCACTCTTTTCGCTCGAATGAACTCTATCATTGCTCTTTCATGCTCTTCAATCTCTTAATAATGATAATAATGACTCGTTTAACCCTTATATGAAGATAAAAATAAAGATTTCTATCTACACAACCAGCTGTCATTAATGCATTAACACGTAGTTAAGGTGGAGTCGGAACTGAAAGTGAACCAACACTTCACAACAATGCGGCTTCAGTCAAAAGGTCAACGATCTAGAAAAATGGTGGGGGCGGAACTAAAATAGAAACTGATTCGAAACCTTTTGAGAAATTTCCAAACTTAATTTCAATTCTGGTTCCAGGTCCGCCAACTAAACATAAAACAAAACCAAACACAAAAAGTAAAATAAAAGACCGACATAATAAAACTAAACAAAAAGACAAAGACCAAAACCAAAAGTAAAAATAGCGGAGGCGAGAGCGGAATTGATTATGATTTTGCAATTTTTGGTAAAGACTAAATTAAACCCCACTCCGGCTCCGGGTCCGCTATATACAAAACAAAAGAAAAAGATTGTCGAGATGGAAACCAAACCAAGTTTTTAAAAGAACTTTCAGAACTCGATTCAGTTCTAGTTCCGATTCCGACAGAGAAACCGAAGAAAAATAAAGTATTGGCAAAACAAGACTCCAAACTTTGTTTCAAAACCAACTAAGTACAAAAATAACAAAGGGGGATCCATTTTGACCAAGGAAAAAGATGGGGTGGTTATGCAAGGCATAACACGTCAATTAATTGATTGATTGATGATAATGATAGTGTTGTCATTGCGAGGAATGACATATCCCTAGATCAACACAAGGATGACTGATTAACTGATTGATTGATTTGGTTTACGACAAGATTAAGATCAAGACCATTGATGCAGTTGGATAATTTGACAAGATTGATCAACTTGATTGGTATGCATTGATGATGACTTGCATTTGGATTTGATGTATGGATGAATGAATTTGATGAAGATGATTGATTGGTTGAATGGTTGGATGATTGGATTGATTAGATGAAATTGGAAGAAGTGATTGGATGGATTTATTTTATTGCTTGGATTTTTGTTGGATATTTGATTTTTTTTTGTCTTTTTTAGGACCTTTTTCCATTTTGTTTTGTATTTTTGGGATATTTTTATTTTTTGTATTTTCATAATATTTGGTTTTTTGGATTTTGAAATGTTTTGATTTTTTTGTAATTTTTTTTGAAATGCTTTGATTTTTTTTTGTATTTTTGAAATGTTTTGATTTTTTTGTAAAATTTTTAGGACATTTTAATGGAAGAATGTTAGGATAACACTAATGAATAGGATGATCAAGATCAAGTAGATAAGATATGGACATAAATGTCTAAGTATTTTGCCCCTATTCCTCATCAAGACCAAGGAAGGGAAGAAATGATGCATTTAGATAGGATGGCAGAATATGGATAAGATGAAGGATATGTCACAGACGATATGGATAAAGTGTATAGTATAAGATGTATGATGTTCAAGAATATCCTTACCCTTGTCAAGATCAAAGGTGGAGAGGTAAAGAACAAATGTAAAGAGGATAATGGATATGAATGAAAGGATGGACGGAACTTGCCCCCAAGTGTAAAGTGCAAGAGGAATATGGAAGATAGGATGTGGATAGGGATATAGAGGAAGGACTCAAGCATCAAGTTTCATGGCTAATATCCCTCAAATGTGTTCTAATAAACCATGGCAATAGACTTATAAATTTTGGCATGATGGAAGAAGCTAGGGACTTAAGCAAAGGTTTGGATTAAAGGAGGATAATGGAGGATGGATGTTGGCTCATGGATAGGAGGTTGGAAGGCTTGTTTATGGATAAATGGAAAGGATGGCAAGATCAACATCGACACACACCTTGAAGGGTGGTGGAGGGATGGAAGAGAAGTTGCTTTTGAATTTTGATTTTTAGATGGAGGAGTGGATGGGGATATTGGGATATAAGGACCCAAAATGGATGGTGGTGATAAAGGATATTTAGAATTGGATGGAGTTTATGGATAAGCAAGTTTGGATGCCAATTTTGATTTTATTGCTTCTACGAGACTTTTAGGAATCCACATAGCTTTTGACTTTGATTTTTGATTCATGGGTCTTTTTGGCCTTTGAGATTTTTCTTTTTGCTTTATGGGCCTTTGTGGCATTTGATTTTTTTCTTTTTTCTTTATGGGCCTTTGTGGCCTTTGAAATTTTTTATTTTGAATTGTGGGCCTTTGTGGCCTTTGAATTTTTATTTTGAATTTGGATCAGATTTTCTTTTATTTTTGCATGTCTCTTCGAGGAGACATGTTGATCCTTTGATGTATGCAGATTTTGATATGGAAGCTTTTGACATTTGGCACCCAAATTGCTTCCAAGAGCAATGGGATGCGTGGATAAAGATGAATGATATGAAGGTATTATGGATGGGTTGGTGTAGGTATGTTGGAAAAGGTTCAAGGGTGTGTACCTTTGTTGATCTTTTCTAGGGATATGAGGGATGTAGGGCCCTAATATGGATGGAAGGGTTGATGAACTAGGGTTTGGATGATAAGGACCAAGGATAGATGGAAGGTTTGATGGACTAGGATAAGGACCTAGGATAGATGGAAGGTATGATGGATATGTATTGTTTATGAAACAAGATGCGAGTCTAGGTTGTGGAGGATATGATATGGATGAAAAGAAAGGTGTTGGAAGTAAACCGGAGTGGATAAAGGTAGAGGAATCCATTTTATAGGTGTGGGGTTCATGGATAGATTGAATAGGGTGAAAAATTCTTTTGGAGGATGGTGATCATGACATGAAGATAAAGTGGTGCTTTGATCTTGACTTAAGGTAGGATCATGGGATGGGATGGATGGTATCATTTGATCTTGGTTATAAGATGGAAGGGGCTCATGACATGGAGATGAAGAGATTCTTTGATCTTGACTTAGAGGAATGGGATCATGTGATGGAGTTGGTGTGACATCTTGGTCTTGATTGGGAGGGGTATCATGAGATGGAAGGGTATCATGTGATGGAGTGGGTGTGACATCTCTATCTTGATTGGGAGGGGTATCATTAGATGAGGTAATAAATGGAAAAAAAATTTCTTGTGATGGACTAGGGTCATGCCATGGAGGTGGTATAATAGGATCATGATACAAGGTGGATATGCTTGGATCATCAAATGGGTTGGATATGGTAAGATTATGAGATGATATGGATTCATTAGATGAGTTGGAAGGGGATGAATCTTGAGTAGGCTCGACGTGTTCTAGATGGTAAACAACATGGAGACATGATGGAGATTGACTTGGATCAATGGGGGAGATTCTTGAATAGGATCAAGGGGGAGAATACATGATGGGGTTGTAATAATGGGCATGGTGTTTGAAGAATCTTTGGTAGGTGGATGAGTGGCTTCAGGTAATGACATAGGTTTAGTTTTGAAATGTTTGAAGTTAGGGCGAGGATTTGATGGAGAATTGAAAGGATCTTGATTTTTTTGCCAATGTGGACTTGGTCTCCTATGTTCTTATTGTGATATGGGTGGATATGTTGATGTAGCATTAACATGATAGGTATATGGGTTAGTTTGGCATGATAATGAAGGTGACATATAGGATTGTGGCTGAATTTTTTGAGGTTGGACTTGTTGTTCTTGTTTGATTTGACTAGTGGTCACAAGGTATTGTGCTTGCGCTATGAGATGTTGTATTTGAAGTGATCGGTTTGTTTGAAGTTGAGATTATTGGATGAGGCCTTGGAGCTTGTGTATAATTCATTGGTCTAAGGGTTGTGGTGCTTGATAATGTTATTGGAGGAGGTCTTGGAATTGGGGTACTAGGTCTTCTAACTTTGG
Organism: Sequoiadendron giganteum; assembly: GCA_007115665.2. NCBI lineage: Eukaryota > Viridiplantae > Streptophyta > Pinopsida > Cupressales > Cupressaceae > Sequoiadendron > Sequoiadendron giganteum. The sequence goes on from CM021102.1 coordinate 115,928,909, forward strand.
CATGGTGTAAAATGATGTTGATTGGATTAAGGAGATAGTGATGATTAAGATATGATGTGGAATGGTAAGATTGGATGATTTGGATGATGTGGCAAGTGTTTATTTGAATTTTAACTTGGGCAATATCAAACACAAGATCTCAAATGTAAATGTATAAACACACACACCAAACACAATGATAAATTTGTTTTTCAAGATTAAATGTTATGATTTAACAAACACTCGAACACACAACAACAAGCCTAATGATAGTCAAGTGGGTATGACCAATTAGGTTTTGAACTAGGATGCACAAGGTTGACTAGGGATGATTTGAAATCAAAATCCTACCACACAGCCGGGACAAAGTGGTAACCCACCCTTCACCTTCACTTCCCAAAGGTATAAAGTTCTTTGGGGCTTAGCCAAGAGTGACAAGATTTTAAATCTCAAACAAGCGTGTCTTTCAATTCACACTTCGACTAGGTCATCCCTAGGGGTGATGAAATCCCCTAGCAGGCCTCCTATGTAGTGTTTGACAAAAGCAAACCAAGTGAGGTGTTTTTTATCTCGCACACACTTGATTCACACTCACAGTTGTTAATTTCTCTTAGAAAATTGAAGTGTGTGGAAAATAGTTCGAACACTTGTTCTTTTTAAACCCAAAGACAAAATGTGTGATGGAAGACACTTGTTCGTTTTAACCCAATTTCAGTGATCTGAATGCAAGAAATGTTCATTTTAAGCCCAAAATTCAAATGTGTTGGCAAACAATGATTAGAGATGAAAGATGGAATGTGTGCACCTGATTGTTTTCGCTTTCCAAATTGTTGTTGTGATCAATGTCGATGTTGTTCCAGCTCTTTAGATACCCCTGAAAGTCACCAAGACAAGAAGAAACACAAACTTGTAAGCCAAAGTGGGATTAGATCAAAAAAAATAAAATACAATATGTTAAAAATCTAAACTAAAATAAAAAATAGAAATCTAAACCAAATTTAAAAAAGTGAAAAAATTAAATTAAATTAAAAGTTAAAAATCTAAATTAAATTAGTAATTAGCAATCTAACTAAATTAAAAAAAAAATAGAAATCTAACTAAATTAACAAAAATTTTTTTACTTAAGTGTAAACTAAACTTAAATCTAAAATTAGAAATCTAAAAAAATTTAGAATCTATATCTACCATCTACATTAGAAAATTTTACATCTAACTAAAAAAAAATCTAAATTAGAACTCTAAATAACAAAAATCTAAATGTGAATTCTAAAAAAACCTAAATCTTTAAATTAGTAACATTAAATCAAAAATCAAAAATCTAATTTAAAATCTAACTTAAAAATCAAAAATCTAATTTAAAAGCTAACTTAAAAATCTAAAATCTAATTTAAAAATCTAAGAGCTAACTTTAAAGAAACTAAAAGCTAACGTAAAGAAACTAAAAGCTAAAATTTCATTCCAAGTAAGGCTACTAAAATCTTCTTTTGATGACGGTGTGGTGGATGCGTCGCTGAATTCTTATTCTCTCAGGGCATTGACAGATTTAGGTGGTGTATGCATTGTTTTGGTTAAAGGAGATGGAAAAGCAGGAGGAAAAGGAGAAAGATAATGGCCGAGAAGAAAGGCAAAGAAAACCAGGTTGTAAATGTTTGGCTCTCATACTTTGACAGGCCCAATCTGCCACAAACACTTTACCAGGTATATAGTGATTTGACAACTGCAATTTGAATGCCGATAGGATAGATAACTAGGCACGTCGATGGAAGTATAGGGGATGCTGAAAACTGCCAAGTATACATATAGGGTATTGTCAATAAGGTCTTGGGCGCCGATGACAGTGATGGTGTAGATGATGTGGAAGGAACACCGATAGATCTTGTGGGATGACAAGCGGACAATGTGAAAGGTTGGAAGACTAAATGGACAGTGGATGTGGACAAGCGAAAGGATTAGAAAATAGTGGTGAGCTGGAATGTAAATTCATGGAATGTGAGGGAAAAAATAAATGCTCCATGGATCTCGATTAGCTGAAAGAAAATATGAATATGCCGCAAGATCCCTGTTTCAAAAAAGAAAAACAAATAACTCCTCAAAATATTGAATACATCCAAATAAACACTTCTCTAAATATGGATTATGCGCTTAGAAAATTTTGAAATGGTTGACATCAGTAATCAAGCCATGCGAAGAACCTGCAAGGTTTTTCTTTATTCAAAGCAAAAGATCAAAACCAAAATCAAAATGGTCGGGTTCACCAATGTAGATAGGGAAAAATCTAAAATCTGAGATCTTATTAGATTAAGATTCAGATTTTCATCATCCTCAATGTCGTTACCTGTAAAACACACTCATGCAAGATAAATAATTTAATCTAAACAAACATGCATGTCACTAGGGATTCACTCCATTGTTCTTCTCAATCTTGCATAAGAATGCAAGCTTCGAAAGATTTGACTACTGACAGAATGTTGGTTGCTCACTATTTCAACATAACGATAGGATAGGGATGACGAATGAAGGATGGATGATGATGAAAAGTTGCAGAATGAATTTGACAGAGTAATGGTACTGGAAGAAGTCGATCCTAAATGGCTTGTGAGAGGCTGTATTTATAGAGTTTCGACATGGATGAAGACGAAGATTTGATTTGATTTGATTTTTGACAAAAGAGGAAATACAACCTTGAATGAGATAAGATTCTAATAAAATAGAAAGATATTTTTCGTTTTAAAGGAAATAAATCCTGAAAAAGACAAGAAGGATAAGTGATGAATTATCTAATTAAATAAATTAATTAGATACACATGAGTTCTAATTTGGAAAGAAAGTGAGAATATCCTTTTAAGATTTTATTAATTAAATAAATATTTGATTTATTTAATTAGCGTTGGATTTATGATTTCATTAATTAATTAATATAAATTATTTAATTAATATTAGAAGGATGGAGGAATTATGAAAGGAAATGATTTAATTAATTAAATAATATAAATTATTTAATTAACATTAAAAGAATGGATGTATTGTGAATGAAAATGATTTAATTAATTAAATAATATAAATTATTTAATTGGCATTGGAAGAATGGAGGGATTATGAATGAAATTAGTCAAATAAATAAGATTTATTCAACTAATTAGATGATGACATGGGTGCCTAGGGCAGAACATGCTACAATATGTCTAAATGATGTAATGTGATAAGGTATTGTAAGAGGAGATTTTTGGGTGTCTACAGAAAGATAAGATCCTTAGCCTACCACCCCATAAACTAGTTAGGGAACCATATCCTAAATGGTATAAAGAAAATACATATTTTCAGTACCATCAAGTCAATAGACACGATACCAAATTCTTCATGAACCTACATCATTTGATATAGGATCACATCGAAGATGGTACTATCCATCTTGATCGGAGTAAACAAAAACATGAACAAATCAGTGGTGAAAGCTAATAGTGACTTGCAGATATACATGAAACCGTTCCCGTCACATTTCGCTAACATAATTATCGATCCCTTTGATTCTGTCTCCTACCCCAAGGCATATGTTAACATGGTTAGTGTTACTCCCTCTCCTCATTTTGTGATCGGTTTGTTAGATGTAACATTTACTTCGTAAGATGTGCCAGCAATGATAAACCTTCTTCGCTTTACATTCCCACTCACCTCAATGGCGACATTGTGATAGGAGTCTTAGTCAACCCCATGACTAGAATGAATGTCATCATATAGGAGACATTACTCTTGAACTCTCTACAAAGGGAGGAATATGAAAACAAAAAATCCATCATCCGTACGCATGATGAAATTTCTCTTAAACCTTATGGATCGATAATGTTGTCTGTCCTAGTTGGACCAAAGAACATGGACACGGTCTTCGATGTTATTCTTGAGTCGAACCTATTTAGAGTAAAGCTAGGTATACCTTGGCTAGCTTCCATGAATGGGATCACCTCCATAATTTATAATTGCCTTAATTTTTCCCATGAAGGTGTCGTGCATCTGGTGCATGATACTGGATATTAGCCTATGGTATCTCATGGGGGATTCTTGTTGGATCACTTTTTTCCCACTCCAGTCAGTCCGCTCCCACAAAGAACAGACCTAATTTATAAGAACTATGTGAAGTATAAGACTGGAGACAAATGATAGTTGAAGTTGACCCTTCTTGTAGCTAAGCCGCCAACTGCCTCCTGTAGACATGAAAAATGTACAAGTTCGTTTTGGTATACCTGATCCCGATTACTAACAACATTTCTTCTTAAAATCATATTCTCAGCATTTCATCATATTCTACCTCTTAATTTAATAAATCATTATTTATTAGGTTATGTCTTCTTCTTTCAGTAATTAAATTAATCAATTTAATTTAATTGACCTTACATCTTTGTTTAATTAAATAAATCAAATCATTTATTTAATAAATCATTTCCTCTCAATTCTTGACTTAAATCAATTTATAAACTTAAGTCTAAATTGTCACATCACCTAATTCTTCATTAATTTAATCAAAACCATGATTAACTTAATCCCTCTCATTAAAATCCTCTGGAGAATGCAACTTGCACAATAAATCAATTACTTTGATTTATTAATTCATCTATTTTCCCTCACAAAGCATCAAAAGGGAATATTCCCTCATTTGAATTCAAAAAGGCCAAGTGGACTTGGTCCTTCCAACAAGGCATTTAAGATCTCTTACATATCCTTTGCATTGAGCCAAGTGGTCATAACTCCATTTGACTTTTCATCCACCTTGTCATCTCAATATTTCAAATTCAAATTTATGCATTTATCATGCACATTGGCCAAAATGTGCTCATTCCTCACCCAATCGCATGTAGACAAGCGGCACAATGCCATTAGATAATCTTTAATCCCACATTGCTCAAATCTCACTTTCTCTTCCAAATTGAAAGTTATAAATTGCAGACTTCTCTCCTCATTTCTCATCCACGATATTCATGCAAAGTTACTCTCTTCAATTGAGAACTAATTTTACTTATATCACTCCATCATTCACCACTTTTCAAGATTTGCAACAAGGTTATGCTCAAATGTCTTTGGAGATTTGCCCATTTCTAGATCATACCATTGCTATTTAGGAATTGGGAAAGGGCCAATTGCAACACTCCATTGGCACCAATTCCCCCATAAGATCATCACACTATTAGCTTAATTAGGATTGAATCTATTTCATTGTTAGTTTCTTGTGTTCTTCATTTCCTAGTTTAGTTTGAATAGATGGATTTTGTGGCGAATCTCTCACTCTTGTGTGTGTGCATTTTGATCTAACATCTAACCATGTTTGTTGTCTTTTTGCATTTGCAAGTTTAGGGGTTCACATTTTGGTGCTAGAAGGAGGGCTTGATCAAAATTTAATCACCTTTTTTAAAAAAAATTCGCAGTTTTAACATTTTTTGTGCAAATACAGGAAACTGCCCCGCGTGACACTGTATTGCACTGCAGCACTATACTTCACCGCTTTTAGTACCACAGCACAATACCTCACCGTGCCTAATCTTCTAACTTCGCCGTGTGTTCACCCACCTATCATTTTTTTTTTTAAATTCCTGACTCTGCCACGTCCACTCCCGCGGCGCAATACTGCACTGCCTCCTTCACTGCGATGTTGTATAGAACCGCTTTCACTCCAAAATCTGCCACCTTATCCTTCCTGCTTAAAAAATTTAAATTTGCAAACGGGACCGCTTCCAAACTTCACCGCTTGCCTCTATCGCGCCACTTTTGTGCTCTCTGCCTCTATAGAGCACCGCCCAAAGTCAACCACGCGGCGCTCTATAGCGCCACTTTTGCAAAACTCTGCCGCTTTTGCAAACTCCGTCATGGGAAGATAGTGAAGTTATAAATTGACATGTGCTTTTTAAATTTAAGATTTTTTTAATCTTAATCTGATTTTTTGTCTTTATTGCTCTCGGCTTTTTTGTCATTTTGTAGGTTGGAGCAAAGGAAGGAGTCTATCATGACATCATATTCACCAAACTTAGAGTGTTTTTAAACACTAAAGTGTTCTTCAACATTCTTTAAGAAATTTGTTAAAAAATCTTTGGCCTTAGGACACTAAATTTACTTTGGGTTTAAAAAGAACAAGCAAACTTTTATTTATGGCACCATGCTTATTTTGTACAAAGTGTTTTTAAACACTAAAGTTTTCTTCAACACTCTTTAAGGAATTTGATAAATTTATTTGATCTTAGGATACTAGATTTCTTTTGGGTTCTAAAATAAACAATCAAATTTCTTTTCAAAAGTTGCCAAGGGGCTAAAAAGAACTTTAGACAAACATACTAAATTTTGTTTAAAGGATAACAATTGAACAAGGCAATCTCACATTTCGTTTTGGTGCTTAAAAAGAACTCATCATTGCTTTGAGGAATTTAAAATTGAACATGTGTACTTTGTGTTTTATAATTTTTTTTGCAAAGTAGTGTCATTTAAAAAGCGCGTATGCACTTCTCTCGCACCTCACAACAATCTTGAGAATCAAAAGTCCTTTTGATGACCCTAGATTGCATAAAAGATTGCCTCCACATTTCAATTTGGGTATCTTAAAATTGAACAAAACATGCGAGTGTGAGCACGATATATTGCGGAGGTTCTCCCCTTTGTTTTTCAACAAAGGTTGTGTGAACGACGGGATACGTTAGCTTGCTTTTGTTTATCTTAGAGGGCATGCCATGTGGGAATAAGTACTCACCCAAGGGAATGACCCAACCGGTAACGAGCTAAACGCCAAGCTATTCCCAACCGGTATACAAATTCGAATGGTGAGGAGAGTTAATCATTACAGGATCTCCTACGGACAAGCAAGTGATACTCTTTATATGGGTTGATCTTGCCTCTCGTGTGGCCTCCTGAACGGGTACCTTGATCACGAACCCTTTCTTTAGAAAAGGCCAAAACCTTGTCTATCTTGTTGGTGCAAAAGGTCATGTCCTTTGAAGCCACCCCACATTATACATGCGGTCTTGTTGTAGAAATGGAAGGTATGCCATGGGAGATTCATGGGTACTAATGCTTGGCTGACCTGAGAAGTGTGTGCCATGGAGGGGAGCCAGTGTGGTAAAGTATTTAGCCATTCGCACAAGATATGCACAACTAGATTTATCCAAGTGGGAACCCAACAAGATATTGCCTCATCATCCTAGGATTGTAAAAATGCTTGGAAAAGAATACATTGCTTGGCTCTCAAAAATGCTTGAAAACGAACATTCACGAAACCTTGAAATTTCAAACCCCTTTAAGGAAACAAATACCTTTGACAAATTTGAACACTCTTGCTTTCCTTAGGGATTCTATCCTTAGAGGTTTCTAAGTGTTTAGATTTTATCGTCATTTGTCTTCAATAAGGTTAGAAATAGGAAAGTTTTTCCTTATTTCCCTTGATTTCCACATAATGGACCTTGTGGGATGACAAAGGAGGTGAGACACTAGACATATAGTTTGAAACATAAGCAAGCAAGTGTCTTTGGTAAAAGGAATTCATTAAGACAAGATAAAAGACAAAATTGAAACCTCATATGAGTTGTTCCCAATGATTTCCCAAAAGATCAAAATTCCAAAACCAAAGTTCAAAAGAATAAGTCTAAAAGCCCATGAACAACGCCTTGAAATACTCCTTGGAGTAAGGAAAAGACTTGTATACAACTTCTACAAAAAGGCTTCAAGGAATAATCCAACTTTGTATGTGTTTTACTATCAACAAAATCCCGAACTCTTTGAAAGGTTTTCTTTTCTCCAATAGGAAGTCTAGTGTGTTCTTCAACACCAAGTCCTTGTAAAAAGAGTTGTGTCTAGGTTCAAGTCTAGGATCAAAGTCCTCATCTTCATTCATCTCTACACTAAACCAAATCTCATCCCATCATCAAACTTCTTGAGAACTTTGGAAAAATCACTCATGCTAAACTAATAGGGCTAAACCAACATCATCCTATTTTGGCTTAACATATCTAGACAAAATAGTCAAATCCCTTGGATGAATTTACCTTTAGGATAATGCAACTTCCTAAGGTTCACTAGTTCACAAATCACATTGGCTTAACACACCAAGCCAATTCATCCACTTGTGCAAGTTTCCCTAGGATAACACATCTTCCCAGGTAATACAACTTCACTATAATCCTGTTTGGCTTAACGCATCTAGTAAAATTATCACAATCAATCTAAGTCCTAATAGTTTAGCATACCCATTCAAAAGTTCTCCAAAAGGTTCATTCACTCATCTCATCTGTTTATCCCATCACCATTACCACCCTCTTTGATCATTTAGCTTTCCTAGTTCTTCTCTTTTGGACCTAAGAGGTGAGGATCAAACAATCCCTATTTTTTTATGGTCCAAACAAGATATCAATACAAGGACATGGAGAATATCAACGAAATATCAACTTCCATGAACATGAGTCAGCTAACCTCCGAAGTAAATCTAGCGGGATCAAGTAATCCCCCAAGTAACTCTCCTCTAACATCACAAAATCCTCAAGAGGAGAGCCATGAGGAAGGCATCACAAATGAAGACATGGGGATGACACAATCTGAAATAATGAAAATGGTTCAAAATCTAGAGAACCACCAAATTGTTAGTGCCATGTTCAAATACTTAAACACATTAGCAAGAGGAGGGGTCCAGTTCCCTCCTGACCTTGGCGCAAGCACTAGTATGGACATGCCCCTTACAAGTGCATCCCCAATGTCAAATATCAATCAAGAAGTACCTCACACCACCTTAGCCATCACACCAGCCTCACCAAATGCAAACAAGGGGAGTGCCATGTTTCAAGAGTTACAAAGGCATCGCCTTGTGGCCAACAAAGAGGTGGCTGTCAACACAACACCGAATAATTTTGTTCCAAAAAATCCATTATACCCATACGTCCCACTCACATTCCATGATCCCGCTGGTTCATCTTCATTCCATGCCTCACCAACATATCAGTTAAACATACCAACTTCTCTCCCACAAGGAGAAGGTGATTTGTTTAGAACAACCGAAGTCGTTGATCCATTTTATTTCCAAGGTAGCCTACCACCTCTACCCCCATTCTCATTCACAACCACATCACCTCTTGGATTGGGTTTTCCTCCTCTAAACATCGATAGCTTCTCGGATCTGGGCAACATGAACATCACATCAAGTTCTCTAGTTTTTCCCACAGCATCGCAACAACTAATCACAGCTATTCAAACCACCCCCACAAGTACATCAGTTGGTCCTCAAATATCCCAAAGCATGCCTTCCCAAGGACCAAACATTTCAACCACTCCTCCAACAACCCAAATCCCAACCACCAACATAACCCCTTCATCCGTCACAATGGTTGGCATCATTCCCATTCCACCACCAATCCCACCAAAAGCCAACACGACAAATTCATTTATCACCCTAATCCAAACCCTTCAAAAGGCCAACCAACAAAGAGTACTCAAGCAAAAGTAGAGCTCAAGCTCTAGCCCAAGTGCAAGGTCAAGGTCAAGCCCAAGCTCTAGCTCTAGCTCAAGCACAAGTGCAAGCAAAAGCTCAAATTCAAGCCCAACAAAAAGCTCAAGCACAAGCCCAAGCACAATACCAAGTGATCCATCTACAAGCATATTAACAAGCCAAACAACAAGCTTTGTTGGCACAACAGCAACTCGACTAGCAACAAGCTTTGTTGGCACAACAACAACTAGATCAGCAACAAGCCTTGTTAACACAACAACAACTTGACAAACAACAGGCCTCATGGGAACAACAGCAGATGGACCAGCAACAAGCGTTACTGGAACAACAACAGCAAGATCAACAACAAGCATTGTTGATACAAATGCAAGCATACTAGCAAGCCTTGAACGCACAACAAAGCTTACAACAAATGCCCACAAGTAATCTTCCCACCCATCAAATACCTCAAACACCTCAAACCACATTCATCCCACCTCTCGATCCGAGCAAAGATGTCACAACACAAATCAAATTGCTTTCACAACAAGTGTTCAACTTACAAGCAGGAAAAACTATGAGAACACCAGGCAACTTATGCCCTTACCCTTTCGACAAAAGTCTCACCATGATACCATTCCCAAAGGGATTCGAGATCCCCAAATTCGACAAGTATAATGGAACAACTAACCTTGAAAACCACGTCAGGGAATTTCAGGTGCATTGCATGGAAGTCGCATATGATGACACATATCTAATGCGACTATTCCCCCAAAGTCTGTCTGGTCTAGCCATGGAATGGTTTTCTCGCCTACCCACGGGCATTAAAACATTCGACGAAATCATAGAAGCTTTCCTTAAGAATTACGCTTTCAATATGGGTGCGGATGTTAGTTTGGAAGAACTATCTGCACTCAAACAAGAAAAAGGGGAGCTTTTCGCATCATTCTTACAAAGGTGGTGATCCAAGGCCAACTAGAGTAAATGGACCATTCCAGAAGAACAACAAGTCTGTACCATCATAGCAAATCTAGATGAAAACTTGGCGTTCTACTTAAAAATGCAATGCATCACTTCATATGATCAACTCATCCCAAAGGCGCTCAACATCGAAAGAGCCCTTACTGCGCGAGGAGGTGCACCAACATTCATCCCACCACAGGACAACCACCCATCTAACAACTATAATGATAAACCTCGAACATGGTCGAGGAATAAAGATATCACGAACGACGACGTGGTAGATGCTAAAGTGGTCATCAGTGCCCCTAAGCAGAATGTCCAAACCCACCATCAACCGCAAAATCATAATCGCAACAATGTGCAGACTAATGCGGTAGTGCCACAACCACCACCTTCCACCAATCAAATCAATAATGTGGGAAATCAAGGAGGACCACCTCCCCACAACAAGTATCCTCCCAAGCGAAAATTCATAGCTCTCAGAGAATCAATTGAGTCCATAATGAAAAAATTGGTCAAAGAGAACCTAATCAAAATCTCTAACTCTGAGCAGTACCCGGAACCCATGACCAAACCACCATGGTACAACAAGAACCTCCTTTGTGACTTTCACAAAGTGAACGGACATACCACCTCCAATTGCACGAGGTTAAAAAAAATCATCCAAGACCTTATCAAGGATAAGGTTATAAATGTCAAGTAGCTAGACGAAAATCGAGACTTGAAAATATACACGAATCCGATGCCAAACCACAACCAAGGGAATAATCAAGGAAATAATCAGGGGAACAATAAAGGCAAGAAAAAGTATGATAGTGCTAATCTAGTGAACGAGGAGATAGTCGAATGTGTCAATGAAATGGTCACAATTATAAATGTCAAAGGAACCAACAATGACTATGGAGTCACCACACGTGGTGGATAGGTCACCATTTCCAGGGCACCAGCTAAGACCTCCATTTCCAATACAAAAGCCATCCCTTATGATTATAATGTCATTGACCAGCTGAAGAGAACTCCCACCCAAATTTCCATCATGGAACTATTGAAAATCTCCATAGCCCATAGGAAGATCCTTGACGAAGCATTAGTTGCATCCACCATCTCCACCACCCTTGACATAGATTAGTTTCAGGGTATGGTTGGAAATATTGTTATGCCGAATCTCATTACATTCTCTGACCAAGATTTCCCCCCACAACCATCTCATAACCACGCACTCCACCTTCAAGTTCTTATCCATAAAAAGAAAGTCAAAAGAGTCCTGGTGGATGGAGGTGTAGGCCTCAACATTTGTTCTCTGAAGCTCATAAAGAAATTGGGATTCACCAAGGATTCTATTAACAAGAACAAAAGCATCATGATAAGGGCATATGATGACCAAGAAAGAGTGTCTCAAGGCACTATCAAAATCCCCATTCAAGTGGGACCGACAACTATGGAGACCACCTGTCAGGTCCTCGACCTCGACCTACCTTATATATCCTCCTTGGACATCCATGGATCCATGGAATGAAGGTGGTGGCCTTGACTTATCACCAATGCATCAAGTTCTCACACCAGAATGAGGAAGTCACCTTATATGGGGATCCTGAACCTTTTGCCTACTGCCAAAAATTGGAAGCCAAGTTTTATAAGATCCCTCAAGTCCCGAAAAATGATGAAGGCCCATCTACTTCATATATCGACCCAGCCAACCTCACCTCCACATCTGTGACAGAGACACCCGCCATCCTGGATATATCCAAAATCAAAAACATGATCTAGGATAATGGATGTGGTGACTATAGAATGAAAAGAAATGCATTTGTTGTAGGAGAGTTACCACAATCTCCTAGGTCACATGGGCAACCTTAGCCAATTGAAACACCTATCCATGCTGTTAGGGAAAATCCTTCTGGATTCCATCATTGGGGGGATCTCAGTTGAGAAAATGTGGATGAGGAGGACATCTCAAACACATTGTACCAAGATGAAAGGCCTAACCCTACCCTACCCACGGATGAAACTAGCAGAGGACTGCAGATGATGTTTGGTATGGGCTACAACAGGAATGAAAGCCTAGGAAGAAATAGTGATGGATGACTGGAGCCCATCATTGTAGAAAGAAGAATGCAGAACCTTGGCCTTGGATATACTCCTCTGAGTATAACCGTACGTGGTAGAGGTACTCCCAGAAGGGCAGTCAGGTCCTCTCCTCAGGTAACAACAACCACTCTTAGACCACCTGTATACCTGGGTATCCCACTTGATAAATTCACCTTTGACGTCACTAATGTTTGCGCTAGTAGTGATGAGGATGACATGATAACTGACCTTCCTAGGCTCTTTGAAGATTCCACTTTGTTAATGATTAGTGCCTCGACAACTGAGCCAAACCAATGAACCCACCGAATCACCTTAGTACACCTGCAACTCATCGATCACGATCAACGAGGACTGCCAATTTTGGACTCATTCGGAAACAATGAGGCGCTCTCAGAATTCATGGGACTAAGGGATATTGTTCCGTGCGGGGATCAAAAAGCAAGATTTGACACCACATTAGACACCCAGGCATATTTTGGGGAGACGATAGAGTCCTTTAGTCGCAAAAGAAAAATATCGAGAATAAGCTCGGAGTTATTGAGCGAAAACCACATGGTGGCACTCTCTAATCACAAAATAGTAAAAATAAAGGATGCATCCAAAGGTGAAAACCTCTCTAAGGTGCCAAAGGATGAAGGATTCAATCTCCCCCCTACTGCTCTACATCAGGAGAAGTCAACAGTTCTAGCAGAGCAGTGCAACCCTGTCAACTTGGGAACGGAAACAGAATCGCAAATCACTTTCTATGTTGAGTCTCTCCTACCAGAAGAACAAGAACTGCTAGCAGCATTCCTGAAAGAAAGAAAGGTGAACTTTGCATGGACATATGCTGACATACGAGGACTAGATCCTAAGGTGGTAGTTCATCATTTGGCTGTTTATCCTAGAGCAAAACCAATTAGACAAAAGTTAAGAAAGATGCATCCACAAATAGCCTTGCTCATCAAGATTGAGTTAAAAAAACTTCTAGATGTTGGATTCATACACCCGATTCACTATCCAGAATGGGTATCCAACCTTGTACCAGTCTCAAAACCAAAAGGGGGCATCTGCATCTGCACAAATTTTAGAGACCTAAACAAAGTATGTCCTAAGGATGATTTTCCACTACCCAACATCAACATGATAGTGGAGATGATGGTTGGACATGAGATGCTATCCCTAATGGATGGCTTCTCAGGGTACAATCAGATAATTATAGCAAAGGAGGACTAGCGTAAGACGTCCTTTACATGTCCTTGGGGCACCTACTGCTGGAATGTGATGCCATTTGGGTTGAAAAATGTAGGAGCCACATACCGAAGAGCCATGACGTTGATCTTCCATGACATGATCCACAAAACTATCAAAGACTATGTGGATGACATATTGGCTAAATCAAAAAAGCGACGGGATCATATAGCAACTCTAAGTGCAATCTTTGATAGGCCAGAACAATACAAGGTCAGGCTCAACCCAAAGAAATGTGTCTTTGGGGTGCAATCGCGAAAGCTGTTGGGGTACATAGTTTCAATGAGGGGAATAGAGGTGGACCTTGCAAAGGTAAAAGCAATCCTTGAAATGGAAGCATCGAGAACACTAAAACAACTCAGAGGATTGCAAGGTAGACTCCAGTCCATTCAGAGATTCATAGCACAACTGGCAGATAAACAAATCACCTATTCACACTTGCTCCACAAGGGAGTAGCATTCAGGTGGGATGACAAGTGCGAACAAGACTTAAACCGCCTATGTTGATGCCACCGATCGTAGGGAAATCTTTGATTCTATACATCTCAACAACAATAGTCGCCCTTGGTGCCTTGTTAGCCCAACATGATGAAAAGGGAACCGAGCGAGCCATTTACTATATTAGTAGAACAATGGTAGGGAATGAGCTAAACTATACATCAATACAAAAAGTGTGCCTAGCAGTGGTGTTTGGAGCCTAGAAATTTAGACACTACATGCTAGCTCATCAGATTAAGCTGATTGCAAGATAGACCCCCTCAAATATCTATTGTCAAAAGCAATGCTTATGGGTAGAATGGCTAAATGGGTGATGATACTATCAGAGCATGATATCGAATATGTAGAATGAAAGGCAATCAAGGGACAAGTCATTGTAGATCAGCTAACAGAAGCTCCCCTCTACAAAGATAACCCACTCATATCAGAGTTCCTGGATGAGTCCCTTTTAAATCTCACTGCAGCTGACCACTGGAAATTGTACTTTGATGGCTCCCACACACAACATGGATCAGGAGCTAGTGTGTTCTTTATTACCCCACAAGGAGATTGTATATCGAGATCCTACAAATTAGCATTCCCCTATACAAACAATATTATAGAATATGAGGCTTTAACCATAGGTCTCAAGATTGCATCATAGTGGCGAATAATGGCACTAAAGGTCTACGGAGATTCACAGCTTATCATTAACCAAGTCAATGGTGAATACCAAACTAAGGATGATAAGCTTATGCCTTACAAAAAGGTGGTAGAAGGACTCAAGGAATCATTCATTGACATCACTTTTGAGGAGATCCCGAGGGCAAACAATAGAGTAGCGGATGCAATGGCAGCAATCGGATCCTTTCTAGATATCCCTGGCAATGTCTCGAAACATGAATTCTTGGTAGAGCAGCTTCTCGTACCCACATTCAAGGTACCAGAGTCAGAATATGTGTGTGAACTTGTTGGTCCTAGTGATCTTTAGTACCATGAAATATTCACTTATCTAAGATTAGGAATCCTCTCGACCGACATTACCCTGAACCTCAAGCGAACCTTTGTCAAAAGGTCCTTACGATTTGTCATCCTAGGAGAAACCCTCTTCCATAGAAGTATCGATGGAACCCTGCTACATTGTTTAACACCTAAGGAGGCCTTGAATTCTTTAACTGAGGTACACAATGGCACGTGCGGTTCGGACTCAAGCGGTATGACCTTGGCTAAGAAGTTGCTGAGAACTAGGTACTATTGGCCAACAATGGAGAGAGATGCACATGACTTTGACAGAAGGTGTCTATAGTGCCAGCAACATGGAGACCTTATTCATGCACCAACTCAAGAGTTACATCCTATCATAACACCATGGCCCTTTTCACAGTGGGGGCTCAATCTCATTGGTAAAATCTCACCCACCTCATCTAATGGCCACAAGTTCATTATCACCGCCATCGAATATTTCACAAAGTGGGTCAAAGCAATTCCCATGACCTACATAATTGGGAAGCAGATATCCAAGTTCATCTTGAACTACCTCATTTTCCGATACGGTGTTCTGCAATCCATTATCTCAGATAATGGGACACCCTTCAAGAATCAAGATGTCCGTGACTTGTGTGAAAAGTTCAAAATCCAACACCGCTTTTCCACCCCATACTACCCGCAAGGTAATGGCCAAGCAGAAGCTACTAATAAAACCATTATGAAAATTCTCAAGAAAATAGTCAATGACTCCGGTCGTGATTGGAATATTCAGCTAAATCCTGCCTTATGGGCATATCACACCAGCATCTGCACACCAACAGGCGCCACCCCATTCTCCCTGGTTTATGGATCAGAAGCCATACTCCCAATAGAGATCGAGCTCCCATCCTTGAGAATATCTTTGCAAAACCTCATCAAAGATGAGGAATATAGGGTTACAAGATTGAATGAGCTGGAATTACTAGATGAATGGTGCATGCACACCCTAAATCATCTACAGGTCTACCAGAATTGCCTAAAACGGAGCAACAACAAGAAGATCAGGCAACTCACCTTCCAAGTCGATGACCTTGTGTTAAAAGAAAACCAAAAGAATGTGCTAAATCCAGATAGCAATTAAAAATTTGAGCCTGATTGGTTGGGACCTTTCATCATCACCACAAGTTACAAATCAAGAGCATATCAGTTGTCGACACCAGAAGGCAAGCCTCTACAGGAGCCTCTGAACAACTCTCACCTCAAAAAGTTCTATGCCTAAGAACTTGCGAGGTATAGAAAAAAAGAATACAAAAACAATCAAAAAAAGTCTTGACAAAATGGTCTCCTTGATGAAAACCTAGCAAACAGGTATCTTGGTGACAACAAAAAAATCAAAAAATCAAAAAATCAAAAAATCCAAAAAATCAAAAATCAAAAAATCAAAAAGGATAGAACAAAGTAAAAAATAGTCCTCTAGTGAAAACCACTTCGGAGGCGCTTTGGACAAGTACCTTGGTGAAAACCTGGCAAAAAGGTGTGAAGTGTAAATAAAGCACTCCCTATCCACCAGGATCTGCATGACTCACTCATCACACTAATCCTCCATCCACCCATCCATTCGCATCCATACCATAGTCTGGGCTGATGTCTATATCATATTCCACCATAGTACTACTTGGCATACCTAAGGTCAGTTTGTCATACCTTTATCAAAGTAGTCTATTGCACCACACTGGGGGTATGCTCTTGTATCAGCATTGGATCAGATTCATGTATATTTTCATAATCTTCTCAAAATCCCATCAGAAAAATCCAAAAACATCCAAATCATCAAAAATCCAAAAACATGTCGAAATATCAAAAAATCTTCAAAAAATTCATCTTTAAGTCCTATCGATCTTTCACCTTGTCAAACTACGTCGTCTTTGAGCTTGAACGTAGGCAAGGTTGATCTTTGATCATCCCCCAAGACAATAAGGGTCAGTCCTTAGGTGACCGTCGCATCGACAATCCGTTTGCCCATCTAGTTTGCATCTTAAGTCAGTCCTTTAGACAATAAAATGGCAATTTTTTGACCATCTTATCATCAAGTCAGTCAATCGTCAGTCAAACTATGTGGTCTCTGCATGTATAACGTAGGCAAGGCTCATCTACGGATCAGCTCTCGAGACCCCTAGGATAGGTTTTTAAGTTAGTCTCTTCGTCATAAATCTTGAAAATACCAAAAAAATTGAAAAAAGTGAAAATACCAAAAACAACCTCAAAATATTTGGAAAAAAACCAAAATGGTGCATCCATTTCATCTCGCTTTCACTCGTGATTGTCATCACTCATAATAGATCATTTGTTGCCTTCATCCTTTGGTGAGTCAGTAAGAAGCAAGTCTAGCAGGTTCTAAAGTGAACACCTAATTGTCAGAGTCTTAAGCCTAAGTCAATAAGCAAGCAAGTTGGTCAGCTCGAAATATCAATAGTTTATCACCCAATCAGTCCCACCAAAACCTTGATCACTACATGTCCTAGGATGAAGCTTTCCTATGATGGACATAAGCATTAGGTACCTCACAATAGTTTAGTCTTGGCTAGCGGTATGAAGAACATTAGCTTGTTTGTTTACTTTATCTTGATCTTTATGACTTCTCTTATGTTGCACTCATTTCAAGGACCTCTCGATGATGCCTGGATAAAATAGGTTTAGAGAGAAAGAAATGGGTGCAATGATCATTATCTTTTTATCTGTTATGCTTATGGGATACCCTTGTAAAATAACTTAGGCATGTATGCTTCATTTGGTTTGTGGTGAGGATGTTTTAGATATCTTGTTGACCACATAGGAAAGCTTGCTTTTTTGTGTTTTGGTCTGAGATGTTTAGAATGTTTGAACTACATTTCTAATGAAGTATGTATGTTAAGTGTGAGCAAGAATATTCCTATCTGGTTTTTAAGTCAAAGTCCATCACACTAGGTACCACACCATCCTGGTCCTTTATACCTCGATGCATCGTACCTATGTGTGTTATCAAACATAACACAATTAACCCTTTGAAAATCTTGATTCCTAGCAATGCAAATCATCATCATCATGACTAACTCATCAATTCTGTAATTCTTTTGTCTTACTTCCACACTAACATAGTATCATAATAGTAATCAAAACATCGCCAATGCATACATCTTGCATTATCACATCATATCATCATAGGATACATCATCCATCACATTCATCTCAAATGCATTGCATCATCATTTAAGTTGTTACGGATAATACAATTTTTTTATTCTACGCAAGCATTACATCATTATGCATACATAATCATTTGCATCCATTTCCATTTGCATATCATTACACCATCATTAACATACATTACACCCATAAAGAATGAAAAATATACAAAAAGAAATGCATCCATTAACATACATTACATCACATAAGCATAAGAATAGAAACATCTGATAACATCATACATTTGCATAATTATACATCTGCATATCATACATGTGCACCATACATATAATAAAAAGTGAATCATCTCATATATATCATCAAAAAATACTATTATGATACAAATCAGATCAAGTGTACATCGAATACATGGTACAATAAGGCCAAATACTACAGCTCGTCTATCAAAATTGGAACAAACTGTCCTATGATCAAAAGGGGCTAGCCCTGCTGGCTACTGCCCTCCCCATCCTGTCTCTCACCATGAGCCTCTGCCGATTGTCTCCCTATCTACTGAGAAAAATCAAGTACCCTGCTAGCTGATGGCACTGCTTGTCGATAGTCCTGTCGATAGTACTCTGCCTCTCTGATGGCCTCCCTATACTCTCGAATGTCTACTGATCAGCCTCGGGATGTGGAGGCTGCACTCTCTAACTGTCTTTGCCGGCCTACCTCCTGATCCCTCTCGAATTGTGCCTAATCTCTCTCAGCTGTGACTACAATAATCTGCTGTCGAGCCTCATCTCACTTAGTTGTTAGAACCTGTACTTGGCTCTATAGCTGCTGAATCAGTGCATCATGGGGACCTGGCTGTCCTACTGGCTGCCCTACCGGCTGTACTCCTGGCTGCTATTGTGGTGGCACCTAGGGCTGCCCATCCTATCCTGCTACCTGATGTACCTGATCCCTCAGAGGTGATTACCAAGGAGGTGGTACACCTCCTCTACCTCTACCTGCTGACCTACCCCTGGGCTTGCGACGTGGAAGCACTGCCCCTAGAACTGTCAATCTCACTGGTGGCCTAAACCATGCCCTGTATGCTAGAGTCACCCCTGTGTCTGCTAGACCCTGATCATATGGCCATGGCTGAGCAACCAACTGCCTAAAGGAGGACACTGCCTCATCTACCGGAATGGACGGCCCCATGTTGTCTCCTTCGCACTATGCGCAAAGAGTGCCATGTACTAAGCATCAGGAATATCCTACACCTCCCTGAACTACCTAGCCACTGTGTTAGGAAGGTACCTCTCTATCATACCATGCTCTCGACCCTGCATAAATCTGTCCTAACGAGCAAGGAAGAGCTACTCTGCATTATTGTACCATGGACCTACACCCGTCCATGACCTCCATATGAATACTGTCATCTTATCTAGAACCCGTCGCCAATAAGGTATACCATTTGTACCCATGTGGGTGAAGTGAATCCCTACCCCACCATACCGAAACACCACAGGATCATCAATATCTGTCACAACTGGAATCATAACCGGGCAAAGCACAAGAATCTGCTCAAATGCCCAAATGTGCAGAAGGGTCAATCCAGCCCCAAGAGCTCGACCATCCAAGTAAGCAAACTCGTGTAGGTCCTTGTACAATGAGGCCAGCAGTACTAGTCCCCAGGCAAAGCATGCTCTGCGAACACACATCTACCACCATGCTAGTCCCCAACTGGGACTGAAGTACTGGCCACGTCGATCAGGAGCTACGAGATTGGAAATGATCACAACCACAATCAATTTGTAGGTGGGAGTGATACCTCGATACTGCTCCAAGTTTATTTGACCATCACAAAGCACTAGCTCAGTAATATCCATGACGTCAAAGCGGGCATCCCTACCCTCCTCTAGATCATATATCACTCACTCTCCATGAATGGGTAGTCATAGGATGCACCAAACATCCTCAAGGGTAATGGTGGCCTCGCCAATAGGAAGATGAAACAAGGATGTCTTGCTATGCCACCTCTTGGCGAATGCATGAAGCATACAATATGTGCCATAACCCAAGAATCCTGAGCTGCTCTTGGAGGTATACATGCATACCCTGTAGTCTCTCAAGTATGGGCCACCAGTGCTCCCTAGAATGAATAACCTCGGGTATCTCCTGCGCAAGGAAAAGTGTCGCGTCAGCTTCCTTAGAAAAAATCTGTTGTTTGTATCGCCTTTCGCTTTTGAAACAGCAAAAGCAACGTTGTTTACAAAAGTGGCGTAGTTTGTAAGTTTCCAAACAGTGCCGCACGGTGGACTTATATAGCACAATTTCACAAACAGCGTCACGTGGCGGACTTAGATAGCTAAATTCAACAAACTGGCTTGCGCGGTGATGTTTGAGCAAGCGACCCAGTTTACTACCCAAAAATCCCTAAATAGCAAATTGCGATGCGCGACGCTATTTGCACAAAGCGACCCTATATAGGCCCACGTGGGCCTATTTGTAAATTTTTTGTGGTGCTATATCGCACCGCGTCAACTCGACCGTACCTAAGCCCTAATAAATGCACGTAAATTGAGAAAATTAAAAGTCGGATAGGGGTACATACCACGGGTCCTACGACGATTGGTCGCTGATGGACTTGTACTTGCTCCGACACATGCAGGGGAAGTTGTTTTTGTGCCATTTTCCTTAAGACTCAGAGCTCAAGTGTCAAATTTTTCAAAGTTAAGATCACAAATGTATTGAAAGTGACCCCTCGAGGTCTATTTAAGCCTAAAAATTAGGGTTTTTTGACATAATTTGACCTTCCAGAGGGGGTTTTGGTTCCCCGAACCCATTTTCATCTAACTGAGAGTCATTTTGCATCCCTTCTGATAGTTTAATGTGTTTTTTTTAGGCATTCTGGGGCATTTATGGTCTGTTGGGCACTTTATCCACCTTTTTCGCGAGATCACCCAAAAAAATCAAAATTTTCGTCTGATCTCTTGAGGGGGCAATATCCAGCAATATCCTTCCACTAGGGCAGCAGTGGGGCATCTGAAAAAATTCAAGAAAATCCTGAACCTTTGATCACAACAGTTTATTCTTTAAATCAATGCAACAAGTACATTGCTTCAAAGAGTGGAAAAATGTAGACATGGAAAATATACAAGTCCATTTTGGTACACCTGATCCCGATTACTGACAACATTTCTTCTTAAAATCATATTCTCAGTATTTCATCATAGTCTACCTCTTAATTTAATAAATCATTATTTATTAGGTTATGTCTTCTTCTTTTAGTAATTAAATTAATCAATTTAATTTAATTGACCTTACATCTCTATTTAATTAAATAAATATTTTTATTTGATTAAATTTTCTAAAGTCCTCTTATTAAATTAAATAAATTAAACTTTATTTGATTTAATCTAACATGTTCCTTCTTGATTAAATAAATCATTTCATTTATTTAATAAATTATTTCCTCTCAATTCTTGACTTAAATCAATTCATAAACTTAAGTCTAAATTGTCACATCACCTAATTCTTCATTAATTTAATCAAAACCATGATTAATTTAATCCCTCTCATTAAAATCCTTTAGAGAATGCAACTTGCACAATAAATCAATTACTTTTATTTATTAATTCATCTATTTTCCCTCACAAAGCATCAAAAGGGAATATTTCCTCATTTGAATTCAAAAAGGCCAAGTGGACTTGGTCCTTCCAACAAGGCATTTAAGATCGCTTACATGTCCTTTGCATTGAGCCAAGTGGTCATAACTCCATTTGACTTCTCATCCACCTTGTCATCTCAATATTTCAAATTCAAATTTATGCATTTATCATGCACATTGGCCAAAATGTGCTCATTCCTCATCCAATCACATGTGGACAAGTGGCACAATGCCATTGGATTATCTTTAATCCCACATTGCTCATATCTCACTTTCTCTTCCAAATTGAAAGTTATAAATTGGAGACTTCTCTCCTCATTTCTCATCCACAATATTCATGCAAAGTTACTCTCTTCAATTGAGAACTAATTTTGCTCATATCACTCCATCATTCACCACTTTTCAAGATTTGCAACAAGGTATGCTCAAATGTCTTTGGAGATTTGACCATTTCTAGATCATACCATTGCTATTTAGGAATTGGGAAAGGGACAATTGCAACACTCCATTGGGACCAATTCCCCCATAAGATCATCATGCTATTAGCTTAAATAGGATTGAATCTATTTCATTGTTAGTTTCTTGTGTTCTTCATTTCCTAGTTTAGTTTGAATAAATGGATTTTGTGGGGAATCTCTCACTCTTGTGTGTGTGCAATTTGATCTAACATATAATGATGTTTGTTTTCTTTGTGAATTTGTAGGTTTAGGGGTTCATACCTCCTTCTCCCAAAAGGGAAAGGAGAAGCTCACTCCCTCTCAGGCTGACTCATCTACTCCCCTTTCTTGGGAGGAGTATTGGATGAATAACCCTGGTATTTACTCGCTAAGTCCGATGATGCCTCCTTGGTGAAATCCGAAGATCAAGATATTGGATCTCCCTAATGGGACCCCTGAACCCTAGTACTATTTGTATGGTAGGAAGAGATGCTCACGAAGATAATTTTCCCCTTGACCTCTTCTTGTTCCCCCAAGCGGAAAGAGTCCCACCACTAAGATGTTGGAGTTGATTCCTCCTACCATTTCCAAGCCTACTCCTCTTGCTCCCATCCAGGAGTCTATCCTTCCACTAGAAACGACCATGGAGGAAACTCCCATGGTTGAGTATAATCCTTTCGTCCCTTCACAAGCTTCGACTTTTAGTTTGAAGAGACGTAAGAACTACCTTGCGCATGAGAACAAGCATCAGTGAAAGGATCTCCTAGCTGAGAAAGCCTCCTTACAGAAGGAGGAGGAGAAGACAACACCTCCTATTGTTTCCTCCTCTCTCCCTCCTTTTTCACCTACCCAACCTAGCTCTGAATCTCATCCGACTTTCGTTGTGAGAACACGTGCACCTAGAAAGGTGGAGGTGTTTATCACTCCTTTTGTGGAGCCACCTATTCTAACCTCCATTCCATACATCTCACCTTTCTCAAAACCCTTGGATATGGTTAATACTTCGGTTATATCCACTATGGTTCTATCCTCCTCTGTCCACCATTCTTCATCCATAGGGAGTTTACCTCCTCTGACGAAGAAGAGGGTAGTGCATGGTCCCTCCAAAAAAAAAGGGCGGAAGAAGAGCACACCTCCTCCAAAATTTGACCCCACACTAACTTGTTCTATCCTTGTAACATAACCCATCCTACCCTCCCCTATGTTTGTCACCACTCTTGAATCTCTTGGTGAACCTAGCAGTGAACCTTGGGTGCAAACTCCTTGGTCCACCAAGGTGAAACATGGTACTCCCATTAAGTGCATGTTTAACTTGTGGATGAAGTTTTGACCTTGTCAACGATCTTTACAAAGTCATTGACCTTAGACCCATGAGCGTTGAGTGATGGGGACCTCATAGGTCCCTTTACCTTGGCCCTTGTTGCAAGAGGATCAAAAGCTCCTCCCCTTAACATTACACCATTGCAGGCTCATCACCCTTCCGCCTATGATGATCTAGAGTGGGATGTTGATGACCTCTTGGTCAACCAGTGTTAGGGGGAGTCCCTCTTCTTGATCTTTAGATTAGATTGTGCATGTGTTGTGATGTGTTCCCCCGTGATCATGCTATATGTTCCTAGATGACCCTCATCACCCCTGT
This sequence comes from Sequoiadendron giganteum, assembly GCA_007115665.2. Taxonomy (NCBI): domain Eukaryota; kingdom Viridiplantae; phylum Streptophyta; class Pinopsida; order Cupressales; family Cupressaceae; genus Sequoiadendron; species Sequoiadendron giganteum. Next base: position 115,952,947 of record CM021102.1, read on the forward strand.
TGGTTCTTGGATATAGGTGTGTTGTTCATGTTGTAAACCTTCCTCTACATGTATCTTTATTCTTCCATGTTTGTGATTAAATTTCAGTAAATTAGGGATGATGCAAAGCATCGAGAGCATTTAGGCCTCCTTCCATGTTCACCAAATTATGTTTATTTTACTTTGTCTTTCGTGCATTCTTCTTGATCTATTTGGGGATTGATGATCTTTTGCCTTACACTGTGGTTACCTATTACATATATATATAAAGGAAGATCTGACCCCATGAAACTGGATCCCCCTGTGCCCTTTGTTTATGTTCTCTTTTCCTTTCCTTACTCTTTATCTTTCTCTCTTCTTGTCTTGATTTGTCCCTCTTATGTGTGACAATGCACTTCTACATTACTTGGTTTTTAGAAAATGAATTCATTGTCAAGTGAATCTTTTCTCAAGATGCCTCACACACTTCTTCATTAGAATTGCATTCATGACTTGAAATACTAAGTGTAACATGTTTCCTTCATCATGGGTTCATAAAGAAAGGACTTGGAAACCCTCCTTCAAAGCGGGAATAGTCTTGATCTTCCCCCTGCAATGGGGTATGTCCTTCCTTTCAAATTCCTTGATGAAGTGAACATCTTTTAGAAGGATTCCTTGATGATGAATCAATTTGAGAAAGAAGACATTTGCTTTCAAATAGTGTGTCCCTTGAGTGGACCCCTCCCTTTTATGTTGCATTCCCAAGAGACCCCTTCGAATGTTCTTAGCAAAATCCTATGGCCTCTAGCCTGGGGGAAGCTCGGCTAGACTAGTTTCACATCCTTGCATCTAGCTTAGGGGCAGCCCAACTAGACTGGTCTTACTTCTTCATGTCTAGTCTAGGGGCAACCCGACTAGACCTACTTCACATCCATATGTCTAGCTTGGGGGAAGCCTAACTAGACATCACTTTTTAAACAACGCATCCCTTGAGTGGACCCTCCTTCCTTTTGAAGGTTTCCCAAGGGACCCCTTTCAAATTTTTACAGCTTAGTGATGGTCGCCCTCTCTAACTTTATAGAGTCCCCTTTACTTAATCTCCCTCATGTGACAGTTCTTGGGGGATACCTTCCTTGTAGGTCTGTGGGTCTATAAGGTGCTCTTCCTAGTTTCCTTCATGTGAGAGTTCTTGAAGGATACCTCCCTTGCAAGACTATGACCTTGTAAGGTACTTTCATTTTTCAGCTCTATAGTTCGAAAAACTATGGAGTCCTTTATTGTGCTTTCGAGCTCGCCAAACCGTGCTCTACTTCCTCGTTGGTTCAAGTATACATCTCTTACCTTGTTAATTCTTACTACTCTACTTTACTGAAGCACTCATCAGTACTCGTGCTCAATAAAGTGGGGGAAAAATGTATAGGAGTGAATTTGAACCCCTAACGCAAATTTCCCTTTACCACCTTACACTTTAGGAAACCTAAGGTAGAGGCTTAATTCCACTTAAGCTCACTACCCACATCACACTTGGCACCTAATTTGTGTATCAATGGGGGAGTTTCTATCAGGGATTCCCATGTAGTGAATAGACATTCACATAGCATGCTTATGTCCCTGGCAGATTCCTATGGCTGGAGTCTTGCAGAGACGTTACACTTCCTATTGGAAGTCAAAGTGTAACACCTCCCTTCAGCTGACCAACCTGAATATGGTCATTTTTCATCTTCTTCCTTCATATTCTTCACTCTCTTACCCATTCTCAACTTTTCCAAGGTCATTTGAGCACTCTCTCCATTCCATTCATTCACTTCAAGCTTTGTAGCAACAATTCACACCCAATAGCAGCAATCTACCACTCTATCACTCTGATAGTGCGAGCATAGGATAAACACCATTACAATAGAGGCTCGAGTTCCTCTCATTTTCTCATCCACAAGACTTGAGTGCTTTGAAAGGAGGTGGTAAGCTCCTCTTATCTTCTATATCATTTTTTGTTGAGTAAGCATGTACAATTTTGTAGTGTCTTTTTCTTACATAGATTGTATTCCCTTCTTTATCATTATTTCTATCATTGCAAACTTGGTTGTCCATGGAGGTGGAAACACTAAAATTAGGGTTTGACTGAGGCATACCCCTAAACAGCCCCAACATTTTCCCCTTTTCTGTGTGCAATTGGAGAGATCTTGGTGCAAGTTGGGGAGAGGATTGTTGTACAGAATCATCTTTATCACCCGTGCAGTAATATATTTCCTTTATCACATTTGTCTATACATTTCACTCTTCTTAGTCTTGTTCTACACATCTAGAAACTCTTAAACTAGGTTGTTAGCCCTTTCTCAGAGCCTAAGTCTCATCTCTCTAATTTTCTAGTCATACAAACACTAATGCACCTATGAGACACTAGCATGCCGCCTTGTCGTACCATAATCACACTTATGTCCCCTAATAGAAAGCTACTTGAGACATAGAGTTGAATCTAAAGAATGAATCAAAAGTCTCCTTTCAGCATTTGAGTTTGTAGAGTGATCAAAGGACACACAATTCTCATCATTCTCATCCCACTTATCCTAACATTCCTTTTAACTAAGGTAAGTTAGGGCAGCCTTACTGCTCTTGGCCTGTCATGACCTGGGGCCTTGCAGTGGTTGGTCCCCCTCTATTATAGAAGCTTATGCTAACAACAAAAGGGCAGAAAACTGAGAGGGTGGGGGTGAATTTTTTGTCATAGAAATTATACTTATTAAGCTTATTCTCAGATCTAATAAATAAACATGAAAGCATAAACCATCACCACATCAAAAACACACATAACACCAATATTTTTGCATGGAAACCCTGTTAGGGGAAAAAACACATTGGAGGTTAGTCCACAAGTTTATACTATGTTAAAAGTATTATAAATGGGGAATGCACATATATTCAGGCACACTGCCCAGAGCTCATTGCTCAAATACAAAAAGGCTTACCACCCAAAGGAAGACTCACTATCTTACAGTCACATTCAGATTACATCCGAAGATTTGAAATGAGAAAATAGCATCTTCTAATGTCTGATAATAGTTTAGGTTAAGCACATGAAAACTTTCTTCTGCTCACTCATCTTCACACTTTACTTCTTCCTTCAAAATATTTGAACATTATTTTCACACAACACTCACACATCTCACTTGCCACTACACTCAAATGGTATAAACAATTGATAATAGATATCCATAATTAGGGATAACATCAACTACATGTAGGCCCAACAAAATATGAAATTTGTACAAACTGTCGGCCCAAATTAATAAACCATTTATTAATGTGAATAAAATAATGTCAGCCAAAAAATAGTAAGGACCCAAAACAACATGTCTCGAACATGGAACACCTTAAATAATTATGCATCGAAGATCCACAACACGCTACAATCACCCTATTAGCCATGATCATGAAAAACATGAATTCACAGAAGAAAATAACCAATCACGAGCACAACAGTCAATGCAAACCAACAACATAGATAGAGCTTGATCTAGAAACATCCAGAAGTAGCATGAATCACCAAAATATCATCCGCAACAACTCAAATTACAAGAATCACATTAGCTTCTTCCAAGAACACCAACTAAAGCACTAAATCAACTATCAGAACATCGATACTCATAACTTAATCAAATATTCATGTGAACCTCTGAAACTTCATATCGATAAAATAGATATAACTGTCAACAAACCCTTTAATTTGTAACTTCTTATCATCGATATACCAAGCTATCCATCAAACAAAACTTCATTGCATCATCGACACCTGCAACTTATTTAATTACAATTTTCTCAATATCCTCAACATATACAACCTTAAAGACATTAATGCCAATATTTTTGACATTAATGACAACCACATATTAGAAATATCCAATAATCTCCCCCTTTGGCATTGATCGCAACACATGATGTGAAAAACACCATCAACGATACTTTCTCTTAGCACTTTCTCCCCCTTAGATTTTGACTCTTTTCTCCTTAACCCTTTCACAAATTTTCACAATACTCTTCTCCCCCTTTGACATCAATGACAAAGGTACATATTATATTTATCCACACAAGCTCTGAACCACATTTATGAGCATCTAACTACTCCTCTAGAGTAGCATCCAACAAAAAATCAATCTGAATCACAAGATATGACTATAAAATGCATGGACTAATGCAAGTCATTGCATCTTAATTCTGATTATGAGGGAAATCACCTGTAACTTGCCTCTGAGATACTCAAAATTATCTGTAGGCAAGGGATTAGTAAAGAAATCTCCAATATATTCCTTAGTGGGCACATACTCCAATTTGACTTCCTTTTCACTCACCTTCTCTCTCAAAAAGTAAAACTTGATAGATATATGCTTGGTTTTTTAATGCAGCACCAGATTATTAGAAATGTTAATTGCACTTGAATTATCATAGAATATAGAAATAGGTACATCATACACAACTCCGATATCTTTCAACATCTACTTCATCCACAATACTTGAGAAAAATTGTTAGAAACAACAATGTATTATAACTCTGCAGTAGATAAATAAATGGAATTATGCTTCTTACTTAACCATGAAATCAACTTCTTTCCCAAGAAAAATGCACCACCACTAGTACTCATTTTGTCATTCAAATCTCCGATTGAATCAAAATCAGTAAAAGTACTCAAAGTAAGGTCATCTTCTTTAGGATACCATAGGCCAAAATCAATTTTCCCCTTCAAGAACCTAAAAATCCTCTTCACAGCCGTCACATGAGATTACTTAGGATCAACTTGAAATCTTGCAACAATGCATACAACATTCATGGCATCGAGTCTAGTTTGAGTCAAATAGAGAAATCCACCAATCATGGATCTGTATCTAGTCTGATTTGTTTTAGGAGAATTATCATCTCGTGTCAACTTACATGTAGTCACCATAGGTGTACCAACTAGCTTTGAATATTCCATATTAAACTTCTTTAGCAATTATTTCACATACTTGGACAGAGATATAAAGATCCCTTTATCTAACTAATTAATTTGCAATCCCAAAAATAATTTCACTTCTCCAATCATGGACATCTCAAACTCACTTTGCATCTCATCAACAAACTTCATGCACAAACTATCATCTCCTCCAAAAATGATATCATAAACAAAGACTTCAACAATCAAATCTTTATCATGATAAATATTGAAATACAAGTTACTATCAACAGTACCTTTATTAAATCCAAGCTTCAACAAGTACTTGTCCAATCTGGCATACGATGCTCTTGGGGCTTGCTTAAGTCCATACAATGCTTTCTTCAACTAAAAAACCATGTCTCATTGATCAGTCAATTGAAATCCATTAGGTTTCTCAATATACACTTCTTCATCCAGTTCACCATTTAGAACTATTGACTTGACATCCACATGATAAACCTTGAAGTTTTTGTAAGCAACATAAGCAAGAAATAGTCTCATAGCTTCAATCCTAGCTCAAAAAACCCTACCCAACAACTAGGATCAAAAGTTGATCAGGCTCTGATACCACTTGTAAGGAAACTCAGGTGCGGAAACAGCTTCCTACACTAATCTCTTAAGGAAAGTATGGTGCAAATTCGTTTTAAACCCTTACAATTTCAGATTCGTTAATCTACTTAACAAAGATATTGCAGCAATATACCATACATACAGAAAATGAAGAATGACACAATGATTTACCCTGGGGAAAACCTTTCGGTAAAAAACCCCAGCACTCCAAAACCTGCACAATGTATTATCTTCAACACAACGGTTACAACACACTTGCAATGCAAGTTCTTTCAGGAGATTTCCAACTCTTGAAGACAAAATGCGGCAGCATGAAAAAACGTTCCAACAATACACTCACATCACAAATCTTCGCAACCCTAAAAAATGCTTATATCATGCGCTTCCCTTTTAGGGCAACTTCCGAAGATAACTGTATTAGGGTTTTACCATTCTCCGAGAAAATAGGAACCCCACTATCGTGGAAGAGTGTACAGTACTCAACTTTATCAGTTGCCACATGTCTTCACCTGTCATTGAATCTTCTAGACATAGCTCTTACGTGTCATAGGAATCCGTCATAACCGTTTCAGCCATGATCTCCTTACACACAATTCAAGATGCCAACACATTAAGTGGAGTGACACATCAACATGCAAACTAGACATGTACACTCACACTTAATTACATTATTTGCAAGAAATACATTTTACAAAAAAAATAATAAGAATAGGAATTATCCAAGGTTGAGACACCTTATTCCTAACATTCTCCCACTTGTCGAACACCTTGTAAGAGCAATAGGAACATAACAGGAATTAACCGCTATAGGCCAAAAGGCCCATAGACTCCAAACACCATCTGAACTTCACAGTGCCCACTGGTTTCGTTAATGCATCTGCAACATTCTTCACAGTATCTACCTTCTCCAAATTTATCTTTCCATCTTCCACCATATCTCTCACAAAGTGAAACTGCACATCAATGTGCTTCGTTCTGGCATGGAAAGTTGGATTCTTCGCAAGGCAAATAGCACTCTGACTGTCACACCAAATAGTAATCTGTTCTGCATCAACACCAACATCAGAACACAATCTCCTAAGCCAAATGGCTTCCTTACAAGCATGAGTAGCAGCCATGTACTCAGCTTCTGTAGTGGACAAAGCAACCACAGGTTGTCGCTTACTCATCCAACTGATGGCACCACCAAACATAGTGAAAACATAAGCACTGGTGGATCTCCTGCTGTTAATATCACCTGCCCAATCTGAATCCACAAATCCACGAATACAAACTGAATGTGGAGATCCAGAAGAGTTACCATGGTAACATATGGAGTAATCTGATGTACCCCTCAAATATCTGAATACTCGCTTAACTGCATCCCAATGTACCCGTCCAGGGTTAGCCATAAACCGGCTTAGGACTCCCACTGCTTGGGCAATGTCTGGTCTAGTACAGACCATAGCATACATAAGACTGCCAACTGCACTAGCATAAGGTACTCTACTCATGTCCTCCACCTCACTAGGAGATTTTGGACAATCATCTACAGATAACTTTGTTCCCATTGAAACAGGAACACATAGTGGTCTACAATCTGCCATGCTGAACCTGTCCAACACAGACTTCACATACTTACTCTGACTCAACCAGAGTTTTCTGTTAGACCTGTCTCTACTGATTTCCATACCCAAGATGTACCTTGCTGCCCCAAGATCTTTCATCTCAAACTGTGCTGACAACTGAGATTTAAAATCAGAAATCATACCCTTACCCTTCCCAAACAACAACATATCATCAACATATAATGCAACAATAAGAAGGCGATCATTTTCAACTCTGAAATAAACACAATGATCTGATTTCGATCTTACAAATCCAATTGACAACACAAAGGCATCAAACTTAAGGTACCACATCCTAGGAGATTGCTTCAAACCATATAGAGATTTCTTTAATCTGCAAACTAAGGATTCATTACCTTTAACAATGTAGTGCTCAGGCTGTGACATATAAATCTCTTCCTCCAAATCACCATGAAGGAAAGCTGTCTTCACATCCATCTGTTCTATCTCTAAATCATATGATGCAGCAAGAGATAACAAAAATCTAATGCATGTCAACTTTGCAACAGGAGAGAATGTTTCACCATAATCTATTCCCTCTACCTGTGAATACCCCTTTGCAACCAATCTAGCTTTGTACCTTTCAACACTCCCATCTGCACAAAATTTCTTCTTGAACACCCATTTACAGCCAACAGATTTTCTCCCTTTAGGCAAAGGTACAAGGTCCCAAGTTTTGTTTTTCTCCAATGAAGCCATCTCATCATCCATAGCCTCAATCCAGGAACCTGCATCTTCCATGCCCAAAGCCTCTTTCACAGATCTAGGCTCATCAGTGTTAGTAATCAAAGCAAAAGCACAACTGGAATCTAACATAGAATAACCAAACCTTTCTGGTTGCTTTCTTTCTCTCATGGATCTCCTCAAGGGCTGAGGTTGAGGTTGTTCTTCCTCTTCTTCCGAACTATCAGAGCTGCTAGAGCTCTCCTCATCATTAGACCCAACATGGTCTCTCTGTTCAGTCTTCTCAGGGGTAGGAGGAAACTGAACAACATCTTTTTCCTTTTCTTTTTCATCTGGTTGTAGCACAATAGGAGAAGATGTTAGCTCTCTGAAAATAACATTTCTACTATACAGCACCTTACTAGTCATAGGATTCCAAAGCTTGTATCCTTTCACACCAACACTGTATCCGATGAAAATACATTTGACAGCTTTGTTTTCCAACTTAGATCTTTTCTCCTTTGGAACATGTGCATAAGCTTCACAACCAAAAACACGAAGATGTCTAATTGAAGGCTTCTTACCAGACCACACCTCCATGGGTGTCTTACCAACAAGAGCTGATGTAGGAGATCTGTTAACCAGATAGCAAGCAGTGGCAACAGCTTCGGCCCAAAATTTTTGTTCTAGGCCAGCTCCACTAAGCATACTCCTAGCCTTCTCCATCAGTGTCCTGTTCATTCTCTCTGCAACTCCATTTTGCTGCGGGGTGTAAGGAGTTGTCTTATGTCTCTCGATTCCTCGTTCTTTACAGAACTGTTCAAACTCTGTGGAACAAAACTCACCACCATTATCAGTTCTCACACACTTGATTCTTTTACCAGTCTGATTCTCCACGAGAGCCTTAAATTCCTTGAACCGACTGAAAACCTGTGTCTTACTTTTTAGGAAATATATCCAAGTCCTTCTACTGTAATCATCTATAAAAGATACAAAATATACAGAACTGGAGATAGAAGGAACTTTTACAGGACCAAAAACATCAGAATGAATAAGATCCAAAAGTCCAGAAGACTTGTGAGAACTAGAGTAGAACTGAACACGATTTTGCTTACCATAAACACAGTGTTCACAGAAATCGAATTCGAGATTACAATCATTTAGCCCCTCAACGAGATTTTTAGTTTTCAAGGTCCTAAGACCCTTCTCACCAATGTGGCCAAATCTCATATGCCACAACATTGTCTTTTCTGCAGGAAGCTTGCCTTCCAAAGTGTTTACACCCTTAGGCACACTTACTGCACTGCCATCGGAACCCATTGCCACAATCTTCTTTACTGCTCGTTCAGATGGTGGGGATGAAGTGATAGCCGCTCTCTTCTTTGAAACAGAAGAACTATTGCACTGAGCAATGCATGCATCAAGCTGAAACAAAGTACCTCTCCTAGTACCTTTAGCGAGCACCATAGAACCTCTTATCATCTTGCATCCATCTTTCGAAAAAACAACTTGCACACCTACATCATTCAACATACTTACAGATAATAGGTTTCGTGCCAAACCCGGAATGTGCATAACTCCATTGATTCCCTTTACTCGTCCATCAGGAAATCTGATAGTGACCCTTCCGCGTCCAACTATCTTTAGGTGAGAATCATCACCCAAGTACACCTTTCCACCATCAAACTCTTCATATTTTGAGAACCAGTTTCGATGAGAGGTCATGTGAAAAGAAGCACCCGAGTCTACTAACCACACATCATCAGATGCATGGGCTGCCAAAGCTGCAATAAAAGCATCTCCATCTTCTTGAGATTTTTCAGAAGCTGAATCTGAGCCTTTCTTCTTCTTCTTCGGTTCTTTGCAGTCCCTCCGGAAGTGCCCAGATTTATCACAGTTCCAACATTTCGCCTTGGACTTTCCAGGAGTCTTAGAACTCCCACGGGATTTGGATCTGCCCTTCTTTGACTTATTGTCATTCTGCTTTCCTTTGTCGTTGGATCTCCCGCGAACAGCAAGGGCTTCCTTAGACGAATCCGAAGTCTTTCTTCGCATCTCCTCAGACAGCAGTGAAGACACCACATCATCCATACGGAATGTGACTATAGTACTTCCGAGAGCCATCACAAGATGGTCCCACGAATCCGGCAAGGAACAAAGCAGGGTCATACATCGATCCTCCTCCTCAATCTTGGCACCAGATGATGCCAACTGTGCAATCAATAAATTGAATGCATTGAGATGATCAGTTACGGATCCACCTTCCTCCATTCTTAAAGAATACAACTTCTTTCTCAGGAACAACTTATTCACCAGAGATTTGGCCTGATACACAGACCCAAGCCGTTTCCACAAAGAATTTGCAGTAGTCTCATCAAGAACATTCAGAAGAACGGCATCTGCTAGACAGAGTCTGATGAGACCCTTAGCCTTCCGATCCTTGATATCCCAATCCGCTTGAGGTATCGCTACAGGTTTCACATCAAGTGAAGTAGCCTCCCATAGATCGCGGTCTTCAAGCATGTCTTCCATCTTGAGTTTCCACAACTCGAAATTAGTGCCATTAAATTTCTCCACCTCCATTCTACTGTATGAGGAACTTGCCATCTCAATCTGCAAATAAGATTCAGAATGCTCTGCACAAAAAAACTCCCACTCAACTTGAGATTAGCTCAAAAAACCCTACCCAACAACTAGGATCAAAAGTTGATCAGGCTCTGATACCACTTGTAAGGAAACTCAGGTGCGGAAACAGCTTCCTACACTAATCTCTTAAGGAAAGTATGGTGCAAATTCGTTTTAAACCCTTACAATTTCAGATTCGTTAATCTACTTAACAAAGATATTGCAGCAATATACCATACATACAGAAAATGAAGAATGACACAATGATTTACCCTGGGGAAAACCTTTCGGTAAAAAACCCCAGCACTCCAAAACCTGCACAATGTATTATCTTCAACACAACGGTTACAACACACTTGCAATGCAAGTTCTTTCAGGAGATTTCCAACTCTTGAAGACAAAATGCGGCAGCATGAAAAAACGTTCCAACAATACACTCACATCACAAATCTTCGCAACCCTAAAAAATGCTTATATCATGCGCTTCCCTTTTAGGGCAACTTCCGAAGATAACTGTATTAGGGTTTTACCATTCTCCGAGAAAATAGGAACCCCACTATCGTGGAACAGTGTATAGTACTCAACTTTATCAGTTGCCACATGTCTTCACCTGTCATTGAATCTTCTAGACATAGCTCTTACGTGTCATAGGAATCCGTCATAACCGTTTCAGCCATGATCTCCTTACACATAATTCAAGATGCCAACACATTAAGTGGAGTGACACATCAACATGCAAACTAGACATGTACACTCACACTTAATTACATTATTTGCAAGAAATACATTTTACAAAACAAATAATAAGAATAGGAATTATCCAAGGTTGAGACACCTTATTCCTAACAAAACATACTTAAGTCGGGCCTAAAAGTACATTAAGGGGACAAATTAACATAATAAAAGGGTTAAATTAGTGATGACAAGCCTAGGAATCTATGAAAATGCATTACAACACCTTGCAACACTTTGGCACAAGGCTTGGAAAGGGGTAAATTGGGGTTATTTAGGTGAATTATGTTGAAAGGGTCTTATAAAAGTGGGAAGATATGTTACAACACTTCACAACACCTTTATAAAACACCTTTAGATTGTTGTTGATTTGCAAGTATTCAAGATTGAAGCAGGGCAAAACAAGGCCCAAATGAGTCAAAAACTATCAAAGGCTACAGTTTTTGGTGACACAATTGTATTCAATGATGTATATGTAATTAAAATTTTGATGATATTGTGAACCCCTAAACCTGCAAATGCACAAGAACGACAAACAAGGTTAAATTGTTAGATCAAAATGCATACAAGCATGAGAGATTCCCCATGAAATCCATCTATTTAACTTAAACTAGGAAATGATGAATAAAAAAAACTTAAATGAAAGAGTATTAATCCTAATTAAGCCAATAGAATAGTGATCCCATGGGGGAATTGGTGCCAATTGAATGTTAAAATTGGCCCTTTCCCAACTCCTAAGTTGAAAATGTGAGTGATTAAGAAATGGTCAAATCTCCCAAAGAGATTTGAGCATAACCTTGTTACAAATCTTGAAGATGATGAATGGTTGAGTGAAATGGGAAAAACTAGCTCTCAATGTGAAAAGAGTAACTTTGCATGAGATTGTGGATGAGGATGAAGTTGAGTAGAGTAAGTTTACTCAAGTTGTGGATGTTTGAATGAGAGGAAGATTCTCTCATTTATAAATTTCCAAAATGGAAAAGAGAGTGAAATTGCCAATGTGGGATCATTCAACATCCAATGGCCAAGTGTCACTTGTTAAGATGTGAATGGAGGAAGGTTGTGCACATTTTGACCAATGTGCATGATAAATGCCACTGGATTCAAATTTGAAATTTGAATGTGACATGTTGGAGGGAGAGAAGAATGGAGTTAATGTCACTTGGCTCAATGCAAAGGACATGTAAGAGGTCTTAAATGCCTTGTTGGAAGGACTAAGTCCATTTGAATTTGAATTCAAGTTTGAGGGAATATTCCCTTTTGATGCTTTGTGAGGGAAAATAGAGAATTAAATAAATCAAAAGTAATTGATTTATTGTGCAAGTTGCATTCTCTAGAGGATTTTAGTGAGAGGGATTAAATTAATCAAGTTTTGATCAATTTAAGTAGAGATTAGATGATGTGATAAATTTGATTCACATTCTATGATTTATCAAAATGAGAGGAAAGAGTTTAATTAAATAAATGATTTTGATTTATTTAACTAAGGGGATAATGTTAGATTAAATCAAATAAGATTTAATTTATTCAATTTAATAAGAGGACTTTAGAAACTTTAATTAAATAACATGAATTATTTAATTAAAAGGAATTTTATAGAATTAATTAAATAAAATTGATTTATTTAATTAAGAGATGAAGAGCAATGAATTTAATCAAATATAGATTATTCGATTAAATGACTGGAAAAGGAGATGATTCAGGATGAAATAGTGTTAGTAAATCGGGATCGAGGTTGTACAGTTTTCATGTCTACATTTTACCCCTCTTTTATGTAATGTACTTGTTACATTGATTCAAAGAATAAACTGTTGTGATCAAAGTTCAAAATTTCTTGATTTTTCAGATGCCCCACTATTGCCCCAGTGAGAAGGATTATGCTGGTATACGGCCCCTCGAGAGATCGAGCAGAAATGTACGATTTTCCGATTGAGATCACGATAAAATGCAAGAGGAGTGGTTCTATTGATCAAAGGATGAAAGATAATTTTTTGATTAAACAATTCTAATGATGTATATCCAATCATCGGCCATGGGTAGCCTCGTGTATATTTTGGTACAACACACCGATTTTAGATAGAAATATTTGTAAAGATAGAACAATAAGAAGAATAAGATGGATGGAAGGAGGATCCACACAAGTTCACATTATTACCAATGATGATGATGTATTGCTTACCAGGAGTTGGGATTTTCAAAGGGCCAATTACTTTATGTTTGATAACACTCATAGGTATGATGCATCAACGTATAAAGGACCAGGATGGAATTGAACCTAGTGTGATGGAATTTGACTCGACAATCAGAGAGGAGTATTCTTGTTCGCACTTGACATACGAAAAGCTTGCTAGGACGGACCTAACAAAGCAAGTATTCACCAAGTTATTTTACAAGAATATCCAACAAGCACAACAGATAAAAAAGATAGTGATCTTTTCCCCATTCCTTTTTCTCTAAACCTGTTTTGTTTAGGCATCATCGAGAGGTCCTTGGAATGAGTACAAAATAAGATAAGTCAAAAAGAACAAATAAAGTAAACAAACAAACTAATTTTCTTCATACCGTTAGCCAAGACTAAACTACTATGAGATACATGATGCTTATGTCCATCGTAAGAAAGCTTCATCCTAGGACATGTTGTGATCAGGGTTTTGATGGGACTGATTTGGGTGATAAGCTATTGATATTATGAGTTGAGCAACTTGCTTTCTTATTGACTTAGAATTTTGAGACTTTGATAATTAGGTGTTCACTTTCGAATCTGCTGGACTTGCTTCTGACTAACTTACCAAAGGGTGAAGGCGATGATTGATTTTATTATGAGTGATGATAATCCCGAGCGAAAGCGAGATAAAATGGATCACCATTTTGGATTTTCAGATATTTTGAGGTTGTGTTTGGAATTTTTAAGATTTTTTACAAAAAAAATTGGTATTTTCAAGATTTACGACGAAGAGACTAACCTAAAAAGCTATCCTAGGGGTCTTGGGAGCTGATTCGTAGATTAGCCTTGCCTAAGTTATACACATAGAGACCACATAGTTTGACTGACGATATACTTGACTCAGTGATGAGATAGATGGGCAAATGGATTGCCATTTTATTGCGATAGATGCCTAAGGACTAACCTAAATGTAAAATAGATGGAAAAACGGATGCCAATGCGACGAACGCCTAAAGGACTGACCTAATTGTCTTGGGGAATGATCAAAGATCAACCTTTTCTATGTTCAAGCTCAGAGACAATGTAGTTTGGACTAGGTGAAAGATTGACAAGACTCAATGATGAATTTTTTGAAGATTTTCTGATATTTTGACATGTTTTTGGATTTTTTGATGAATTTTTTGAATGTTTTTGGTTTTTTCTAATGAATTTAGGAAGAGCACAAAAGATATACACAAATCCGATCCCCTACCAATTTCAAGGACATGCCCCCAGTGTTAAGCGATAGAATACTTCAAATAGGCAGGAGAAACTGACCTTAGGAATATGCCAAGTAGTACTATGGTGGAATATGATATGGGCATTAGCTCAGGCTATGGTATGGATGCAAGCGTATGGGTGGATGGATAATTAATGGAATATGATGGAATGGGCGAGTGAGTCATGTAGATCCTGGTGGATAGAGAGTTCTTTATTTATGCTTGGTGCCTATTTGTCAGGTTTTCACCAAGGTACTTGTCCAAAGTGCCACCGAAGTGGTTTTCACTAGAGGATGATTTTTTTCTTTACTATTTTCAATCATTTTTCTTATTTTTTTGTTGCCGCCAAGACACCTGTTTGCCCAGTTTTCATCAAGGTAACCATTTTTTCAAGACTTTTTCTAATTGTTTTTGTATTTTTTGGTTCCATACTTTGCAAGTTCTTAGGCATAAAACTTTTTGAGGTGAGAGCTATTCATGGGCTCCTGCAGAGGCTCACCCTCTAGTGTTGACAACTGATATGCCCCTACTTTATAGCTTGTAGTGATGATGAAAGGTCCCAGCCAGTTGGGTTCAAATTTTCCTTTGCTATCCAGGTTTGGTACATTCTTTTGGTTCTCTTTTAGCACAAGGTCACTGAATTGGAAGGTGTGTTGCCTGATCTTCTTGTTGTAGCTCTGTTTCAGGCAATTCTGGTAGACCTGTAGATGATTTAGGGCATCCATGTGTTGTTCATCTAGCAATTCTAGCTCATTTAGTCTTGTAACCTTGTATTCCTCATTTGTGATGAGGTTTTGCAATGATATCCTCAGTGACAAAAGCTCGATCTCGATGGGGAGGATGGCTTTTGATCCATAGACCAGGGAGAATGGGGTGGCACCTGTTGGCATGTGGATGCTGGTGCGGTAGCCCCATAAGGCAGGATTTAGTTGCAGATGCCAGTCACGACCAAAGTCATTGACTGTTTTCTTGAGGGTTTTTAGAATGGTTTTCTTGGTAGCTTATGCCTAGCCATTGCCTTGTGGGTAATATGGTGTGGAAAAGTAGTGTTAGATTTTGAATTTTTCACATAAGTCACAAACATCCCGATTCTTGAAGGGTGTTCTGTTATCTGAGATAATGGATTGGGGAACACCGTATCAACAGATGAGGTAGTTCATGATGAACTTGGATATCTATTTTCCAGTGATGTAGGTCATAGGGATTGCCTCGACCTACTTTGTGAAATATTCGGTGGCGGTGATAATGAACTTCTAGCCATTGGATGAGGTGGGTGAGATTTTATCTATGAGATCAAGCCCCCATTGGGAAAAGGGCCAAGGTGTAACAATGGGATGTAATTCTTGAGTTGGTGCATGAATGAGATCTCCATGCTACTGGCATTGTAGACACCTTCTAACAAAGTCGTGTGCCTCTCTCTCCATTGTCAGCCAATAGTACCCGGTTCTTAGCAACTTCTTAGCCAGGGTCATACCACTTGAGTGTGAACCGCAAGTGCCATTGTGTACCTCAGTCAAAGCAATCAAGGCCTCTTCATGTTTTAGAAAACATAATAGGGTTCCATCGATGCTTCTACAGAAGAGGGTTTCTCCTAGGATGACAAATCGTAAGGACCTTTTGACAAAGGTTCGCTTGATGTTCGGGGTAATGTCAGCTGGGAGGATTCCTAATCTTAGGTAGGTGTAAATTTCATGGTACCAAAGATCATTAGGACCAAAAATTTCACACGCATATTCTAATTCTGGTACCTCGAAAGTGGGTACGAGAAGCTGTTCTACCAAGAATTCATGTTTCAAGACGTTGCGAGGGATATCTAGCAAGGATTCGATCATTGCCATTGCATCGGCTACTCTGTTGTTTGCCCTTGGTATTTTCTCAAAGGTGATATCGATAAATGATTCCTTGAGGCTCTCTACCACCTTTTTTTATGGTGCGAGCTTGTCATCTTTAGTTTTGTATTCACCGTTGACTTGGTTAATGATAAGTTGTGAGTCCCCATAGACCTTTAATGCCATGATTCACCAATGTGCCACAATTTTGAGACCTGTGGTTAAAGCCTCATACTCTGCAATGTTGTTTGTACAAGGGAATGCTAACTTGTAATATCTTGGTATAAAATCCCCTTGTGGGGTGATGAAGAACACACCGGCTCCTAGTCCATGTTGCATGTGGGAGCCATCAAAGTATAGTTTCCAGTGGTCAATTGCACTGAGATTGAAAAGGGACTCATCTAGAAACTCTGATATGAGTGGGTTGCCTGCGTATATTGGAGCCTATGCTAGCTGATCCGCAATTACTTGTCCCTTGATCGCTTTTCACTCTGCATACTCAATATCATGCTTAGATAGTATCATAACCCATTTATCCATTCTACCTGTAAGCATTGCTTTTGACAATAGATACTTGAGAGGGTCTATCTTGGCAATTAGCTTAATTTGATGAGCTAGCATGTAGTGTCTGAATTTCTAAGCTGCAAACACCACTGCTAGGCAAGATTTTTCTATTGATGAGTAATTGAGCTCATGCCCTACCATTGTTCTGCTGATATAGTAAATGGCCCGCTCGGTTCCCTTTTCATCATGTTGGGCTAAAAGGGCACCAAGGGCGGTTGTCGTTGCTGAGATGTATAGAATCAATGGTTTCCCTATGATCGGTGGCATCAACATAGGTGGTGTAAGTAGGTATTCCTTGATCTTTTTGAATGCTTGTTTTCACTTGTCGTCCCACCTGAATGCTACTCCCTTGTAGAGTAGGTGTGAATAGGCAATCTGCTTATCTGCCAGTTGTGCTATGAATCTTTAGATGGACTGGAGTCTACCTTGTAATCCTCTAAGTTGCTTTAGTGTTCTTGGAACTCCCATATTGATAATTTTTTTTACCTTTGCAGGATCCACTTCTATCTGTCTCATTGAGACTATGTACCCTAGCAGCTTTCCTGATTGTACCCCAAAGACACATTTCTTTGGGTTGAGTCTGACCTTGTATTTTCCAGCCTATCAAAAATTGCACTTAGAGTCGCTATGTGATCCTGTCTCTTTCTTGATTTAGCCAATATGTCATCCACATAATCTTCGATAGTTTTGTGAATCATGTCATGGAAGATCAGTGTCATGGCTCTTTGGTATGTAGCCCATGCATTCTTTAACCTGAATGGCATCACATTCCAGCACTAGGTGCCCTAAGGACATGTAAAGGTTGTCTTATGTTGGTCCTCTTTTGCGATCATTATCTGATTGTACCCTGAGAAGCCATCCATTAGGGACAACATCTCATGTCTAGACGTCATGTCCACTATCATTTCAATGGTGGGTAGTGGAAAATCATCCTTAGGACATGCTTTGTTTAGATCTCTAAAATTTGTACAGATGCGGATGCCCCCATTCAGTTTTGAGGCTAGTACAAGGTTGGATACCCACTCAGGATAGTCAATCAGGCATATAAAGCCAACATCCAGGAGCTTTTGTAACTCAATCTTGACTAGCAAGGCTATTTGCGGGTGTATTTTCCTTAACTTTTGTCTAACTAGTTTTGCTCTAGGGTAAACAGCCAAATGATGAACCACCACCTCAGGATCTAGACCTGGCATGTCAGCATATGTCCATGCAAATTTTACCTTCCTTTCTTTCATAAATGCTGCTAGCAGTTCTTGTTCCTCTGCTAGGAGAGACTCGGCATAGAAAGTGATTTATGATTCTATTTCTATTCCCAAGTTGACAGGATTGCACTGCTCTGCCAGGACTGCTAACTTTTCTTGATGTAGAGAAGTAGGGGGGAGATTGAATCCTTCATCCTTCGGTGCCTTAGAGAGGTTTTCACCATTGGATGCATCCTTTATTTTTAGTGTTTTGTGGTTAGAGAGCACCATATTGTGGTTTTCACTCAATAACTCCTAGCTTATTCTCAATATTTTTCTTTTGTGACTAAAGGACTCAATCATCTCCCCATAATATGCTCAAGTGTCCAATGTGATGTTGAAGCCTACCTTGTGATCCCCACATGGAACTATATCCCTTAGTCCCATGAATTCTGAGAGTGCCTCATAGTTTTTGAATGACTCTAAAATTGGCGATCCTTGTTGATCATGATCGATGAGTTGGGGGTGTACTAAGGTGATTTGGTGGGTTTGTTGGTTTGACTCGACTAGGGAGGCACTAATCATTAGTAGGGTGGAATCCTCAAAGAGCTTGGGAAGGCCATCTATGGTGTCATCATTGTCACTGCTACTACAAACCTCAGTTATGTCAAACTTGAAGTTGTCTAGAGGTAGGCCTGTGGATATGGGTAATCTAAGGTTGGTTGTCAAGACTTGAGGAGAGGACCTGACTGCCCTACTAGGAGCACCTCTACCACGCATGGTTATGCTTAGAGGAGTACAGTCGAGGCTGAGGTTCCGCATTCTTCTTTCTGCAATGATGGACTCCAGACGTCCATCACTATTCCTTCCAAGGCTTTTGTTTCTATTATAGCCCAATCCAAGCATCATTTATAGCCCTCTATTGGTTTCCTCCATTGGTAAGGTGGGTGTAGGTTCTGCATCACGCAATATTGAATTTGCAATATCTTCCTTGTCAACACTTTCCTAACTTAGATCTCCCCAATGGCGGAATCTAGAAGGATCTTCCCTAAGGATGCGAATCGGTGTTTCAGTTGATCGAGGTTGCCCATGTGACCTAGGAGATTGTGGTAACTCTCCTACAACAAATGTATTTCTTTTCATTCTATAGTCACCGCATCCATTGTCCTGGATCATGTTTTTGATGTCGTATATATCAGGGATGGCAAGTGTCTCTGTCGCAGAAGTGGAAGTGAGGTTGGCTGGGTCAATGTATGAAGTGGATGGGCCTTCATCATTTTTTGGTACTTGGGGGATTTTATAAAACTTGGCTTCCAAGTTTTTGCAATAGGTGAAAGGTTTGAGATCCCCATATATAGTGACCTCCTCATTTTGATGTGAGAACTTGATACATTCATGATATGTTGAGGCCACTGCCTTCATTCTGTGGATCCACGGACGTCCAAGGAGGATGTTATATGGTAGGTCGAGGTTGAGGACTTGACAGTCCCACTTGAATGGGGATTTTGATAGTGCCTTGAGACACTCTTTCTTGATCATCATATGCCCTTATTGTGATGCTCTTATTCTTGTTAATTAAATCCTCAATGAATCCCAATTTATTTATAAGTTTAAGAGAGAAAATGTTAAGGCCTACACCTCCATCCACTAGGACTCTTTTAACTTTCTTTTTATGGACTAGCACTCGAAGGTGAAGTGTGTGGTTATGAGATGGCTATGGGGGGAAATCTTGGTCAGAGAATGTAAGGAGATTTTGGGTAACAATGTTACCAACCATTGCCTGAAACTGCTATGTGTCAAGGGTGGCAGAGACGGTGGACGCAGTTAATGCTTCATTAAGGATCTTCCTATGGATGATAGAAATTTTCAATAGTTCCATGATGGAAATTTGGGTGGGGGTTCTCTTTAGCTGGTCAATGACATTGTAGTCATAGGGGACGGTTTTTGTATTAGAAATGGGGTCTTAGCTGGTGCCCCTGCAATGGTGACCTTTCTGCCACGTGTGGTGACTCCATAGTCATTGTTGGCTACTTTGACATTTATGACTGTGACCATTTCATCGACACATCCAACTATCTCCTCATACACTAGACTAGCACTAGCATACTTTTGCTTGCCTTTATTGTTTCCCTGATTGCTTCCTTGATTGTCGTTCAACATCAGATTTGTTTATATTTTTAGATCTTGGTTTCCAGCTGGCTTTTTGATATTGATAATCTTATCCTTGATGAGGTCTTGGATGATGTTCTTTAGCCTCATCAATTGGCGATGGTATGTCCTTTGACCTTGTGAAAGTCACAAAGGAGGTTCTCATTATACCATGACGGTTTGGTCATGGGTTCTGCATATTGCTCAGAGTTAGACTTTGATCAGGTTTTCCTTGACCAACTTCTTCATTATGGATTCGATAGATTCCCCAGGAGCCATGAATTTCTACTTGGGGGGATATTTTCCTTGGGGAGGTGGTCCTCCTTAATTACCCAAGTTATTGATTTGATTGGTGGGAAGTGGTTGTTGTTGTGCCACCACTGCATTAGTCTGCACGTTGTTGCGATTATGATTTTGTAGTTGATGATGGTTTTGGATGTTCTGCTTAGGGGAACTGATGACCACTTGGCATTGACCATGTTGTTGTTTGTGATATTTTTGTTCCTTGACCATGTTCAAGGTTTATCATTATAGTTATTGGACATGCGGTTATCCTATGGTGGAGTGAATGATGATGCGCCTTCTCACGTAGTAAGGGCTCTTTCGATGTTGAGTGCCTTGGGGATTAGTTGATTGTATGATGTGATCCATTGCATTTTCAAGTAGAATGCCAAATTTTCATCTAGATTGGATATGATGGTGCAAACTTGTTGTTCTTCTAGCATGGTCCACTTGCTTTGATTGGCCTTGGATCACCCTCTTTGCAAGAAGGATGCGAATAGCTCATCTTTTCTTTGTTTGAGTGTCGATAGTTATTCCAAACTAACATTCACACCCATGTTGAAAGCATAATTCTTAAGGAAAGCTTCCATGATTTCCTCAAATGTTTTAATGCCCGTGGGTAGGCGAGAAAACCATTCCATGGCTGGACCAGTCAGACTTCGGGGAAATAGTCGCATTAGATACATGTCATCATATGCAACCTCCATGCAATGCACCTGAAATTCCCTGACGTGGTTTTTAGTGTTACCTGTTCCATTATACTTGTCAAATTTGGGGATCTTGAATCCCTTTGGGAATGATACCATGGTGAGACTTCTGTCAAAATGATAAGGGCACAAGTTTCCCGATGTTCTTGTCATTTTTCCTGCCTGTAAGTCCAACACTTACTGCGAGAGCAATTTGATTTGTGTTGCGACATCTTTGTTTGGATCGGGAGGTGGAATGAACATGTTTTGAGGTGTTTGAGGTGTTTGATGGGTGGGAGGAGTACTAGTGGGTGTTTTCTACAAGCTCTGTTGTGTGTTCAAGGCTTGTTGGTATGCTAGCATTTGTGTCAACAACGCTTGTTGTTGATCTTGTTGTTGTTGTTCCAACAACGCTTGTTGCTGGTCCATCTGTTGTTGTTCCCATGAAGCCTATTGTTGGTCAAGTTGCTGTTGCATTAACAAAGCTTGTAGTTGGTCTATCTATTGTTGCACCAACAAAGCTTATTGTTGGTCGAGCTAATGTTGTCCCAACAAAGCTTGTTGCTTAGCTTGTTGTTGTGCCTGAAAGTCTTGTAGGGCTTGTTGGTATGCTTGCAGATGGATTGCTTATAGTTGCACTTGGTATTATGCTTGCACCTATTGCTTGGCTTATGCTGGTGCTTGTGCTTGAGCTTGTGCTTGCGCTTGTGCTTGTGCTTGAGCTTGAGCTTGCACTTGGGCTTGAGCTTGCGCTTGGGGTTGAGCTTACACTTGGGCTTGTGCTTGGGCTTGAGCTTGTGCTTGGGCTTGGGCTTGAGCTTGCGCTTGGTCTTGTGCTTGATCTTGTGCTTGCTGCTTTTGTTTGAGTACCCTCTATTGGTTGGCCTTTTGAATGGTTTGGATTAGAGTGGTGAATGAATTTTCTATGTTAGCTTTTGGTGGGATTGGTGGTGGAGCAGGAATGAGGCCAACTGTTGTGATAGGTGAAAGGGTTATGGTGGTGGTTTGGATTTGGGTCGTTGGAGGGGTGTTTGAGATGCTCGGTCCTTGAGAAGGTATGCTTTGGGATATTTGAGGACCGATTGATGTATTGGTCGTGGTGGTTTGAATGGTCACGGTTTTTTGTTATGATGCTACGGGCAAAAAGAGAGAATTTGATGTGATGTTTGCATTGCCCGGATCTGAGAAACTATCAATGTTTAGGGGAGGAAAACCCAATCTGAGAGGTGATGTGGTTGTGAATGGAAATGGGGGAAAAGATGGTATGGTACCCTAGAAAGAAAAAGGATCAGAAACTCCGGTTGTTCCAAACAAACCACCTTCTCCTTGTGGTAGAGAATTTTGTATGTTTGATTGACATGTTGGTGTAGCATGGAATGAAGATGAACCGGCGGGATTATGAAAGGTGAGCGAGACGTATGGGTGTGATGGATTTACTGGGATAGGATTATTTGGTGTGGTGTTGATAGCCACCTCTTTGTTGGTCAAAAGGCGATGCTTTTGTAACCCTCAAAACATGGCACTCCCCTTGTTTACATTCGGCAAGGTTGGTGTGATGGCCAAGGTGGTGTGAGGCATTTCTTGATTGACTTTTGTCATTGGGGATGTGTTTGTAAGAGCTATGTCCATACTAGTGCTTG
The DNA here is from genome assembly GCA_007115665.2 of Sequoiadendron giganteum. NCBI lineage: Eukaryota > Viridiplantae > Streptophyta > Pinopsida > Cupressales > Cupressaceae > Sequoiadendron > Sequoiadendron giganteum. Next base: position 115,975,819 of record CM021102.1, read on the forward strand.
CATCAAGGTCAGAATGGAATGGACCCCTCCTTCCACTAACGTGCTTAAGTATTTGAACATGGCACTGGCAATTTTATAGTTTTTTGGATTTTGAACCATTTTTATCATTTCAGATTATGTCATCCCCATGTCTTTGTTTGTGATGTCCTCTTCGTAGCTCTCCTCTTGATGATTTTGTGATGGTAAAGAAGAGTTATTTGGGGGATTTCTTGATCCCGCAAGGTTTATTTTAGAGGTTACCTGACTCATGTCGATGGAAGTGTATATTTCATTGATATTTTCCATGTTCTTCTTGTATTGTGATCTTGTCTGGACCATAAAAAATAGGGATCATTTGATCCTAACCTTTTAGGCCCAAAAGAGAAGAACTAGGGAAGTCAAAGATCAAAGAGGGTGGTAATGATGATGGGTTAAATGGATGAAGTGAGTGAGTGAAACCTTTTGAAGAAATTTTTAAGGGTTATGCTAAACTGTTTAGGACTTAGATTGATTTGTGCTGGTTTGACTAGGTGCATTAAGTCAAACAAGATTGTAGTGAAGTTGTAGTCCCTAGGAAGTTGTGTTATCCTAGGGGAACTTGCACAAGTGGATGAATTGGCTAGGTGTGTTAAGCCAATCAAGGTGATTGTGAACTAGTAGACCTTAGGAAGTTCTTTTATCCTAGAGGTGAATTCGTCCAAGAGTTTTGACTATTTTGGCTAGGTGTGTTAAGCCAAGATAGGGTGACGTTGGTTTAGCCCTTTAAGTTTAGCATGAGTGATTTTTCTAAAGTTCACAAAAAGTTTGTTGATGAGATGAGATTTGACTTGATGGAGAGATGGATGAGGATGATGAATTTGATCCTAGACATGAACCTAGACACAACTCCTTTTTACAAAACCTTGGTGTTGAAGAACATGCTAGGCTTCCTATGTGAGGAAAGCAAACCTTTCAAAAAGTTTGAGATTTTGTTGATAGTAGAATGCATACAAAGTTAGATTATTCCTTGAAGCCTTTTTATAGAAGTTGTATACTAGTCTTTCTTTGACTTCAAGGAGCATTTCAAGGCATTGTTCATGGGCTTTTAAACTTATCCTTTTGAACTTTGGTTTTGGAATCTTGATCTTTTGGGAAATCATTTGGAACAACACATATGAGGTTCAATTTGTCTCTTATCTTGGCTTAATGAATTATTTTTACCAAAGGCACTTGCTTGCTTATGTTTCAAACCATATGTCTAATGTCCCACTTTCTTTTTCATCCCACAAGGTCCATTATGTGGAAATCAAGGAAAATAGGGCAAAAGTCTCCTATGTTTAACCTTATTGAAAACAAATGATGATAGAATCCAAGCACTTAGAAACCTCTAAGGATATGATCCCTAGAGAAAGCAAGAGTGCTTAAATTCGTCAAAGGTATTTATTTCCTCAAAGGGGTTTGAAATTTGGAGATCTTGTGAATGTTCTTGTTTCAAATTTTTTTAGGACCAAGCAATGTATTCTTCATTTCCAAGTACTTTTTACAACCCTAGGATAATGAGACAATATTTTGTTGGGTTCCCACTTGGACGAATCTAGCTGTGCAAATTTTGTGTGGATGGCTAAATGCTTGACCACACTGGCTCCCCTCCATGGCACACACTTCTCGAGTCAGCCAAGCATTAGTACCCATGAATCTCCCATGGCATACTTTTCATCTCTACAACAAAACTGCATGTATAACATGGGGCGGCTTCAAAGGACATGACCTTTTGCACCAACAAAATAGATAAGGATTTGGCCTTTTCTAAACAAAGGGTTTTAATGCAGGCATTCAGTTCATGGTGGACTATCCAGTATGGTGAGAGACCATTGTTGCCCTTCTCGTCGAAATAATCCTTGTGATTCTTGAACTTTCCTCAAGAATCCACACTCATATACCGGTTGGAAGTCGCTTGGATTTAGTGTGTTCCCGGTTGGGTCATTCCCTTGGGTGATTACTTTTTCTCACAAGGAGGGCCCTCTAAGATAAATAATAGCAAGCTAGAATATCCCGTCGTTCAATCAACCTTTGTTGAAAAACAAAGGGAGAACCTTCACAATATGTCATGCTCACACTCACATGTTTTGTTCAATTGTTAGGTACCCAAATTGGAATGTGGAGGCAATATTTATGCAACTTAGTGTCACCAAAAAGACTTTTGATTATCAAGATCACTGTGAAGTGCGAGAGAAGCGCATATGCCTTTTTAAATGACCCTACTTTGCAAAAAAATTACAAGACACAAAAAACACATTCATTTTAAATCCCTCAAAGCATTAACGAGTTCTTTTTAAGCACCAAAGGAAATGTGAGATTTCCTTGTTCAATTGTTAACCTTTAAACAAAATCTAATATGTTGTTTCTAAGGTTCTTTTTAGCCCTTTTGCAACTTTTGAAATAAAATTTGATTTTTCTTTTTAAACCCAAAAGAAGTTTAGTGTTTCTAAGGCGAATGACATTAACAAATTTCTCTTAAACAAGAATCTAAAATCCTTAAAGAGTGTTGAAGAACACTTTAGTGTCTAAAAACACTTTGTGCCTAATGAACATGGTGTCATAATGAAAATTTGATTTTTCTTTTTAAACCCAAAATAAATCTAGTGTTTCTAAGGAAAATGACATTAACAAATTTCCCTCAAAAGCATAATTTAAAATCCTTAAAGAGTTTTGAAGAACACTTTTGTGTTTAAAAACACTTTGGGTATGATGAGCATCATGTCATGATGAATGTCTTCCTTTGCTTTTTCTTTGCTCCAACTTGCAAAATGATAGAAAAACCAGAAAGCAAAAAGACAACAAACAAGGTCAAGAATTAGAAAATCAAAAAATCAAAAAGTATATGCCAAATTTCAGACCTGACTGTTTTTCACGGCGTAGTTTTTAAAAAGCAGTGCAGTTTGGACAAAAAGAAGCACTATATAGCATCGCATAGTTGACTGTGGGCGGCACTTGACAGGAACATATACCGAATATGCGATGTAATATGGTCAAGCAATGCTATTTTTGAAGCGGTTCAGTTTGTGATTTTAAATTTTACAGGTGGGAGAGCAGAAGCGACACGATTTGGAAAAATGCGGTGCAATATAGCACCATGGTGCTGAGAGCAGTGCGGTATAGTGCCGCAGAGATGAAAGTGGCATAGTTAGAAAATTTGGAATTGACAGGCTTTTTGTGAAAAAGCGGCGCAGTTTATAAATTTGCACAGTTTGGTATGGCACCGTACCTCTGAAAGCGGTGCAGGATTGCATCGGGCCTACAAAAGTGGTGCAATATGATGATGCGAAACTGTTTCCCTGTGACCTGCAAAAAAATGTTAAGAAAGGAAAATTTTTTGAAAAACGTGATTAAATTCTTGATCAAGCCCTCCTTCTAGAGCCAAAATGTGAACCCCTAAACCTGCAAATGCACAATAACAACAAACAAGGTTAAATTGTTAGATCAAAATGCATACAAGCATGAGAGATTCCCCATGAAATCCATCTATTTAACTTAAACTAGGAAATGATGAATAAACAAAACTTAAATGAAAGAGTATTAATCCTAATTAAGCCAGTAGAATAGTGATCCCATGGGGGAATTGGTGCTAATTGAATGTTGAAATTGGCCCTTTCCCAACTCCTAAGTTGTAAATGTGAGTGATTGAGAAATGGTCAAATCTCCCAAAGAGATTTGAGCATAACCTTGTTACAAATCTTGAAGATGATGAATGGTTGAGTGAAATGGGAAAAATTAGGTCTCAATGTGAAGAGAGTAACTTTGCATGAGATTGTGGATGAGGATGAAGTTGAGTAGAGTAAGTTTACTCAAGTTGTGGATGTTTGAATGAGAGGAAGAGTCTCTCATTTATAGATTTCCAAAATGGAAAAGAGAGTGAAATTGACCAATGTGGGATCATTCAACATCCAATGGCCAAGTGTCACTTGTCAAGATGTGAATGGAGGAAGGTTGTGCACATTTTGATCAATGTGCATGATAAATGCCACTGGATTCAAATTTGAAACTTGAATGTGACATGTTGGAGGGAGAGAAGAATGGAGTTAATGCCACTTGGCTCAATGCAAAGGACATGTAAGAGGTCTTAAATGCCTTGTTGGAAGGACTAAGTCCATTTGAATTTGAATTCAAATTTGAGGGAATATTCCCTTTTGATGCTTTGTGAGGGAAAATAGAGAATTAAATAAATCAGAGTAATTGATTTATTGTGCAAGTTGCATTCTCTAGAGGATTTTAGTGAGAGGGATTAAATTAATCAAGTTTTGATCAATTTAAGTAGAGATTAGATGATGTGATAAATTTGATTCACATTTAATGATTTATCAAAATGACAGGAAAGAGTTTAATTAAATAAATGATTTTGATTTATTTAACTAAGGGGATAATGTTAGATTAAATCAAATAAGGTTTAATTTATTCAATTTAATAAGAAGACTTTAGAAACTTTAATTAAATAAAATGAATTATTTAATTAAAAGGAGTTTTACATAATTAATTAAATAAAATTGATTTATTTAATGAACAGGAGATGATGACCTAATTAGATAAAGTTGATTTATTTAATTAAGAGCTGAAGATAGATGAATTTAATCAAATATAGATTATTCGATTAAATGACTACCAAAGGAGATGATTCGGGATGAAATAGTGTTAGTAAATCAGGATCGAGATTGTACATTTTCCATGTCTACATATATATATGAGTATTGATGTTTATGATTTTAAGATCTTATGTTGAATTAAATGTCAATGTGATTTATTAAATATCCTTTGTAGGAATGTCTAATAAATATCTCCATGATTTAATGTTTATGTGATCTAATTAAAACTTTTTCAATTTATGTTAGATGCTACATTGTGATTAAGTATGCTATGTTAACTTAAATGCACCTATGATCTAATAATATTAAATGCATCTAAGGATCTAAATTAACATAACACACAAGATTTCTTTTGAATAGTATGGCAACTAAACTAATGAATCACACTAATTAAACCATCACTTTAGACTCTATGACACACTATTATCATTTTTCAAAGAATGAAGTAATGTGAGATAAAATAGAAACTATCTACCTAATCTAACAACACTTCTCTAACACACTATTCAAAATATAGAATTCTATATATAATACCGATGCAAATGTGTTACATTGATAGGTTCTTTTAGAGTTGCACCATCTATTTCAATCAATGTGTAGGTTCCAGACTCATATTTTTCTTTGATGACATAAGTTTCTAACCAATTAGGGCTGCATTTTCCTTTTTCATTCAGGAGAGCATTGCCATTACATTGATTTTCATATAACACCAAGTCACCTTTATTAAATGTGTGAGGAATGACATTATCATTATAACCACGTTGCATTCTTTTTGAATAGGCTTGAAGATGCTCAAGAGAATTGATATGATTTTCATCAAGAATTTCAAGCTAATGCAATCATTTCTCTTTATAAGTAGTATCATCAATAAGTGCTTTAAGAGAAATTCTTATTGAAGGAATTTCTAACTCCAAGGGCATTATTACTTCAGCACCATAAACAAGGTTATAGGGAGTACTTCCATTAGATGTTCTAATTCTCGTACAGTAAGCCCACAATGCATAATTTAGTTTAGTATTCCAATATTTATTATGTTTACTTATTGTTGTTTACATAATTTTTTCAATAGTCTTGTTAGTCGATTCTACTTCTCCATTTGATTGTGGGTAATATGGCATTGAAAAATGATGTTGAATATTGAATGTCTCCAAGAATTCCTTCACACCATTATCTGAAATCAATGTTGAAGGGAGACCAATGTGAGCAATAATGTGTTCTAATATGAAACACCATATTGCATCAACTATTGTGGAATGAAGAGGGATAGCTTCTACCCATTTTGTAAAATAATTGGTTGTAGTAATGATAAACGTATGTCCAAGAGAAGAAGGCACTGATATCTTTCCAAAAAGATCCAAACCCAAAACTGAGAATGGCCAAATAGGAACTTGGGAATGAAGCTTAGAAGAAAGATCATGAATCAAATATTTGCGTTCTTGAAATTTATGGAATTTCTTCATGTACTCAAAATAATCTTGTTCCGTTTGTCTCCAATAATATCCTATATGAACCAATTTTTGAACTAAAGATCTTCCTCCAAAATGGCCCCCACAAGCACCTGCATGAGCTTCTTCAAGTGTTATAGGGATTTCACATTTTTTAAGACATCTAAGTAAAAGACCATTAAATGATCTTTTATATAAAACATCCACAAGGATTATATACTTAGATGCAAGTTTATAAAGATGAGCTTGAGTATTTTTAGTTGTAGGATTGGGAAAGGTACCATCTTTTAAATAGTTGAATATCGTTGTGTACCATTTGCTAGATTTGTAAGTATCATTCAATAACAATTCTTTTCTTTTATCATCTATCGATAATTTTAGGATATTTGAATTGTAAACGTGAAATTAGCAAAAGGATCTTTAGGAAATACAAGGGAATTCTAGCACTTTCCATTGCATTTACATGTCGATTATCCTTTCATGGTATGTTGACGACCGTATATGATTCAAATTTGTCTAATAATGTCATTATGAGGTCCTTTTATCAAACAATTTTTGCATGTTTTCCTTGATATGAACCATTTATTTATTTAATAACTAGGAGGGAATCACAAAATATAGAAATGTGTTTGACATTTAATGCTAACGCTACATGTATACTAGCTATTAAAGATTCATACTCTATAGTGTTATCTATATATAGGAAGTTTAGAAAAAAAGATAAGGGAATAAGTTTACTTGAAGGAGGAATTAATATAATCCCTTCTCTAGAGCCAGTTCGACACTTAGAACTGTCAAAGTACAATTCCCATGTTTAATTTTCTTTTTGAATAGTCAACACATTCCCATCAAGAAATGAGTCTATATTAGGTAACTCTAGGTGGGGAGCATCAACTAATTGGTCGGTCAAGGATTGTCCTTTGATTGCATTTTGAGAGACAAATTTAAGATCAAACTTAGTTAACAACATAACCCACTTAGCTAAGCATCTCAATAAATCTGTTTTTAGCGAAAAGGTGTTTCAAAGGATCAAATTTTTCATCACATGGATTTCAATGTTCAATAAGTAATGTATCAATTTACTAGTAGTGAATAAGGGATCCAAACATTATTTTTCGATCATTCTATATCATGTCTCGTAATCAATCAAGGTTCGACTAATATAATAAATAGGATGATAAACTTCTTTCCTACTATTTCATTCAATGAAAAATAGAAAAAGTGGACTATAATATCTAGCCCTCTTTTCTACTATTTCATTCAAGAACTGAGATCCAAAGACAATTTATGTAGATATATGTAGATATATGTAGTGGAAGTACAAATACAATTTATAAATTTATACTTGTGCATAATGCAAGTCCCTAGACACATTGCTTTTATAATAGAGGGGGAAGCATAGGAAGTCATTTAGATTTTTATACTTTCTTGTAATTATATGCATTATAAACTAATGGTCCCACTTATAGTATTGTAGACACCTAAAATTGACCATATTTTACTTCATCATTTCAGATCTAATTCCTCCTTATTTTCATTAATTAAATATTATTATAATTATTTAGTTAATATCATCAATTTTTCTAAGTCCTAAGGTAATTAATTAATTACATTACCTTTTGTCCCCCTTCTTCTTTAATTTAAATAAATACCCCTATTTATTTAATTTAATCACTTTTATCCACTCACAAGAATTAAATAAAATATATAATTCTTGTATTTTCTCTCTCCCCTTTTCACATCCTCCATAAATTTTCATTAGTCCCTAATCCTTATCCAAATCTCCCCACTAATTATATGCACACTTAATCCTTAATTAAGAGGTGTCACATCCTCCAAATTTTCCTACTTACCTCATAATCGTTTCTTTACTAACCCTATCCCCCACCTAATCCACTCCTTAAACACTTGCACATCCCTAATCCCTTACTTAAGGAAGGGATAACCTTTTTCTATTTATTTCCCTCTACCTTGTCCACTCAACCTAAAATTCTTTCCCTTTTTGGAGAAGTAACCCCACATGGGTCTCCTCTCCAAGGTGCATCCAAGGAATTTAAAATTCCTTTTATTCCCCTCCACATCACCATCTTAGGGTTTTGAACAAGAAAATCCTTTTATGGGGAAGATCTTGCCCATCCCCCTAAGTACTTGCAAAGTACCCATCTCCCTCTCAAGCTTTCACATGGTGACACTTGTCACCATCCTAGGCCTTGAGAGGTCAAAAACCCTCCCTTTCCTCCTATGATACCACTTTTCATCACCTCATAAGTTGAGATGTCCCAACTCTTCTCAACCATTGATCTCTAACTTCCAATCTTAGCCATCCATCCTAATAATCCTCACTTAAAATACTAAAAACTTCACCTTTTCCATAATCCACAAGCTTTTGAGAAAATGTATGTCATTATGCTACCAAATTTTCATTGAGCTCATTCTGAATATAATCACACTAGGGAAATATACACATCGAGCTCTATGATAGTCTGGGTCTTCATCAAAATTCTAGTAGGTTTGAGTTCTTATGAACTAATCTTGAGTGTTTCTTGAATTTTGTATTTTGTTGGGTTTTATTTGCATTTCCTAACACTTGGAATACATTTTTCACTACACACAAGTATGCCAATCCTTCTTAAATTATACACATAATTTATTTTATATTAGAGGTAGAAAGCATAATAACTTATTTGACATTTTATAATTTCTTGTAATTATATGTATTAGAGCCCCAATTTATAATATAATGAGAATTTTTAAATTTTGCACATATTTTCCCTACTAGATATGAGGATTGGATTAAAAAATGTATTTTATAAATTACAAATGTTCTTACACGAGATATAAGTTCTAAAGGTGGATTTATATGAATATTGCATAAGTTAACATCCTACAAACACAAGGAAAGTTTTCATGACTTTCTTATCACTAGGGAATGAGAATAGAAAGAATTGGTGTGTATTGTGTGATAATTATAATTGTGTGAGAATTTATAATTATGATCTATATACCACAACCTTGACAAGACTAAAGCATAAAGCACATAACTTTAGGTGAATTTTGAACTTTTTATTTATGATTGTTATGGACATTCAAGTATGATATATAGTGAAAAGAAAAAAAATTATGACAAATTTTTTTTGACAAATCAAAAGAATTATCTTTATTTTTTAAATCATATGCAACCAAGACAATTGCATTTAAAATTAAGGAAAATTCTTAAATTGGCATGTTTAGGAAATGATATAATAATTAAAATTTTAATGAGAGGGGAATTGCTTTCCCTTCAATTAGAAAGAGGTATTGAGGATAAATAATTTAAAGATAGATTAAAGGATCTTGTTTATGATCAACATTGAAGAAGAAAGAGAAAAGATGACAAAGATAATTGTTGAATATTAGTAAAAATTTAAAAAAGGTCATTGAAAAAAAGCTAAGATGAGAAATTTATAGATCGATGATTAAGTACTATTATAGGATAAAATATGTAAATTAAGAGGAAGCATGATAAATTTGATTCCATTTAGATGGGATGATTTAGATCAAACACTTTTACTAAGAAAATACTCAGTATATTGTATGTTTAGATGGTACACACTTTCCTTTTCGATGTAGAGGAAATATCAATTTTTTTAAAGTAATAAAAATAGGCTACGGACATTATTATGAACATAACTTAATTAGAATTGTTTTTATGTTTGGTACATTTTTTAGCTTACAATTTTCACTTGGCTTCATTTTTTATGCTAGTATTTTCTTGTCTATTGTGATGTGTGGTTATGAACTCTCAACTCTATGTCCTAATGAATAGAGGAATAGTATATGATTTTATTCTAGGTTTATTTTACATCTTTATACTCTTTGAATCTAGTTAAATCCAACTATTGTCATGGATTTTACAACACCATTTTTAACAAAATTTTATTCCTTTCATGCAAGTACAATATGTCTTTATGTATTTCCCATGTCATCAACTAACCCTGTGACATTTCATCATTTACGTCTCAATCACCAAAAAATTACATCAAAGGTCACAATTTTATAATGTCCAAGTGTCCAATTGGTCTTAGGGAAGGTGATTTCTCATGAAAAGATTAAAATTTATTAAAACCCCTTAGCTAGAGTTTAAATATTTTCATACAATCATGTATTGTTTATCTCCTTGCTCAAAATATTTAAAAGCATATAGGATTATTATATAGTAAATTTGTAAGGTTTTTTTTACTTGTATAAAATCTCCAAAAACCTTCAAGTTTTATACATAATAAAGATATAATTTTTTGATGGAATCGCATAGTTATTTTATTTTTTACAATTTTTTTATAGAATTATATTAGATAAAATTTCATTAGGGATCTAAAATTTCTTTCTAAAATTGTAGTCCTTATTGTACCATCATAAATTGTCACCCTTGACAATTTAACCTAATGTTTTGCTCCACCTTAAATTATTGTACCTAATTGAGTACTTAATTTCCTAAATTATGCATTCTATGGCCCATTTTTAACAATTACCAATGAATTGCAAGTGGGGAAAAAATGAATTTATCTAATACCTTGCCACCAACACTAAAAGTCCTGGAAAATAGGGCTAGGACACTCACACCCTAGGCATGAGTGTCCTATTTCCCCTCCAAGTTCAAATATGTCGATGCTGACAATTTATTATTTGCAATTCAATTGTCTAAAGTCAGATATCAGGATTTAATTTGTGGAAAATTGAATAATTGCATATAAATACCTAGTTATTGCATCATTTCAGACCTAACAAGCATTAAGGAGAATTTATGATCAATCAATTATTATCAAGAGCAACATTTTCATTGATGTATTGCAATAATTCAAGATCCAAGCATTCATCATTTTGTTATGTAAGTTCATTCATGTTATGTTATTATATTGTTTGTGAAGGCTAACCCTTTGTAGATCTCCAAGAAATTCAAGCATTCATGCAAATCAAGAAAGAAATATCCAAGACCTTGAGGTGATGTGCATGACTTCAGTCCTTCAAGGAAGCCATTGAAGGGTGGTTTTAGGTTTAAAGGAGATTGAAGGAAGTTTGAAGAACCATTTTTCATTGTTGCAATTGAGATCCTACATCTTGTCAACTCATAGAAACTCACCTACAACATTATCTGAATTGTTTTTAGGCAAAAACAAAATTCTCTAATTTGGCATCAGAACATTGTGAAGATAGATCTGAAAAAGCACTACAAGGACACTCATACCTTGGGCACCTATTTCCTCCTTTTCAGCCCCATATTTGAAACACAAGTGCAAAATGTCCTACTCTACTAATTTATATTAGCTTAAACTATATGTGAACTTCTATATTGATGCAAGAGCATCTAGGGGTACTAGCAATATTGCATCACCAAAAATATTGTTATTTTATTTTGGTTTATTTTCAATAAGGGCTTAGGGTTTAGGATAATAATATTTTAATTTGCAATAATGTAAATTCCCTTGGTGTGAAATTGTAAATGTAAATTTGATGGGAAATAGGTCTTGGTAAAGCATAAAAGCATCTTGTGGGGGAATATTCCACTTGGGCATCCACTTTAGGATGAGGACAAATAGTTTTGTCTTTTAGCAGTTCTGGCATGGTTTGCAAGTACATGTGTCATAAAATTTCATAAAGTTGGCTGTGAATAATCTTGCATATTTCTTGCATGCCTTTGCATGTAAAGTGTAACTGACAAGCTATAAGGATTTGTAAGAGGTTGTAAGATGTCATAAACAATCAAATTTGATTGGACAAAGTTTAGGTGCCCATGAGAAGGATGACATGCATTGGACTTAATTTCTATTTATAAATTTTGTAACTCCCAAAGTTGGGCGTGGATTTTTCAAGATGGTTCTAGAAGGTTGTGTTGTGAAACCATGAATGGTTTTCTCCATGTACATTCTCTATTTATTGATGCCTTTGCATTTGGAGAGGGGGGCTTGGAGAAGTGAAATTTGCATACCCAAATGTCGTCAAAACTATGCTAGATTGTCGAAGACATATTTGTTGCATGTGTTGCATGTAGGAATGAAGAGGAGCCCATGAGCTTCAATTTGCTATAAACTATTTGCATATTTGAATGAAATAAAGCTGCATTTTTCTCTTTCATTTTCTATAATTTTTATGTATTTGCAGCCTTCTTGCATTGTGTTTAGCGTGGTTTTTTAATCATATTTGAAAGGGAGATTCTCCCTTTTCATGATATATCTTATGTATTTGCATCAGAATAGTAAATTGCACTATTAGTCTAGTTAGGTCATTACATTTCATTTTTAAATCCATCCTAGATTTAGTCAAGGGTTTGTTCACTCACCTTTCAAGATATAATTCAATTACATACCTTATGGAATCTATCAAAATCCCCACAAGAATCCTAAGACACTCTTTCATTGAAACTTGGAAAAACAAAGCAAAATAAAAAGGGGAGTGCAAACCTTATCACTTTGGGATTCCTCCCCTCATAACCCAACAATATTTTGCTTTGCTTCATTTTTGTGAACATGGCATGTTAACATTAAATACCTTCTAAAATTTTCCATAATTCACCCTATATCTAGGCTTTTCATATCATTATATTTCATTTCTCATGTTGGGTTTCATTTTTGCATCATAAAAAGGGATAATTTTTTAAAAAAAAATTACATTCATATTGCATTATAGGTTGCAATAGGGTTCATTTCATTAATTATTTCTCAAATATACATTCAAATTTCATTCATTAGGTCATTAAAGTCTGAAATTATTCATTGCATTCAAATTGCATCTTTCATTTAGGTCAAAAAAGTGAAAAATTACATTGTTTTCTTTCAAAATTACACCAAATATATTAGATGCATAGGACAACTAAGAGGGGGGAATCAGTTGCACATTAAAAATTCAATCCCTCATTAACTTTCAAACCTTTATCATACTTTAAACCCTCATTAAGCATTAGAAAATGTAAACATGTGAAACAACAATGCAATCTCAACCATACATAAGAGAACACCTAATTTATGTGGAAAACCATAAGTAGGGAAAAACCACAGTGAGGATTAGCTCACATATATATGAATAATAATACCAAATAAAATTAGGCTCACTTCCTAGAAAAAGAAGAAAGGCTCACTATCAGGTGGCTTACTGCTAAGGGATCATTGCCTAAAAGAAAGAAGAATAGAAAAAATTGTTAAAGAGAGATTCAATATCTCAGAGCAATAGGAAGATCCACCACTAAAACTCTATGTCATCTGCAACATTTGGCTTAGTACCTCCAGTAACTTCAATCACACTAAGAATGTAGACACCTTCTTCTCACTACATCCAAAGACATAGGAATTAAGATCGCACTCAAATCACCACACTTGATCACATTCACATCTTTCACACTTGCCACACACCTCAACAAAAACTCCATATTGCATTTATACCATCCATGACCTAAACAATCTTAATTAGGCCAGACTTAATGAAACGTATGCACCTCAAAAATGTAACACTAGAATAAGTCAATGCTAAACACCTCCACGGTGTAAATAATTGAAGGAAGACCACACCAATGGTTAAATAGGACCTAAATCTACATTGACATGCATCATCGCACTTCCACAAATAGCTAATAACTTATGCAACTAGTGCTAGCATGTAGGTCAGCCAAACCTACACTAACACTAACAACTGACCACATCCACGCTTCTCCAAATATGAAAACAACAACATGGAGACCAAAAAGAAACACTTCACAACATCCACACAAAATCTTAGAATATTCCAGTATTATTAGAATATTATAAAACACTGCTAGAACTACTTGAGAAAAAGAATACTTTCTTCCTGTGCATCAAGATGCACTACCACTGAACTCCAACATAAGAGCTAAACTTGTGGAGCACCTCAACACTATAAAATACAAGGGAAAGTAGATACAAGAATATAAGCATGTTCCCAAATCCGCAAGACAAGAAACCTTACTATGGAGAAATACAAAGCAATCTCATTTCTCCCAGACAACCTTCTATCTAGACAGACACATTATTAAACACATCTTCTTCTGCCGCATAATCTTAAATGTGAAACTTTGGATATAACACCTCTGAACACCTTTGATCATCACATCCAAACCACACAAGCATATCTTCAACCATGAAGAAATGCAGAGCACAACATTGAACACACCTCTATCACACTACACACTATTTTATTCAAATTTTCTCAAAAGCACTTGGAAACCAAGTGAACCAGCTACATCAAGAACATCAACACAAAAATACAACACCTTCATAATACATCGACAGCATCTACAACACCAAAAATCCCCCCAGCTACAATATCTACTCAACACCACACTAAAGGCTGGTATCAGTGACAACATAGTGCAACACTTCTTCAACAACTCCAACAATGTCCATACTATTGACATGAATAATCAAATTTTGGCATCAATGAAAACATCAAAAACATAATTTCAACAATTTCCCCCTTTGCCATTGATGGCAACACCAACTCTAGAAAACCATCAACAAAAAAAGAAACTCTGCATTAAGCAACACTCCCCCTTACTAGGGTACATTTCACTCTCTCCCTTTACATCTATTTTTCAGACACCATTTTCTCTACAATCATCACTTTCTCTCTCCCTATATAAGGAGTTCTTCAACCATTACTCTCCCCTTATGTTTTTCAAATCATACACTCCTTCTTTGACATCAATTCTTTCCTTGTGTTTTTTAGACTTCACTCTCTCCCCCTTTGACATCAATGGTAAATGGAAATGTCTTTCTCCTTTGAAAACACCTACATTGAATTTTTATTTTTTGTTCTCCCCTTTTGAAATTTTCATACATCACTTTGACACCAATTATTCACTTCTCTTTAGGCAACACTAGCTAGCAATTGTTGTCTTTCCATTACTCTTCTTCATACAAATCTCATTACTAAACATACTACTCATTCTTCATTGCTCTTAATTTTCATCTCTCTCTCCCTTAGGGGCATAAGATATGCTCCCATTGAATACATCAACCAAAAAAAATGCTACCTACTTCCCCTAAGAGGTAGCCTTCAACATCAGTCAAAGAACAAGAATGTATCTTGAATGCTCACCTAGAAAGATGCACCAACTTATGAATCTATTTGAAAGGAGGGGAAACAACCCCTAACTTCTACTAGAGATACTCAAAAGTATCTTTTGGAAGAGCCTTTGTAAAGATATCTACAACTTGATCCTTTATAGGCACATACTCTAGCTTCACCTCATTCTCTACAACTTTCTCCCATATAAAGTGAATACCGGATAGAGATATGTTTTGTTCTTGAAGACATTACCAAGTTCTTTGAAATATTGATATCACTTGTATTATCACACAGGATAGAAATAGGTTCATCTGATGATACTCTGATATACTTCAATGTTTTCTTCATCCACCACCTATGTGCCACATGATGTTGCTACAATGTATTATTCCTCTATAGTAGATAATAATATTGAATCCTACTTCTTGCTCAACCAAGAAACCAATATTCTTCCAAGAAATAAAGCATCTCCACTTGCAATTCTACTATCGTTTGTACAACTTTCCCAATCTGCATCTATATATGCATTCAAAGAGAAATTAGTATCCTTGGGATACCATAGACAAAAATTTGATGTGCCCTTCAAGTATCTAAACATCCTCTTTACTACTGAAACATGTGATTCTCTGGGATCTTCTTAAAATCTTACCACAAGACATACTACATGCATGATGTCTATTCTTGTAGCAGTTAGGTATAGTAGTCCACCAATATTTGATCTATACTTTCTCTTATCAGCCTTAGAAGATTCATCATTTTTTCTCAGCTTACAACCAGTAACCTTGGGAGTACATACTAGTTTAGAATCCTCCATTCTAAACTTCTTCAACATTTACTTAACATATTTTGACTATGAAATGAAAATACCCTTTTTTGATTGGTTGATTTGTAATCCAAGGAAAAAATTCATCTCCCCACAAATTAACATCTCAAACTCTTTTTTCATTTGTTCTACAAACCTCTTGCACATACCATTTTTCCTCCAAATATTATGTCATCAAGAAAAACTACCATGATCAAGATTTGTTCTCCCTCAACCTTGAATTATTGATTACTATCTATAGTACTGAAGTTTTGAATTCTTGTTGCAACAAGTACTTATCCAAAATTGCATACCAAGCTCTAAGAGCCTGTTTGAGCCCATATAAGGCCCTCTTCAATATAAATACCATATCAACATCATCTAATAATAAAAATCCTTATGTGTGCTCAATGTATACCTCTTCTTCTAACTCACCATTCAACAATCGAACTTGACATCCACCTGATATAACTTGAAGTTTTTATGTGCTGCAAAATCCAAAAACATTCTAATGGCTTCCATCCTTACAACTAGAGAAAATGTATCCTCAAAATCTATTCCTTCCACTTGTGATTAGCCCTTACACACAATTCTAGCCTTGTTTCTGAAAAAATTTCCATCCTCATTCAATTTGTTCTTGAAAACCCACTTAGTTCCTATTACATTCTTATTTTCAAGTTTTGGGACCGATTCCCAAGTCCGATTCTACTCAATATTTTTTAGTTCTTCTTTCATAGCCTTGATCCAATTCTCATATTTGCATGCCTCAGTTATTGTGTTAGATTCTACCTCTGAAAGTAAACAAAAGTTTACCTATTCCTTTGTTATGACAACTTTTCTTCTTGTCAACATGCCTTTGCTTTAATCTTTAATGATCTAATTATAATGATTCTTTTGCACATACTTAGGAGTCTTAAAGATATTTTTTGGAGCTTCTTCCTCTTTGACAGTCATCTCTTTTCCTTCTCTTCATCATTTTCTTCTTCAGTGCAATAGGATTCATCATATTTATATTCTTCTATCAATACTGAACTCTATAGTGGTTCTTCATCCACCTTAACACTTGCACTCTCAATAATTTTCTTTAGTATTTTATTGTAGCACTGGTAAGATTTTCTCTTTGTAGAATATCCAAGGAAGATTCCTTCATCAAATCTTGCATCAAACTTTCCTAAGATTTCTTCATCTCTTCTGATACAACATTTTCTTCCAAAACTCAAATATTTCATAGTAGGAGGTTTTCCATACCATAACTCATATGGATTCTTTGAACTGTTCACTCTTGCTTGACCTTTGTTAAGTATATACACTTTAGTATGAATAGATTATTTCTAGTAGACTTCCAGTAGATTTTCTTTCTTCATCATAGTCCTTGTTGCTTCTTGAACTATCCTATTCTTCCTCTCCACAATTCCATTCTATTGAGGAGTCATAGGAGCTGACAAATGTCTCTTCATTTCATGATCTTCACAAAAACTATTAAACTCATTGGATTTGAACTCACCACCTCTATCAAATCTCAAGCTCTTGATTTTTGAATTCATTTCATTCTAACCCATAGAGTTAAAGGCTTTAAACTTATCTAAAGCTTTTGTTTTTTCTTTGAGAATTGTAACCCAAGTCATTATAGAATAATCATCAATTAATAACATGAAATATATGTCACCTTGAGAGCTTCTAATTCTAGTAGGTCCACATAGGTCTATATAAACTAACTCCAAAGGACCTATGGTAGAATATTCTTGTAATGGATTGAATTTGCACCCCTTTCACATTCCCTACTTACACCCCTTTACCTTGGAAAAATAAAACTTGATGATGCTTTTCCACTTCATCCATTCGCTTTCCACCCACTTGGTGGTTGTTTGTAGTGTTGGTTGGGAAATATTTGTCAGGGATGCTAGCACAATGCATGAACGTTTGTGTGATGTGATTTTTTCCTAACAGGATTCCTACCTCTAGAATATATAAAGGCATTGCACTTCTCCATTAGTGATGAAGAGTAATGCCCCTACTCCCTTGACCAACCTTGAATGATTCTTTTGGGATTCTATTATCTCAATCATGCTTGCTACTACACACTCCATTTTTTAGAATATTCTCCATTCTTGAAGCTCCAATATGTTACTTTGCTAGATTCTCTAATCTCGTTGTTGTGGCAATGGTGGTACTCATAGGCTTGTGAGCTCACATCTCCCTTCACATGCTTGAGGGCATCTTGTTTGGGATGTGATATCCATTTTATTTAGCATTGTCATTTGATTTCATAGCATAGTGTTGTTACCATTGCATGGTATTCCTTTCTTTCCATATTTTCTTTATCACATTTTCTATCTCATGGCTTTTTTGGTTGTCTGTGGAGGTGGGAACATTGAAATGGGGGTTTCATTGCAGTAAGCCCTGAAATAGCCCCAAAAATTTTCCTTGTTCTACTTTGTGTAGGTGATCATGTTCATGTGGATATTGTAGGAGGCTATACCACTCATGATTTGCATTTCTACTATCTTTATTCTCATCAACTTTCATTTTCTAAGTTAAAGTATTCTTCTTGTTTACCTTTAGTAGTTTAGCTATTTCCTTTTTTTTCATTATTAATATTTTTATCTGGTAGTTAGTTAATTCCTTGTTAGTCTTAGCTTTCCTACATACTTTCTATCCATATGAATGACAACACCCAACTGGTATGCCAACATGTTGTGTTGTCATCTATCTTTTGTGTTGGGGTCCTCTCACTGAGAGTTTCCTAGGTTATAGTTTTAGCTTGATAATTCACTCACTTGGTTCCTTAAAACTCTTGAGTTGTTAGAAGGTTAGTGGTAGATCAATTTCCCTTCCTTTTCACACTCCTAAAAAATTAAACTTACTTTAGAACAATCTTTAGTGTGAGGTAGATTAGGGTAGCCTATTATTCTAGACCCTCCCATGACCTGGGTTCTTGAGCGGTCAATGCATCTCCACTACATTTTGGTGAACTCGACATGAAATATTATAGCTTCATTTGGTAGTGCTAAAATAATCTTCCCTCATGTACTAGTATTATTCTAGGTGTGTGTGTTGCAATGATTCTAGCCTTGCAACCCAACCTATGACCCCTAATGGTGTAGCTAGAAGGATCCCTAAGTATTGTAGAGAAAAACCTTGAATAGGTCACCATTTGATTGTTGAACTCTTAGGGGCTTAAAAAAAAGTCATATCAATGTATGTAAGAGATGGATTCCTTCCTACATCTACCCACCCCATCTGCACAACCTGGAAGTGAGTCTCTTGCTATAAAATTCACCTCATAGCATTTACCGATGAACTCTAATAGTGAACCATCCCCTTTGTAGATTCCCACATGTATCAATGGGAACACTGTAATTGTTATTATTGTTGACCCTACATTTGGAGTGAATGTCATCATAGAGGAGATCATGTTAATTAAATTCTTAAATAAGGATGGATATGATGATTCTAGGAGCACCATACATACACAAGATGGGATTTCCATCCCTCTCATTAGCTCTATCACCTTATCAGTCCTAGTTGGGACACATACTATGAATTTACTCTTTGATATTATTTCGGGGTCCAAACTATTCAGAGTAAACTAGGCATTCCTAGGCTAGTTTCCATGAATGAAATCCCCCTGGTGGTCCACAAGTTCTTGAATTTTTCTCATGAGGGTTATATGCATGTAGTCCACAACATTGATTACAAACTGATGGTTGCACATGGGGGCTACTCACTTGATCACTTTTGGCTTTCCCCTATTTGTTTGCTTCCTCCCAAGACATACCTATTGTACCAAACTAATGTGAAGTACAAGAATGGGGGCATAACATAAAAAGTGACCTTCCCTCCTCCCTATGCTATTTCACATAGGGCTTCCATGATGGCATAGCATGAGGCTACCATTTCCACTCAAAAAAGGAGGAGGAGAAGTCTGCTTAGGGCCCTTCTTCTTCCTCCATTGTTCCAATTTCCTCCTCATGTTTTTTAGCTATGACACCTTCGACTTCTGCTCCTATATGTCTCTTATGGAGTCTAATGGTTCCAGCATGGAAGGAGGCCAAGCATTAGGTGTTTGAACTTCCTGTCTCACTTATGGTGCCTCGACTCATCTTGTATGGTAAGGGGAAGGGTCCTCATGGAGCATCTTCTATGTCTCAACCTCCATGGCCTCCTACTACTCCTACCTCTAAGGTAGTGAATGGGAAGAGGCCCATCACTGAGGTGCTTGATCCTACTCCATCCTATGTTGTTCTATCTATCTCTCCATCTCTTCCCCCTCTTCCCATCTAGGAGTCCCTCCCTCCACCAAAAATGGCTATGATGGATACTCTGATGGTTGAAAACGAGTCTTTTATCATTTCTTAGGCTATAACCTCTAGCCCCTGAAGCCATAGAAACAACCTTGCAATAGAGCACAAGTGTCGAAGGAAGTCTCTAGACATTGAGAAGGCCACCTTGTAGAAGAAGGAAGGGGAGATAAAAAATCCTACTTCAACATTTTCTACTATATCATCCTCTTTCCCTCTTTCTACCTCACTTCCCTCTACCTCAATCTTGCTTCTGGCTCCTCGAGTGAGTGTGAATGATCCTCACCCAAAGAGGGTGCAAGTATTAATTGTTCCTTCAATTGAGCCTCCCTTTTTTATGTCCCTTTTAGACATCCCACCTTTTTTTAAACCCATGGACATGTTGAATACCTCAGTGGTGTTCGTTGTAGTTTTCTCCTCTTCCTCCTCTCCCTTTGCTTCATTAGTGGGGATTTTGCATCCCCTGATGAAGAAAAATACGGAGGATGGCCCCACTTAATGGGGTTCATAAGAAGGGTTCACCTTCTTTAGAGTGTGGTTCTGCATTGGCTTTCACCTTCCTAGTGATGAAGGTAGCCCCGACATCCCCAAAGTTCATCACCACTCTCAAATATTTTGGTGAGTCTAGCAAGTGGATCTTGGGAACCTCCTCCATTGCTTGCCAAGTTGACACATGACACTCCTATCAAGTGTATTTTAACCTCTATAGATGATGTCTTATCTCTATAGACAATCTTTGTGAGATCATTGATGTTCACCTCAAAGGAACTGAGTGGTGAAGACCTCAAGGGTCCCTCTTCCTTGGCACTTATTGCAAGAGATTCATAGGGCACCCCCTTGATATTCCATCCTTGAAGGCTTGTTTTCCCTCCCCTTACAGTGATCTAGATTGGGAGAACAAAGACCACTTCATTGATGAGGACTAGGGGGTGCCTCTTCTTTACCTATAGATTAGATTTTGTGTCTGTGTGTGTTGTGTTTCCCCATGCTTCTTTTATATGTTCCTAGATGACCCTTGTCACCCTCATAGGTTATTGGATACAATTGTTTTTTTGTGTCATAAAAATTCTTCTATTTGTTACACCATTCTTCTCTTTCTCATGCCTTGAATTTTGAAAATTGGGGATGATGCAAAGCATTCGGAGCATTTAGTCCTCCCTTCCATGTTGACCCATTTTTTATTCACTTTTTTTCATGTACCTTTCTTCACGTAGTCTAATATAGTAGGGGGTTGATGATAGTTCATTTATATATTATTATGTCTATCTATCTATATTTATGAGTAGTTCTTACCCTAAAATATCATATCCCCCCTATTCCTTGTTCATTATGTCATTGTTTCTCCTTTATTTTTATACTTCTCTCTTCTTTGCTTGCTTCGTCATGTTGTGGTGCTTATTTGTTTTTATTGATGGTGTTTTCTACACAGCAACAACTCAGACAAAATATGATATCCTATCTCTCTTGAAAGGTAAATCTCTATGGGAAAAGAGATAACCCCAAGGTCTCTAATGTCAGGTCTTGACAATGTAGTGAAACAACTCAAACATAATGTGAAAATGCTAGTAATCACAAAGGGCCTTACAAACAAATACTGGATCTTCAAGCTTATCATATTTTGCAATATCTTGATACTCAGATTCTTAAATGTAATGTAGATAATAAAAGAAATGGCAAAAGATAAGAGTTTAAAAGAGATCCTAAGATTAAAATTACTCCTAAAATCAATCACAACAATGATGAATGCTGCAAACAGACAAAACTCCAATAAAACCAATTTCTGCTTAATCAAGGACAAGCCTGCAACTCTACAAAAATGGTGCAATCTTCTGAGGAAATTGAAAATTTTTAGACTATGAACATTCATCCACATACCCACTAAATGACAAAATGTAAACAAACATTCATAGTTGAACTTAGCACAAAATAAGGCCCAGACTAACTTTACACAGCAACTTACAATCAGCAAATTGCCAAAAGTATGGACCGGAGATTGATCAACATCATTAACATTTCACCATTATCATGAAAGAACTGAAAACTAACATCTAACACTGAGAATCAACAACAAGAAACCATAAGACTTTTGAAACATAACACAATGTTTGCCAAATCAACAACCCGTTTGCATTATCTTCTCCAGCATTACATAACAATTTCTAGTCTTTCTCCTCTCCTACAGCTACTAACTTGCAGAATTTAACCTCTAACTTAGCCAATTCTGGCTTTGCAGTCTCTAACCAGCTGTTCTCTAACCTTTTCTACCCTACTAATCTTTACAAATGAGAAGGCACTGGCCTTTTATAGATATTACATTTTTAAATCAAGGGCCAAGATTAAATCTAATCCAATGGCTGCAATTAATCCCCAAGAAACCCTAAGAATTCACATTAGGGTTCTTAAAAATGTGGTACATCATCATCCAATAGCACAAAAGCAGTTACATCCAAAAATCAACAATTCGCCACCTCGATTTTAATAAAATATTATGATTGGAGAGTGAAAATAGCATCACATGTCACTCCACGTTTGAAACATATATTCCAGCTGTAGACAGGTTGTGGCACATATTCTTATGCAATTGGGTTCATTTGAATAGTTGGGCACTGATTCATATGCAAATTAGCATTTTAAGTATTTTCCAAATTTTCCTCTTGACACGATTCCATATGCAAGTCCTTCTTTAATTCTGAAAAACAGATATAATCATTAATAGCCCACATGTGAAAATCCAACCAAAAAAAATATTAAAATTAAGCATAAATAAACCCTTAGAAGTTTCAACTCCGTCATAAAATTTTGAAAATGTAACCCTTTCGGAGTTCTAGAAAATCATGATAGGAAGTTCGGAAAAATCCGCCAGGAAGGGAAAATCCCAAAAAATGGCCAGAAATCCACCAAAATCCGGATGGGGCGGAAAATCCCAGATTTGACAAAAAACTCGAAAAAATCCGGACCGGACGAAAAATCCCGAAAAAATCCAAACGGGGTGAAAAATCCAAAAAATGTCAAAAAACCTAGAGAAATCCGGACCGGGTGGAAATCCCCAAAAATGGCAAATTTCACCAAAATCCAGACCGGGTGGAAATCCCCGAAAAATGACCCAGAAATCGGAGAAAAACTTTGAAACCCCATAACTTTTTTTCCTAGATGAATTTTCAAAAAGTTCAAAAAGCAACTTGGCCTAATTTTTCACCCTCTATCCATTGGTACAAAAATATTTACACATCACATTGAAAATTCACTTGAAAATCCCCATTTCTAAAATCCAAGGCCCCAAAATGCTTCAAAATACCACCCCCGTCAAACCAAATCCGGACTTAATCTCAAAATAACCTCCAAGAAGAGAGAAACTAGAAATTGACAAAGCCAAGGTGCAAAGATGCAGAAGAAAAAAAAGGGTCCCCGCCTCTGGTGGGGCATGTGTGCAAAAAGTGCACAACAAATGGCGACTCTGCTGGGAAAATGCTTTAAAGCATTTCAATGACAAACTGGAATCAAGAACCCAAAATCTCCGATTTTGATCCTCACATCAAGTCAATCAGATAACTAAAGTTTCAAAATCAATGGACAAGCTAGCCTTTCCTATGCTAGAAATCCAAGTGTGTGCAAGTGTATAAATTTCCCTCCTTAAGCTGTTGCAAGAAACCAAGTTCAGTCTTGTTAAGCTACATAAAAATTCTAACTTCAAAAGCAACCTGGATAGAGCCTCGTTGCCAGTCAAGCGTCCATAGCCCCGACGAGGTTATCAATGCGATTCTCCCAAACATAGCTCTACTACCAGCCAGATGTCCATAGCCCCGATAGAGATATTTGGATTCCCCCTAAAAGGTTGAACTCACTTTCTTTTGATATTCAATATATATATATATATATATATATTTATATTACTTTTCATTCTTTTCATTTCAACCTGTAAGCAATGAAGCTCACACTTAGGGCTAAGAATCACAGTGGCACTGAAGTAGAAATATAAGATTTTTCACTTAACAAGACCTCACAAAGATCCTATGGCAACCTTAGGATTCTTAAGATGCATGTAAAATGTCAGATTTGAGCACATTCAGGAGCTCATTCAATCCAATGACTTTTCCACTTTAAATATTTAGCACATGTGACATTGAATAGAAGATTTCACCAACATATCCTGGAAGGATGATTAGAGTTTGTAAAAGGAATACCAAAAATAGTCTCAGATAAAATAATTGTTGTTGTGCAAATAAGACACTCCCAACAGAAAACAGGGGAACCCAAGCCGAAGAAGCAAAGTAGGCAACCAAATCAAAACTAAAAAAAGCACAAAATCCAACCAAAGGCAAAGCAAAGCAATCTAAACTAAAGCCATCTAAACTAACCAAAGCAAATTAATCCTAAAGCAATCTATCCTAGAGAAAACAAAAATAGACTAAATCAAAAGAACAACAAGGCAAGCTACATTTATTCAGATGAACGTTATGTACAAAGAGATTGAAAATGGCTCATGATCAGACAAGGTAGACTGAGACCCATCCCCAAATGGTTCATCAATGCACAAACAAGTAGTAATGTAATGGTAACAGTCCTCAAGAATGCAAATTCATCCTTATATTCAGCAAAATAAACCTCAACAATGCAACATTCAAACTCAAAATTCTCAACAGGAATAATCAGTAATTAAGGTAACTCTTTGAAACCGTGACAAATCCATATGCACGTTGTCTTCCCTAAACCTCCATAATCAAAATGATAAACTTTAGGAGTTTCGGCAAGGAGAGAAACAACCTGGTGTTGTGCTTGTTCAGACTGAATGTTAAATTTATTGTCCTCCAATCATGCAGAGTTAACATCCATGACGTCAGGAGGTCTCAACTAATGATGTAGTATTCCTCTTGCATTTGAAACATGCACAACAAAATCAGAGTCATCAATGAGAAATTCAGGGTGAAAATTAGATTGAACAAATTCAGAATTAACATCATGGAACTTTTCACCTATTTGAGTATCTTCATGAGGAATTAGTGATGAAACGTCATAAGCTTTGTCATGCACGACAAGTTTCTTAGCAGGATGTTCATCAGGAGGCATGATAGACTAATCCTCAAGAAAATTTTCACCTACAACCATGTTCTCAATTTTGACTGTAATATTACTGTTTTCAGCATCATTCAATTTTCCCTGTGCATCAAAATGAACCACATTAGCTATCCCATCATTAATGCATAAAATCTATGAATTTTCAATATTTATCCCACCAACAGATAGAGAAAGAACATAATTAGATGAATAATAAGACTCCCTGAATTCTTTTGTTGGCACTGATTCAGGCTTGTAATTGTAACCCTTAGGAACATCAGCCCCTTTATCAGCAACATCAGTTCCTTTAGTTTGCTTCACGGGACATTCATTGATAATCTGTTGAGGCTTCTCAATTGAAATCTCAACCTCCTCTAGGGCTAACCCAACATTTACTTCTATGCCATGCTTAGATCCAATGCCAGATGACTTTTCTACCAGGCATCCTTTAGTAGCTTCTTGAAATTCTTCTATTGGAGACTCATTCTTCGTAGTTTGATGCACATCCTTTATATGATCTGACAACCAGACTTGCTCTTTCACCTCTAGAGGACCATTTCCATTCTCCTCATTAGTTTCAAAAGATTGAACTATAGATTCTTCATTGTATGCATACTCTGTTTCAGCATTTTTGTTTGGTTTTTCCTCTACTTCGTTCTCTTCACTCCTTGGAAATAATGCATGATCCACCACCAAGACTGATATGTCATAAGGACTAGATGGTACTATCTCCTGTCCACTCAGATTTCTATTGATATGTTGAATCTTTTGTTGGAAAATAGATGCAGCAGTCTGAACTTCTTGATAGTCTAATTCAGAGTGTTGATTGGTGTTATGAAGCCTACAACATCCGGATAGAGCTACTTCTACTAGATATACACCAGCTAGAGACTTTTCTTGATTGTTTGGATGCTCCAAAGATGTTAGGACTCCTTCATTGTCAAGCCTTATATCCCAAGTCCTATTTTGGTGTGGTAGCTGCCTTCTATCAAATGTTAGACTTGAGGGTTGATCTTTAAAACATTGTCCCCTATAAAGATTTTTTTCCTGATCTTGATCACAATTGAACTGATCTCCCCTTTTGATGTCCTAAGGTTGGTTTTTTTGGTTCTTTAGGTATGTGACTTTGGTGGCCAGCTTCTTTACTAGCTCGATGAGTTCATCTAGCCTCCCCTTATCTGCATTGTCTGATGGAGGAACAACACCAACTGAGTTCTACATATAAACAAAATGAAACCCATGGTTCGAGGATTGGGTAAAAGTCTTAGAGCTCTGCAAGTAACTGGGTACATTAGCTTGTTGGTGAGAGGATGCAAGCTAATTCACATTCGGATAATAATTTGGAATGGGTGGGGCTTGATTCAAGGGTTGGCTTGGGTGTGAAACCAAAGGCAGCTGAGGAGTTGAACCCAACATAACTATTTGACCAGCTAATGGCAGGGGTCTAGACAAGTGTTGTCTCAAATCTGTGCTCACCTTAATACCCACATCGTAAGCTTCAAGTAGGTTGTCAGGAGGGTTTTCTCTCCACTTCACAAAGGTAGATGTCAAACTATCCAAAGCCTCATAATAAACCTCCCTGGAAGAGACATCATCCACAACATAAGGGGGTTGCAGCCTAGCATAAGCCCTATGGAACCTATTATTGAAAGCCCCTATTGGTTCATTCGCCTCCCTCTTTACTCTAGTAAATTGCAAGTAAAGTCCACTAGAACTGATTGGGACCCCAAATCTCTATAAAAATGCAGTCTCCAACTGAAGCCAAGTAGTGATAGACCTAGCTAGAAGATTGTTATACCAATAGAATGCCTCATCTCCTAGAGAATAAGGGAAAAGTCTGCAAGCAACATCCTCATGATTAATTCCCCTATCCTGGAGGGTAATTTTAAAAATCCTAACATGCTCTTCAGCAATCCTTTTGGGATCATTTGTGTGAAATCTAGAGCAAAAATTCTTAGGGTTCTTTGGCATAGCATTATAGTTGTTGAAGAATAGAGAGGACGGGTTATTTGCCAAGAAAGCCATTGGTGGAGGTGGGAGTAGTAATGGTTGATTTACGACTGGTTGAAGCTGCTGAATAAGAATGCCATTAGAATTAGATGAGAATGGGGATGATAAATGAAGATGATGGGGATGATGGGATTGGATGGGTGGATGATGATTCTCCCCTTCTTCTGGCCCTTCTTGACCTAGTAGGGGCTTGCAGCTCTTGTAATTCTTTCTCTCCTAGAGTAGATCTGGTTCTTCTTCTGAACCTCTCAGGAGAAATGGCAGACAAAAATCGATCCAGCTTGTGTATTCAACCCTCCTTCTAGTGCCAATCTGTTGATGGTGTTTTTTGCATAGCAACAACTCAGACAGAATATGATATCCTATCTCTCTTGAAAGGTAAATCTCTATGGGAAAAGAGATAACCCCAAGGTCTCTAATGTCAGGTCTTGACAATGCAGTGAAACAACTCAGAGATAATGTGAAAATGTTGGTAATCACAAGGGGCCTTACAAAAAAATATTGGATCTTCAAGCTTATCAGATTTTGCAATATCTTGATACTCAGATTCTTAAATGTAACACAGATAATAAAAGAAATAGCAAAAGATAAGAGTTTAAAAGAGAACCTAAGATTAAAATTACTCCTAAAATCAATCACAACAATAATGAATGCTGCAAATAGACAAAACTCCAATAAAACCAATTTCTGCTTAATCAAGGACAAGCCTGCAACTCTGCAAAAATGGTGCAATCTTCTGAGGAAATTGAAGATTTTTAGACTATGAACATTCATCCACATACCCACCAAATGACACAATATAAACAAACATTCACAGTTGAACTTAGCACAAAATAAGTTCCAGACTAACTTTACACAACAACTTACAATCAGCAAATTGCCAAAAGTATGGACCGGAGATTGATCAACGTCATTAGCATTTCACCATTATCATGAAAGAACTGAAAACTAACATCTAACACTGAGAATCAACAACAAGAAACCATAAAACTTTTGAAACATAACACAATGTTTGCCAAATCAACAACCCGTTTGCATTATCTTCTCCAGCATTACATAACAATTTCTAGTCTTTCTCCTCTCCTACAGCTACTAACTTGCAGAATCTAACCTCTAACTTAGCCAATTCTAGCTTTGCAATCTCTAACCAGCTGTTCTCTAAAATTTTCTACCCTACTAATCTTTACAAATGAGAAGGCACTGGCCTTTTATAGATATTACATTTTTAAATCAAGGGCCAAGATTAAATTTAATCCAATGGCTGCAATTAATCCCCAAGAAACCCTAAGAATTCACATTAGGGTTCTTAAAAATGTGGTACATCATCATCCAATAGCACAAAAGGAGTTACATCCAAAAATCAACAATCTGCCACCTCGATTTTAATAAAATATTATGATTGGAGAGTGAAAACAGCATCACACGTCACTCCACGTTTGAAACATATATTCCAGCTGTAGACAGGTTGTGGCACAGATTCTTATGCAAGTCCTTTAATCCTAAAAAATAGATATAATCATTAATAGCCCACATGTGAAAATCCAACCAAAAAAAATATTAAAATTAAGCATAAATAAACCCTCAGAAATTTCAACTCCATCATAAAATTTTGGAAATTTAACCCTTTCGAAGTTCTAGAAAATCATGACAGGAAGTTTGGAAAAATCCACCAGGAAGGGAAAATCCCAAAAAATGACCAGAAATCCGCCAAAATCCGGACAGGGTGGAAAATCCTGGATTTGACAAAAAACCCGGAAAAATCCAGACCGGACGGAAAATCCCGAAAAAATCCGGCCGGGGCGAAAAATCCTGAAAATGTCAAAAAACTTGGAAAAATCCGGACCGGGCAGAAATCCCCAAAAATGTCCAAAAAAATCCAGACCTGGTGGAAATCCCCGAAAATGTCAAAAAACCCGGAGAAATCCGGACCGGGTGGAAATCCCCGAAAATGGCAAATTTCGCCAAAATCCAGATCGGGTGGAAATCCTCGAAAAATGACCCAGAAATCGGAGTAAAACTTTGAAACACCATAACTTTTTTTCCCGGATGAATTTTCGAAAAATTCAAAAATCAACTTGGCCTAATTTTTCACCCTCTTTCCATTGGTACAAAAATATTTATATATAAAATTGAAAATTTACTTGAAAAATCCCAATTTCTAAATTCCAAGGCCCCAAAATGCTTCAAAATACCACCCCCGTCAAACCAAATCCGGACTTAATCCAAAAATAACCTCCAAGAAGAGAGAAACTGGAAAGTAACAAAGCCAAGGTGCAAAGATGCAGAAGAAAAAAAAGGGTCCCCGCTTTTAGTGGGGCGTGTGTGCAAAAAGTGCACAACAGTTGTCCCTTACGGGTGTGACAAAATTACCATGGCTACATCCCATCATGTTCCACAGGCCACAACATCACTATCATCCTTTCTTTTCTCTCCTTAGGATGCCACATGCCTCTATCTTCAACACACACCATCATAAGGGGAGATATCATCCTGATTCAATTTTTAAAAGGTGCATTTGGTGGCCAATGAATCCCTTCTTGAAAATCTCTAACTTTTTTCAAATTATTTTTCAAAAATTACATTCTTCAACATGGATTCCTACATGAATTTTTCTTTCATCTTAGATTCATGAGATAAAATTTGTACTTCCCCTTGCAAGGGAACATTCTTTCTTTCAAATTCCTTGATGAAATGAATCTTTCAAAAGGATTCCTTGATGCTAGAATCATTGGAAAAAAATGTTGTTTATTTTTATAAATGTTATCACTTTCACAATGAGCATCTCTTGAGTGGACCCATTTTCTTTTGAAGGGTTCCTAAGGGAGCCCTTTGAAACCTCTTCAATTGTTGACTATTTGCATGAATTTTTGTATGTTTGCCTGCTTCTTTTTGACATCTAACATGTTTTTTCTATAGATTAACATGTTTCTTTGTAGGTGTGCATATGAAGTTTCTTTTCAAATCAACCTTGTAGGACCTAGTACATATAAGGCCCCATCAGAATTTAGGATTGAGTACTTGGGGGGCGCCTCCTTTGCAAGTCTAAGGAATTGTGAAGCACTTACATCCTATTGGATCTCTTTGTTTAACTTTGTAAGTCCACAAAACTACAAAGCCTTTTTATTTACCATCTATAAGTCTATATATCTATAACACATTTTGTTCAACTCTCCTTAGGTCCAAGGACCTGTGGAGCTAGCTTCTCTTCCTATGATTTTGGGTGAATCATATTTTGGTCTACTTCTAATGATTCAAGTATACATTTCTAAACTCTTTCAATCTACTTTACCTCAAATCTATTAGCACATATGCTCATTAAAGTGGGCGAAAAATGTTATGGAGTGAATTTGAACCCCTTGAAAATTCCCCATTGACACCCCTTTACCTTAGAAAAATCAAACCCGACGATGCTTTTCCACTTCATCCATTCACTTTCCACCCAATTGGCAGTTGTTTGTATTGTCGGTGGGGGAATTTTTGTTGGGGATGCTAGTGCAATGCACAAATGTCTGTGTGGCATGCTTCTATCCTGACAGGATTCCTTCCTTTAAAATTTGTAGAGGCATTACACTTCTCCATTGGTGACGAAGAGTAACACCCCCACACCCTTGACTAACCTCAAACAACTCTTTTGGGCTTCTATTCATCTCAAAACATCTCATTCTTAATTCAACTTGATCTTCTTCAATCTTCTACACATTTCTCAATCATTCTTGCTACTACAAACTCCACTTTTCACAAAATTCTCCATTTTTGAAGCTCTTATATGTTAATTTTCTTGATTTTCTACTCATGTTGTGAAAAAAGTGGCACTCATAGGCTCATGAGCTTGCATCTCCCTTCATGTGCTTGAGGGCACCTTATCTGGGAGGCGATATCCATTCATTTAGCATTGTTATTTTATTCCATAGCATAGTGTTCTAACCATTGTATGGTAGTCCTTTCTTTCCATATTTCCTTTATCACATTTTCTATCTCATGGCTATTTTGGTTGTTTGTGGAGGTGGGAAAACCAAAATGGGGGTTTGACTGTGGCAAGCCCTGAAACAACCCAAACATTTTTCCCTATTTTGATGTGTGGAGCTTGTGAGAGGTTGGACCACTCATGAGTTGCATTTCTACCACCTTTATTCTCATCAAATTTCATTTTCTAAGTTAAAGTATTCTTCTTGTTTACCTTCAGTAGTTTAGCTATTTCCTACTTTTTCGTCATTACTATTTTTATCAGGTAGTTAATTAATTCCATTTTAGTCTTAGTTGTCATATATACTTTCTATCTGTATAAACACTCATGCCTAATTGATCCACCAGTGCGTTGTGCTAACATCCATCTTTTATGTTGGGGTCCTCTAGCTAAGAGTTGCCTAGGTCACAATTTTGACTTGGGAATTCGCTCACCTAGTTCCTTAAAATTCTCAGGTTGTCAGAAGGTTAGTGGTAGATCAATTTCCCTTCCTTTTCACCCTCCTAAAATATTAAACTTACCTTAGAACAATATTTAGCATGAGGTACATCAAGGTAGCTGATCGTTCTAGACCCTCCCACAACCTCGGGTCCTGAGTGGTCGGTCCCCCTCCTCTACAATTCCTTAGTCTTGAACCTCTTCTTAGTTTTCTTTACAAACTAACACTATTTGCATGTTGTATTGATAACCTTTTTAATCCTTGGTAGATCTCTCACAACATCAATGGAATTGATCTTTGTTAGGCTATCAAAATTTATGTGACCCATCCTTCTATACCATAGAAAACTTTCATTGATTTGAGACATAAAGTACTTGACACCACCACCTTTGAGCTGATAAACATTAACTTATATCCTTATTCCTGCAGCAACCAAAGTACTATATCTTCCTTTTTTATTTCATAACCATCGTCCCAAAACACAAGATTATATCCTCTACTACACATTTGTACTACACTTAGAAGATTAGGTCGAAGACCCTTGACATAAAGAACAACATTTGTTTTATGCTTTCCATCAAAACTAATTGAACCTTTTCCACAGATCTTAGTAGATCTATCATCACCAGACTTAACAAGACCACCATCACACTATTGGATTTTAAATACATTACTCTTATCACCTGTCATATGATTTGAGAATCCACTATCAATTATCCAATAATTTATTTCCTCTCTTGCATGAAAAGAAGTCACCATAGTTCCTTCAATGTTATGACCTATTTCTTGAGCACTTTCCTTCACACATCTTTCAGGATTAGTAGAATTAGTTCCAACATTTAAAGCCATGAACAAGCATTCATCACTTTCTTCATAAGGATAGTCAAATTCCTCATCATCAGATACACCTATAAGATCATAAATCAGAAATAAATGCATAAACCATTAAATGGCAACCACAAAAACCATTAGATTTAAACAAATGATTCTAATCTACCAATGAAGTATGAAAAAATAATGCTAGAAGTATGAAACTTAAAAAAATATTATACCTTCTCACATCAATATCGTTTTACCTCCATTTCTCTTCTCGATTTTTCTTTATTTCTCTTAGATAGCCAGTGTGCACACTTGCAATAAGCTCAAGATGGATGGATAACAACAAAATATGAAATAATGTGGCTAGCCCTCGAATGAGAAATAAGGTTGCATTTATAGAAGATTTGTATATAAAAGCAATGATCAAGATTGAAAGGAAGAATCAACATATGAGATTATGAGAAAGAATGGGAAAGTTAGCATTTTAATTAAAGAAGAGATAATAATGAATTATCTAATTAAAATGGTGAAAATGGTGCATAAGAAATTTCTAATTTCATGCTTTGTTGATTGAAGGGTTTCCAAGATGGAGGAAAAAAAAAGAATTGAAAATATTTAGATTCTAAAATTGAAGAAAGATGGAAAGGCTCGAGGATAATAATTAATAAAAATTATTTATTATTGCACGTGCAAATGAGCTAAATAAAATAAAGAATTTCATTTATTTAGGAAGAAAGATGAAAGCATAAAAAGATGGAAAGATTAAAAAAAGAAGGTAAGTTTAATAAATAAACAAAAATATTTATTTAATTATGGAAGAATTTAGGAATTTAGTTAATTAAATAAATAAACATATTTATTTAATTTAGATGTTTCCAAAATGGAGAAAATTTAACTTGTGAGATTGTTATCTCTAAAATTTGCACCTTGGTTAAGTTGTAAAACTTAACACCTTGGAGAAACATGGGAACTTTTCTAGGTTGTGAGTCACCTGTAATGGAAAAGAACCTCTAGAGAAGACTGACTTCCTATGGTGTCATCTAAAACTACTCTACTGAACTACTGAGGAAAAGGGTAAAAAGATAACATAAACTGAAATGATTAAACCCTATGGTGATGCACCTAAATGTTACTTGAACTTGAAACCAGATTTGCATACACTTTCCTTCAGTAATAGAAATCAAAATTGCACAACTCGTTTTTGTATATCTCTACATAAATATTCCACAAAAGGGTCCTAATGCTCAAGCTCTTAGGAGGAAAAATAAATTCACAGCTAAAGGTCTTTTGCATTTCTAACATAGATTGCAACTTGCATTAACATACCTTTTTGCAAAAAGGTGCTAAACATGAGACAAATCCATAAGGAGAATAAAAATACCTCACATATAACTTGATCAATCAACTCAATGCACACAATGAAGCAAAGAACAATAAGAATAAACCCAAAAATCACTGATATCCAAGGTTGTTTCTGATATTCATGTCCAAAAATGAGTTCCAAAAGTTTGCAAAATTTTGCCAATGGACTGAAAAGCCACTAAGTACAAAAAATGCATAGTGAGAACTAACTCTCAAAAGAGTCCAAAATGAGACTATATGCATCAACCCCAAGTAGATCCACCAAAAAGGCTCTAGAAGTAATTGGGGTCGGATTCCCTAAAAAAGCCAAAAATGCAACATGCATATCTACTCCAAGAAGTTCCAATGTGTTTGAAAAGGTCAATTTTGACCAAGTCTATCATATAAGCATAATAAATTATCTCCAAACTTGGTCAAAAAGGCCTAAATTCCCTCCAAATGTCTCTCAACTTCTTAGCAAGGCAAATAAAAGCTCCTAAATGTCCTTCATATGTTGGCAAATTGAATCCAACCTCGTCATATGCTTGCATGAATCACCAATTCTCAATGTCCTCATTTTGACTCAATATTTTAACACATGCTCTTTATCTTGCATTACAAATAACATTTAAATAAGGTGTTTTATAATAACATCACCAAAATAAATGTTTTACATTTCAAATTAGTGAAAAATAAAAGAAAAAGGCTCGATCATTTTGAAAGACATAAATAAAAGGGATATTTGCTTGACTTGGTCATTTAATTTGGAAAAAAATAAAAGAGACCAAGGCATAAAAATACATTGGCATTAGTTGTTCACAAATATTTAAAATGAAAGGAAAAAATGCCTCGGGCTTTAATCGAACAAAATTAGGGTATAAACCCTAACACCCAAAGTGATGGAAAAAGTGTTTTGAAGGCATTTTCATTCTTTCATCGATTTTTTTGGAAAACTCATGGTTTCTAGCATAGAGTTTCTTCAAGCTTCTCCAGCTATGTCTGAAGGCTTCACTTGCTCGAATACAGGTAAGAATATGCTCTATGTATTTGTCAAGCTCTGTTGTTTCTTGAACTTTCTTTTCTTTTTCAGCCATGATGATTCGAGCTTCAACTATAAGGAAAAGATGATAAAAATTCTTATTTCTCCTATGTTTCTGTCTGTGATCGGCCATGACTTTCTATAGAAAAATTTTACATCCTTGCCTCTGTATGCCAAAATAAAACTAAAAATGAGCTCTATTTTTGCAAAAAGAAAATATGTTTATTATTTCCTTTGGTATTTTTGCATTTAAATGGTTGCGGCTTTAGAGGGCTTCATTGTAAAATATGTTTCTAGAGCCTTGACTCCCTTATCTTCCATGACTTCGAGCCTTTATTTTCAGCTCGGCCTCCATTAAAGGGCATATATCTTCATGTTTTATCCTTGTAGATATTTGAGGGTTTTTACCCACATCATGACCGAGGGTTTGACCTCTTCATAGGTCAAGGCTATTCATCTATGCATTTAGCATATATCTTTGTTTCTATAGCAAAAAGAAAACCTTCCATTTCAATGGTCGTGGCTACCCAAGACAGTGGTAGTGGGGTTTCACTATTTACTTGCATGATATTGTGACTATATAGTATCTTCTACCATGATCATGTTCATACCTTATGACTCAGATCTTCACATTATTTGAAAATTAGTTTGATTGTTGGATTTTATTTTCCATGAATCCTCATTGCCAACATATCCTACATTCACTAGGTAATGACTTCAATACTATTGTACAAATAATATAATGGTTTGATAGTGATTTAACTTCCTCTAAAGTTCTTTTTTTCTTTACAACAAATAATGATACCTTTATCATTATCTTTTCTTTTACTATCCTCAATGTTCTGGTAATTTTAGCTATGCACTATTCCTTGCATTGCATGTCATGGCCATCCTTGAAAGTCATTGACTTCCTATAGACTACCTCCCTTAGGACTATCCTCATGTGCCTCTTTGGAGTATTCACTACCCTTGTGTGCTGGTATGACTATCTTTTGCTTCCAAGATCAAACACCAAAAAATTCTCTAATGCCTTTTGTCCCTTTTGTGACTGTAGATTGCCATTTTCCTTTTTCATGGCATACAAGTCACAATCATAGTCTCAAGGTCATACTTATTGACCCCACAATCCATACATCTTACAAATGCTGGCCACCCCATGTTATGCATTATTCTAACTGTCTTCAGTTTCATTTTTATTTTTTGTTGTTGAAAGTCTTTAAGCATATTTGCATATCTTAAAGTATTGAGTGCATGTTTACAAGAACCTACATTGGGATAAATACATGAGACTATAATTGTATGTGATTCACCAAAATATGGATCACAAAGCACCTCTTAAATATCCTTGCCTCTTTGGTGTTGTCAATAACCTCTACAAAGAACAAGAAAAATTTCCCTTTTGTGTATCATTAACTACACTATACAACTATCATATAAACTTCTACACAAGGTTTCATGTGTATTGACACCCTTTTTATCCTATGCATTCCTACCAAGGATAGAGATCCATTATTTTGAACTGCCTTATGCCTCAGATGTTGTGACCTTGCTAATGTGATGAAACCCCTAAAGCATGACCTCCTAATCCTTTATTGTCCAATGAACTAATGCATGGCTAGAAAGAGATAGAGGATTTCCCTTTCGCTTGTATTTGACTTCATTTCCTATTTGTATAGTGATTTTCCTAGAGTTAGGTTGTTCGATTTTCCTTCTTTTCATAGTGCTACCCATAATCTTCATGGTTCTTACCAGCATTAGGACTTGAAACTACCATCTCCAACCACTCCCTTAACTGCTATTGTGCACTATCCCTTTAATTCAGGACTGTCACTTATCACCATTACTACAAACCCATAGCTTCCTTGCCTTTTAATGGGAAACCCTCTTCTTGATGAAAGCTTGCAGATCCTGAAACATAGAGTAAGCATGCTACAAACAATGATTATGTTCTTTTACAATGAGAGATAAACAAATATATATGTTATCCTCCTTGATAATTTCTTATTCTCTTAACCTCTTTAGTCTTTGATCTTGACCCTCTCACTTTTGACATTAGTTTTCTATGCTCATGATTGTCAAACTGATAGGAAAGATGATTTTCCTAATATGTTCTATGTGAATCTTTTGAATCTCAAACCATTGTTTGATTGTAAAGGTGATAGCCAATGCATTTATGACTCATTACTGATGAGTATGTTGTTTTCCATTTCATTTATGTTCATGTTGCACCTTCATGAAAGAGTACATAAATGCATTTCCTTAATCTGTTTTGATACATGACATTTCTACATTCTTTATGATTACTTTGCAGAGGTATATGTCACCCATGACAATGACTAAAAACTCACTATCGTAGATGATGTATGGTTGCTTGATGAAACCATAAAGAAATGAATTACCTTT
Source organism: Sequoiadendron giganteum (assembly GCA_007115665.2). Lineage (NCBI taxonomy): Eukaryota > Viridiplantae > Streptophyta > Pinopsida > Cupressales > Cupressaceae > Sequoiadendron > Sequoiadendron giganteum. Next base: position 116,013,080 of record CM021102.1, read on the forward strand.
ATGTGCTTCTTCATAGCACAATAAAACAACATTCTAGGCTCAACCCTTTTGGGAGCCACATTTTAACCCACATGCTCTAATTTGATAAATCAAAACAAAAACATACTTTTCCTAAACCTTCACATGAAGAAAACAAGTTAGAAAAATATGTGCATATGATAGAGATGTTCAATATTCCTATTGTTTTCTGAACATATTCATAATGCTAATTTATTTAGTGTACTTGAAGATCATATTGTATGTTTATAGAGGTATGTGCATTTATGGATTAAAGACCTTTCATTGCCTCTAACAAATCCTTCTCTCTCAGATGCAGGCAATTAGGAGCGGCAAGGAAACAACAACTAGACACAAGAAAAGCGATAGACTGACCAAGACGTAGGACAACTCAATTAGAACCAGTCATTCATGAAATGAATGGCCTCTCTTCCTCATATGTGCATCCCCTTTTTTTAATATCTATAAATGTATAAAAAATTTCTTTTATTTGCATTAAAGTAGTTAGTCTCATAGCTTGTGTGAGACCTTATACATTTACATTGTCAATAAAGATTACTTTGAAAAGATTTGTACAATATTTCTTACATTGTATGCATAATCATAAATGTAGTTCAGTAATGTAATCTTCTATTTTTTTCATTTTACACACATGAATGAATATAGCAGTACTAAAATGAACCCTACTTTTCAATTAAAAACTTCAATAGCTCTACCTGATTGAGCTAATAGTGAAATTGTGTAACAAAGATAAAAGAAAAGTTAAGTGGAGAGGAAAGAGGAAGATGAAAGGAAAGTGGAATTTAAAATAAATAATTTTTTTTACTTCTACATACATGAGTAATTAATTAAATAAAAATATTTATTTAATTATAAACAAGATTAGAAATTACAGGTTTATTTCTCTGAGCTTATGGAGAAAGAGTATGCGGTCAAGGGAAAAGGTAAAAAATCTGCTAAGGATGATGACAAAGGACCTATTGTCAGAGGCTCAGGTTATTGGAAGAAATCATTTGATGTTGAGAAGAAGGAGCTACCAGATATGGTTGAAAAGCATAGGAACCAGCAGATGGAGGTGGCCAACACTCTAAGTGGCTTGAACTAGCGCCTAGTCTTTTTTCTTTATTGCTTTTTGTTTCCTGTTGGGTGTAGGTTTTTGTTATGTCATTTTGTTGTTTTGTGGTTGTTGGGTGCTGATGGTAGCTTCTTGTAATATTTTTAGGTCAACATCCACTCTGTTGTGTTTTTTGGTTGTTGGGTTGTTACTGGTGGTCTTATTAAATATCCTTTTGTGCAACATTTTGTATTTGTTGTTGTAAAGGGTTTTGGGGTCCCTTCAAAACATATTTTTCCCTTATAATAAAAAAAAGATTAGAAATTAAATAATTAAAGATAATTATTTAATAAAAAAGTGGTCAATTAATTAAACAATTAAAATTGTTCAATTAACCTTGGAGGAAAAGTTAGAATAATTAAATAATTAAAATTATTTAATTATATGAATACTTAGAAGAAATATTAACTTAGAGGAAAGTGGCTAATTTAATTAAATAATAAGATTATTTCATTAGGACAATTTTTAGTGTCTACATTTTGCCCCTCTTTGATACAATGTGTTTCTATAGCATTGTTTCAAAGAAAATAAAATAAATCAAGAAGGAAAAATTAGAAGGGATGAAGAAGGCAATGATATGCCCAGTCGAGTGAGGAATGGAAAATTAGAATAGATAAGATGATTGATATGATTGGTTCCCTCTTGGGAAATTTGGTGAAAATCCATAAAATTGAGCCAAATTTACCAAGCGAGAAGAAAAGGATAGTAAGGAGTGAAGAATAGATAGCTTGATCAGAATGAGATGTGGATAAAATTTATTGATCAAATAGGATGGAATAAAATTGATGAATACTGGAAATGGATTAAGAGGATATATTTTGAGCTTTAAGTAGTGCATGATTTATCATCATAGAGTTTTTTATTTGGTAATGAATAACAGTCACCAAGGTATTTCATATAGCAAGGTGTGAAATGTTATCCCTTTTGCATAAACAATCACATTGTAGACAAGGAATGCCATGATGCATACTAGTGACAATAGCACCTTGTCAGAATATGTAAGGAAGTTACCATAAATCATGTTAGTCCTAATGTAAGAAAGTGTTAGATGAACTTTGAATTTCATAGGATGTTTTGATTATGCTAGATGGAACCCCAGTCACACACAAGGAACTTAGTTGCCCTAGTCATATTAGCAAGACAAACCACAAACATAAATCAAAGAGAAAAAATTCATGATCCATCATCACTCCTCACATTGCTTATGGAATTCCTTGAGGCATATATTAACATGACCAAAGATAAATAAATAAAAAGATAAGACTCACTAGACCAAAAGAGTTAATAACCACTTATATTTTCTTGCCAAAGATGAAGAATGATAGAAAGAGTGTTTGGTTTTAGGAATGAGACACCTTGTATAAAAATCCTAGTCTGGTTTCAAGGAATGTAACAACCTATATAAGATAAAATACCATAAAAAAAGATAGAGATAAAGGATGAAGATAGGAAATTGAGACATGCAATTGATTGGTTAGACATGAAGATAAGCTTGATAGTTTATATGGTATTGCATGATTTGTTAAGCTCAATGTTTGAATTTTTATTTCTTTGTGTCTAGCCAAGGTGTCAATTTAGAGAAGGGAAAATTTATTATGGAAAGTGGATAGCGATAGATATTATAGCATTTATTATGGGAGGGAGATTATTTATTATGGATGTTATATTATAAGTATTGTGACAAATTCATGTGAAAGGTATACACAAGAAAACGAGCAAGAATGCACAAGGATACCAAGACAAACATGATCTTTCCCCTAGTCAACATGAAAAAAAATTGATTAATGATTGATAGATTGTTGATATGGGAAGGACACATCTTGAAAACAACATGAGGATAGGGAAATTCATAGACTAAAGTATCATTATTTTCAACAAGGCTGGGAACAAAACCAAGGAATTTTTTGGACGATGTGCTAGATTGCATTGCAAGACTATATGGATTAGGATTGAATCATTTCAAAAGACTAAACTTAAGACAAGTTGGGATTATGGAGGGATGTTGGATAAGATATTAGATTGGAATTTGAAATCCAATGACAAGAGAAAACCAAGTCATGTGATAAGGGATGAAATGATAATGAATCTATTTCGTAAAGGATAGGAGACATGGGGATTATTGGATAGAAGATTTAGTATATGATCTCCAAGGACTATGCCACATAGGAATAAAAAAATTTCGCTAAGATATGGGTTTTGATAGCATTATGTAGGTAATGGAATGAGATTGGATAGCATATAACCAAAGGATTGACATGTCAAAAAAATTTCAAAGCATGATTTATGTTTGTGCCTCAATCCTCATCAAGATCAATGTAAGTAGGGAATATGGATGGAAATGGGAATATGGATTGAAATGTAATGAAAAAGGTATGGAAGGTGAGACAACTTGCCTCCAAGTGTAGTGGTACACATAGATAATTTATCTTACACATGATGCATGTTTGCCAAGTTTTCATCATGGTACTTATCCAAAGTTTCACAAGAATGGTTTTTACTTTTGGATGTTTTTTTTTCTCTTTACTATTTTTTTCATTTTTTCATTTTTTATTTTTTATTTTTTTTAGTTTTTTATATTTTAATATTTTTAGATGGCTTTGATATTTTAGATGATCACCAATTGTTATGAATCCTTTGATAGTGCTGATGTGGAGATTGTTTCCATGATATGCCAATAATGACCTTTATGAAGTAGTTACCTTTTTAGAATCATGGTGCTTGCATATAATTGATTGATGTCATTGTGATCCATGTTGATACTTGGGTTAGCCTTATCAAAATATGCACATCATGATAGAGTGCCATGGGAGTCTTTACAATATAGTGTTGTTCTCAATATGCAGCAGATTTGTGAAGTAATATTTTTAGGATTTAGACAAGATATTGGATTCTGATTAGTGATGGTAGATATATTTGGCAGTTTAGATGTAGGAATTTTCATTTTCCAAACTTAGGGTGATGGATGATGGAGTTTGGAATTCTGATTGAGATCATGTTTAGAACTAATACTTTTATATGCTTTGTGTGATGACCATTTTGAATGAGGTGGACATTTGTTATGTGGGAAACCTCTTTTCTTGCGGCTCCACTTTTTGACTAGATATTACATTTGGATTATTTTCTTTGCTTGATCCATCTTTCTTTGGAATCCATTTTAAATTGATTTTTCCACTTGCAATTTTGTTTTATTCAATGGAATTTGACATTTTATTTTGAACTTTGGATTTGTAAGAATTTTGTTTTTGTTGGTTCCAAATGGTAGGTTTAATGAATTAGGAATGATAGTGTGTGATGTGGATGGAAGGAGTGTTGTAAAAAACCTTATGGTAAGGACTATACATGGCCCCCATTTTGATGTTTGTATTAGATAAAGTTTCCCTCAATATCTTGGAGGTACCACTAACATCATTTGATTTTTTAGCTGAAGAGTAACTAAGACCTTGATGTCGAATATTTGCATGAAACTATAATGGCTCTATAATTCCTTTCTCATATAGGCCCAATCCTCTTCTTTAATACTGCATGTTTTGATAGATTCTATTTGTAATGGGGTATTTTTTGTTTTGAAAGAAATATGCTAGTCCATCATTGTATAGCTAGAAACCATTAGTGATTGGTATTTTCTCATCTACAAGAAAGTCTACTTTGATGAAAGTAGATGATCCTAGTTGATAGAATATTTTAGCTTAATCATTAATAATTCTTATTGTTTCTTGATCATTTGGCATGTTGATTTGATCTATGGTAGCTTTTGTATCTTCTAGTTTGATTTGATAAATAGTAGCTTCTTTATCCTCTTGTTTTATCTAATCCATGGTAACTTTTATATCCTCTTTGATTTTATCCATGTCATTTATTTGATTATCTATGTGTCCAAGGGAAGCAAGTGTCTCATCTTGGGAAATTGATATATTTGGAGTATGGATAGGATCAATTTCAAGCTTGTGATCATGGATAGTAGAATCTAATATAGGCTCATTCTAGATGTCATGATTACAAATGGGATCTTGATTAGGGGTAGGATTAACTTGGATATCATGAGCATCTAGAGGGGATTTTTGGATAGACTCAAAGATAGGATCATGATCAAGGATTGGATTATCATGGATTCCATGATCATCTAGAAGTGATTTTTGGGTAGACTGAAGGATTGGATCATGATCAAGGATTGAATTATCATGGATGCTATGAATAGAATTTTGATCAAGGCTTGAATTAGCTTATATATAATTATGATCTATAGGGAACTTTTGGGTAACTTGATCTTGATTTGTCTTGGAGTTTATTTCATCATGATCTAGACTTTTATCTTGACATATATCTAATGGCTTAGACAAGGGAATATGATCTTGGACAATGATAGGATTTTCTTGAGTGGACTTGAATTTTTGGATAGGAAGATCTTGAGTTAGCTTGATAGGTGATGAAGGGAATGATGTTGGAAGAGGATTAGAAGATGTAGGATTAGCATAGTGATGTGATTTTCCAAATTTATTTTGATGTTGGAGTTGAGCATTCTTTTTATTCTTCCTATGAGAACATAAAAAATGTGTTTTTCTTAGATGGAGTGGATTGCCTAACTTTATTTTGAGGAAAATCCTTTGCTAGTAGTCCTTGGATATCATTACTAGATTTATTTTTATTAGATGTATTTATGGATTTTAATGGAGTGGATTGTAATGGCTTAGTGGATTGCAATGGCTTAGGGGATGAAGGACTATGAGAAAAGGTGGAGACTATAATAATAGGATTTGGTAAAGGGGATGAAAATTTGATGTATTCTTGGGAAATAGGGATTTGTGATATCAATTGGTGTTAATGAAAGCTTTGGATGGAAGATTTGTTTACCTTGTCAAGGTTAGCATAAGGACAAATAATGGATGTTGTTTGGGGATCAATGGTATATATTTTGTTAACTGGTTGTTGATATTCTGGGTAGATAGATGGATGACTAGGGATCATAAGTGATTGATAAGAAGGGTTAGGGGGTATTTATGTACTTATATCAATAAGATAAGGATATATGTCCTCCATTGCATATTTCTTTTTAAGTCTAGAGGCTTCTATAACAGCCACTTGTTGTGTCAAGGATTGAACTTTTTGTAATTGCATTTATTTTGTTATCAATGATTGCATTGGAATGGTATTTTCTTGAGAATTATAATTTAAATTTTTCATGGGACCCATGGTTGAGTTTATGTTTTGAGAATTTAGTGTTTGATAGATAGGTATATAGTTTTGATTAAGCATGTTAAAATATTGATATTGTGTCATGGACTATGTGAACATGGGCTTGATGTGAATGTGTGAGTAAATCCTTGGTAAAGAAAAGCAATGAAAAATTTTATTAGATTTTTAGTTTTCTAATTTTATTTTATTTTTATCTTGAATGTTTTAAGAATTTTTTTTGGATTTTGAATTTTTTATTATTTTTTTGGATTTTTGGATTTTTATGATTTTTTTTGGATTTTTGGATTTTTATGGTTTTTTTGGGATTTTAGATTTTGAAATGATTATGCAAATGAGAGGTGATAAGTAGTGTATGATTATGATTTAAGGATGGTTGATGATAGTGAATATGAGTGATGGTGATTATGGGTTTAGACTTTGACCTTGAAAGATAATGATTAACCAAAGTAACCAAAAGGGATATCTAGATATCCAAAAGATGAAAATGAGAAATAAACTAGACTTATGAGTTTTAAATCCAACCATTGGTGAAGAGACAAAAATAAAAGAGATCGAGACAACCCCAAAGGATGACTAAGGTTGAATCACAATCTAACTAGGGAAAAATCAATACCGGATGAATGATGAATGGATATGAATGGTAATAGACCTAAGTAATTTCAAGAGAATCCTAGAATCTCAAAAGATGAGGGAGACTAGTCACACCCAAAATAGACTTGTGAGTTTATGACAACTATAGACAAGACAATGAGAGTTGGATGAGATTCAAGACACCTCAAAGAGGAAACTATGGTCTAGAAATGATTGTTGGATTAGTTTAGGATTTATGAGTGGTTAAGTGAATGATAGAATGGAGTTTTGACCTATTGATGAAAGACTAACCAAAACTTAACCTATGGTTACAAATATTAATCTAAGGATATAAGACAACCAAGAGTTAACTAAAGAAGGATAAACCAATTGAGGATTTGACCCAAGGAGGGAGACGAAAATTTAACCTAAGGATGCAATTAAGATTTGAGATGCAAAGGTGGATGTGGAAAGATAAAATAAGGAAATTTGATAGGTATCAAGTCACTTAAGTTCAAAAATATGGATTGAAAGGATAGACCCTAACTTGTTTCACTGTAGACTATAGTTTCCTGTTGGCATAATGTTGTCATTGATTTCAAAACGAAATTGATGTGATGTCAAAGGATGAGTCTATTGATATCTTGCATGTCATTGAAATTTAGAGTATAAGTCTCAGGAAGAATGGTGAAGAATGATGGAGAGAAGAGCATGTTTTGTAAATTTTGCAAAGTTGCTCAATATGTTGCAATATTTTCATGTTATTGTAGAGGCCATTTTTAGAGGTTTGTAGAGAAAATAGATAGTGAATCTAATGTGGGTTTTTAGAGAGAATTCCTTTGGTATGGTCCACTTGATCAAAAGATAAGAAATATGCCAAAAAAAATATCTATATTCTCAGGAATATTTAGGGTTTAGTAGCAAAAACCCAGGTCTCAATCATGGTGCCTTCATAGAGTTTATGTTTAAGTGTGTTTAGAATGACATATGATAGTGTCCCTCTAATTTGCAAGAGCATGGTGGGTCCTCTATTTCAAATTAGAGATGGAGTGATAAGAGGATGTGTGTTTGGAATGATAGTGTTAGCAGTGGCATTATTTGTCATTGATGTCAAAGGTCATGGAGACAAGACAAAGGTTTGATGTAGTTCAAGTTGATGAATGTTGTTGGTGCAAGGAAATGGTAGGTTTGGTTCATCATGCAAATATAAGGTAGTAACATATTCCAAAGATAGGTGCATGAGATTCCAAAGGTATGTGGTGTTGACTCATTCATTTTATGGTGATTGATGTTGTTTCATGGTATTGATATTTGATACATCCAAAGTGTTTCTCATCTCATGGTTGAAGGCTTTTCTTAATAGACAACATTAGTGTCAACTAAACCTTAATAAGTTACAAAGTGATCTTGACCTCACTTGGAGTCTTTTTGTGAATTAGGGTTGTTATAGTTTGCTTCACAAAGTTGGAATTGGAATTTGGCATTGTTTACTTCAGAAAGGTGGCATTGAGGCTTATAGAGAGCATATAAAATTGTTGGAAATCTTAGGTTAAGATTTTGATTGTTGCAATTTATATATCCTATAACCTTATATCTAAAACCATAATATCATTCTATACTAGGGTTCATGACTTATGAAGGTTGTCAATACAAAAATTCACTTTTCTTATATCTTGAAGGTGACTTGATATAACTAGTGAAAGGTCACTTGAGTGACCACTTAAGGGGATCATGGCCATTGTCAACCAACCCTTACTCTTAGCCTTAATCGGGAAAGATGGTTAAAGGCTTATGTTTGAATGCTCAACATAAGATCAATAGTCCTTGTTTAATTATGGAATTGGTGAGCTTTGAGAATCAAAGGTCCACTTTTAAAGAGTGAACAATTATTTTATGTGGTCTGCACAATTATAGGCATATGAGTGTATGAGTGTCATTTCCTTTATTTTTTTGGTTACTCACAATTTCATAACTATTTTAAGCAATGGTGGATTGAAAAAAAAATTGCCAGCGTATTGAGGTTCTTCTTATCATTTTCTAGGTTAGAGGAGATAGAGTTATTCTTCAATGATATCATGTCTTTGTCAAGATATACATAGTGAGTAAAACTAGATTAATAGAACGTCAAAAAGTTATGGGATGTCTATTTTTTTTTAAGCTATGTGTAGTGGTTTTTCTATATAGATTTCAATGATCTAAAAGTGTTCACAAGCATTTGAAATTGGCTTAGAAGAAAGTGACAATATGCTTTTGTGAAGGTTATAAAAAGAAATGGGAGACATGAATAATAGAGGATAAAATTTTATATGTTGCCTTTATGTTCTTTTTGTGCAATTTTTTGTGTTTTTTGAACTATAGATCTTGCAGGTATTTGAGGGTATTAATACTATGGTTTGAGTGAGATAGAATGCTTGTGAATATACAGTGAGGGAATGTTAAGTGATAGTCTATTACATAAAAGATTATTGTGTTGTTCTCTCTCTCTACACAAACTTATGTCATCTGAGAGTGATTACAAGATAGTTATTACAAGTGAATGGATTTTGGCTTAAATGAAGTTACAGTGTGTTTTTCCTAGTAGAAAGGGGTTTCTTGACATTCTAGTTGTCTATGTAATTAAACAATGACATAGTCAAAATAAGTGAAGAATTTCAATCAAGTATTTTTGGCATACATATCAATTTGATAGTCATCCATGTATACAGGGTCGGAAGTTGATAGGTTGTGTGCCAAACAAGTGAGATTGATAATCTAGTTTGTATTGAAACAAAGTAACCTTATGATCTTGTTTATTTATTTTTAGTTTACCAAAAGGTGGTATATGTTTGCCAATGAGGAATCTTATGTTTGTGAATGAGACATTGAAGGTAACTAGTGAGGTTTTTCTTTTCCAGTGAGGTAGTTGTCAGTGAGACATTAATTGTAACTAGTGAGGTTTTCGCTAGTGTGGCTTAATGAAGTGGATTTTTAGAGTGGTTTTTTATCCCTTTTAGGGTTTTCCACTCATAATCCCTATGTTATGACTTCTCTCAATTGTTTGTTAGTTTGGATTTGATAAGTCATTCTTGTTCAAGTATATTTCTCTTATTCATATGATTGTGATTTACTCAACATTGAATAGCTATGATGTTTGAAGTGATCTAAATGGTTTTACATGCATAATCCAAGTGAGTTATTTAATAATATTTGATTTGTAATTATAAAATTGATTCAACCCCCCGCTCAATGGTATTGTATTCCAATAGATACATGGTAGTGTCCCACTACTTTGAAAGAGTATGGTGGGTCCTTTATTTCAAACCAATGATGGTGTGGGATGTTGACATGTGCCCATGGAGATCTAACAATGGATGTTGAAGATTGAAGATCAAACAAAAGATCAAAAAATTATTGTTAAATCATATAAGAAATGGTAGGTTTGAATGCGAGAAAAAAAATGGTGTGCGATATTAACACATGTCCATGGAGATCTAATGATGGATGTTGAAGACTGAAGATTAGGCGGTGATTTCTATATCGTAAAAGACATGGTCGGTCTGAATGAAAGAACAATGATGCTGTGGAATTTTGACACATGTCTAAATCAACATGTTTTAATTGACCATTGCATCACATAGCTTCTATACATCGTTCTTATCATTCTTTTAGTGCAAACGAAGTTGCACTAAGCATAAGGTATGTAATAAAGATTGATGACATATATTTAAATGAAATCTGATCAAACAGTTATGTTTTAAAGTTGAATTCTAACAACAAGGACCAAGACAAAGATCAAAGGCTAAGATTCAAATTGTAACATCACAATGATCAAGAAGTGGTTTGAATAGTCAGGTGAGGGGACTCGACATAGAGGAAGAAATTTGATATGCCACGATAGATGAAAGATGAATTTTGATTGTTTAAGTAACATCATGGATATACAGACAGTGATAAAGATCAAATTCAATTCAACAATGAAGAACTTGTGTAGAACAAGCATTTATTATGCATCAGACCTATGTATCAAAGCTAGGGCTATGGTCTTGATATAGAGTAGAAAAGTGATGGAACATGTCATATAAAATGAAGACCTAACATTTAGAAATAAGCTTCTTGATAATAGGAAGAGTTACACACACTCAAAGATATACAAAGTAACACAATTATGAAGTGTGTATGCAACTCAAATGAATGTAAAAAATATTTGGAAAAGTTGAAGCAGAGTAAGAGAAGTGTTGAGAAATGTGACTCAAATTTACTAGCTTGATCGACTTCCTAGAGTAGTTGTGTTTTCCTCCATCATCCTAAGCTAAGTCATTGGTTTTTCATTTTTTTCTTACTGAAGTCATGGGGTTCTAAAGTTTCATAACCTCCCAACTTAGTGACTGTGAAGCGAAGGTTAATCTCTTTGTTGTCGGTGTGTCATGGATTTTGTGAACTTCACAACCTCTGACTTGAGGTTGAAAAGTTCGGGTTTTGAGAGATAGAGCAATCCCTTTGTTGTTAGCATGTCGCAGATTTTGAGAACCTCACAACCTCCAACTTGAGGTTTGGAAGTTTTATTTTTGGGTGACAAGGTGATCTCTTTTCTATCAGCGAGTCATAGGTTCTAGTAACTTCACAACCTCCAACATGAGGTTTCGAAGTTTGGTTTTTTAGCAATATAGTGACTTGGAAGCTTATAGATGTGGGACTTGATAGGATGGTGGATAGTGATCGAAGTTCAACAGGTGGTGATGACATGGATGATAGATGGCATGTGGCCCAATGTGCTCAGTGAATTTTGATGAGATGGTAATGAACATCTCTTCGACTAGACGACATGGTGTTCAATGGATAACCCTAAGTTTAATGATGGAGATCTGTTCAATTGCTTATCTGATGGCCAAGTGTGTGGCTTGAGGTGAAACCATAAAGGGGTATGGTAGTTGAAGAGTCGAAGGTGATAGAGAAAGACTATCTCAGAGAGCGGCGATTACCTAGGTGCTAGCCGAGAGGCTGGGTAGCCGAGAGAGATGTCTCTCGTCGAGGGAGGTGGTCGCAATGGGTTATGCTACTGAATTTCCTCTAGAATAGAACAAGATATAAATCTCCTATAAAGGTCATAAGCCTGATATTGTATTGTAACTATATTTTTGTTGTTGAATAATACATGGTGATCTGGGCTTTTGGAGTGTGTTTTTTTACCCAAAAGGGTTTTCCTCACATATATTTGTGTGTTCATGTCTTCTATTTCATATTTCATGGTTGTTGGTTCTATTTGTTGAATTTGTTGCTTGGTGTTGTTTAGAACTAGTTTAATAAGCATTAACCTATCTCTAAGGGTCAATGTGGGAAATGAAATATGTCTATTTCCACTTTATGGCATAGTAGTACACGTCTTTAAGGTGATTTGATGAAATTAAAGTTATTGAAGGCACTACTGATCTTAGATGTTTCTTTTTGAGATGACTCACCATATTTCCCGACAAGTGGTATTAGAACCTTCTTTTGGGATGTGTTTCTTCCTAGTGCGTTGTTGGTTCTGGGTATTCCTTCCATGAAGAATTCTTAGTCTATTAGGCTTGAGGAAATTTGGAGGAATTGAATGCTGTATTGATCCTTTGGTGAGTGGAAGTTCATGCTCTTTTGATTCAGTTTCATGAGACAACACACAACATGGATGATGGTGAAGATGGAGAAACTAGAACTGGTCATACTGGAATGTTGTGATATGAGATTCCTAGTTGGCAGTGGTATAACCTTGATTACAAGTAGGCTATAGAGTTGATCATTGGATGATTTGGAAGCTTCTAAAATAGCCTATCTCTCTCGAATGCATGTGCATGCTAGTGGTTTTGGAGTTGGCTTGAAATGGGCCTGAAGTTCCTGAACTATTGTTTCCTTTTAAGGATGGTTTTACTTGCATGGGTTTGTGGTTTTGTAGCTTTTACACAGTCAAGCAAAACTTATGGTTATGTAGAGGTATTGTTAAGCTATTTTATAGACCTTGGATTTTGGGGTGTGAATGGATGAGATAGTTGTAGTTTGACATGGTTTGAGGAGGTGTGATGTCCTATTTGCATGGGAGTCTTGGTACATGATTTTTCACTAAAAATTCTTGTGGTGTTGCTTGTTGGGTTCCTAGACTATGGTGCTAAAGTTGTGGACATGATTCATAAATCGGATCTAAGTCTGATATGGTGTTTGAGTAACGATGTCTATGTGGTTATTCTATTTCAGATCTCAATTTTGTAGTTTTCAGTGCAGTGATGGCTTTGCATGTTTTTGTTGAATGGATCTACAAGTTGTGCAATGTTGTGGGTTGTCTTTACCTACATGTTTTTTGTGAAACAACTTAGAAATGGATTGTACATATCCAAAAGATCTATTTATGTGATGGTGCAAACTTGTTAGGTGGCCTTGTCTGTGGTCACTTGTACATTGGTGTAGTTTCTTTGAGATACGAGGATGGATGGTGTTGAGTACCTGGATAGTTGGTTATGGGGACATATAGCATGTGTATCATGATTTCATCAAAAATTGATAAACGCATATGGTGTAAGCTTTTGACAATGATAGTTTTGTCTGCTTGGTTTGGATATCTTGGTGTCACTTGGTATTTTTGTCAAAAATCCATGTTGTGTGGACCTGAAGGATTTTCAAAATAGCAGATGTTTGGTTATGATTCTTGGAAAGCTTGCTTCTCATGGTTTAGTGGGAGATTTAGCAATGTATATGGATTCATCACTTGTTGATGGATAGTCTTCTCTAGTGTTGTAAATGTTACTAGGATGGGCTCTTAGATCATGTTACTATAGAAGGGTTCTTTCACATTTGCATGGAAAGTATTTGAAGATGTGCAACATCTCATAGCCATGGATGATTCTTGAAGTCTTTGGTTGAGGTGTTGGTGGTGCTTGATAGGTGATCTTGGTTTAGAGTTTGTTCTGTTTCATGTCATGGCATACTCTTGATTATGCATTAGATTTTTGGCAAGATGCATTGCTCTTGAGACCATATTATGTTCACCAGGAGCATCGGATATCCTAAAGGGGATGGTAAGATCATGATTTCATGATAAGTTCCTGATTCAAGTGATTGGAGCTTTGATATTGGTTTGGTAATTATTTTTGAATTGGGTGCATTATTCATATGCTTGAGAACTTCATGATGGTGTAGTGATGCATTTGAATTTTAGCATGATATGATTAGTTGTAGGTTCCCATGGATACATGGAGAACAAGGCGAGGTTGTATTTCTCTTGTGAGGAAAGAAGTGTTGTTGATGGTTACTCTAGATGAGTTTTCAACAAAAAGTCTGAGGAGCCTACACCTTGGTTGGATGTGAGTTCAAAAAAGACCAATGAGGAGATTTCTCTTGGAGAAGTCATGATGACTTGGTTATCTTGGAGGAGCATCCTCATTCCCCACTCTTGGTATACTTGGTAGTTTATCGCTTGAGAGGTATTGCCCAATGTTTCTCTAAGGTGTTTTATGCTTCCTTTCATGGATATGGATCTTGAACTATTATTAGATGTTTATGAAGGATTCATTGTGAGAGATGGATAACATGTTCATCTCCTTGTGCATTGTGATTACTTTCATTGATGTTGAGTTTAGGAGATGCAATGGGTTGATTTCTTGAGATGGGAAATGAAATAGTTTAATCTTCTTGGAGAAGCTTACATCCATATAATTACATGAAATATATGTTTCGTTTGATCTTGGTGATTGAATGGTTGGATGCTGTTAAGGCTTTTCTTTTGGGGTGTTGTGAAGGAGATCATACTTGACATAGTTGGAATTTAGAGGTGTATGTAGAAAGACTTTCTATAGGTATATGATGTGTAGTTTTTTCTCTTTGTGGTCTTCGTTATGGAGACTTGTGGTGAGAGTTGTTGATTTATTGGTTGTGCATATCATTATGGATGGTTCCTTGAAACTACATGTTTACACTCTCTATGTGATGTTGTTGGTCAACTAATTATGCCTTGATTTTCATATTTGGCATTACTCATGTAGTGGGAGTTCCTGGATGTGTTTTGTCTTCTTCGACTGGTTGGCACATGGAGCTTGTATTTTTAGTTGATGGGTTGGATATGTAAGTGGTATGAGTTTGTTGATGTCGATTCCTTGGAGTTATGTCTAACTGGATGGATTAGCACTTGCTTTGTGTGGTATTTTTAGTCACTTGGGTTAATTAGCTGGATGGGAGCAGTCAATTTTTTGGTTGTTGTTCTAGCTACTATTCTATCTTGTTTCTAGAGAATAAATTCATGGTTGTGTTTGGGTTGGGGCTTTCAATCTGGTTATGTTTCTTTTGTATAGCTTGTGAGCACAATGGAGTGGTGGCAGTGTTGAATCCCTTTCCATCTGTAGGATTTGATGCTTGTGTTCTTGAGACTAGTACATATACGCATTGGCTCATTCCTTTTTCCTATGGTGGACATCTTGGATGTCATTGTAGGTGTCTTGGTTGGAGCACATAAGCATTGTTTAAGATTCTTGATTTTTCCTTGGAAGGAGCCAGTAAGTTCTTCATCAAGTGGGAGAATGTTGAGAAATGTGACAAAAATTTACTAGCTTCATCAACTTCTTGGAGTAGTTGTGTTTTCCTCCTTCATCAGCGTAAGTTAAGTCACTAGTTTTTCAAGTTTTTCAAACTAAATTCATGAGGTTCTAAATTTCATAACCTCCTGACTTAGCAACTATGAAGCAAACATTAATCCCTTTATTGTTGGCATGTTGTGGGTTTTGTGAACTTTTGCAACCTCCGACTTGAGGTTCAAAAGTTCACTTTTTTAGCGATACAGTGATCCCTTTGCTTTCGGCATGTCATGGGTTTTGAGAACTTCGTAACCTATGACTTGAGGTTCAGAAGTGAGATTTTTGGGTGATAGGGTGATCCCTTTGTTGTTGGTGAGTCGCAAGCTCTAAGAACTTCACAACCTCTGACATGAGGTTTTGAAGTTTGGTTTTTTAGTGATATAGAGACTTGGAAGCGAATAGATGTGGGACCCAATAGGATGGTGGATCATGATCGAAAGCCGATAGGTGGTGATGATGAGGATGATAGATGGCAAGTGGGTCCATGTGCTTGGTGAACTTCAGTGAGATGGTAATGAATGTCTCTTTGATTGGGTGGCATGGTGTTAGGTGGATAACCCTAAGTTTGATGATGGAGATTTGTTCAACTACTTATCCCATGGCTAGGCATGTGGATCAAGGTGAAACCCTAGATGGGTGTGGTAGTTGAAGAGTCGAAGGTGATATAGAAATACTATCTCAAAGAGTAGTGGTTACCTAGGTTTTGGCCAAGAGATCAGGTAGCTGAGAGAGAGTGATAGTTACTTGGGTGCTAGCCGAGAGGCTGGGTAGCTAAGATAGATGTCTCTTCTGAGGGAGGTGGTCAAAATGGGTTATGCTACCAAATTTTCTCCAAAATGGAACAAGATGTAAATCTGCTATAAAGGCTATGAGCTTGATATTATATTGTAACTATATTTTGTTGTTGAATAATACAATGGTGATCTAGTCTTTTGGAGTGTTGGGTTTTTTACCCAAAAGGGTTTTCCTCATGTATATCTATGTGTTCATGTCTTCTTATCATATTTCATGGTTGTTGGTTCTCTTTGTTGAATCTATTTCCTGGTGTTGTTTGGAAATGGTTTAATAAGCATTAATTTATCTCTAAGGGTTAATGTGGGAATGAACTATGTTTGTTTCTACTTTATAGCATAGTAGTATGTGTCTTTGAGGTGATTCGATGAAATTAAATTTACTGAAGGCACTACTAATCTCAGATATTTCTTTCTAATATGCCCATCCATATTTCTCGACAAGAAGAGAGAGGTACGAGTTGCTAAGATTGTAGCAGTAAAAAAGATAGAAGAAGTGTTCTTGTAGCAGCAAAGAACAAAGGTTATTTTGAAAATAAAAATAGAGAAGTAAATGTATAATTGTAGATTAGACTTGTAACAAATAATTTAATTCAATTGAATCACTTATGTAATTTGGAGTTGTATCTCTTTTTTGTCTAATTGGTTAGTTTCATTAGATTGTTGAGTTGGTGCTAAATTAGGGGATTGGTATATCCTTAGAGTTGATGCTCCTAAATTAGGGGATTGGTGTCTCCTTAGGATCAATGCACTTAAACTTTTTTATAATTGAGGTTTTTCTTGTGAGGCTAGATTTGAGCAATAGACTCAAGTAGTTATTCTCATTGTGGTTTCCCATACTGGGTTTTCCATGTGCATTTGGTGTTATGTGAATTTTTGTGTGATTGGACTCTCTACATAATCTCCTAATTTGGTTTAAATATATTTAAAGGACTATTTTTATTAACTCTACCGATTCAACCCCCCTCTTAATAGATAATTGTGTTCCAACAATTGGTATCAGAGTCATGGCTCCTTTGCATAAGCTTAATCAACTCAAGTAAATCTTGAGGGAGAATTCACTAGTTCTCTTGATGAGATTAAGAGCTTAAGAAAGCAGAACAAAAAGGAAAACAAGCATGCACAAAAACTAATTGAGGAACTATCAAAAAATCTTGATGAATCTAATCAAAAGATAACCAGTTTAAAGAGTTAAGTTGAAGAAGCTAAGAGAATAGAAGATGTAGTCAAGTATAAACTACAATCTAAATCTAGTTAATACATGAAGTTGGAAGCTAAATTAGTTGCTCTAAGATAAGATCTAGAAAAGGTTATAGAACATATTGATAGAGGTTTGTAGTTGAAAGGAGGTTATGAGATACTTGATGAGTTAATAAACTCACTAAATACAAAAAAAGGAAAGTCTAATTTGGGATTTGAGAAAGGTAAAATTCCTACTACTAGTAAATCTAAAAATTTATATGATAACTTCAAAGCTAAAGGGAATTCTGAAACAAAGTATGAGAAATCTTGCAATTCCTTTGAAAATGGAAAATCAGATAAAGATGTTGTTGAGTTGAAGAGAGATATTGGAGAAAAGAATCCTCCAGCAGATAAGAAGGCTAGCAACCCTATCATTGAGAACTTGAGAAAGATTCAAAACACAAAATTAGTTGATGCAAATGGTTTCACAAGGGTGAGAGAATCAAAGAAGAAAAAGTCAAGAAGACTTCCTCATCCTACAACAAGAAATACTATGAAAATTTATTTTTCATATTTCTATGGTTATTCTATAACTGTAATTAGTTTGCTCATAGGGCTAGAGAGTGCATAATTGTACCTACAAGGAGAAAAAAAATTGTGAGTAGAAATCCATTTTCTCTTTTGGTAGATACAAATGTTATATGCTATAATCACAACAATCTTGGTCATATAGATAAACATTGTAGAGAAAAATTTGTAAAGCCAAGAGTACAAAGTAAAAGGAAAGAATTAATCCCCAAGGTGAACAAAGATTCACAAGTTTCTAAAAAAGAGAAAAAATCCAAGAAAATATGGAAAGAGAAAGATCAAGAGGCTACAATATCAATGATTTCTCAAACTGTATTCCATGCAAAAAAATAAAAACTTGTGGGTTATAGATAGTGGTTTCTCTAAACACATGACTAGTGATAAGAGAAATTTTATCAAACTAAGTAGTTGTAAAGAAGTTTTTGTTAGTTTGGGAGACAATATTGTAGTAAGAATCGGTGGTAAAGGTACTCTAAGCATAGATGGAAAACTACCTACACATAATGTTATTTATATTTAACGATTAAAGCATAATCTACTGAGTGTTATTCAAATGTGTGAAAATGGATAGAAATTCACATTCAATGCCAAAGGCTAGAAGATAATGAAAGATAAATTAGGAAGACTAGTTGAAGAAGGAAAAAGGACTGAAAGTAACATTTACAACCTCAAGGAAGTAAATAAAAAAAGTTGTCTTATAGGATAGATTGATAAGAGTTGGTTATGGAACAAAAGAATGGATCATGTCAACTTTGATAACTTGGTAAAGGTAATTTCAAAGAAACTTGTCAGACATATGCCCAAGATAACCAAACCTACAAACACTACATGTAAAGAATGTTAGCAAGGTAAACAAACAAGGGTTAAATTTCAAACAAAAGAATATGCTACTTAAAAACCTTTGGAGTTAGTGCATACTGATCTTTGTGGTCCTACAAGGATGAAAGGATTAAAATGAGAAAGATACTTCATTTTACTCATAGATGATTACTCAATAATGACATGGATAACCTTTTTGAAGGATAAATATGAAGAATTTGAAAGATTTAAAATCTTTAGATCTATGGTTGAGAAATAAATTGGATGCAGAATTAAACGCTTTAGATCTAATAAAGGTGGATAATTCATCTCAAATGATATTATTGAATATTGTGAAAGACATGGTATCAAAAGGCAATATTCCATAGCAAGGAATCCATAGAAAAATTTTGTTGAAAGAAAGAATAGACCAATCAAAGAAATGGCTAGAATAATGTTAAATGAAGCTAAGTTACTTGATGTATATTGGAGAGAAGTAGTACATACCATAGTATATACTTTGAATAGAGTTAAACTAAGGGTAAATAGTGAGAAGAATCATGGATTATGGAATGGTAGATCCGCATCTATTAAATAATTCAAAGTATTTGGTAGTAAATGCTACATTAGAATAAATGAAGACAGTTTGGGAAACTTTGATTCAAGATGTGGATGAAATATTTCTTGGATATTCCACTCAAAGAAAAGCCTATAAATGTTACAATAAGAGGCTACAAAGAATTGTGGAAAGTATAAATGTCAAGGTTGATGAAGACATGAAACATGTTAAAACTAATAAAGATATTTGTGAAGAAAAATCAAGGTTTGAAGAAGAAATAGTTGATGAAGAATTAGAAGATGAAAATGAAAAGGCACCTGCAAGATATGCTCAAAAGGACCATATTGCAGATAAAATTATAGGAAACAAAGAAGAAAGTGTTCAAACAAGGAGAATTTTTGCAAAGAACAAAGATCAAGTTAAATTTTTTTTAATATCATAAATTGAGCCTAAAAGCTATGATGAAGCTAGTAAAGATGAGAATTGGATAAAATACATGGAAGAAGAGTTGAACCAAATTGAGAAGAACAATTGGAAACTCTTGGAGGCATTTTGATATTGACCTGCACTCACAGGTCTTGTTGCAACCGTCTCACATTTGACACTCTATCACAGGCTCAAGAACTACTACTCTAATACCACTGATGAAAAGGGAGACTCATGCTTTCAACCCTGATCACAAAACCTCATAGAACACAACATGCAAAGGCTACAAATACATAATATGAACAAAAATAGGAAGATAAAATCTACAAATTTTATTATCTTCAAACATGCAAAAGACTACAAATATTTGAAGCTCATGGGCTCCTCTACAATCTCGCATGCAACAAACTTGTCTTCAACAATCTGGTGCAATTCTGAAAATATTTTTGTATGCTAAACATCACTTCTTCAAGCCCCCTTATCCAAATGCAAAAGCCTGAATAAATAGAGAATAAGGATGGAGAAAACAAACCATGGTTTTTCCAAAACCATCAACAAAACTGGTGCAGGAGCACCTACGAAAGACCTAGGAAACACTAGGCATAGGATGCAATTTTGTTTTTGAAGTTATGAGCTCATGTTGACCATTGCAATTGAGTTAGAAGGTTAGGAATAAGTAGTGATCACTATTTATCAGTAGGGATCAGCAACCATCAGTAGCGATCAGTAGGGAAAGGTTTAATGAGTGTAAAAACTCACTTTTCCTAGTTTTGTTTGAATAGGCAAAAGTGGCAAAATGGGGCTTGAAGGCCTTGAGTGGTAAAGCACTAGAAGGCATTCCCATCTTCACAGGAAGAATGGATGCAAAGTTGGTTATGGAGTGGATAGAAGGAATGGAGAGTCACTTTGAATGTGATGGAGTTACTGAGGCACAAAAGGTGAAGATAGCCAAATCAAGGTTAAGGGGACAAGCACTGACTTGGAGGAAGTTCATACAAGAAGAAAGAGAGAATGAAGGCAAGAGGCACATTGGGAGTTGGAAATCTATGGTGGCTAAAGTGAAGGAGTATTATCTACCTGAGGACTATGAGGTCCAATTGCATAAGAAGAGGCAAAACCTTAGGCAAAGAGACCTAGATGTAGCTACCTACATAGAAGAGTTCCAGAAACTAAGTCTTAGGTCTAGGGTGCAAGAAATGGAAAGTATCAAGGTGGCAAGGTATCTAAATGGCCTCAAATGGAACATCCAAGAAGAGTTGAGTCTTTTTACACTCACCAATCTCCATATTTTTTTTCAAATGGCTTTTAAAGTGGAGGAGAAGCTGAAAAGGAAACAAGACTCCAATTCTAAAGGTAGAGGCAAAGGCAGAGATCAAAGAGATCAAAGAGGGCAAAGAGGTGGCTACCAAGGTAGAGGAAATGAGCAAAGAAACCAAGGAGAATATAAACTCACTGAGCATGGAAGTGAAGCACCTTCTAGAGGAGGTTATGGAAGAGGTAGAGGTTCTCAAGGAGGATCAAATACAGGAAGAGGAGCAGGCAGGAGTAATTCATATTTTGCTACTATGAAATGTTACCATTGTGGTCAAGTAGGCCATCCAGCTTATAGGTGCCCAGACAAAGCATCTTCGTCAAACATTGAGAAGAGAGTGGAATATGCAGAAGAGGACACCATGAGAACCAAATCACCTGAGGTTATTCATATAGAATCTGAAATGGGGGAGAATCTGATGTTTAGGAGAGTCTTGATTAGACAATCGGTCAAGGAAGAACCAAAACAAAGAAGGGCTCTATTTAGAGTGAGATGCAAGATACTTGGGAAAGTATGCAAGGTTATTGTAGATTCAGGTTCAACAGACAACATCATCTTAGAAGAGGCAGTAAAGAAGCTCAAATTGGAAAAGGTACCCCACACTAACCCATACAAGGTGACATGGTTAAACAAAGGGCAGAGTGTTCTTGTTAATGAGCAAGTAACGGTGGAGTTCTCTATTGGAGGGTACAAGGATAAGCTAATGTGTGATGTATTACCCATGGATGCATGCCATATACTATTGGGTAGACCATGGCAGTATGACAGGAGTGCCATCTATGATGGAAAGGAGAACACAATTTCATTTAAGAAGGATGGGAAGACCTTTAAGTTGCAATCACTATTAGAGGAGGATGAAGGGCAATCAAAGACACTAAGTGTTATGTTGAGCGGTGGTAAAGAGTTCCTTAACACCTTACATAAAGGAGGAGAAGGTTATGTGATCATGGTGCAACCCAAAGAGGAAAAAAAGACTGAAAAACTAGTCATACCCAGAGCAGTCCAAAGTTATCTTGAGAAGTACAAAGACATAGTAAGTGATGGTACACCTGCAACTTTACCTCCTAAAAGAGCTATTAGTCATAAAATTGACTTCATACCTAGCGCATCATTGCCTAACAAAGCAGCTTATAAGCTTACACCGGATCAAAATCTAGAGGTAGCTAGACAAGTGCAAGAATTAATGGATCAAGGATTGATTAGGAAGAGCATCAACCCATGTGTAGTACCAGTAGTCTTAGCAAGAAAGAAAGGTGGTAAGTGGAGGTTATGTAATGACTCTATAGAAATAAATAGAATCATAATTAGGTATAGGTTCCCTATTCCTAGGATTGAAGACTTGATGGATTGTCTTGGAGGAGCTCAGTACTACACCAAGTTGGATCTCAAGAGTGGATACCATTAGATCAGAATCAAGGATGGTGATGAGTGGAAGATAACATTCAAGACAACAGATGGGTTGTATGAGTGGAGAGTGATGCCATTTTTCCTCTCTAATACCCCTAGCACATTCATGAGGCTCATGAATGAGGTACTCAAGGACTTTACAGGGATATTTGTGGTGGTATATCTTGATGATATACTCATCTTTAGCAAGACAGCAGAAGAACACCGTAAACATGTGGAGATGGTTCTTAGAAGGTTGCAAGAGGAGAAGTTAGCCATCAACCTAGAGAAGTGTGAATTCTTTAAACAAGAGCTGATATATTTGGGTTTTGTAGTGTCATAAGGATCATTCAAAATGGATCCAAGCAAGGTGGAAGCTATCCTAAATTGGCCTACACCAACTACAGGGACTGAGGTAAGAAGTTTCCATGGATTGGCTCAATTCTATAGGAAATTCATAAGAAACTTTAGTGGCATATGTGCACCAGTCCTAGATACAATCAAGGGTGGTTTGAAAACTAAGTTTGTGTGGACTCAAGCAGCTAAGAAAGGTTTTGAGAAACTGAAACAAGAAGTGGCAACTCAACCTATTCTCTTATTACCAAGCTTTGACAAATTGTTTACAGTGGAATGTGATGCTAGTGGAATGGTAGTAGGAGCAGTGCTAAGTCAAGAAGGCATACCTATAGCTTTCTTTAGTGAAAAGCTCAATGAAGCTAAGAAGAAATACTCAACCTATGATCTAGAACTTTATGCTTTAGTTTAGTCACTTAGGAAGTGGAGGCATTACCTTCTACCTAAGGAGTTTGTAGTCTTTACTGAAAATCAGGCACTTAGCTATATCAACAACAAAGAGAAGTTGAGCAATAGACATTTGAAGTGGATGGATTACATCAAAGCTTTTACCTTCACCATCAAGCACAAGAAGGGACAACTGAACAAGGTAGCAGATACATTGAGTAGAAGATTGCTGATAGTGCAAGAGATACAAATCAAAAGCATTGGCATAGAGAGTTTCAAAGATCTCTATGGGGAAGATGAAGATTTCTCAGAGACCTAAAAGGTATGTTCTAACTTTAAAAATCATTTTCATAGCCAATATTCAGAGTATACTTTGCAAAAGGGATTGTTGTTTAAAGGGAATCAGTTATGTGATCCAAAAGGGTCAATGAGAGAAAACCTTATTCAGGAAAAGCATAATGGTAGTCTTAGTGGACATTTTGGCATCAACAAGACTTTAGAACTAGTGTAAAGGTTTTACTATTGGCCTAAGCTGTCAAGAGATGTCAAGAGGTATGTGGAGCAATGTGTTGTGTGTATGAAATCCAAGGGAGGAGCTAGTAATTCTGGTCTATATCAACCCCTACCCATTCCTAAAAGACCATGGGAGTGTGTGAGCATGGATTTTGTGGTAGGACTCCCTAAGACCAAGACTGGTTTTGATAGTGTATATGTAGTGGTGGACAGAATTAGCAAGATGAGTCACTTTATTCCTTGCAAAACCACTCATGATGCTAGATATATAGCTCACCTCTTCTTCAAGGAGATTGTTAGGATCCATGGATTGCCTTTAAGTATTGTTTTAGACAGGGATGTGAAGTTCATGAGTCACTTTTGGAAGACTCTATGGAGGAGATTGGGTACCAACCTGTCTTTTGGATCAGCTTACCATCCTCAGACCGATGGACAAACAGAGGTGGTTAATAAGGTGCTAGGTAACCTTCTAAGGTGCCTAACCAAAGAGTATGGATAGACATGGGATGTGGTTATCTCACAGGCTGAGTATGCCTATAATGACATTGTGAACTAGACCACAAGGAAGAGTCCTTTTGAGGTTGTGTATGGAATGCACCCAAGAGGGATATGTGAGCTCAAGGATCTACAAGCTATGGAGAATAGGAGTGGACATGTAGAAGACTTCACTCATACCATGAAGGAGATTCAGGAGCAGGTAAAGAGGACATTCACTGAGGCTACTCAAAAACTGAAAGACAAGGTAGACATGTCAAGGAAGGAAGTGCAATTTTTAGTAGGAGACTTTGTCATGGTTCACCTTAACAAATCAAGGTTGCATAAGGGAATGCCAACCAAGTTGCAAATGAAAAGAGTAGGACCATGCAAGATATTAGCCAAGTACGGGAAGAATGCATACAAGGTGGAGTTACCTTCAGATTTGGGAATTTCACTATTCTTCAATGTTGCTGATTTGATCAAATTCAAGGGATCAGTCAATGATGTAGCTCAGACCAGTAGGGAGGTCTAGTCAGCAATATAGCCTTACCTACTAAAGACAAACTACACGCAGAGAGCATCTTGGAGTCAAGAGTATAGAAATCTACAAGGAAGAGAGTGTACATGGAGCACCTCATCAAGTGGAAGGACAAGCTAGAATCTGAGGCCACATGGGTGGATGAAGCTCAGTGCAAGAAGTAGGGCATAGATGTCTCTCTACTCTCTCCTCACATCCCTTAGAGTTTGTGCAGAGGGGAGAATGGTGCAGGAGCACCTAGGAAACACTAGGAATAGGATGCAATTTTGTTTTTGAAGTTATGAGGTCATGTTGACCATTGCAATTGAGTTAGAAGGTTAGGAATAAGTAGTGATCACTACTAATTAGTAGGGATCAGGAGCCATCAGTAGTGATCAGTACGGGAAGGTTTAATGAGTGTAAAAACTCACTTTTCCTAGTATTGTTTGAATAGGAAAAACCACAAGAAAAATTTAATGTATGACCAAAGGGAGGCATAAATACCTCCATGGAACTATAAATGGAGGGCCTTGACCTGAGAGTAGGGTTGGTTGCATTCAAGTTTGAGAAGAAGTTCCAAAATCAAGAAAAAAGTGATTCCTTATGTGAATTTCCTGTGTTTTTGAATTCCCTATGTTTTTGCTTTAACTTTGTGTGCTAATGCTTTGATCAGACACTGTGACTAGTGTAGGATGTAGGGTAATTACTTTCCAAGCATTGTGTAGGAATATTTGATAGTGAGTTTCTTTATTTTCAAGTATTTTTGAATAGTTAGTTCATTCTTTGTATTTGCTGCTCTAACTGGCAGACTGAGAAAAATGGAGAACTAGTCCACGTTCCCACTATACCTGGTGTACGAAATTTTGGGGATTGGTGCTAGACTCCATGTTTGTAAATATGGTAGAGCTAGGAGTAGGTAGGATTCAGGAAGACACTGTGGAAGACTTCTCCTAGGCGAGGTTGACAGTGCCCGGCTAGGAAAGTCAGAAAGTGCAAAGCACTTGGTTTACAGGGGTGACCTTTCCCTGAGAAATAACATGGTGGAAAGGTAGATGGAAGCCTTGCAAAGGCTTGGTATGAAGGAGGATACTTCACCGGTCCATTTAGATGGAGAACAAACTAATAGTTCATCGAGTGGTCGGGAAATGGCTCTAAAAGACCTAAATTTGTTAATTTGAAGGATAGGCCTATGTGCGATCAAGTAAGGGTTGAGACCTTGGAAATATTGAAGTGTTAGGTATCAGGACCAAGAACCCATAGAAATGATTTGGGGTTCTTTGGGAGAGTTTGGTGAACCATCCATTTTTCTCGGGTTAGGAGGCCTAATTGGGGCTCTAGGGCTTGTAGCCTTTTTAACCCTAGGTGAGGGTTTGGAGTTAGCGATGGAAAAAGGGAACAAGGTGGAGTTATCAGCACCAATTTTTGATGGTGGAAAGTTGATGGAAGCATTCCCACACCCTTGCAAAGAACAAACTGAGAATCGGGCGTAATTGACCTTTAGGGAAGATTAAGGGTTAAGGAAAGAAAAGAAGCAAGGCACCAAGATTGGCTTGGTAGATGGAGAGTGAAATGATAGTGCGGTTGGCTAGTAGAACTAGGGGTATCTATATATGAGATAGGACCTAAAGGTTAAGGTGGGAGAGTAACCTAGGAGTTCTTGAGAATGAGGACCCAGAGCATGGAACAATGATTGTTCCATCCAACCCTACCCTATCAAAAACCTCCTTCAAAATAGTATGCCCCTCCTTGGGATTCTTGAAAATATGGCATGAGACATGTGGTAGCATGCATGCCAACCTCTCTTGGGTTCCTAGACTTTCCACCAATCAATTTTAGGAAGTTATGACATCTTACACCTCTTACAAATTCCTTATAGCCTATCATAATGGTTGTTGCATGCAAAGACATGCAAGCAACATGAAATATTCCTTTGGAAGCCCACAAAAAAATATGACACATGTACACACATTTATGACCTCTTTTGACCTCCTCCAAAGGTGGGACACCCAAAGACTTATCCCTTTACAAATTATAGTTACCAAGTTACCGGGGGTAATTTCCTATCAAATTTACATTAAATTTTCACCCCTTAGGAATTTACAATGTTGCAAATGAAAAATATTATTTTCTATCACCTAATCCCTTATTAAAATAAAAAAATGAAAATAAAAACATTTTTGGTGACATAAGATTGCTTGTACACCATGGATGCTCCTACATCAAACACCCAAGGTAGAAGAAAAGTGACCCTATCACTTCTCAACGGGGTAACCAAGAGGTTCAAATTCATCTTCTAACAACCAATATGAGTCCTCAATAGGCCTCCCAAACTAGTTGACCAAGTACTCAAAGTATTGTTTGTGCCTTGTACTCATACTCACCCTGGTGTCCAAAATTGCCTCTATTTTCCCCTCTTCTAAAGTAGGTGCTGGTATATGAATTGTTTCACCTATGGTACCTTGACCACTTTCAACTTCATGAAACTTTGTTAGATCATAAATATTAAATAAAGGTGAAATATTAAGTCTAGTAGGCAACTCTACTTCATATGCATTACCTAAATCATGCCTACTCACAATTCGGCAAGGCCCAAACTTCTTCATTTTTAGCTTGTTATGGGTACCAAATGGAAATCTTTCTTTTCTCAAGTGTACCATTACTTCATCACCAACCTGAAAATCCTTATGTCTCCTATTCAAATCAGCTTTGGAATTATACTGAAAGTTCATTTTGTGGATGTGATTTCGTACCTCCTCCTGTATGCTCTTTATATGTTCAACAAAGTCCTCTGCTTCTCCACTCTTCTTATCAAAATTATCAATATTTTTTAGATCTAAAACAACTCTTGGGATGCTTCCATAAAAAAATTATAATGGATATTTACCTATACTTCTATTCAATGAGTTGTTATATGCAAATTCTTCTTGAGGTAGAATCAAATCCCACCCTTTTGGCTTATCTCCAACTAGGCATCTCAACAAATTACCAGATTTTGTTTACCACCTCTATTTGACCATATATTTTTGGATGGTAGTATGAACAATACTTCAAATCAGTCTTCATCTTCTTCCATAATGTCCTCCAAAATTTCCCCACAAATTTTGTATCTCTATCTGAAACAATACTCTTCAAAAGACCATGTAATCTCACTATTTCCTTGAAAAACAATTTTGCAACATTTAAAGCATCATTAGTCTTCTTACATGGAATAAAATGAGCCATATTAGAAAATATATCTACTATAAAAAAATATTGAATCATTTCCCCTTTGGATCCTTGGCAAACCCAAAACAAAATCCATACTAATCTCCTCCCATGGTCTCTCAGGTACTAGTAATGGTTGATATAAACCAATGTTTTGACTAGTTCCTCTTGCTACCTAAAAAATCCTAAAACCTTGCACAAATTTATTGATATCTTGCTGCAACTAAGGCCAATAATATTTCTCTCCAACAAGTTATATGGTTTTATCAAAACCAAAATGTCCTGCAAGTCCTCCACTATGTTTTTCCTTAATCAAATTTACTCTCATTGAACTCCTAGGAATACACAACTTGTTACCTTTGAACAACATATCATCTTGGATTAAATAATCCAACCACTTAGTTCTATCACCAATAATAGGCTATTTTCAAGCCTTCCAAGCCTCTCCAAAATCTAGATCTTCCTCATACAACTCCTTCAACTCTTTGAATCCAACAACTGCAACTTGCATTTCAATCAACAAACCCTATCTTCTGCTCAAAGAATTTGCAACCCCATTAGACTTCCCACTCATATGTTTCAAAAAAAAGTGTAGATTTTCAATAACTCTACCCATTTCATATGCCTTTTATTTAGCTTCCCTTGACTACTCAAATACTAAAGTGCTTGATGATTAGTAAATAAAAAAAAAATCCTTAGGCAAAAGATGGTGTCTCCACTTTTTCAATGCATGTACAAGGGCATAAAATTCCTGATCATACACTAAATATTTTCTTTTTGCATCATTTAACTTCTCACCAAGAAATGGTTTTACCTCCTTGACTTATAACATCTCCAATGGCATTACCACTTGCATCACAATCAACTTGGAATACGTTGCTAAAATCTGGGAGTGTTAAAATAGGTTGCTCAATCACTTTTTCTTTCAACAAATCAAAGCTTCTTTCTGCTCTTGTAGTCCATCTAAAATCTCTTTTATCCCCCCCTCATGGTCTCAGTTAGTGGTGCACAAATACTATTGAGACCACTAATAAACTTTCTATAAAAACTTGCTAAGCCATGAAATGATCTCACCTCAATAGCACTTCTAGGTGTAGGCCATTCTAAATTAGCTTTCACATTTTTTGTGTCCATCTTGATACCTTCTCTTGAAACAAAAAAAACCAAGTATACCAATTCCCTCTTCATAAAGCTATGATTTTTCAATTTAATGAGCAACTTTTCTTCCTTTAAATTTTCAAAAACAAATCTGATATGCATCAAATTCTCCTCTAGTGTCTTACTAAATATCAATATATCATCTAGATCAAAAAAATAACAAATCTTCCCAAAAAATATTTCAGTACTTCATTCATCAACCTCATAAAGGTACTAGGAGCATTGGTTAGTCCAAAAGGAATGACCAACCATTCATACAAACCTTCCTTGGTCTTGAGAGTTTTTTTCCACTCATCACCTTCTTGAATTCATATTTGACAGTAACCACTCTTCAAGTCAATCTTGGTGAAGTATTCTACTCCACTCAAATAGTCCATGATATCATCCATTTTGGGTAATGGAAATATGTATTTGATGGTGATCTTATTGATATCCTTGAATCTGTGCACATCCTTCATTCTCCTCCTTTCTTTGGTGCCAAAACAACAAGCACTGCACATGGACATAGACTCTCTCAAATCAAGCCCTTCCATAACAATTCTTGAACTTGCTTGTTCAACTCCTCACTCTCAATTGGAGACATTTTATGGGCTGCTTTATTCAGAAAATGTGCTCCTAGTATTAGATCAATTTGGCAACTTATCTTCCTCATGGGTGGCATCCCCTCAAGTGCACTGTCAGAAACAATCCCTTGAAATTCTTGAAACAAATCTGCAACCTCCACTGAAACATCTTCCACATTTTCACAGTTAGACTTAGGAATCAAGGAAAAACAAAAATTTTCATGTTTCATTCCATCTAGGAATTTCCTTGCATCAACTAAAAAAACCCTTGCATTACCACAAACTTGAACCAAATCCTCTTTCAA
Organism: Sequoiadendron giganteum; assembly: GCA_007115665.2. Taxonomy (NCBI): domain Eukaryota; kingdom Viridiplantae; phylum Streptophyta; class Pinopsida; order Cupressales; family Cupressaceae; genus Sequoiadendron; species Sequoiadendron giganteum. The sequence goes on from CM021102.1 coordinate 116,043,038, forward strand.
AGGTCTCAATTTATGTTTCACTCCATCCTTAACTATGGTATATGTATTAGCACAACCATCATGCATTGCCTTCCTATCATATTGCCAAGGCATTCCTAACAAAATATGACATGCATCCATAGGAATTATATCAAACAAAATTTCATCAAAATAACCTCCTATTTTAAATTTTACCAAACATTGTTCGTTGATCAAAATATTTTGATTATCATGTACCCACGATATTCGGTATGGTTCTGGGTGCTTTCTCCTCTCTAGCTTTAGTTTTCTCACCATTTCTTCGGATACCAAGTTATTTTTGCCTCCACTATCTATGATGACATTACAAGATTTCCCTTCGCATTTGCATCTTGTTTTGAATAATCTCTTTCTTTGAACTGTTCACCTTCTTCATTCAACAACACTCTTTTTGTCATCAGGACTTCACCTCCTTCTACTTCTTCGGAATGCGATGAGCGTGCATCCTCCTCATTAATTTTTTCTCATCTATTTTGATTTTTAGGTCTTCTATTGGTTCTTTCTTGATTGTGAGGGTACTCATAAGCTCTATTCCCCTCTTCACTACATCGAAAATAGGTTCCATGAAAGCCACCTCTTCTAATTCCTCTACCTCTTGGATTTTGATCTGTAAGAGGGTAATAAATTTTTGATTTCTGATTTTTTCTACTGCCTTGGTCCTCAAATTTATGATTTTAATGATTTCCATCATTACTTCTTCCTCTAGTTCTTCCACTATGACCTCTTCCTCTTTATTTGTTTTCAAATTTTATGTTTACTCTTTCTTCAAATTTTAATGAAAATTGATAAGCATATTCAATAGTGGTCACTCTCACCAATTCCAACTCTTCTTGAATGCTAGGTTTCAACCCACTAATGTAATGAGATACCTTCTTCTTATTTTCTTTAGAATGTCCCATTCGAATCAAGACCTTGTGAAATTTGTCTGTGTATTATTTCACCATCTTTGTTCCTTGTATCAAGCTTTACATCTTTTTGAGTAACTCTAACTCATAATCTACTGGGGTAAATTTCCTCTTCATTTTTGCTACCATCCTATCCCATTTAGAAATTCTATCTTTCCCTTGTCTTCCTCTTTCAAGCTGAACTTCTTTCCACCAAATGCTTGCATGGCCTTTTAACTTCTTTTTTTTAAAACCTGACTCTATGAGGGTCTTCAATCTCTTCAAATTAGAAAAACTCTTCCATATCATTGATCCAGTCTATCAACTCTTTAGGGTTTAGACTTCCATTGAAGGTTGAAACCTCCATTTTTGGTCTCTTTCTAATACTTGATATTTCCTTCAACAATCTAACTTCTTTAGGATCCATTTGTTCTTGCTCTTCCTCTTCCTCTTTCACTTTTTTTTCATCTTTACTATCATTTATTTCTCTATGCACTTCTCTCCTATGAAGCTCTTCCTGCAAGGTTTCCATTTTCCTTCTAAGGGATATAATTTCATCTCTAGGAGGGTCTCTTCATCCAGAACCTCTGCCTCTATCTCTACCACGATTTCCAACTCTTGGAGGAATTTTGATATTAACCCACACTCACAGGTCCTGCTGCAATTGCCTCACATTTGATGCTCTATCATAGGCTCAGGAACTACTGCTCTAATACCACTGATGAAAAGGGAGACTCTCCATTTCAAACCTAACCAGAAAACCTCACAACACACAACATGCAAAGGCTACAAATATATAATCTGAACATAAATAGGAAGATAAAATTTTCAACTTTTATTATCTTCAAACATGCAAAAGATTAAAAATATTTGAAGGTCATGGGCTCCTCTACAATCTCACATGCAATGCCTACAACAAAATTCTCTTCAACAATTTGGTGCAATTCTGGCAGCATTTTGATATGCTAAACATTACTTCTCCAAGCCCCCTTCTCCAAATGAAAAATCCTGAATAAATAGAGAATAAGGAAGGAGAAGACAAACCATGGTTTTTCCAAAACCATCAAGAAAACCTCCTTCAAGAAAGTATTCCCCTCTTAGGGATTCTTGAAAATATGACATGATACATGTGGCAACATGCATTCCAACCTCTCATGGGAACCTAGACTTTCCACAAATCATGTTTGGGAAGTTATGACATCTTACACCTCTTACAGATTCCTTACAGCCTATCATAACGGTGGTTGCATGCAAATACATGCAAGCAACATGCAATATTCCTTTGGTAGCCCACTTTATGACAAAATATGACACATGTACACACATTTATGACCTCTTTTGACCTCCTCCAAAGGTGGGATTCCCAAAGACTTATCCCTTTACAATTATAGTTACCAAGTTATTGAGGGTAATTTCCTATCAAATTTACATTATATTTTCACCCCTTTGGAATTTACTGTGTTGCAAATGAAAAATATTATTTTCTATCACCTAAGCCCTTATTAAAATCAAACAAAGAAAAATAAAATATTTTTGGTGACACAGGATTGCCAGTACACCATGTATTCTCATGTATCACCTTAGGGTCGATGCCCTTAAACTTTGTAAAAATTGAGGTTTTTCTTGTAAGGTTGGATTTGAGTAGTACACTCAAGTAGTTATTCTCATCGTGGTTTTTCCCATACTAGGTTTTACATGTACATTTGGCATTATCTAAATTTTTGTGTGATTGGTCTCTCTACATAATCTCCTAATTTGGTTTTAAGATATTTAAAGGACTAGTTTTATTAACTCTATTGATTCAACCCCCCTCTTAGTAGATAGTTGTGTTCCAATAATTGGTATGAGAGCCCTGGTTCTTTTGCAGAATCTTAATCAGCTCAAGTAGATCTTGAGGGAGAATTCATTAGTTCTCTTGATGAGATTAAGAGCCTAAGAAAGGAGAATAAAAAGGAGAAGAAGCATGCACAAAAACTAATTGAGGAACTATCTAAAAATCTTGATGAATCCGATTAGAAGATAATCAGTTTAAAGAGTTAAGTTAAAGAAGCTAAGAGAATAGAAGATGTAGTCAAGTATAAACTACAATCTAAATCTAGTGAATGCATAAATCTAGAAGCTAAATTAGTTTCTCTAAGATAAGATTTAGAAAAGGCTATAGAACATATTGATAGAGGTTTGTAGTTGAAAGGAGGACATGAGATACTTGATGAGTTAATACACTCACAAAAGACAACAAAAGAAAAGTCTAATTTGCGATTTGAGAAAGGAAAAAGTCCTACTACCAGTAAATCTAAAAATTTATATAACTTTAAAGCTAAAGGGAATTCTGAAACAAAGTATGAGAAAGCTTGCAATCCCTCTGAAAATGTAAAATCAGATAAATATATTGTTGAGTTGAAGAGAGATATTGGAGAAAAGAATCCTCTAACAAAAAAGAAGGCTAACAAGCCTATCATTGAGAAGTTGAAGAAGAATCAAAACACAAAATTAGTTGATGCATATGGTTTCACAAGGGTGAGAGAATTAAAGAAGCAAAAGTCAAGAAGACTTCCTCATCCTACAACAAGAAATACTATGAAAAGTTATTTTTCATATTTCTATGGTTATTTCTATAATTGCAATTAGTTTGCTCATAGGGCTAGAGAGTGTAGAATTGTGCCTACAAGGAGAAAAAAATTTGTGAGTAGAAATCCATTTTCTCTTTTGGTAGATACAAATGTTATATGCTATGATTACAAAAATCTTAGTCATATAGATAAACATTCTAGAGAAAAATTTGTAAAGCCAAGAGTACAAAGTAAAAGGAAAGAAGTAATCCCCAAGGTGAAAAAAGATTCACAAGTTTCTAAAAAAGAAAAAAAATCCAAGAAAATATGGAAAGAGAAAGATCAAGAGGCTACAATATCAATGATTTCTCAAGCTGTATTCCATGCAAAAAAAAAAAAAACTTGTGGGTTATAGATAGTGGTTTCTCTAAACACATGACTAGTGATAATAGAAAGTTTATCAAACTAAGTAGTTGTAAAGAAGGTTTTGTTAGTTTGGGAGACAATACCATAGTAAGAATCAATGGTAAAGGTACTCTAAGAATAGATGGAAAACTACCTACACATAATGTTCTTTGTATTTAAGGATTAAAGTGTAATCTACTAAGTGTTAGTCAAATGTGTGAAAATGGATAAAAAGTCACATTCAATGTTGAAGGCTACAAGATAATGAAAGATAAATAAGGAAGACTAGTTGAAGAAGGAAAAAGGATTGAAAGTAACATTTACAACCTCAAGGAAGTAAATAAAATAAGTTGTCTCATAGGACAAATTGATGAGAGTTAGTTATGGCACAAAAGAATGGGTCATTTCAACTTTCATAACTTGGTAAAGGTAAGTTCAAAGAAACTTGTTAGACATATGCCCAAGATAACCAAACCTACAAACACTACATGCAAAGAATGTCAACAAGGTAAACAAACAAGGGTTAAATTTCAAACAAAATAATATGCTACTTCAAAACCTTTGGAGTTAGTGCATATTGATCTCTATGGTCCTACAAGGATGAAAGGATTAAAAGGAGAAAGATACTTCATGTTACTCATAGATGATTACTCAATAATGACATGGATAACCTTTTTGAAGGATAAATATTAAGAATTTCAGATATTTAAAATCTTTAGATCTATGGTTGAGAAATAAATTGGATGAAGAATTAAATGCTTAAGATCTGATAAAGGTTGAGAATTCACCTCAAATGAGATTATTGCATATTGTGAGACATGGTATTGAAAGGGAATATTTGATAGCAAGGAATCCATAGAAAAATGTTGTTGAAAGAAAGAATAGACCAATCAAAGAAATGGCTAGAATAATGCTAAATGAAGGTAAGTTACCTGATGTCTACTATAGAGAAGTAGTACATATCATAGTATATACTGTGAATAGAGTTTAGCTATGGGTAAACAATGAGAAGACTCATGAATTATTGAATGGTAGACCTACATCTATTAAATAATTCAAAGTATTTGGTAGTAAATGTTACATTAGAATAAATGAAGACAATTTGAGAAGATTTTATTCAAGATGTGAAAGGAATATTTCTTGGATATTCCACTCAAAGAAAAGCCTATAAATGTTACAATAAGAAGCTACAAAGAATTGTGGAAAGTATAAATGTCAAGGTTGATGAAAAAATGAAACATGTTAAACCTAATAAAGATATTTGTGAAGATAAATTAAGATTTGAAGAAGAAATAGTTGATGAAGAATCAAAAGATGAAAATCAAAAGGCACTTGCAAGATATGTTCAAAAGGACCATCTTGCAAATCAAATTATATGAAACAAATAAGAAAGTGTTCCAACAAGGAGAAGTTTTGCAAAGAACAAAGAGCAAGTTAATTTATCTTTAATGTCATAAATTTAGCCTAAAAGCTATGATGAAGCTAGTAAAGATGAGAATTGGATAAAATCCATGGAAGAAGAGTTGAGCCAAATTGCGAAGAACAAAACTTGGGAATTAGTTCCAAGACCCCCACGAAAGAATGTAATAGGCACAAAATGGGTCTTCAGAAATAATCTTAATGAAGATGGAGCTATTGTAAGGAATAAAGCTATATTAGTGTGCAAAGGGTATATGCACAAGTGGAAGGTATAGACTTTGAGGAAATATTTGCACCCGTTGCTAGATTGGAAGCCATACGAATGTTTCTTGAATTCTTTTTTTATAGAGTATTTAAGGTCTATCAAATGGATGTGAAGTCTACTATCTTAAATGGGAGCCTAGAAGAAGAAGTCTACACAGAGCAACCTAAAGGTTTTCAACTTTCAGTAGAAGATAATTATGTTTGCAAACTAAAGAAAGCTTTGTATGGTCTAAAATAGGCACCTAGAGCTTGGTATTCAAGAATAGATCAGTACTTGCAACTACAAGGATTCAACAAAGGATGTACATATAGTAATTTGTACTTTAAATTAAAAGGTGATCATATACTAATTTTTTTTGTTTATGTAGATAACATCATTTATGGTGGTAGAAAAAATAAAATGTGCAAAGAGTTTGCTACTCAAATACAAGATGAATTTGAGATACCTATGCTTGGAGAACTTTCATTTTTCCTTGGAGATAAATAGAACAGGTTGATGAAGGGATATTCATATCTAAAAATATGTATCCTAAGGAAATGCGCAAGAAGTTTGGAATGGAAGATAGCAAGCTATTTGGCACTCCAGTGATAACTAGATGCAAGTTGAGCAAGACAAATGAATCTCCTGATGTAAATCAAACTATGTATAAATTAATGATAGGTAGTTTTTTATACCTAACGACATCAAAACTTGACATTATGAATGTAGTATGCATGGTTGCAAGATTCCAAGCTACTCCAATAGAGTAACATGTCAATGCAGTGAAAATAATTTTTAGATATATCAAGAGTACAATTGACTATGGACTGTGGTAATCCCAAAGGTGAAGATTTCACTTAGCAACATATATAGATGTTGATTGGGCTAGAAGTGTGGATGACAGAAGAAGCAATAATGGTGGTGTATTTTTCCTTGTAAAAAACCTTGTTTCATGGTTGAGTAAAAAGAAAGAGTTAGTTACACTTTCTAAAATAGAAGAAGAGTATGTGGCACTAGTGGCATGTTGTACTGAGGTTCTATGGATGAAACAAACACTCAAAGACATCAAGGTAGAGTACAAAGATCCTATCTCTATTATTTGTGACAATTAAAGTGCTATTAATATATCAAAGAATCTAGTGATGCATTCCAAAACTAAACATATTTCAATCAAATATCACTTTTAAAGAGAAAACGTAGCAGATCAAGAAGTCACAATGGAATATGTTCCAACTAAGGAACAAGTTGCTAACATATTCACCAAAAATCTTCCCAAAGAGAAATTTGAGTACATAATACATAAATTGGGAGTAATTTCTCCCAAATTACATCACTAACAATAGTGTTTGGACATTAGTATAGGGGGATATTCATAGAAATTTTATTCATCCCTAGAAGGGAAGAGAGAAGTCAAGTCAAGTATGCATGATTTTACAAATTTCAAACAATGATGGTTGCCAATTGGACACACACTTTCTCTTTGCATAGAATGTCAAAGGGGGAGAACATCAATGGAAGCTAGGTGTCCAGAAAGTGTTCCTTTGTCAAATTGATGACAAAGAGGGAGAAATTGAGAAAAATGCTTTGAGTTTACAATTTTTGGGAGAAAGTTGTAACAAATGCTCCTTTTTTATTATCAAAAGTAGAGATATGTCTAAGTGGGAGTTATGACTACAAATAATCATATGGTTGTTGTGTTGAAAGTGTGAACCCCTACTTTGATACCTACATAAATAAGGCAAACAAACATAATATTAGATCATTATGCAAGTTAAAACAAGGATTCCCCATGAAATCCATTTACAAAACTTAAAATAGGAAAAATGAAGAAAAGATGAACAAAGAAAGCAATGAAATCCTAATTAAGTATGCAAACTCTTGATCCCCTGGGGGAGTTGGTGCCAATTGATATGTCGTAATTAGCCCTTTCCCAACTCCTTTGTAAGCTTGATGATTTGATCCACTTGATGGTTGAATTCTTGCATAACTTGGCCAAGAACTTGATAAAAAGAGATGAGAAGGCTATGCTTGAAGATGGATTTAAGTATAATAAGTTTACTCAAATTGTGGGTCTTAGAATGGGAGGAAGAGTCTCTCATTTATAGATTTCAATCTTGGAAGAATGAGTGAAAATAAGCAATGTGGGATAAAAGATAATCCAATGGCATTGTGTCATTTGTCCACATGTGATTGGAGGAGGAATGAGCACATTTTGGTCAATGTGCATGATAAATGCCATTGGATTCAAATTTGAAATTTGAATGTGACATGTGAGAGGGAAAGAGAAATGGAGTTAATGCCACTTGGCTCAATGCACAAGGACATGTAAGAGACCTTAAATGCCTTGTTGGAAGGACTAAGTCCACTTGGCCTTTTTGAATTCAAATGAGGGAATATTCCATTTTGATGCTTTGTGAGGGAAAATAGATGAATTAATAAATCAAAGTATTTGATTTATTGTGCAAGTTGCATTCTCTAGAGAATTTTAATAACTTAATCATGGTTTTGATTAATTTAATGGAGAATTAGGTGATGTGACAATTTAGACTTAGATTTATGAATTGATTTAAGTCAAGAATTGAAAGGAAATGATTAATTAAATAAATGATTTGATTTATTTAACCAAGAAGGAATATGTTAGATTAAATCAAACAAGGTTTAATTTATTTAATTTAATAAGAGGACTTTAGAGATTTTAATCAAATAAAATGATTTATATAATAAAACATGGATGTAAGGTTAATTAAATTAAATTAAATTGATTAATTTGATTACTGGAGGAGGAAGACTTAATTAAATGAATAATGATTCATTAAATTAAGAAACAAAATATGATGAAATGTTGAGAGTATGATTCCAGAGGAAATGGTGTTAGTAAATCAGGATCTAGTGCATGTATATTTTACGTGTCTGCATTTTGCCCCTCTTTGAAGCAATGTACTTGTTGCATTGATTCAAATAATAAACTGATGTGATCAAATTCCAAAATTTCTCGATTTTTCAGATGCCCCACTGTTGCCTCAACAAAATGATTATGTTGGTATACTGCCGCCTCGAGAGATCGAGCGGAAATGTACAATTTTTCGATTGAGATTGCGATAAAATGCGAGAGGAGTGGTTCTATTGATCTAAGGACAAAAGATAATTCTTTGATGTAGACAATTCTAAAGATGTATATACAGTCATCGGCCATGGGTCACCTCATGTATATTTTGATACAACACACCGATTTTAGATAGAAATGCTAGTAAAGATAGAAGAATAAGAAAAATAAGATGGATGGAAGGAGGATCCACACAAGCTCACATTATTTACGATTATGATGATGATGATGTATTGCTTACTAGGAGTTGGGATTTTCAAAGGGCCAATTACTTTATGTTTGATAACACACATAGGTACGATACATCAAGGTATAAAGGATCAGGATGGCATTGTACCTATTGTGATAGACTTTTACTCATCAATCAGATAGGAGTATTCTTGTTCACACTTGACATATGGAAACCTTTCTAGGACGGACCTAACAAAGCAAGTATGCGCCAAGTTATTTTACAAGAATATCCAACAAGCATAGCAGATTAAAAAGATAATGTTCGTTGCCTCATTCCTTTCTCTCTAAACCTGTTTTGTTTAGGTATCATCAAGAGGTCCTTGGAATGAGCACAAAATAAGATAAGTCCATAAAAGACCAAATAAAGCAAACCAAACAAGCTAATGTTCTTCATACCGCTAGCCAAGACTAACTACTATGGGGTACCTGATGCTTATGTACATTGTAGGAAAGCTTCATCCTAGGACATGTTGTGATCAGGGTTTTGGTGGGACTGATTGGATGATAAGCTATTGATACTCTGAGGTAACCAACTTGCTTGCTTACTGACTTAGGCTTTCGAGACTCTGACGATTAGGTGTTCACTTTTAAACCTGCTAGACTTGCTTCTGACTGACTTACCAAAGGATGAAAGTGATGATTGATTTTATTATGAGTGATGAAAAATCACTGGTGAGAACGAGATGAAATGGATGCACCATTTTGGGTTTTTCAGATATTTTGAGGCTATTTTTGGTATTTTCAGATTTTACGACGAAAGGACTAACTTAAAGACCTATCCTAGGGGTCTCAGGAGATTATCCATAGACTAGCCTTGCCTACGTAATATACGCAAAGACCACGTAGTTTGACTGATGATGAACTTGACTCAATGATGAGATGGACAAACGAATTGCCCTTTTATTGCTTAAAGGACTGACCTAAGATGCAGACTAGATGGGCAAACGGATTGCCAATGCGATAGACGCCTAAAGGACTGACCCTAATTGTCTCAGGGGATGATCAAAGATCAACCTTGCCTATGTTCAAGATCAGAGACGACGTAGTTCGACAAAATGACTCTATTTTCTTGATTTTTTCAGATTTTCGACATGTTTTGGATTTTGAATGATTTGGATGTTTTTGGATTTTTGATGAATTTTTTATTTTTGCATGATTTTGATGATTTGAATATGGATATGCATGATGATATCAGTGCTCTGTTTTGAGATTTTTCTAAAAACCAAGCTTAAGGTTGATTGATCTGATTGATGGATTGATAGTTTGACTAAGTGTGTTAAGTCAAACCAAAGTGATAATGCACTTGTAAAATCTAGGAAGTTGTGTTATCCTAGAGTAAACCTGTACAAAAGAGGATGGTTTGACTAAGTGTGTTAAGTCAAACAAGTTGATGATGGATTGGATAACTTCACTAAGTGTGTTAAGTCAAATAAGATGATAATGCACTTGTAAATTCTAGGAAGGTGTGCTATCCTAGAGTAAACTCGTGCACAAGATGATAGTTTGACTAAGTGTGTTAAGTCAAACAAGGTGATAATTGATTGGATTTGATTGATCAAGATTTGATGAAGCTTGATTTGGAACAAAATAGCTTTGAATGATTTAATGTGACGCTAACGTGCAGTTAGATGCAACTGATATTTATTGTTCATATTGATGTTTGACGAAAGATAAAGCTCGATAAGGAATGTCGTCTTGCTGTCAAAATATGCCGTGGGCTAGGGATTTGGTTTTTTTGGCTCACAAATACTTTGACCAATCTGATTTCATGTTTTCCAATGTTCGGATCACCACATAAGTTGGATGATATATATCAAGATTTATTTCTGAAGCAAGATGCAAATATCTGCCCCTAGTGTCTAGCAGTATATGGAATGCCATAGGTAGATGCTTGGATAGGTGTGTGGATGGATGGATATGGTAAGCATGCAAAGGATGCCAAGGATCATCTAGTGATAAGATAAGGTGTTTGAACAGAGGATGCTCATTTGGATAATGCTTCAAAGCTCAAATAACATTGGGTAAGAAGGGATCAATGAAAACGGCCCATGTCAAGATGTCTACCATAAGCAAGTATAAAGTGTGGACCAAAATTTTCCAAGATCAAGATAACTTGGAGTATGGATGCAGATGGATAAAAATGGATTGGATAAATGGTTCATGGATGAATGGACTGAATGTTGGATTTATTATGGATGTGATAAGATGCTTCCTCCTGAAATGGCGCACGTAGATGCTCGATTCTATGCATGACACCTGTTTGCTAGGTTTTCATCATGGTACCTATCCAAAGTGCCACTGAAGCGGTTTTCACTAGAGGATGATTTTTTTCTTTACTATTTTCATTCCTTTTTTTTATTTTTTGGATTTTTATATTTTTTGATTTTTTTGTATTTTTTGAGAGATTTTAAGCTGATCTTGAACCACCTGGTGGTGCTGATGTAGATGCTTCTATTATAATGTGCCATCGGTATCCTGTTTGAAGAAGTTGCTTTGCTAAGATACATGCACTTGTATTAAACTTATGAGATCCTTGATCTGTTTTGCTGATACCGGAGTTAACTCTATCTCTATGCACACATCACAATAGAGTGCCTTCTGCATCCTTATGATGAAGGGTTGTTGCCAATACATGGTCAATGTGAGAATTGGATCTCATGCGTGGAGGTGTGGATGGAGTGTATTTAGGATTAAAATATGGATTGGTTGATAGTTTGGAACCTTTGACTCTCCAAACTTGGGAAGATGAGCAATAATGGGTGGATATAGAGGTGTGCATAGAATAAGGACCAACTACTTGATACACTTTGTATGTTGCTTGAGAAGCTTCCTTTTTCCTTTGTGGAAATCTTTGATGGATATTTTTCCCTTTTTTATTTTTCCCCATAGTTTCTTTGACTAATGGAGTTTGATAGGGATAATCTTTCTTTGTATTTTTTGGTATCCATATGTATTTGATTTGTCCTTCGTGCTTCTTATCTTCTTTATTTGATTCAAATATTCCTTTTGATGTTGGTCCCAATTTTTGGATGGGGTGATGGGTGGATGAAGATTCATGACATGGTGGGTTGTAGTATTGGCATCGGTTTCATCATAAGGATCTTTCGTGCTCCCTATGTTGACGTTTTCTTGAGACGAAGTATCCCAGATATGCTTATATCCCTTGATTGTTGAATAACCAATGCCTTGATGCTTAGGATTACCAAAAATCTATACTAGTTCTAGGATACCCTATTCATGTAGGCCTAATCCTCTACCTTGATAATTCATCTGCTGAAACATTTTATTTGCAAAAGGATATGATTTTCCTTGGAAACAAGGTGCTACTCCTTCTCTGCTCCGTGGCGGATCTTCAAAGGTCATAGCTCTTTCATTGATAAGATGATTTTCCCTTACAAAGGTGAGTGATCCAAGCTTATAAGTGATAGGATCCTCCATATGTGGGATGAATTATTGATTGGTATCTTTAGCTTGATCTTGTGAGATATCAGATTGTAGTGCTTCTTCAAGAAGTGTTGATGCTTCATTGTCCTTGTAAAATTCTTCCTCATGATTCATTCTTGATATGCTTTCACATGATGTTTCTAATTCACAACTTCTATACAAGCCTTCTTCATGACACATTTTAGACATGTCTCTAGATTTCTCTATATCTTGATCATGTGCACAAATATTAAGAGTAGGAGACTCTTGTTCCTTGGTAATGATGTCAAGAGTATGAGACTCTTGTTTTGAATGAAGATCATCTACATGTCCATCCAAAGAAAGCATCTCATGGGTAGAAGGAGGGGTATGTGCTATATGGATATGATCATTATTTGTGACATCTTGTAGGAGAGTGGCCATCACCTCATTGTAGTATCTTGCATATAAAAATTCTTGATCTTGATTAATGTCGAAATTGCTTTCAACATGCTTTGGATCAAGTTCTTGACATGGGTCAATTTCAAAGGATGGATTGCTTTCAAAGGGTTCCTAGACATCATCATAAGGCATTGGAAGTGGCTCAATATCCTCTTGATCTTTGAGTGGACTTGGATCAAATGGTGTGTTGAGAATGTCTTCAATATCTATAACCATGAGGTCAAAGGAGAAGTCGCAATGGAATATGTTCCAACTACAGAACAAGTTGCTAACATATTCACAAAAAAACTTCCCAAAGAGAAATTTTAGTACATAATACATAAATTGGGAGTAATTTATCCCAAATTACATCACTAAAAATAGTGTTTGGACATTAGTACAGGGGGATATTCATAGAAATTTTATTCATCCCTAGAAGGGAAGAGAGAAGTCAAGTCAAGTATGCATGATTTTACAAATTACTAATGATGATGGTTGCTAATTGGACACACTCTTTCTCTTTGCATAGAATGTCAAAGGGGGAGAACATCAATGGAAGCTAGGTGTCCAGAAAGTGTTCCTTTGTCAAATTGATGACAAAGAGGGAGAAATTGAGAAAAATGCTTTGAGTTTGCAATTTTTGGGAGAAAGTTGTAACAAATGCTCCTTTTTTATTATCAAAAGTAGAGATATGTCTAAGGGGGAGTTATGACTACAAATAATCATATGGTTGTTGTGTTGAAAGTGTGAACCCCTACTTTGATACTTGCATAAATAAGGCAAACAAACACAATATTAGATCATTATGCAAGGTAAAACAAGGATTCCCCATGAAATCCATTTACAAAACTTAAAATAGGAAAAACGAAGAAAAGATGAACAAAGAAAGCAATGAAATCCTAATTAAGTATGCAAAATCTTGATCCCATGGGGGAGTTGGTGCCAATTGATATGTCGTAATTAGCCCTTTCCCAACTCCTTTGTAAGCTTGATGATTTGATCCACTTGATGGTTGAATTCCTACATAACCTAGCTAAGAACTTGATAAAAAGAGATGAGAAGGCTATGCTTGAAGATGGATTTGAGTATAATAAGTTTACTCAAATTGTGGATCTTAGAATGAGAGGAAGAGTCTCTCATTTATAGATTTCAATCTTGGAAGAATGAGTGAAAATAAGCAATGTGGGATAAAAGATAATCCAATGGCATTGTGCCACTTGTCCACATGTGATTAGAGGAGGAATGAGCACATTTTGGTCAATGTGCATGATAAATGCCATTGGATTCAAATTTGAAATTTGAATGTGACATGTGAGAGGGAAAGAGAAATGGAGTTAATGTCACTTGGCTCAATGCACAAGGACATGTAAGAGGCCTTAAATGCCTTGTTGGAAGGACTAAGTCCACTTGGCCTTTTTGAATTCAAATGAGGGAATATTCCCTTTTGATGCTTTGTGAGGGAAAATAGATGAATTAATAAATCAAAGTATTTGATTTATTGTGCAAGTTGCATTCTGTAGAGAATTTTAATGAAAGGGATTAACTTAATCATGGTTTTGATTAATTTAATAGAGAATTAGATGTTGTGACAATTTAGACTTAGATTTATGAATTGATTTAAGTCAAGAATTGAGAGGAAATGATTAATTAAATAAATTATTTGATTTATTTAACCAAGAAGGAATATGTTAGATTAAATCAAGTAAGGTTAAATTTATTTAATTTAATAAGAGGACTTTAGAGATTTTAATCAAATAAAATGATTTATTTAATTAAACATGGATGTAAAGTTAATTAAATTAAATTGATTAATTTAATTACTGGAGGAGGAAGAATTAATTAAATGAATAATGATTCATTAAGTTAAGAGACAAAATATGATGAAATGCTGAGAGTATGATTCCAGAGGAAATGGTGTTAGTAAATCAGGATCTAGTGCATGTATATTTTACGTGTCTACAGAAAGGTTGATGGCATGGTTCATGATGATATATGAGTGTTCAGTTGGTACTCTTAGTACATAAAAATTTATATAAAATTGGTACAAAGAATTTAAGTTTTATCATCAATGCCAAAGGGGGAGATTGTTGGCTTAATATTTTCATTGATGTCAAAAGGAAATTGATATGATGTCAAAGGATGAGTCCATTGATATCTTGCATGCCACTGAAATTTAGAGGATAATTCTTAAGAAGAATGGTGAAGAATAATGGAAAGAAGAGCATGTTTTGAAAATGTTGCAAAGTTGCTCAATATGTTGCAATATTTTTATGTTATTATAAAGGTAATTTTTAGAGGTTTTTAGAGAAAATAGATAGTGGATCTGATGTGGGTTTTTCAAGAGAATTCCATTGGTATAGTCCACTTGATTAGAAGATGATAAATATGCTCAAAAATTAATTATATTTATTCTCTTGCATATTTATGGTTTAGTAGCAAAAACCATAGGTCTCAATAATGGTTCCTTCATAGATTTTATGTTTGAGTGTGTTTGGAATGATAGATGGTAGTGTCCCACTACTTCGCAAGAGCATAGTGGGTCCTCTATTTCAAATTAGTGATGGAGTGATAAGAGGACATGTGTTCGAAATGATAGATGGAAATGCCCCAATACCTCGCAAGAGCATGGTGGGTCCTCTATTTTAAATCAATGATGGTGCAGGATATCAAAATGTGCTCATGGAGATATAATAGTGGGTGTTGAATACTAAAGATCATATGGTGATCACTATATCGTAAAAGACATGGTGGGTATAAATGTGACAACAATGATGGTGTGAGATGTTGACACATGTATATAGAGATATAATGATGGATTTTGAAGATTGAAGATCAGACAGTGATCATTATATCCTAGAAGACATGGTGGGTCTAAGTGCAAGAACATTGATGGTGTGGAATATCAACATGTGTCTAAATCGACAGGTGGCAATCAACCATTGAATTGCATAGCTTCTATACATCACACTTATCATTCCTTTAGTGTAAATAAAGTTGTGCTAAGAATAAGGCATGTGATAAAGATTGATGATATATATTTAAATGAAATCTAATCAAACGATTATGTTTTAAAGTTGAAGCTTATCAATGAGGACTGTCAGATAATGGCACAAAGAAAAATATCAAAGACCAACATTCAAATTTGTAACATCACAATGCTAGGTGATGGTTTGAATGGTCAAGTAGTGGAACTTGACACAGAGGAAGAAATATGATATGCCATGACAGCTAAAAGATGAAGTTTGATTGGTTAAGTAATATCATGGATATACGGATGGTGATAAAGATCAGATTTAGTTCAACTATGAAGAACTTGTGTAGAACAAACATTTATTATGCATTATACCTATGTATCAAAGCTAGGGTTAGGGATTTTATATAAAGTAGAAAAGCGGTGGAATAGAGCATATAAAATGAAGAACTAACATTCAAAAATAACCTTCTTGAAAACACAAAGAGTTACACACACTCAAAGATATACAAAGTAACAAGATTATGAAGTGTGTATGCAACTCAAATGAATGAAAAAAATGTTGAGCAAAACTGAAGAAAAGTAAGAGAAGAGAGAGGGATAAGTTGTTGAGATTGCAGTAGTAACAAAGATAGAAGAAGTGTTCTTGTAGCAGTAGAGAATATAGGTTATTTTGAAAGTAAAAACAAGTAAAATTTCTTTATGTATAGTTTTAGATTAGACTTGAAATAGAGAATTTGATCGATTTGAATCACTTATGTAATTTAGAGTTGTAGCTCCTTTTTGTCTAATTGGTTGGTTTCATCGGATTGCTAAGTTGGTACTCAGTTAGGGGTTTGGTGTCTCCTTAGAGTTGGCACTCTTAAGTTAGGGGATTGGTGTCTCCTTAGGGTTGGTGCCCTTAAAATTTGTAACCAATAAGGTTTTTATTGTGAGGTTGGATTTGAGCATTAGACTTAAGCATCTATTCTCACTGTGGTTTTTCTCATACTAGGTTTTCCATGTACATTTGGTGTTATGCGAATTTGTGTGTGATTGTTCTCTCTGCATAATCTCCTAATTTGGTTTAAAGAAAAGGAATAGTTTTATTAACTCTATCGATTTACCCCGCATCTCAATAGATAGTTTTGTTACAACGTTGTCTCCCTAAGAATAGAGTGTTCAAAGTTGTTGTTTGTGTGAGGTTTTCAATTGTAAAATGGCACACTCAAAAAACACTTAGAAGAAAAAGTGGTTGTTGAATCTAGACTAAAAAAGGGTATGGCTTGAGGCCCAATGGCTTTATGGGTTTAGCAAAATTTAAGACACTCTTAAGACAAGCACAACCTATTTATTCAAGAGCTGATAACTAGAGATTTGATGACACATGCTCTATGGAATGGTCACACCTCTCTTTCCTCGGGAGGCTAAGAATACCAACCCAAATATCTCTATCTCCACTCAATGGAGTTAGTGGTGAGTATCTTCAGGCATGATAGTATACCCTGCACTATACTAAGCAATGATTGAAAGGTTCATAGGCTTCTAAAAAATAAAGTTTTCTAGTGGGGGATTGTCATGAACAAAGAGTTTGTCTATAATAGCCTGAGAACTAGGAGGCCCACTCCCACTCTCATCACCATCAAGTCTCGATGGACTGAGGGTCTCATGGCTTGGCTTCGAATGAAACTAGCCACTCCTTGGGGTACAACTTTCATTCTCCCCCCTTTGATATAACCTATTGAGAAATGTGCTTGAGGTCAAACTTTGGGGTGATGAAATTCCTAGATAGTCCTCCTAATTAAAAAAAAAAAAGGAGACTAATTTATATTTCTCATTACCCAAGATTGCACAAGTGCACAAGGGGAAAGGATATGTACACATTAGCTAAGGTAAACACACAATGTGCAAGCGCACAAGACACAAAAAATGGTTATTTTTAACCCAACTAATCTAAGTGTGAACTAATCTAAAATATCAAAAGAAATAATTTTTCAAGCTTGATTCTTTGACAAACATACCTAAAACAAACTAATTAGTAGTGTATGTAATGCCTTTGTCAACTTCCCACAAAGCCACTTTCGTTAGAAGTTTTATTTTTTGTAGATTTGACCCTCAAAAAGGTGTTGCACCAAATGATTAGTAAAAACACCTAAAAAAATATTCAAATAAAAAAACCAAGAACACCATTAATTTTTTTTAAACAAAATTTATAAAAATAAATAAAAACAAGTTTGTGTTCTTATTTGAAGTTTAAAATTTAAAACATTCAATATAACATGATTATACCTGATTTCTGATTTATGATCTAAAGAAAAGATCCAATCCACAACATGCATATTAGAAGAATCTTTCCAATGCTTTCCAAAAATTGAAAATCCAATTAGTAGTTTGAAAGTCACGTTTGTTTTACTATAGGTTAGTATTTTCAAAAATTGTGAAAAAAAGAAGTAAGCACTCTCAACAAATAATTCAGCTTCTATGAATTGATTTTCTAACAAAAAATTGAAACCGCATTCATCATTAACATATTTTAAAAATATGCATAAATAAAAAATGTAGTCAAAAAGTGCATATCCGTACAATGTACAGATTAAATAAGAAAGCACCTCGAAATCACTTTTTTTAAGTTTAAAAAGCAACTTTTCACCAAAATATGGAGTATAATATATGAAAATTTATGGAACAACTCTTTCAAATGCAATTGTGATGTCCATTTATCCTCAAAAAACCTCTAAAAATTCTTATTTTCATATCCTCTTGAAAGTATTGATAAGCTGCAAGACATAATCATAAACTTCCACACAAGAAGGTTAGGGAAAAAAATATTCTTCACATCAGGTTCACCAATTTATAAGATCATAAATTAGAAATAAATGCATAAATAATTAAATGGAAACCACATAAACCATTATATTTAAACAAATGATTCTAATCTACCAATGACTTGTATGAAAAATAATGCAAGAAGTATGAAACTTAAATAAATATTATACCTTCTCACATCAATATCATTTTACCTTCATTCATCTTCTTGATTTTGTTTGGTTTCTCTCAGATATCTAGTGTGCACACCTACAATAAGCTCAAGAAGGTTGAATGACAACAAAATATCAAATAATGTGGTTAGCCTTCGAATGAGAAAGATGGTTGCATTTATAGAAGATTTGGATATAAAAGCGACGATCAAGATTGAAAGGAAGAATCGATGGATGAGATTATGAGAAAGAATGGGAAAATTTCCATTTTAATTGAAGAAGAGATAATAATGAAATATCTATAATAAATGGTGAAAATTGGTGCATAAGAAATTTCTGATTTCATGCTTTGTTGACTGAAGATTTTTCCAAGATGGAGGAAAATTGAAGAATTAGAAAAGATTTAGATTCTAAAATTGAAGAAAGATGAAAGTAGAAAAATGAAAAGATTCGAGGATAATAATTAATTAAAATAATTAATTATTATTGCATTTGCAAATGAGCTAGATAAATAAAATAAATAATTTCATTTATTTAGGAAGAAAGATGAATGTATAAAAGGTGGAAAGATTGAAAAAAGAAGGTAAGTTTAATAAATAAATGAAATTTATTTATTTGCACTCACATGAATATATATTTTTGATACACAAGATAGTTTTGTATTGATAAAGCAAGGGCATACAAGCATTTATGATGCAAAAGACTCAAAATGCAATTTATTTTTGCCAAACTATACCAACCCCAGACCAACCAAGAACCCCAATCAACCAACAAAACATTGCCACCACACTTTATGCCATTGATAACATGCTTTACATAAAACCACTACTTGAAGACACATTGCCACTATACTATTAAAATTCATTTCTTAAACCATATAACAAAATCTTGAAAACAAGATAAACCAGACCCTTAACCAGCTTGACCACCACCACGGAATCCATTTGCACAAGCAAAATCTCTAAAATCTAGAACCAAATGTCCACACTATGATTGTAGAAGCTTGAAAGTGATGCAGGGGCATCCAGAAGATTCAAAGAACATTCAGTTACAAAGGTTGTCAGTGGTGTAGTGAAGTTTAGTATGATGGCTAGCTCAGTATATTGAGGATGAGAAGTCGCAGATTAAAGGGTTTGTTGACAAGTATATCTAGTTTATCCATCATAATTTTCAGAGGTTAGCATGAATATTTGATGAATTTATGAGTATCTATGTTCTAACAATTGTTCGGTTGCTTAAGTTGGTGTTCCTAAAGCAAGTTGATGTGATTCTAGTGATCTAAGTTGTTGTGGATGCTTCAGTGATGATTCATGGATATTTCCATATTGTGATCTATCTGTGTTGTCAGTTCGCATCGATTATTGTGCTTGCGATTGGTGATTTTCCTTCTAGGAGTTCATGTTTTCATGTTTTTGGCCAACAGGTTGATTGTAGCATGTTGTGGATATTCAAGGCTAATTTTTTGAGGTGTTTCATGTTTGAGGCATGTTATTTTGGGTCCCTACTATGTTTGGGACGAAATTGGTTGATTCGTATTGATAATTGCTCATTGACTTGGGCTGACAGTTTGTAAACATTTTATATTTTGTTGAGCCGACATGTAGTTGATGTTATCCTTAGATGCAGATATATAAGACCAATTTTTTTGAGGAGATTCATAATGAAGAAGGACGAAGGAAGGAATATGTGCAAGATGTGTGAGTTTTGTGAGCAAATAATGTTCTAATATTTTGAAGGCATAATAAAGTGCGAAGAACAATAGTCATGAAGCATGGTGATGAGATTTTTTGATTCGACAAAATCACACAAGCAAAAAAATCATGGAGTAGAAGGAAGAAGTGATGGAAGAAAATTATTATGACTTGTTTGTAATTCCTGGGCTATGGCCTAGCATCTGTAAAGCTCGAGTGGCATATGTGATGTGTTTTGAGATCATAATATAATAAGGAGTGAACTTTGAAGGCTGGGTTTTTCCCAGGATAATTCTTGTTTCATGTGTTCTTGCATATTTTTTATCTTTGTGTTGATTATCTATTAGCTTCCATTGCATATCAATAAGATCTAGGTGTTAGTTTTGCTAAGTTGTGAGGTTGGACAGTCCCTCACCGGACCCTCCTACCTAGGAGTGTGTCAATTGGTATTAGAGCTGGTTTTGAATTTAGCAGAGTAGGTTGTGAATCTATTGTAGAATGGGGAAGATTGGGAAAAGGACAAAGAAGGAAAAATAAAACCTAATATGTGAAAGAGATACTTTGGAGGAAGAATTGTGCAAAATTAGGAAGTATAATTCAGAATTGATGGAGAGGATGAAAGAACTAGAAGAAGACAAGTATGATGCTCTTGAAGAAGAATTGAAAAATGTAAGAAGGAGAAATGAAGAATTGGAAGTAGAGCTGGATAAGTTTGAGGATATTGAAAATGAAATGGAAGAAGGATTCAATTGTTTAAGTTGGAGGAGAGGAGCAGAGATCTAGAGGAAAGTTTGAAAGAGCTAAACAAGGAGAATAGTTTACAGAAGAGGGAAATATCTGACTTGAAGGAATATGCTAACCGGTTGGAGAAGGAGAATGAGAATCTAATATCAAAACCTGAAGTGTGTGATGTTTCTTATGATACTAATGATTTGTGTGATGTTGCATAAACTTCTTTATAAAATGGGATTGAAGATGAAGGTGTGACTAAGCCTATAATTTTTGGAGATGTTATTGGTTTAAAAATCATGCAGAGAATCGAATATGAAGGAAAAGGATTGGGAAAGCATCAACAAGGAATGATATAGCCTATTGCACTGGTAAGAAGAGAAAGAAGTGAAGGCCTTGGATACAACAGAGGTAAGGATGTTGTTACAAGCTCAAAAAATCTGAATCAGAGAAGAAAAAGTATGTATTGTTCACATTGTAATAGGCATCGACATGAAAAGCAATTGTGTTGGGATCTATATCCTTGTAAGTTTTGTGGACTAAGGAATCATTTTGAGAAGATGTGCTGGAATAAAATAAGAGGGAGAAATCCAAGGACAGGTTGTATACAGATGAATTATGGATGGATTCATGGATCAAAATGGAAGTATGTTGCTCATAAGTTCAGAAAGTTTTACAAATTCAAGCATTAATGTGTTGAGGGAAAGGATGGATCAAGATACAAATAAATAATACCTTATGCAGATCAAAACAAGGACAGTTATTCAAACTATAGAGGGAGAAGTGACAGGAGTCATAATAATTATCACAATGAAGGGTACTAGAGGAGTGAAAGAGGATTTTCTAGAGAAGGAACATGTTCTCAAGTTTGGAGGAAGAAAGAATCAAGTACTAAATGTCATCAAGAACCTAATACCAAAGAAGATAATCAAAGAGAATCAATAAAGGATGTTGAGATAGTTTTTGTGGATGAAGATGAACCTATTGATACCAAATTAATTTATCCAAAGGAAGGGGAACCTTTGGAAGAATCAGATTGGATAGTGGAACTTGAAGAAGCAATGATCTTAAGGAGACCTTTGAAGATAGTGAACCAGTGTAAAGCACAACCGGAAAGAGGAGTCTGCATTTTAGAGAAAGAGGAAGTGATAGAAGGAGAAAATCTATAGAGAATAGTATAGGAACAATATATGTAGAGAAGAAAATATTTTTTGAGGTGTGCATAGGAAATGCAGTGATCAGGAAGTGTTGCAAAGGAAATTTAGCAATGATATTGATGAGTCAAGGAAGTCATATGATTATCTTGGAGGATGCAAGTATGTATTAAATTTTAATTGATTTAAGCAAACAAAGAAGAACCTGAGGAAACTTGCAGGGTGGGCTTTCTTAGACCATCGACCAGTGAGGCAGTGCAAGGCCTATAAGTAGAGCACCAAACTTAGAAGAACTTGAGGCAGTTTTGTAGGGTGGACTTGAACAAACCATTGACCTTGAGGAAGTTTTAAGTACTTTTTACCTTTAATTGATTGAAGTAGACATTGATCTTGAGGAAATTTTTTGAGAAGGCTTGCTTAGACTGCTAACCATTGAGGCAGTGCAAGACTTGCAAATTGATCGTCGAATCCAAATTACACTTGAGGTAGTTTTGCAAGGTAGACTTGAATAGATCATCGACCGTGAGGCAGTTGCAAGTACCTATGAATAGATCACCAAACCAATTCAAATAGACAATATTTATTTTGACATAAATTAGCCCAAAGTGAAGAGGCTCACTTTTCAAATAACCCCGAGAGTCTAATGTAGGGGCATCTGAAAGATTCAAAGAAACTTCAGTTACAAAGGTTGTCAGTGATGCAGTAAAGTTCAGTATGATGGCTAGCTCAGTATATTGAGGATGAGAAGTCATAGATTAAAGGTTTCATTAACAAGTATATCTAGTTTATCCATTGGAAGTTTCAGAGGTTTGCATGAAGATTTGATAAAGTTATGAGTATCTGTGTTCTGACAGTTGTTTGGTTTCTTTAGTTGGTGTTCCTGAAGGAAGTTGATGTGATTCTAGTGATCTGAGTTGTTTTGGATGCTTCAGTGGTGATTCATGGATGTTTCCAGATTGTGTTATATCTATGTTGTTAGTTCACATTGATTGTTGTGCTCGTGATTGGCAATTTTCCTTCTAGGAGTTCATGTTTTCATGTTCTTGGCTAACAGGGTGATTGTAGCATGTTGTGGATCTTCGAGGCTAATTGTTTGAGGTGTTTCATGTTCAAGGAAATCTTTTTTGGGTCCCTACTATGTTTGGGCTGACAATGGTTGATTCACATTAATAATTGCTCATTGATTTGTGTTGATAGTTTGTAAACATTTTATATTTTGTTGAGCCAACATGTAGTTAATGTTATCCTTAGATGCATATATATAAGAAAGATTTTTTTGAGGAGATTGACAATGAAGAAGGATGAAGGAATATGTGCAAGATGTGTGACTTTTGTGAGCGAAAAATGTTCTAATCTTTTGAAGGCAGAAATAAAGTGTGAAGAACAGTAGTCATGAAGCATGGTGATGAGATGTTTTGATCCGACAAGATCATAGGAGTAGAAAATGCGTGGAGCAGAAGGGAGAAGTGATGGAAGAAAATTATTATATGAGTTTTTTGTAATTCTCGGGCTACAACCTAGCATCTATAAATCCCAAGTGGCATATGTGATGTGTTTTTGAGATTATAATATAATAAGGAGTGAACTTTGAAGGCTAGGATTTTCCCTTTGAGAGTTTTCCCAGGATAATTCATGTGTCATGTGTTCTTGCATATCTATTATCTTTATGTTGATTATTTGTTAGCTTTCATTGCATATCAATAAGATCTGGGTGTTAATTGTGTTAAGTTGCGAGGTTGGACATTCCCTCACTAGACCCTCCTACCTTGGACTACCTCAGAAATCCTTTAGCAAGTAATCCACCCCCACTGCTGCCCCGTGTCTATGCTCAACCAACACCATGCCATTCATATCCAATAGAAATGGATAGTATTTGATCATCTCCCCCATGATGTGAAGAGAAGCCATATCCCATGGATGGGGAATGCCCATTCTAGGGGACATGACATAGAGAGTTTATTCGATGCCCACCAAAAAGTCAAAAGGGAAGAGATTTTGAAATAATTCCTCGACCTCTGCCTTTTCCATTTTGATCTCCATGATTAAGGTCAGGAACCGTGAAGTAATGCAAGTTCCAACTTTGTAAGATTCAACATCCTCCAAAAAAACCCTTCCAAGAACCATTCTAATTGCCACTAGAATGAGGGAATCATACCTTTTGAGGATGCACTTGAGACATTGGTTAGTGATGACCCCATAAACCACCATTTGTCTTCCCTCGCTCTTCAAGTGGATTGGTGTAGTTTCCCCAATGCTCATCAGGGTTTAAGTTGACATCTGTACCACAAATTTTGACTACTCCCCCATAGTTGCAGTGCCAAAGAGCCAACCCAGATCAAAGATTCACCACAATGCCAAAGATACCACAATATTTTGAACAAATACATTAAAAGAAACCCTTGCCATCAGTAATTATATGGAGATGTGCCCAAATTTTTCTTACGGGTCAGTGCAGGATCATGGGGTCCCAAACTAGGCCCTTAAGTGGCAATAAAATTCAAAAGAGTTAGGAAACTTGGCATAAAAATTTGAATAAGTTATTAACATAATTTGAAAAATATGTAAGAAAAGAATTTAGTTTCTAAGATACTATTTTTTTTTTGGAAAAAGGTAAAACTATTTGGTAAAATATTGAAATTTCAATGTAGTAGTACTAAATTTTTAGGAAAAAATAAAAAGCAAGTGTATGTCTGACCAACCTAAGTACAAGGAAAAATAATATATTTTTTTGAAACTTTCAATATAAGTAGAGGGAACATGCCCATATGTGCTGCATAGTTTTTGTATTTTTTTTGCAAGTAAATAATTAGTTATGAATTTTTTTATTTTTTATTTTTAAATATTAAAACTTGTTTGTCTCACCACCATAACTTGGTCAAAAATTTATGAAATTCAATTTTTATTTTTTTTATCCTATAGTATGGGAAACATAGAATGTGTTGCATTTTTCAGGTTCAAAAAATGTGAAATTGTTTAAGAATTATAGATATTTTTCAATTAGCATATTAAACGGGACTTTAGTCTGAATGTATGTAGAAAATCAATAATAGTTATCTATTTAATTCCAACTAAGGAATATCTTATATTTTTGAAAAGTGACCAATTTTCTCAATAAACCCTTTTCGTTTCACTAAATTTGAATAAAAAAAAGTCATCAACCACTTTTATGTCATATTGCCACTTTTTGGACCCCCATGATCTTGCACTCACCCTTACCATTTAATGCTTGATTATGCATTCCCCATGGGTAACTAGCTTGTATAAGTTGCAAGGATGCCACTTCACTGCCACATATCACCAAATGCAAGCTAGAAGTATCAGTGAAAAGACATGCCAAGATACAAAAGAATATTTTGTAAAACCCTTGATGTAGATATCATTTAATTGTTTCATCCATAATACTGAGACTATTTAGAGGTAATCATTATTCTACCACCTTCCCAACCTATCAATAGTTACATGTTGGCAATGCGACCACTCCCACTCATCACAGAAAGACCAAGTTGGCATTCCATGTCAACCATTATAAATGGAATGAAACTACACCTGTGAGCTTTCCACAACTAATAATGTAGAAAGATGTCCAGCCAACCACCCACATTCTCTTCTTATAGAGTCAAATATCTATTTCTCTAAGATTTATACTATTGGCCCCTTTGTTAGAGAGAATGCTCACCTGATTGTTGCCTTCCCTCAAAATGTGGTTGAACATTACCAAGTCAAAATTGTCCACCAAACTTAGAGTTATGTTCAACTTCGCACCAAGATTCCAATTTATTACCTTCTTGGAATAAAACATATTGATCACTAATGAGGAGTCCCCTTCAATCACCACCTTTCTTAGATTTAATTCTTTGCAATAGTCCATCCCTAGAATTCAATGCTTGAAATTTTTCCATGTTGTTCATCCCCAAGGGTAGGGTTCCACCAATCTCCCTATAGTCCTACCTCTCCAATATCAAACAATATAGTCTACCCTTGAGATGTATGGTTTTCCCCTAGCAGCCCCGTCAAAATTGAGCTTGAACTAGCTGAAATTAGGTGGGGAGCAACAAAAATTTCTTTTCTCCATTCAAGTCGTGGAACCCCCATCGCCACCAAAGGGAGGTGCCAAGAGCCCATGCCAATTTTTCCTCATTTTTCCTTCCCAATTTGTGAAGTTGATTTTCTTGGGGTTCAATTCCTCACTCCTTGAGTTAATTAGTTTAACAACGCTTGCTTTAATATTATTCAATAATGAATTTAATGGCATTTCCTTATACTAGAAGATCCTATTGTTTCTTTCCTTTCAAATTTCCCATATTACAATTGAAGGGCATGCAAACCATAAATTGTTGAACATTGCCTGCTTATGTAATATTTCCCATCCCTTAAGCCAATTTAATAATTTATTCAAGAGGTATGATTGCCACTAAAGCTTGAAGAGTAGCCAATTCTAGCATCTTTGTGCAAATGAGCAATTTAAGAAGAGGTGATCTCTAGAATCTTCATCCTGCTTACACAAAATGCACTTGGAAGGGCCACTGTACCCTAGCTTTGAGAACCTATCAGAAGTTAAGACCCTACCTTGAGTGGCCACCCAAGTGAAGATACCCACCTTCAGAAAGCACTCCTTGTTCCAATGTACATATTGATCAGTAGATTAGGAACCTTGTTTTAAACGTTAGATAGCAATCTATAGCTAAATTTTCTTTGTACTTTCCATTAGATGATGCATTCCACCTAAGAAAATCATGCCCTTATTTGATGCTAATTTTGTGACTATTCACTACCACTTCAAAGGCCTCCATAGACCTAATGTTGAGACCCAAGTTCTAAAGACTCTTCCAATGGTAAATGTGACAACCATGTAGCTCTGAAACCATTAAGTAATCTCTTACCCTATCTCCCCATGCCTATTTTGTTACTATCTTAACTTCCTCTAGGTCTGAAAAATCATCCAACTTTTGATATCCTCCCTAAGAATCCTCCCAAAATAAAGCCATCCTCCCATGTTTTATCTCCTAGGTAAGGTGATTTGTTATTAATTCTCTGCAATTCCTTATAAAATTACAAATTCTTGAGCCACTAGGTAGGGAGTTCGAGGTGAATATTCTATATGGATTGTCATCCAAGTATTTTGACCTCAAAATCTTAACCCACTTAAGCCCCTATTTTGAATGCACAACCTAGACTATTTTTTCTCCCATTGATTTGTTTTGAAGAAGTAGATTTTTCATCCCACACCATTAGCTTCCTTCCTTTCACATTATTTTTTCCAATTAGCTAATGGGAACTTACACTCATTTGAATTTCCTTTCTAAAAATAAAAATCTAATTGAGGGCTTTATTTGCTTCAAGAGAGAGTGGGAGACATGATATCATGAAGGTTGGCAAGGCATCAATGACCGATTTTAACATTGTGAGCCTACCAAGAAATCTAGGGGATCTTCCAAGATTCTAGTGTTTTCCATGTGCTTCCGAGTTGAAGACCCTTAGCCAATGGAAGCCCCAAGTATGTACATGGTGGGAGCCCTTTCTAAATTTTAAAATCTTGATAATCTTTGCTTCTTTGTTGGTTGAGATTTTGAAGAAATAAACTTCTAATTTTTTTGTATTGACCTCCTATCCCAAGGCCAAGGAATACTTGTCAAGAATTCTCTTGAAGTGTCTAGCATCCCTCTCTTGACCAACACCAAATAGAATCATATCCTCTAAAAACTACTGGTGAGTGATTTTAGGGAGATTGTTGGTGACCTACAATCCTTCCACCAAACCATTGTTACAATATTTGGAAATAGATCTTCTGAGGGCCTTGGCCATAATTATGAATAGGAAAGGAGAAAGGGTATCTCCCTTTCGGAGGCCCCAATAAGCATTGAATAAATCCTCTAGAGTGTCTATGAGTAGCACTGAATATCTTGGGCATGAAATCCAACCGAATATCCAATCTATCCAACTCTTATGAAAACCAAAGGCCTCAATAACTTTGAGTAAAAATCTCCAATTAACCCTGTTGTAGGCCTTCCTGATGTCTAGTTTTATTAACATGGATAGATTCTTTAGCTTTTGCACTGAGTGACTGACCTCCTACACTATAATGACCCCATCCAATATGGATCTGCTAGGGAAAATCTAGTTTGTTCCTCTGAGATGATGACTAGAAAAAAAAATTTGAGTCAATTTTCAACCACTTTGGTTAGGATCTTATAGAAGGTGTTGCAGAGGGGATCAAACAAAAATCCTCTAATAATTCAGGCCTCTCCTTTTTGGAATCAATGCAATATGTGTATTATTCATCTCCCTAAGAACATGACTAGTACACCGCGAGTCCTCAATCGCATATGAAACCTCCTCACCAATAATTTCCTAGCACTTTTGGAAGAAGGTGGTCAGAAAGCCATCTAGACCAAGTAGCTTTTCGGGGTGAAGCTGAAATAAGGCTATTTTGACTTCTTGTGCCATTATGTTGTCATTTAATATTGCATTTTGTTCCTTTGTTACCAAACTTGGGATACTCACAAGGAGCTCACTTTGAGCCTCAAGGTTGGAGTCATTCAATAATTCAAAAGGTTGTGAAAGAAATCAATAGTAGCTTCCTTGACTTCATTCATCTCAACCAAGGACCTACCATCTATAGTTTTGATACATGTAATCCTATTGACCTCACTATGAACCTTTGTGGAGTTGTGGAAATATTTGGTGTTTTTGTCCCTTTCCCTCAACCACAACTCCCTAGACTTTTGATGCTAAAATAATTCTTCCTTGGATAAGATATCATTGAATTTGTTGAGTATATCTTTCTCTTCCAGAAAGTTGTGACTATCCATTCCATGCTTGATTACCTTTTTTGATAGCTCCTATAAAGCCTCCTCAATCTTCCTTTTCTCTTCAATTTTTGTTTTTAAACTTTCTTTACTGACTTTAGTTTTGTCACAATGTTGAACATCTTCAAACCCCTGGGATTGCAATCCAACCACTATTGTTTAATGAGATCCATGAAATTTGGATCCTTAAACCAAATGTTTTTGAATTTAAATGGGCATCAGGTAGGACCTCTTTCCCCAAGGACTTCCAAACAAACTGGGTAGTGATTAGAGCATGCCCAACAAGACATTGCAATCTAAGGTGAAGGGGAGCCATCCAAAATTTCCTCTAAAGAATAAACTTTCAAATTTCTTTGCAATGCTACAAAAACCCAACTGCCTATTTATATAGCTGAAGTGATCATTACTAGTTTTCAACTCGATCAGAAGGTTCCTTTCAACGAAGTTCTCAAAGTCTATTTGAGACTATAATTTTCTCCCTACTCCAACTTTTTTATCTTCAGATCTTAATATTACATTGAAATAACCTCTCAAAATGCAAAAATAAAACCTAGGATTGTTACAGACAACAACTATTTCCCTCCACACATGCCTCTTCTTACTTGGCACAACTTCCTTAATTAGCACATTGTGAGGATGCCATAGAACCAATAGCCCTCCAGAGGGTCTTTCAAGGTTGACCTCGATCATTCACCAAAGATTTATTTTATTACTAAAATTAGCCCTTTCCTACTCCCCAAGTTTTGTCTCCAGAAGCAAGTAGATGTCTACCTGAAAAGACACCAATTGATGTTGAATCAAGAATCATCTGTTAGGGAAATTTAAGCCCCTAACATTCCAGGTTATGAGTTTCATTGTTGTTCAGGAAGGGCATCCCCCTTCCCTACTTCTAGCATCTCATTTATTTTTAGTTTCCCATATGCTTCCCCATCCCAATAGAGCTTAATTATATGAATAAGAAGAAATATTAACTTAGAAGAAAGTGGTTAATTTAATTAAATAATGAGATTATTTCATTAGCACAATTTTTAGTGTCTACACCACCATTATCCTTTTCAACATAATAACTCTTATTGATAGATTTACCTTTATGATCCTTAAAGGTTTATCATTTACAACTTTGGTTGCACATTTAGAAGCATAATGACCTATCTTTCCAAAATTGAAACATTTGAAAGGTAATTTACCTTTGTATTTTCTAGTGCCCTTTTTCAATCTCCTTAAAAAATTTGCTTCCACCTCATCAAGATCATCTAGATTTGATTCATCAACCTTCTCTACTTTGTACACTTTAAAGGCGGTTTCTTTTTTTTTGTAGCATCTTGACCAAACTCTCTCAATTCAAAAGAAATTAAAGCACCAAACATCTGATCTCTAGAATAATTATCCAAATTATGAGCTTCCTCAATAGTAGAAAATTTAGAACTATAAGATCTAGGAAGGGTTCTCAATGCTTTTTTCACTTCACTTTCTTCTAGCTTATCACCAAGACTATTGATGTCATTAACAACTTCATCCACTCTAAGCCGTAAGCAGTAATATCTTCATCTTCAAAAATCCTCAAGATTTCAAATTTGGCTTTGTAGTTCTACATCTTTGCTAGATTGACTTTGTCATCTCCTTCATAAATTCTCTCCAACTTTGTCCAAAAATCTTTAGCAAATTTCAGACTTATCTCCTTTCCAAGTTCAAAATCAGAGAGACCACTTAGAATAACATTCCTTGCTTTAGCATTTCTCTCATAACCCTTGATCTCATCATCACTTGCTAGACCATCAGTATGTATAGTATATCCTTTTTCAATTGATTACCAAACTCCAAATCCAAGAGAGACTAGAAAAGATTCCATTCTAGCTTTCCAATAAGTATAATTTGTTCCATCAAACATGTGAGCTTTGATACCCTTCTTGCTCAATACCTAGATCTACCTCAAAAGGTTAAGATTCTTCCAAGGAATCACAACTCCGATACCAATTGTTAGATGTATAGGAACTTATCTCATAAAGGAAAATATCTTTCTTTATTACAAGTTTTTTCTATAAAAGCATGGTATAAGAAATGAGTGAAATGTTTCAATGATGTATATTATGTAGTAATAAATTGAAACAATGGACATCCCTTACTACAAATTTTAATTTTCCTCCATCTTACTAAAGGAATACTCTATAATGATGCAAGCTTGCAAATTGTACTAGTTTTTTATTTTATATGATTCAAACAATGTTATTCCTAATTAATTAAAATGGATAGATGGAAAAAAGATACATAAAGTGAATACAAAACTAATTTATAATTATTTAAATGAAAACATTGACATAACCAAACACCTAAACAAAAAATGAATATTGAAGCTTTTGTTAAGAAATTGTCTAAGATTTTTCTTTTTCTTTGGTCAAATATATTAGAACCTAAAAGAGCATGTTTCAAATGGCTATTTATTTTACAGAAAATACCTTATTTATATGGACTCCTCTAATATGAACTTGTAAACTATTTCTAAGAAGCCAAAATCTAATTCTCATATATTTTTTGAATGTTTTAATGCTTAACAGGTATGAAATATATTTTGCGCTAACTTGGGGGGTTGGGTAGATCTAAGAAGGGTAAAATGGTAGGATCTCTTTTGTGGTTTTATAAAAAAATTAGTTAATTCATTTAATGTTTTGGCTTTTATTATATACCAAAATGTATGGTTCTTCTAGAAATAAAGGAATGAGGAATGGTTCTGAGGAAATTCTTACTAAGTCTAATAGAAGACTCATATATTATAACATTTTTGTGTAAGTTATAATTATGATAAAAAATATCATAAGAAAAGTTTACCAAGATGTTAAAAAATGGTATATGGTGAAAGTTAACAAATAATGAATAAATTATGCAAGACACTAGCCTTTCAATAATTCAAATAACATTCTTTTCTTAAAGGGGTACCTGGAATTCCAAGAAAAGTACAACAAAAAGTATAAAGTTGAAACTCTATAGAGGAATATAGGCTTCAAGGGAGGTCCAAAATTATATCTTAACCATGTGGATAATGCCTCATAGTGGAGGTAGTAAGATCAAGTGAATACATGCTGGTAATTGACCCTCCAATCATATGGAATGGAATGGACAAGTGGAGTGAAAGCATTAAATTTTAAAATTTGGTATAAAGCTAAAATATATATGTAAATTTTGTAAAGAATGGGTGTCATTTATAATAGTCTTGTTTAATACATTGTATAATTAGGCTTATTACTCTATTTAGGTAAGGTAAGATAGACAATGATATCATTTCCAAACCCTATGTGGTAACTATAGATTCTAATGAGTTCAAAAAATGATGTAACTCTCAAATATTGATAAACTATTATAGTGTCGAGAAATATCATTTGTTACATTTTCACACTTTTTTGGGCCCTTGTGAGATAAATGAACCTAATTTTTCCTTATTTATGGTTTTGTAAAGTGTTTTATTACACTTTCACACTAATCTAGGGTTTTCATTAATAAATTGGGCTTCTTTATGCCTTATTTGGCCCTATTTTGCATCCACTAGCCTTACTTAATGCATCTTTCCAAGGATAATCCTGACACATATGTAATGGCCTATATTTAGTGATTTGGGACTCATACACCACCTTGTGCATATGAGTCCCACCTAAGTTTTTGGGCCCCAATCTAGATTTCACATTAATCTAAGATTTTCTTGAAAAATGTATCCCATAGCCTAGCCTAATGGGACTCATACGCAATTTATGGCATATGATTCTCATGTGTCTTAAGCCTAAATTAAATTCAAATTCTTGGTGGGATTCTATTTTCCTAGATCTGATGTCAACTTGTAGTGTTGTAATTTCAAGAAATTTGGCATAAACAAGTATAAATACAAGGTTATTTCACATATTTTCTCCTAGCAACTTGAGTATTCATGCATTATAGAAAATTAGATTTCACAAGAGCATTCAAGAGTCATCAAGAGCTGATTATCAAGCATTTTGGAGTGCCATTCAAGTATCAAGCATCATGTCAAAGTCACCATGCATCATGTTTATTTTTGAGCTAACATTTGTGATGTAGGGTTTCATGATTCAAGCAAGTATTCAAGTCAAGATATACAATATTTAAGCAAGATTCAAGATCCACGTCCATTGAATCCATCTCATACAAGTTTGTATTATTTTTTTCTAGGGTTTGGTGAGTTGCAACATATCATTTTGTTCATTCATTATTCCTCCTTTCCATTTGATTTCATTACAAGGTTTGATTACCAAAACAAGGTTTGACCAAGGAAAACCCCTTTCTACTAACAAAACAACATTTTTCCCTCTCTTTAGTGTGTGATTTGTAGATCTAAGGTGAAGACATATTGAAAAGAAAGATTGGAAAGAATTTTTCAAAGTTGAAAAGTTGTCCAAGTTGTCACCTTGTTTAGAAGATCACTAAAAGACACCTACAAAGTAGAATTCAACAATTTAGATCCAAAAATAAGGTTGAGAAGACAAAGCAGATGTTGAAGAGTAGATTCACACTTTGACTTTCTAAAAAGGAAAAGCAATACTGATATTCCACTTCTGGTGTATGAGTCCCAGTATAGTGGAATTTCCAATTTTTTCAAGTGTTCTAGACTTGTCTCTGGTAGATTTTTGTTCCTACCCAAAAACCCTAATTTGGGACTAAATCACCCATCCTAGCATATGAGTCTCAGTGTGCACTAAATTAAACATTTCAAAATTTTAGGTTTTAAATCAAGTTATTAAAAGTTTCTAGGTGCACATCTTTTACATTTCTAGTTTACTATTCTGATTTGCATTAATTTCTAGGTCATTTAGTGAAGTTTTGCATATCAATAGGTTTTGATATTAGGTCTTGCATGTTACTTGTATTTATGTGCCCTAGCTTGGTGTTGAACCCTCTTTTAGTCTCTTATCAAACCCTAGGACATCCCTATTGTAGATCTCTTTCCCTCATTTCATCCTTGATTGAGATTTCTAGGGTTTCCTTGAATGAAAAGTGAAGAAAACTTGTTCTATGTCCTAAACTATAGAGCGATAATTTTCCACCTTTCATTTTGGTGAACCTATATTTAGAATATCTTATTTCTGATTTGGAGTGCATCATAGTCCTAGATTTAGCTCACATTAACTTTGTATTAGGGTTTGCATTGATCCAAAGTTCCTAAAAGTTCAAACACCCATATCATTCACCCCTTTCATCCTTCATCTCATCATTGGTCCTAAACTCCTCGGAGGTCAACAAGGTCAAAACACAAGAGGGACATGGAATATAAACTTGATTCATCCATCATGAGTAATCCAATTCAGCCAAAGTGTCCAAGCCTTACAATGCCAATGGATTTTCAAAACTTGCATTTGTACAATCTGTACATGGGATCATTATCTCATACAAACCTCAATGACACAACAAATATGAGAATGCCTAATCTAAATTTTGGAACACCTTTCTCGTTGGTAGATTTAAATCAAAGTCAAAACTTACAAATCTATCAATCAAACAATCAAGGCATGAGCCTTCCCCCTTTACCAACCATCAATCAACCAAATCCGAGCAACATCCCCATCATAAATCAAAGCATCATATCAAATCCTCCCATTTTTCCATCGATATCACAACAACAGATGGTAACCATTCAAGAAATCCCAACAATCAACACCATTCCCAATCCACCATCACCACCGCCAAAACACAACATGACAAATTCATTCTCCATCATGTTGCAAGCCGCTCAACAAGTTTCCCACCAAAAGGCGCTCCAAAACCAACAAGGTGCATAGCTAGCCGCTCAGCAAGCGCAAGCGCAATTAGCCGCCCAACAGGCTGCACAAGCCACATAAGTTGCATAAGCGGCTCAAGTATCCTGACAAGTATAGGCTCAAGCTCAAGCCCAACACCAAGCTTGGAAAATGCAAGCAAAATACCAAGAAAAATTGCAAGCAATCCATCAACAAGTGTATCAACAAGTAGCTCAACAGCAAACCCAACAACAAGCTTTGTTGGCACAATGACAACATGACCAACAACAAGCATTTTTGGCTCAACAGCAAACATAGGCATTACTCACTCAACAAAGCTTGCAACGAATTCCCACCACAAGTGTTGAAAACAATGATCAAGATTTATCCATTGATGAACACCTTGAATATGTTTCCACCTCATCTAATGATCAAATCAACATACATCAAGAGCCATTTTTTAGTTATGATCAAGACCCCTCCGAGAAAGATCTATTTCAAGGAGTGTTGATGTTATTTGATCCTATTGACATAATCCAAAACCCATCCAGTGATCATGTTGACAATGTCTCTACATCATCTAATGAGTTAGAGGACATATCTCAAGAATTTATTCCAAATCATGATCAACATCTATCACCAAGGTCTAGCAATGGTCCTTCCCAAGACATATTGACATCCTTTGACCTCATGGTTATAGACAAGGAAGGAATCCCTAACTCAAAATTTGATCCAAATCCACTCAAAGATCAAGAGGATATTGAGCCACTTCCCATACCTTATAATGATGTCCAAGAACCCCTTGTAGACAATCCATCCTTTGAAATTGACCCATGTCAAGAACTTGATCCAAAGCATGTTGAAAGCAATTCTGGCATTAACCAAGATCAAGAATCTGTATATCCAAGATACTACAATGAGGTAATGGAAACTCTCCTATCTATACAAGATGTCACAAATAAGGATCATATCCATATAGCACATACTCCTCCATCTACCCATGAGATGCTCTCCTTGGATGGACATGTAGATGATCTTCATTCAAAACAAGAGTCTCATACTCTTGATATCATTACCAAGGAACAAGAGTCTCCTACTCTTAACATTTGTACACATGATCAGAATATAGAGAAATCTAGAGACATATCAGAAATAGATCATGAAGAAGGCTCCTATAGAAGTCATGAATCAGAAACATCCAGTGAAGTGAGTCATGAGGAATAATTTTATGTGGATAGTGAATCATCAACACTTCTTGAAAAAGCATTACAATCTGATATCTCACAAGATCAAGCTAAATATATCAATCAGGCATTCATCCCACATATGGAGAATCCTATCACTTATAAAATTGGATCAATCACCTTTGTAAGGGAAAACTATCTTATCAATGAAAGAGCTATCACCTTTGAAGATCCACCATAGAGCAAATAAGGATTAGCACCTTGTTTCCAAGGTAAATCATATCCTGTTGCAAATAAAATGTTTCAACAGATGAATTATCAAGGCAGAGGATTAGGCCTACATGAATAGGGTATCTTAGAACTAGTGCAAATTTTTGGTAATCCTAAGCATTAAGGCCTTGGTCATTCGACAATCAAGGGATATAAAAAAATTAGTGATACTTCCAAAAAACTAGGGGCAACCTTGTCACAAGCAAACATCAACGTAGGGAGCACAAAGAATCCTTATGATGAAACCAATGCCAATACTACAACCCACCACGTCATGAGTCTTCATCCACCCATCACCCCATCCACAAATTGGGACCAACAAAAAAGAAATATTTGAATCAAAGCATGAAGAACATTATCAAAGAAAAAGAAGCTAAGAAGAATGAAGGACAAATCAAATACATATGGATACCAAAAAATACAAAGAAAGATTATCCCTATCAAACTCCATTAGTCAAAGAAACTATGGGGAAAAATAAAAATGGGGCAAGTATCCATCAAAGATGTCCACAAAGGAAAAAACATGCTTCTCAAGTGACATACAAAGTGTATCAAGTAGTTGGTCCTAATTCCATGCACACTTCTGTATCCACCCATCATTTCTCATCTTCCCAAGTTTGGAGAGTCAAAGGTTCCAAACGGTCAACCAATCCATATTTTATTCTTGAACACACTCCATCCACTCCTCCACGCATGATATCCAATTCTCACATTAACCATGTGTTGGCAATGACCCTTCATCATAAGGATTCAGAAGGCACTCTATCACGATGTGCGCACAAAGATAAAGTTAACTCTGGTATCAACAAAGCAGATCAGGAATCTCCAAAGTTGCATTCAAGTGCACATGTCTTGGCAAAGTAGCTTCTTCAAGCAGGATATTGATGGCACATTATGATAGAAGCATCAATGTCAGCAGTACCAAGTGATTCAACATCAGCTTAAAATCTCTCAGAAAATACAAAAAAATAAAAAAATATAAAAATCCAAAAAAGAAAATCAGAAAAAGGATTGAAAACAGTAAAGAAAAAAAATCGTCCTCTGGTGAAAACCACTTCGGTGGTGCTTTGGACAGGTACCATGATGAAAACCTGGCAAACAGGTGTCATGTGTAGAATCGAGCATCTACGTGCTCCAGTTCAGGAGAAAGTGTCTCATCCTATCCATAATAAAACCAACATTCCATCCATATCATTCATTCATCCATGAACCATTTATCCAACCCATTACCATCTATCTACCTTATCTTGATCTTGATGAAGGTTTTATTGCACACTTTACACACTTGCTTGTGGTAAACATCTTGACATGGGTCATTTTCATTGATCCTATCCTACCCAATGCTATATGAGACTTGAAGCATTATCCGAATAAGCATTCCTCTATTCGAACACCTTATCTTGTCACAAGATAATCCTTGTCATCCTTTGCATGCTTATCGTATCTATCCATAAATCTATCCAAGAATACACCCATGACCATTCAAATATTGCTAGACACTAGGGGCAAATATTTGCATCTTGCTTCGGAAATAAATCTTGATATATATCTTCCAACTTATGTGGCGATCCGAACATTGGAGAACACAAAATCAAACTGGTCAAAGCATTTGTGAGCACCAAGTCAAATCACTAGCCCATGGCATATTTTGACAAGATGATGTTCCTTATCAAGCTTTATCTTTTATCGAACATCAATCCAAGACAATCAATATCAGTTGCATCTAATGTGTACTTCAATGTCACATCAAAATCATCAAAGCTATTTTGTTCCAAATCAAGCTTCATCAATCAAATCCAATCAATTATCACCTTGTTTGACTTAACACACTTAGTCAAACTACCCTCTTGTGCATGAGTTTACTCTAGGATAACACAACTTCCTAGAGTTTACAAGTGTATTATCATCTTATTTAACTTAACACACTTAGTCAAATTATCCAATCCATCATAGAACTTGTTTGACTTAACACACTTAGTCAAACTATCCTCTTTTGTACAATTTTACTCTAGGATAACACAACTTCCTGTCATTTACAAATGCATTATCGCTCTTGTTTGACTTAACACACTTAGTCAAACTATCAATCCATTGATCTGATCAATCAACATTAAGCTTGTTTTTTAGCAAAAATCCCAAAATCGAGCACTGATATCATCACACATCCATATCCAAATTATCAAAATCATGCAAAAATTCAAAACATTCAAAAATCAAAAATCCAAAAACATCCAAATCATATCAAAAAATCAAAAACAGAGTCATATTGCCGAACTACGTTGTCTCTGAGCTTGAACGTAGGCAAGGTTGATCTTTGATCATCCCTCGAGACATTCTAGGTCAGTCCTTTAGGCGTCCGTTGCAATTTGGCAATCCATTTTCCCATTTATCTTTTCATTGAGTCAAGTAAATTGTCATCTGAACTACGGCGTCTCTAAGCTGGAACGTAGGCAAGGCCATCCTTGATTGGCCCCTGAGACACAAAATACCAAAAAAATTGCAAAATGTGAAAATCCAAAAAAAATTGTAAAACATTTCAAAATACCAGAAAGAGCCTCAAAATATCTAAAAAATCCAAAATGGTGAACTCATCTCATTTCGCTTTCACCCACAATAGTCATCATTCCAAATAAATCAATCATCGCCTTCATCCTTTGGTGAAGCAATATGAAGCAAGTATAGCAGGTTCCAAAGTGAACACCCTAATCGTCAGAGTCTCAAGTCTAGATCAGTAAGCAAACAAGTTGATCAACTCGGAGTATCAATAACTTATCACCCAATCAGTCTCATCAAAACCCTGATCACAACATGTCCTAGGATGAATCTTTCCTGTGATGGACATAAGCATCAGGTACCCCACAATAGTTTAGCCTTGGCTAGCGGTACGAAGAACATTAGCTTGTTTGTTTACTTTATCTGGTCTTTTTGACTTATCATATTTTGCACTCATTCCAAGGACCTCTTGATGATTCCTAAACAAAATAGGTTTAGAGAG
The DNA here is from genome assembly GCA_007115665.2 of Sequoiadendron giganteum. Classification (NCBI taxonomy): domain Eukaryota; kingdom Viridiplantae; phylum Streptophyta; class Pinopsida; order Cupressales; family Cupressaceae; genus Sequoiadendron; species Sequoiadendron giganteum. The sequence continues at coordinate 116,082,223 of CM021102.1, forward strand.
AAAGGAATGGGGCAATGATCATTATCTTTTTGTTTGTTGTGCTTGTTGGATGTTCTTGTAAAATAACCTGGCGAATACTTGCTTTGTTGGGTCTGTCCTAGCAAGGTTTTCGTATGTCAAGTGTGAACAAGAATACTCCTATCTGATTGTCAAGTCAAAGTCCATCACACTAGATATAATGCCATCCTAGTCCTTTATACCTTGATGCATCGTACCTATGTGTGTTATCAAACATAAAGTAATTAGCCCTTTGAAAATCCCAACTCCTGGTAAGGAAATCATCATCATCATCATAATGTAGGCTTGTTGGATCCTCCTTCCATCCATCTTATTCTTCTTATTCTTCTATCTTTACTAACATTTCTATCTAAAATCGGTGTGTTGTATCAAAATATACATGAGGCTATCCATGGCCGATGACTGTCTATACATCATCAGAATTGTCTACATCAAGGAATTATCTTTCCTCCTCTAATCAAGAGAACCACTCCTCTCGCATTTAATCACAATATCGATCAGAAAATAAAAAATTTCCACTCAATCTCTCGAGGGGGCAATATACTAGTGTAATCCTTCTGTTGGGGCAATAGTGGGGCATTTGAAAAAATTGAGAAATTTTGAACTTTGATCACAGCAGCTTTATTTTTTGAATCAATGCAACAAGTATATTGCTTCAAAGAGGGGCAAAATGTAGACATGGAAAATATACAATTCGATCTGACACACTAGATCATGATTTATTAACACCATTTATTCTTGAATCATACTCTCAACTTATCATCACTTTTCATCTCTTAATTAGATAAATCATTATTTATTTAATTAGGTCTTTCTCCCCTGTTGATTAAATTAATCAATTTAATTTAATTAATCCTCTGTCTTTGGTCATTTAAATAATTTATTTTATTCAAATTAAATCTCTAAAGTCCTCTTATTAAATTGAATAAATTAAACATTATTTGATTTAATCTAACATCATCCCCTTTAGTTAAATAAATCAAAATCATTTATTTAATTAACCCTTCCTCGCAATTTGATTTACATCAATTCATAAATTTAAGTCTAAATTGTCACATCTCCTAAATTCCTCATTAAATTAATTAAACTTTGATTAATTTAATCTTAATCTATGTCACATTCTCTATAGAATGCAACTTGCACAATAAATCAATTACTTTGATTTATTTAATTCTCTATTTTCCCTCACATGGCATCAAAAGGGAATATTCCCTCAATTTGAATTCAAAAAGTCCAAGTGGAATTGGTCCTTCCAACAAGGCATTTAAGGCCTCTTACATGTTCTTTGCCTTGAGCCAAGTGACATTAACTTCATTTCCCTTCCCTCTTCAACAATTCATTTCACAAATTCAAATTCAAACTAATTGCATTTATTGGCACTTTGGCCTAAATGTGCACAACCATCAACCATTCACATGGTAACAAGTGGAATTCAACCATTGGATTGAAGGTTAGTCCCACATTGCTCAAAGCTTTCTCATTCTTCCAAATTCAAATCTATAAATGGGAGGCTTCTCTCCTCATTTCTCATCCACAACTTCATGCAAAGTTACTCTCTTGACATTGAGGGCCAATTTTGTGCACACCACTATATCCATTCATCAATATCATAGCTAGGTTATGCTCAAATCCCATTGGGAGATTTGATCATTTCACAATCATCAACATTGCACTTTAAGAGTTGGGAAAGGGCCAATTTCAACATTTCAATTGGCACCAATTCCCCCACGGGATAATTTGCTCACTTAGTTAGGATTCATTTTCATTTATTTAGTTGTTCTTCCCTTTTTCCTATTTTAAGTTTTAGTAAATGGATTTCATGGGGAATCCTTTATTCTTGTTTGCATTTTATCTAACACATTGACTTGTTTGTCGTTCTTGTGCAATTGTAGGTTTAGGGATTCACAACATCATTCAAACTAGAAAACATAAAATTCACACAAAATTTGTTAAAAACAATGCAAAAACCCTAATCTAGGACTCATATGCCCCTTTGGGTGATTTAGTCCTAGTACAAGTATTTTTCCTAATTGATGGGTATTTTTTGGTGATTTTTATTCAACATTTAAATCCTTAAAAATCCATGATTGGGACGCATATGCCCCTTTAGGCGATTTAGTCTCATTTCAGATTTTAAATTGCATTTTATAGCATTTAAAACTCTATTTTTTCACTTCAGTTTGTTGTTATTACATTTCTATTTCAGTTTACATATTTTATATTTTCTTCATTTCATTGCATCTAGCTTAATTCCATTTTAATAAAAATTAGAGAATACCATTTATTTTGTGTTCATTACATCTTACATTTCATTGATTGTCCCTTGCATGAGCTTTTCAACTTGGTGTCCTATTGCTAATACTATAGTGAGATGAATTTTGAGACTCATGTCATCCCACAATAGCACAATCATTGTGGATCTTGGGTTATCTAGCTCTTTCACTACTAGTGTTGACACTAGCTCACTAGGTATGGAAAATACCTTTAACACCTCTTTACCTTCAAGTAGTGTGACAAATTTTGAAACAATGGTTGCTAGTATTCCGCAAGAAAACATAATCCAAAATCATGAAGACTTGGAAAACCTAAAAAATCAAATAAGTACTGAAAACATTTCAACCACCACTATCCCTATAATATTTAACATACATCACATGATTTAAAGTGAAGACAAAATTGATCTTGTGCATAACCTAGTTCAATTTTTTGGGAAATTCCTTACCTCAACCACTAGTAGTTCTTTACCTTTGAACAATATCCAAAGTCAAGGAGGAATCCAAATTCCTCCTCCAATAACTATTGCCTCTATTCCTACTTACACCACCCCTTAAGTTACAACAATGATGCAACCTACTAGTCATGTCATTCCTTCCTTGGGTATTTTCACTAGCATTCCTAGTACCTATGTAGCATCGCATGTCATATCTCTTACCACTTTAGCTCCCATAAGAATTCCACTAATTGCTCCCTCAAATACATGTACACCTCCACCACATCCACCTCCATCTCAAAACACAACCAATGAAACCCTCATAAATCAACTTGTGCAAACTATTTCATCCCTTCAAAAGCAAGTTTCCACCATAAACCAAAACCAAATGGCCAACCTACATATTATGTCAAAAGTAACCCCTTAGCCTTGGAGATATTGAGAATTTTGATCCCACAAGGTATAGAGGTGCCTAGATTCAATAAATTTGGAGGAAAAGGAGATCCTTCAAACTATTTTTCCGCTTATACTGCCTTATGTAGTGACTTTATTCTTGAGGATAAATTCTTGGCTAAGCTTTTCCCTAGATCCTTGAAGGATTCCACCTTAGAATGGTTTTCCTCATTATCGAACAACTCAATTCATTCATTCAATGAAATTTTTGAGTCATTTATAAACCATTTCCAATTTCATATGACTCCTAAGATGACCTTAGCTGATTTGATGACATGTAAGCAAAAAGATGATGAAAATATTATTAACATTATTTCACGCTACCGATCAGTACTTTATTCCCAAATTGACATAAAGATTCCCAACCCTCACCTTCAAATCATGTTCATTGAGAACTCGCAAACTAAGATATAAGATAATCTTATCGAGATGAAGTTTCCCTCCTTCGTACACTTGTGTACTTCCCTTCATGATTATCAAAACTTGGTTAGTAGTCATGACACAAAATCCACCTATAGTCATCCCGAGAAGTCTGAATCCACAAACCAAAATAATTACAAACCTTTTATAAAATTGAAGAAAGGCTTCCTTCAACTTAACCCCCATCAACCAACTCAACTTGTTGATACCCAAGTAGCTACTATAAGGAAAAAAAATCCTTTTGCATTTGGGGATCCAACTAGACAATTCACTCCCTTACTTGATACCCTCCAAAACATAATGTCATAACTTTTAGAACAAAAATTAATTACCTTTCCTCCCATTAAAATTATTGATCCTAATAAACCTTTACCTCTTAACATTAGATTCAATTCCTATTGCCATTACCACTGACAAAATGGACATGACACAAAACATTGTAAGTGTCTTAAACATCTTTTGTAAGACCTCATTGATTCCAGTTGACTTTCAATTGGAGGTGTTAATGATCAAGGAAATAATTTTTTTGCCCCTCCAAACCAAAACTTGCAAATCTTTACCAACCCTATGCCTAATCATAATATTTCATTTTTCAAAGCTAACAAAACTAACAAGAATAATGTGATGAATGTTGACATGGATGATGACAACAATGATACTATTCAACAAGATCTCATAGATATTGATGAACAAGGTCCTATAGAGGATATGGTTGGATTGATCAAGGTTATACCTTGTAAGGATCAAACAAAAATCCTTTTGATATTGCTTTCTCATCTAAAGATACACTTAAACATGCACCCAATGGTCCTCTTTACATAGCCAACCGAATATATGATAAGCCCACTAATGGGATATTAATTGATCCCATCTATGGATAGAATGTGATCACCAAAGAATTTTTACTTGTGCATGAGATCTATCAAGAAATATATGACAAACCGAAAGCATGGATAAAGATTCATAATGGCTTTGCTTGCCCTACGATGGGATTGATCACCCTTCCTTTACAAATAGGACCAAAGCATTAATTTTCTCATTCTCCATCATCTCAATTTCGAATGAATTCCCTATGAATCTTGGTTACCCATGGCTATCATCCATAGAAGCCACCCTGCCGGTCACGCATAAATGCTTAAAGTTTCCCTTTGACAATGAAATCTTTGTCATGCACCATAGAGGCTTTAATCCTTTATCTTCCTGAGGGAACCTTGTTGGCAGATGGTCAGCGCTCCCTTTAAGATTCATGACATGGACTAGCCGCCTCCCGTGGATCCATTAACTTTGGCAATTGTATCAGGCATTAATAGGTCGATCTTTTGGTGCAATAACAACTGTAGGCCAACAATTGGTATCAGAGCCAAAGGTGTTAGGTTTGAATCCCCTCAGGTAATTTTGAGGGAGATTTTGTTGGTACATAGTCAACGCTACCCTTAGGATTCGTGACATGGACTAACCACCTCCCATGGATCTGTTAACTCTGGCAGTTGTATCATGAATTAATATGTCGGTCTTTTGGTGCAACGACAACTATGGGAAAACAAACCTTTCATTATATTTATCTTGGCTTGAGCTTATGGAACCTATTAAGCCTCATGAGGACTTATTTTTAAAATCCTATAAAAAGTTTAAGCCAAAATGCATAGTGAAACTATCTCTTAAAAACATGCCTCAACCTATGACTGAGCTTACCATCCTTGATGAAACAATGATCGAACCTAAATATATTCCAAACAACCAAAACCAACCCAAGATAGATTCTTTGTCTATCTCCTATAAAAGACCAAGAGATAATGAAAACAATCCCATCACACCTAAAATAAAAGAAGTTTACAAAGCTAAAGAGAAAGTGGTTGAACAACCTTCCATGGTTCCTTATGTTCCTCCCCTTAGGGAAGAAAAGAAACCTATGGTTGATAAACCTGCTCTTGCATAATTTAGCAACTTTGAAATCATAATAAAAGAAACAAAAATGCTAGAGAGCATAGGCATAGACTTTGTGCTCTTGCTCAGAGGTTAAACACAGAGACAAACAAAGAAAATAAACATCCAAACTCAATTGAAGCAATACACAATAAATCTCCCTCGTCACAACAAGAACATATACCAAAACCGCAATAGGAACTAAATCCTTCTTTGGAAATTATCATTTGACCTCTCATTGTGATTAACTTGGATGATGATGATGAGATTGCTAAGATTGATGAAGAAGTGCATAATTAATTGAGTACATTGTTTTCCTCTTCTATGAGCTTAAATGAAAATTCTCCTAAGAAGAGTGTTGAACTTGGTGACACCCATAGTTCGGCACTGCTATTGTCCATTTGGATAGTTGTTCACCTTCTATCTACAATGAAGACGATTTGGATTTAGATGACCTGCTAATAGGTTGACTCGTATGTGCCTTACTACTCTTTCCATTTTTCTTTTTTTTCATGTTATGTGTGTGATTTCATGTGAGTAATGTGATCTCCCCATACTATTTTGTTTGATCTCTCTCTTTGTGACATTCCTCTATTTTTACCTACATTCTTCTTTATGTTGTAAACATTTTTAACTTTTCATTTGTCTTGTAATTTCCTTTTGGGGATGACACAAGTCATTGAGACATTCACGTCTCTTCCATGTTGACCAAAATATTTTCCTTTATCTTTTCATTTTTCTTGTGTTTTCCTTTTGGGGATGATGCAAGGCATTGAGACATTCATGTCTCTTCCATGTTGACCCAAAATCTTTTCCTTTATATTTTATTTTTCTTGTGTTTTCCATTTGGAGATGATGCAATGCATTGAGACATTCATGTCTCTTCTATGTTGACCCAAAAGGATTTTTCTTTGTTTTCAGTCTCTATGTCATTATTCTAGTTCTATGAGTATTTGGGGAATGATGATAGTTCCGATCTCTCTAAAATATATTGGAATTATTCTTTTTCATTTCATATTTCATGGTGTAGTCTTCTCACTTCATTCGATGTGTTCTCTCTTAGCATATTATATTCCTCTTAGTGGCTTAATGTGACACAATACATCCCCTAAGTTATGAATCTTCTATTCTTTGATTGGTCCTCTCTTGGATACATTAGGCACAATGTTCCCTAAGTTGCTACCTTACATGAACTAAGTAAAACTCCTTTGAACATACCTTACACTATGTTGCAAATTTTGGTTATATGACCACCTTTCATAATACACTTTTCTTTCCTATGGTGCCATCTTGTTTTTCCATGAGTTCCAAGCATACAAAGCTTTGCTTTCCTCATGAATCTTGAAGTTCATTATTGTGTGATGCCTTATCAAAGTTATTAAGAGGTATAGGTTTGGTCTGATTCAACGGGAAGCCAAACTTAGGCATAAATTTCCCATAGCCCCTTGCTTGTCTCTATGAGCGCGTATCGTCTATGTGCGTATGTGTCTCACCTTTTTGGATATTCACCCAGTGGACACCCTAAAATTTTTTGCCTCAAAGTGAGCGTGCATTTTTTGGACAAACAACTTAGATCTAATCCACAACGTTTGGGACAAATAGTTGAAGCTTGATCCACCCCTTTTTTTTTTTCTTTATTCCTTTCGCAGTGTATACTTGTGCCTTATTATTGTTCCTTATATCCTTTTCATGTGTGTTCTTTGTTCCTATGTTGGTTTGCCATATGATCTTGATCCTAGGGGCTTGTGCAACCCTCTTGATCATTGTCATCCTATGGGTATGTGCAGGATCATCATGGAAAAAATAGGTCCTTAAGGGGCAATGAAAATTCAGAAAATCAGAGTTGGGCAACTTGACATAAAAATTTGAATAAGTTATCTATATTATTTCAAAAATATGTAAGAATAGAATCTGTGGAAAATTGAATGTAGCTTCTAAACTACTAGGTTAATTTTTGTAAAAAAAAAATCTATCTGGTGAAAATTTGAAATTTCAATGCAGTAGTACTAAAATTTCAGGAAAAAAATAAAAAGTAGGTGTCTGTCTGACCACCCTAACCATAATAAAATCATAATATTTTTTATAAAATTTTAGATATAAGTAGAGGACTCATGTCCGGATGTGATGCATATTTTTTTGTAATTTTTTTTCAAATAAATAATTAATTATGAATTTGTTATTACAACTTTTTAAAAATATTAAAACTCGTATGTCTGACCACCTTAACTTGGTCAAAACTTAATGGAATTCATTTTTATTTTTTAATCCTATAGTATGTGAAGCATAGAATGTGATGCATGTTTTGGATTCAAAAAATGTGATACCGTTTGAAAGTTATAGATGTTTTTCTATCAGACTATCAATCAAGACTTTAGTCATAATTCTAATAAAAATTAAATAATTATTATTTATTAGATTCTAAAGAAAATATAATTTATACTGGTAGAAAGCTGAGAAGCTCCTTTACAAACCCTTTTTGTTTTATCAATTTTAGGTAAAATAAAAGTCGTCAGCCACATGGGCGAAGTCTAGAAAAACAAGGTAAGTTGTTAAACACATTTTACGTGTTGACTTTTAGGATTGGCAGGTCCGAACCTTATCCTGAGCCTAATACCAAGGCATTAAATTTTGTGTTAGAATATCGGATATCTGATTTGAATCCGATATCGGATTTGAATTCGATGTATGATATCTTTTAGATCAGTTTTAAATCAATTTATACAATCTTTAATATATTATTTAAAAATGCAATTAAGTTTATAATTTAATATATATAATATCCAATAAATTTTATAATGTAATATATTTAATATACAATTTATGGTAATCTCTTACCGAATTATGTATTTAATATATAATATATTATTAAATGTATAATATTTAAATATTATTTGAATATTTTAGTTAATCCATAAATAATTAAATATATATTACCAATTTATAGAATATTTAAATATTACCTCTTTCCCTCTCGCTCTCTCCACCTCTATCTCTCTCAAGTCTCTCACTCAATCACTCTCTCTCTCTCTCTCTCACTCTCCCCTCTCCTTCTCACTCCCTCTCCTTCTATCTCTCCCTCTCTCCCTCTCCCTCTCTCCCTCAACTCTAAACCCTCTCTCCCTCTCCCACTCTCCCTCTCCCTCTCCCCCACTCTCCCTCTCTCTCTCTCACTCTCCCTCCTCCTCTCACCCCCTCCTTCTCTCTCTCCCTCTCCATCTCTCCCTCTCCCTCTCCATCTCTCCCTCTCACTATCTCACTCGCTCCCCCTCTCCCTCTCTCCCTCTCCCACTCTCACTCTCACTCTCTCACTCTCCCACTCTCCCTCCCTTTATCTTTATCTCCCTCTCTCTCCCTCCCTCTCTCCCTCTCCCACTCTCTCTCTCTCCCCTCCCACTCTCACTCCCTCCCACTCCCCTCCCTCCTCCTCCAAGGAATGGAATGGAATGGAATGGAATGGAATGGAATGGAATGGAATGGAATGGAATGGAATGGATGGAATGGAATGGAATGGAATGGAATGGAATGGAATGGAATGGAATGGAATGGAATGGAAGGAATGGAATGGAATGGAATGGAATGGAATGGAATGGAATGGAATGGAATGGAATGGAATGGAATGGAATGAATGGAATGGAATGGAATGGAATGGAATGAACCTCTCTCCTTCTCCCTCTCCCTCTCCCCTGTCCTTCTCACTCCCTCTCCTTCTTTCTCTCCCACTCTCACTCTCTCTCTCTCCCACTCACCCTTTTTCCCTCTCCATCTCACTCTCCCTCTCCCTCTCCCTCTCTCCCTCTCCCTCTCCCTTTGGTCTATGTGTCTACAAATTGGATATTGTATTTGAATCGGATATCCGATTTGTGAAACTCCATTGTGCAGAGGTTAAATCTTACCGTTGTAGAACATGTTTCAAAAATTGGATATCCGATTTGTGGGCCATAGAAAAACCCCATGTGGGTCATTTTTGTGCATTCCAACAAACCCTACATTATGTTTACATCACTTTGCAGGCAACAAACACGTGGTTTCAGACAGGAAGAGACAAAGATAAAATTTTCAGAGATTCTTGTACTCAAATTTGTCATACATAATGATTTTTTAGCATCTTTTATTTGGTATAATGGGGAGTAGCAGTCATCGGAAGCAAAAGCGTAAGAGAAAGCTAACACAAGAACAAATTGAAGGATATTGACAAAGAGATAGAGAAGGTCATAGAAAGAAAAGACAAGATATGTTAAATATTGGTGAACCTGAGCCCTATGGTCTTTCAAGTGAAGAGGAAATTGAATATGTTCATGGTGAAAATGTAGAACATGATATTGAAATTGGGAATGAAATTGTTCAAATTGATATTGAAAATTTTCAAGGTAAAAATGTTGGAATTGAAGATGTTGAACATTATATTGAAATTGGGAATCAAAATTTTGAAATTGATAATGAAAATGTTGAAATTGAAGATGTTGAACATGATATTGAAATTGAGAATGAAAATTTTGAAATTGATAACGAAAATGTTGGAATTGAAGATGTTGAACATGATATTGAAATTGGGAATGGAATTGTTCAAATTGATATTGAAAATGGTCAAGGTGAAAATGTTGGAAATGAAGATGTTGAACATAATATTGAAGCAAGTGTAAATTATGTTTCACCAGATTACACGAGAAATGAAGAACCTTGTGTGGAAGAAAGAGGTATTCCAAATTCAAGACCTTTAAGGACCCCTAAATGGTTAGTTGAAATTGATGATAACATTATAAACAATTTTGAAGGCAAGAGGTCAACACGAACTATTTGGATGTGGGCTAGAATACTTTTCAACCAATATTTTAGCAATAAGACATTGACCAAGCAATGCCAAATTTTTGTACAATTTCTAAAGATGCAAAAGATGAGACCTTTGCTAGCCAAATTGAAGATTCATCTGAACAAGAGGGCTGAAAAAAATTCTATTATCGTCAAAAATATTTTTGATGCTCTCAAGTCTATTGGAAAAAATAACAAGGAAAAAGATAAGAGAGCTACTCGGAGAGTCATTACCACTGCCCTAGTAAGCCATCAATTGAAAAAGGCTCACTTTATGAGGAAAACTTGTATTGATTTTGACTTAAATCATAAAACTTTGGATAGAGCACTTGCAAGAAGAGAAAGAATAAATGATCCTCTTCAAAATGATACATGGGCTTTTTCCAGAAGGCTTACACGTGTTGAGAAGAAGCTAATCGATAATGTAAATCAGGCAATTCAACAATTTTGGCATGATAGCTCTAGAGTATCACCCAATGCAAAGGATGTTTTAAAATTAAGAATTGGCAGTTGAGACCATACACCGCATCCTAAACATTTCTTGGAATCAAGCCAAACAATGTTGTTCAACAAATTTAATCAAACACATCCAAATATGGAAATCTCGCAAAGAAATTTTGAAGGTTTGAAGCCATTCTATTGTGTGCCTCTTAAGATTCGTAATACTTGTTGTTGCAAATACCATGTGGAGTTTTCAATGTACCATGAACTATTATTCTATATCCATTCTACTTTGCATACTAATGAAATGTTGCAAGAGTGTGGTGCAATGCATCTTCCGAAATCATCAAGGGACTTGCTAGATCTATTTTTATGTTCTAGGGATGATGGTTCCTTTTTCTATAGAAATGATTGTTTAAATGCAAAGTGCTCACAATGTGGTGGCTTGTCAAAGTTTGTTCAATGTTTTCATGAGGGTTTGGAACATGAATTTGGAAAGAATCTTGTTGAGAAAAAGAGATATGAGATAGTCAAATATACTTTGCAGAGTGGAGGTGAAGGTTCTAGACGCGAGTTGGTTACAAAAGAATGCAGTGTTGCTGATTTTATTTCAGATTTTAAGGACAATCTTTTCTACAAATATGCAAGGCATAGTCATAGGTCTCAGTGGTTTGATCAACAATTCAGGATATGTAAGGACTCTTTTCCGATTGGCACTATTATATCAATGGTTGATTTTGTTGAAAATTACACATTGCAACCACAAAATGAGGTACAATATTAGTATTACAATTCCATTCAGATTGCTATTTTTGTCCACATAACATTTAGACATGCACCTGATAGTACAGAGGAGGATTGAAAGATAATCAGAGAGTATCACTTTTATATGAGTGATGATAGATCTCACTCGTCTGAGTATGTCCAACATTGTTTCGAGAATTTTTTTGAGTTCTTGCAGGAGCAAGATATAGCACTAGACCGACATCTCATTTGGTAAGATAACTATACAGGTCAATTCAAGAATGCTTGTATGTTTTATTGGTTGAGTAGAATGCATGTAGAGAGGGGTGTACCTAATATTTGGAGTTTTTTGAAGCTAGGCATGGGAAAGGGGAGCATGATGGAGCAGGTGCATGTGTAAAAAGAGCTCTAGTTAAGGAGCAATTGAAGATTTCAGGAGCAAAATTCAATGATGCACATTCTATTGTTGATTGGTGTAGTTCAGCATTGTCACAGGGAGGGACACTTGATTCAACAGTGCACAGATTCTTTTGGTTCATTGAGGAGGGTACAATGGGAGGTAGATTGGATTGTCATACAATCAAATATTCTTCAAAGATGCATTTGTTTCGAAGCTCAGATGCAAGCACATGGATCATTTGGACACGACAGTTGGCTTGTTTTTGTTAGAGTTGTATTCAGTGCGAGTGGGATCAATGTGAGTCAAGTGAGTGGGTGGATACATGGGTTCCACAGTATCTAACTCCTTTATCTCAAACTATATCCATGACAAATTACACAATGGAAAGTTCACTTGATTATGACCAACTTTCAGATCTACTACATCCAGGACATGTTTTTTCAGTTGTTGCACCGCAGGGGAATGAAGAGAGAACAGAATATTGGTTGGCTCGATGTGTGTGGGTAAAGCACAAGCTAACACAATTGATGGAAGATGATGATGGGTTTGTGTATCCTACAGGTTCAGTTGTGGTTGCAGGAACTTGGTTGCAAACATACATGATTAGAAAAAATGGCATACCTGCATTTGAAGACTACGAGAAACACAAAACCATTCTCATGTATTCACACCTTGTTATAGCAACAAAAGTTAAGTTGTTGAATCATCATGCAAAACCAAAGACAAAAAAACTATGGACACTTAGTAATGTTGATCATGAAGCAATATTGGATACTCTTAAGCAAAGAGATGACCCTTCAGGCACACTTGAATAGCATATTCAAGAATGGAAAGTACAATTCTTAAGCCTCTTTTTTTTTGTGACAATATAGATATATCATTTGACAAATTTTGTGATATTCTTAGTACGATTGATCATGGACCTGCTGCAACAATAGCCAACTCTAATCCTTTCAAAGAGGTATGTGACATATTACTTTAATATAGATTGGTTATTCAAAGCATCTTTTATAGTTTGCATTACCAATTCATCATCACTCGGTATGTTTAGATTAATATGGATTTGTTAGTCTAAGCATATTTTTTGTTGTTACAATATAGATTTATCATTTGATAAATTTTGCGATATTCCTGGCACGATTGCTCATGGACCTGCTGCAACAATAGGCAACTCTGATCCTTTTAGAGAGGTATGTGACAAATTATAATAATATCAATTGGTTATTCCAAGCATATTTTCTATTGTATGTAGTTTAACTGCTACCTTGATGGTTTGCACAAGTGCTTGTCACTTGAAAACATACTACTCTTGTGGAAGACTATGCCTTGAATGCCTCAAAAAGGAAAATTTTGTAAAAATTGAATTTTGAAATGTGAAACAATGTAAAAAGGTCATAACTGTGTATAGGCATAATCTATATATTGTGATGTTTTTTGAAATACGGTTCAAATGTATGCCATTGTACTTAATCAAGCTGCAACCGAAGGTTTTCTTCTTGGTTCTTTCCTGTCGGTATGCTCATTTGAACGAGGTTTTGTAATATCTCCTATTTATATATAAAAAATTATAGTGGCTTGCCACTTTTTCGAAAAACAAAAAAGTAAAAGTTCATTGTGAATTTCATTTTCTATGTAATTGATTCAAGTTGATTGGGCAAGAGCTAGGACTTGCAGAATCTTGATCCAACCTTAAATATTTCTGCCCCCACATTTCATTGACATTAGCACTTTAGACTCTTAAGGGAAAACGCCGCTCCAATGCAACTCAGAGCGATTCGACGTATTTGGGTGCAAGAGAGAACCGTACCTAGCTTAAATGTACCCATTCGGATGTATTGGAATAGTCTATTGGGTCGTACGAGTTCAAAAATGAAAGTTGCACCACTTTGCAACTTTACACTGCTTGCATTTGGCAACTTTTCCCTCAACTGAAAACTCATCACCACGCGAAAATGCCTTCGAGATAGAAAAAACGGAGAGAGGTTATTGTAGATGGTCTCAACAAAATCTTGTATCCTCAGACGAAGAGTTTGTAAGCATCACGGTTTCCGAGAAATAGTCCGTCAAAGTTTGCTGCCTTTTAGAACTTTGGACTCTTAAGGGAAAACGTCGCTCTGATGCAGCTCAGAGCGATTCGACGTATTTGGGTGCAAGAGAGAACCATACCTAGAGTAAACGTACCCATCTAGACATGTTGGAACATTCCGTTGGGTCGTACGAGTTCGAGAATGAAAGTTGCACCACTTTGCAACTTTACACTGCTTGCATTTGACAACTTTTCCCTCAACTGAAAACTCATCACCACGGGAAAACACCTTCGAGATAGCAAAAACCGAGAGAGGTTATTGTATATGGTCTCAACACAATCCCATATCTTTAGATGAAGAGTCTGTAAGAATCACAATTTTTGAGAAACAGTTCGTCAAAGTTTGCTGCCTTTTAGCACTTTGGACTCTTAAGGGAAAACGTCGCTCCGATGCAGCTCGGAGCGATTCGACGTATTTGGGTGCAAGAGAGAACCATACCTAGTGTAAACGTACCCATCTGGATGTGTTGGAACAGTCTGTTGGGTCGTACGAGTTCGAGACTGAAAGTTGCACCACTTTGCAACTTTACACTGCTTGCATTTGACAACTTTTCCCTCAACTGAAAACTCATCACCACGGGAAAACGCCTTCGAGATAGCAAAAACTGAGAGAGTTTATTGTAGATGGTCTCAACACGATCTTGTATCCTCAAATGAAGAGTCTGTAAGCATCACAATTTCTGAGAAATAGTCCGTCAAAGTTTGTTGCCTTTTAGCACTTTGGACTCTTAAGGGAAACGTCACTCTAATGTAGCTCAGAGCGATTCGACGTATTTGGGTGCAAGAGAGAACCATACCTAGCATAAATGTACCCATCTAGATGTGTTAGAATAGTCGGTTGGGTCGTACGAGTTCGAAAATGAAAGTTGCACCACTTTGCAACTTTACACTGCTTGCATTTGACAACTTTTCCCTCAACTGAAAACTCATCACCACGGGAAAATGCCTTCGAGATAGAAAAAACCGAGAGAGGTTATTGTAGATGGTCTCAACACGATCCCGTATCCTTAGACGAAGAGTCTGTAAGCATCATAGTTTCTAAGAAATAGTCTGTCAAATTTTGTTGTCTTTTAACACTTTGGACTCTTAAGGGAAAACGTCGCTCCGATGCAACTCGGAGCGATTCGACGTATTTGGGTGCAAGAGAGAACCATACCTAGTGTAAATGTACCCATCCGGACATGTTGGAATAGTTCGTTGGGTCGTACGAGTTCGAAAATGAAAGTTGCACCACTTTGCAACTTTACATTGCTTGCATTTGACAACTTTTCCCTCAACTGAAAACTCATCACCACGGGAAAACGCCTCTGAGATAGAAAAAACCGAGAGAGGTTACTGTATATGGTCTCAACACAATCCTGTATCCTCAAATGAAGAGTCTGTAAGCATCATGGTTTGTGAGAAATAGTCCGTCAAAGTTTGTTGCCTTTTAGCACTTTGGACTCTTAAGGGAAAACGTCGCTCTGATGCAACTCGGAGCGATTCGACGTATTTGGGTGCAAGAGAGAACCATACCTAGCATAAACGTACCCATTTGGACATGTTGGAATAGTCTATTGGGTCGTACGAGTTCGAGAATGAAAGTTGCACCACTTTGCAACTTTACATTGCTTGCATTTGACAACTTTTCCCTCAACTGAAAACTCATCACCACTGGAAAACGCCTTCGAGATAGTAAAAACCGAGAGAGGTTATTGTAGATGGTCTCAACACGATCTCGTATCCTTAGATGAAGAGTCTGTAAGCATCACGGTTTTTGAGAAATAGTCCATCAAATTTTTCTGCCTTTTAGCACTTTCGACTCTTAAGGGAAAACACCGCTCTGATGCAGCTCAGAGTGATTCGACGTATTTAGCTATAAGAGAGAACCATACCTAGCGTAAACATACCCATCTAGATGTGTTGGAACAGTTTGTTGGGTCGTACAAGTTCGAGAATGAAAGTTGACTGACTTTGACAAAATCGTATCCCAGTAAACACGATAGAGGTCCCATTTTTTTTTGAATGCAGGAGCACCATCTGACCATTTATCTCCATTCCTCTTGAAGCATCTTTTCTTTCCTCCTTTTCTTTCCTTATTCAAGGATTGAGCGAAATACCTATCGCAACCAACCTTGACTCCCCTTGAATACAAGAGAAGACAGTGATAAATTTGTGTAATTTTTCTGGTTTTTGCTTTGAATTATGTGTTCATGGAGTGATCCTGACATTGTGAATTGTGTAGAATGTAGTGAAATTGTCTTCCAAGCATTGTGTGGAACAGTAGGTAGCTAGTTTCTTCGGTTCAAGCATTCTTTTTTAGTTAGTTCATTTCTTTTGACCATTGAGATAGAGTTAGAGGCTTAGGAACATGTCTTGATCAGGAGTGATCAAGAGGATAAGGAGTGGAAAGGCTTAATGAGTTTTGGAACTCATTTTACTGATTAAGGGTAGATTAAGGGATTTAGTTCTTGGAGAATGTTAGTCTTTAGGGTAGATTATGGAACAATGAGCAAAACCCAGAGCATGGAACAGTGATTGTTCCATCCAACTCATAGGGTAGGGTTGGATGGAACACTCATTGTTCCATGCTCTAGATCCTTGTTTGCAAGATCTCCTTGGTGTCTTTCTTCACCATTTGAACCTATAGGACCTTCATCATGTCTAGGTGCCCCTGGTTTTTTTGGCCAACCCTACTATCATGTCAAATCAACTTACTTGGTGCACTACCTCTTATTCTTCCCTTAACCTTCAATCTTCCCTAAAGACTAATTCTCTCCATTAACTCAATTCAACTTTGCAGGGGTCATGATATGTTTCCAAGGGATTCTACTCATCTCCCTAGGGTTCTTGACAGTTCCCCATTCTCCATTTATCATTCGCTACTTCCAAACCCTCAATTAGGGTTTTTAGGCTACTAGCCCAAGAGTTCCAATTAAGCCTCCAACTCCGAGAAAAGTGGCTTTCATTCCCAAATTCTCCAAAGAGAAATCAGTATTTCCTTGAGGGTCCTGATACCTTAGCCCACCTCTCAAATATTTTTGGTGCCTTAGGTTCCCACTATCCGTACAACTCCATAAACTGGAACTGACCAAGGATTTGGGCCTTTTTAGGTCTTTTCACTACATTTTGCAGACTGTCAAGAGTTTTCTCACATCAAACAAGTTGATGGGGCTTCCTCCTTCTTGGTAAGCCTTGCCAAGGCATTCACCTACCCTTCCCACACCGTGTTTTGCCTGGATTTTTCCACCCCTGCACATTAAGTGCCTTTTTCTCCCTGTCTCTCCTAGCCGGGCACTGTCAAGCTCGCCTAGGAGTAGACTATCTTCATGCTTCCTAAACTGCTATCTACTCCTAAACCTACTATAATTACAACCATGGAGTCTAGCCTCATTCCCCAAAATCCTGTACACCAGGTACAATGGGAAAGAGAACTAAAACCCCATTCTTGCTCGGTTTCCAGTTAGATCAGCATCTCAAAAGGAAACAAAACAACTACTACACACACCTGCAAAATGAACACACACTCTAAATACTACCACCAAAGCTTACAACATAAAAAATAATTCAAACTACAACAACTACAAAGCCATGATTGCTCCTGATCACATAAAATTCAAGCAAACACAGAATTTTCGTTGTTGTTCTCACTGTTCACTCTTAGCATTCATCAAATTTCAAATTACAAAAGTTCTCAATGCCTTCCAACCCTGCTCATAGGTCAAAGACTTCCCTATATAGGTTAACCAAAGTAGTTATGCCTCCCTTTGGTCGGACAAGTTAGTTACCAAGTGGAAAAAGGTGCAAAATGTCCCATTTTGCCACTTTTGCCAATTTCCTAGAAACTAACAAAAGTGCGTGTCTAAACTCATAAACTTTTCCACTACTGATAGCTCCTGACCAAGGCATTTTATTAAGTCTCTCACTCAATTCCAATGGTCAACAGGACCATTAAAGTATCAAAAACACAAAACTTCATTCTAGGCCCTCAAATTGCCTAGTGCTTCCTAGTGCTTCCTAGGTGCTCTTGCACCATCTACCCTCTCATTCGGCCTTATCCATTTAAATAAAATGAGTATAAATTAAATAGCCATAGGCTATCATTTAATTTATTACAAATTAATGTGATTTATATCATGTATGAAAAATGTGGTAGCATAGACAAGGCAGTGGACTATTTGAAAAAAACTTCAAAGAAATGTGGTCTCATAGAATTCAATGACAAAAAAATGCAATTGACAACTGCTCATAGTTTTTAGTTATGCAATGTGAAGTAATTGTATAACTACTTAGGTTTAATTTGTTAGAACTATATTGTAATTGAAATTTTTTCATCTATGAACATCTAATTGTTAGTTATGCAATGTGAATTAATGATTTGAGTTTGAAAGATGTGTAATGCAATGTAATAAGAGATATAAATATAAACTACATAATATAACCATTCATTTTTAAGCTATTGTACATTGATATTTAACCATTGCTCAAGATAAAATTTTCAAAGATTTTAATCATGCACATGAGGAACAAATTAAATTTCGATTCTCAACTTCTATATATCAAATTATCCAATAATCAAGTGTATGTCCATATACAAAAATGGCATCGACGCCAACTCAAACAAAGTTTTACAAAATGTGGCATATGCCATCTCAATATGTATTCAAAATTTACATGCCAAAATGTCTATCTCATCCTAAACTACTGGTGGATCATCAAAATGGAGCCTCTTTGAAGCACTCATTGGCTCTGAAGGTAGCTGCACAAGAAAAATTCAAACCACAATTGAGATTAGTTATACTATATAATTTAAAATCAAATAATTAACATCAAAATCAATATACATTGAATTTTAATTGAACTCTAAAATTGAAATCTTGATTACCTGAAATATACGTCTCTTCAAAGGGTCAGGAGTCCTAGAATATACCAAATCAACTTTTGAAATGCCAATCTATATATGTGAACAAAAACATAAAATTGATCCAAGTTAGCATATGATTATTGGTAATAAGAACTTATTTACCAAACATAAAATAAAATAAGCACATGTACCTCTTTAGGTTGATCTTTTTCTTTATCTTTTTCAGGTGTTTCGACACCTCCTCTTTGATGGGTTTCAACACCTACTCTTTGAGGTGTTCCAATAACTACACCTTTAGGCGGTGTGTCCCTTGTCAACATATCTGTAAAGCTCATAATTGCCTGTAAATAAAATTGACAAGTACATATGAAACTACCAATCTATGTCAACATATGTATAATCAATATAAGATCTTAAAAATCTTAATTCAATCCAATTTGAATTCAATTACCTTCCCCTTATCTAGATTTGCACCTCCATAGTCTAGATGAGGTTGCACCTCACTCACACTGGGTATTTCCTATAGGAGGAAAACAAGATAAACATATAAGCTATTATATAATTGCATTAATGACAATTCAAATGATAAGAAAGTATATAATATAAAATGTAAACGAGTGAGTGCGAAAATATTTACTGCATGTGTGTCCAATCCAAATGAAATGGCCCTAAGGGTGCTATCAGTCACCCGTGTGAGCTCCTCCTCAGACATCAACTATTAAATAGACCATGTAAATAAATATTAGTACTTGATACTATCTCTTATTAATATTCATTTAAAAACAAATGCAAGTTATGAAATTACAACTTAAATCTTACCTGTGTCACTATTCCAGCATCTCCATCTCTAGCAGGAGAGGACTCTGTAGGGTGCGCTCCACTCCCGTGCGATTGATCTATAATGTCTACATCATGGAGGTCATAATCAGAAGTGTCCAAGGGATGCTCGGTGGGCTATCTAGAAGGACCCAAGCATATCTGGCGGCACATAGTGCAAGCATGTGACACACAAATATGTGGACCTGAGGAGGATGATGCAGCAGCACTTGAGCTTTTGCCAACATAACCAAAATGTGGCTAAGCCACTGTAGAAACATGCGAAACCAAATGACCACTCAAAGAGTGAATAGCCTGAATAGTTTGTGTGGATGCATCCTCGATAATCTCTAGGTGATATATTGGAGGTGGCAGAGGAAGGGGAGGAAGGGGAATATTTGTGTGTGGGACTACTCTAATTGCCCCTAGTCTATCCTGGGGCATACCTCCACCGATGCCCTGGAAGGGTTTAATGTCAAAGTAATTGACATGATGCCCTAACACAAACTCAACATATAATTTTTTAATAAAGTAAAATGGTAAGTCGGAATTATTGTTCGGTGGTTTATCAAAAACCACACACCAACGATCCCAAAAGTTAGTTACAATGTCCCTATGTATGCACCATTTTATGGAAATTTTTGCTCTATTAACATTCACTAGCAAATCGGTGTGGGGGTCAATGAATAAAGAGGCTATTTGGGCTTTGGTTATTTGGAGATCTTTCACATCATCAAAGACAATCCACATTGATAATACTCCCTCATGTCTTCTTGCCACGAATAAAAGGAATTATGTTGGGTGGAGAGGGTTTCTATATTTTTAATTATTTCTTTCAATGTGTTTGTCATATCTCTCAATCGAGGCATTGTTTGATAAATTTCATAAATGCCCCTCAATTGCCCCAATTTTTCACCAATTAAGTCTTCAATTGGTGGCTGCGGAGGTGGTGGAGCATTTGGCATTTGTGGATTTACATTCGTAGCCATAATACCTGATTAAAGTTAAAAAATAATTAAACTAATTGAAATTACACAATATAAATGAAATTATTGTAAAAAAACCCTAGTTTTTTATAAAAATCCAAAAAAAAACCATACTTTTTCACAAAAATCAATAACAAACTCTTATTTTTGATAAAAATACATCAACAACACTAATTTTTAATCAAGATCCATTTCAAAACATTAAGTTTTAATAAAAAATCAATGTAAACTCTAGTTTTTAAAAAAAATCAATACAAAACCATATTTTTGAATTTTTTTTCATAAAACCTACTTAAACTTAACAAAATCTATTGAAAAATCGATTACAAGATCGAAAAAAACAAAATACATACCTTTCAAATCGGATATTGGATTTGGATTTCACCTCTTGCGCCCGTGTCAAAATGTGAGAAATGAAATTGAAGAGTCAGCTATTTTTTTATATACAGCTTCCACAAATCGGATATTTGGTTTGTGGAAACTACCTTTGGTTTTTGGTTTGGGTAGAAGTACTCACACCCGAACCTAGAAAAGTCAACTAAGCTATTTCTGCGTTTTTGAACTGATTGAAAACGTGATTTTTTCTCATTGCCACTTTTTGGTCCATCATGATCCTGCACATACCCCTATCTTACTGGAATTGGTACATTTGGACCCCTCTTGATGTGTATCTCGTCTACTTTAGTGTGAGCCTAAAGCAAGTTCCTCCTCTCACTAAAGTGGGGGCTAAATGTAGTGTCAAAAAATATCATTTGTTACATTTTCACATTGTTTTGGGCCCTTGTGAGCTAAATGAACCTAATTGTGCCTTATTTAGGGTGTTGTAAAGTGTTTTCTTAGACTTTCACACTAATCTAGGGTTTTCATTAATAAATTGGGCTTCTTTATGCCTTATTTAGCTATATTTTGCATTCATAAGCCTAAATTAATGCATCTTTCCAAGGATAATCTTGACACATATGTAATGGCCAATCAAAAATTAATGTTTTTGGATTGTCTGACCTAGATTTAGTGATCTATGACTCATGCACCATCTTGGGCGTATGCGTCCCACCTAATTTTGGGGGCCTCAATCTAGATTTCACATAAATCTAAGCTTTTCTTGAAAAATGTGTCTCATAGCCTAGTCTAATGGGACTCATACGCCACTTCTGGTGTATGAGTCCCATGTGGCTTAAACCTAAATTAAATTCAAATTCTTGGTGGTATTTAATTCTCCTAGATTTGATGTCAGTTTGTAGTGTTGTAATTTCAGGAAATTTGGCATAAACAAGTATAAATACAAGGTTATTTCACATATTTTCTCCTAGCAACTTAAGTATTCATGCATTATAGAAAATTAAAGTTCACAAGAGCATTCAAGAGCCTTCAAGAGCTAATTATCAAGTGTTTTGGAGCATCATTCAAGTATCAAGCATCATGTCAAAGCCATCATGCATCATGTTTGTTTTTGAGCTAACACTTGTGATGTAAGGTTTCATGATTCAAGAAAGCGTTCAAGTCGAGATATACAACATTTAAGCAAGAGTCAAGATCCACATCCATTGGAGCTAGATATCATAAATGTTTGCAACATTATATTTCTAGGGTTTGGTGAGTTGCAACATATCATTTTGTTCATTCATCATTCCTCCTTTCCATTTGATTTCATTAGAAGGTTTTATTAACAAAATGGGGTTTGACTAAGGCAAACCCATTTTCACTAATAAAACAATAATTTTCCCTCTTTAGTGTGTGATTTGCAGATCTAGGGTGAATACATATTAAAGAGAAATATTGGAAAGAAGTCAAAGTTACAAAGTTGTCCAAGTTGTCACCTTGTTTAGAAGATCATTAAAAGACACCTATAGAACAAAATTCAACAAGTTAGATTCAAAAATTAGGTTGAGAAGATAGAGAAAAGGTTGAAGAGTAGATTCAGACTTTGAATTTTCATAAAGGTCAAGTAGGGTTGATACACCACTTCTAGCGTATGAGTCCCAATGCACACTAAATTCAATATATTTAGCACTTTAGGTCTTCAATCAAGTTGCTACAAGTTTCCAAGTGCACATCTCTGACTTTTCTAGTTTACTATTTTGATTTGCATTCATTTCTAGGTTCTTTAGTAAAGTTTTGCATATCATTAGGTTTTGACATTAGTACTTGCATGTTACTTGTCTTTCCAAGCCCTATCTTAGTGGTGAACCCCCTTTTAGTCTCAAATCAGACCCTAGGACATCCTTATTGCAGATCTCTTTCCCTCATTTCATCCTTGGATTGAGATCTCTAAGGTTTCCTTGAATGAAAAGTGAAGAAAACTTGTTGTTCTATGTCCTAAACTATAGAGTGACAATTTTCCACCTTTCAACTATATGCAATACAAAAATAACCCTTGGGTAGAACTCCCTAGACTTAACTCAAACCCTTGATAGAGTCTCCTCTATACTTGTAAAAATGCTGAAAAAAACTAATTTTTCACCTTTGAGGAGATACAATGAAGTCATTCAAAAATTCCATTTTATAAGGATTGTAGCCCTTAGTTTAATTTTTCCAAAAAATATAATTTTTATATATTTAATTTTATATTATTCTTAATTTATATTTTATAGTGGATATAGGGTTTTTACTAAACATTAAGGTATCTTGCACACATGAAAACATAAAGAAATATAGAAATATTTTTTAAATATATATATGTGCACTAGGTATTGATGTCCTTGTTTGAACAAAAAAGAAATTTATTTTGATATATACAAGAAAATATTATGTGTTATGGAATGATCCTATGTCAAAATTATAATTAATCTTATTTAAAAATTAATAAAAAATGTGCAACGAATAAAAAAGAAAAATATATGTGCACTAGATATTAGCATTACCAATTTATGTTTAATAATTTATAATTTTATTCCTTTTTGTTAAAAAAATTTTTGATATAAAATGAATTCCATATTTTTTTAAATGTTGTTAATTATAAAAATAAGTAATTAAAGATTACCAAAAATTATATTTAAAAATCATTTTCAATTTAAAAAATATAATTATAATCTACAGATGAAATACCAAAAATAACTAGTTCACATCATCTTCAGATTCTTAATAGTTTAGTTACTATCAGTGATAGAAAGTGAAAATTCGGCTAAATTTTTTTATTTCAATGTTCCACTTTGGCCAAAAAGTGGCACACACTATTGTGGGATCACCCAGTTAGCATGTAAGTTCAAAATTAAAATTTAGCTTACATGTCAGAATTTGAAGTCTAGAGTGCCTACATCTTGAAGATAAGGGGTTTCAATGTAAATTTATATTAAAAACTATCAATACAAAGAATGGATGTTTGAGGTACAAATATAATAAAAAAAGAATCGGTGGTGTAGAAGATAGATGGTGCAAACCTTATAGTAGGTAAAAATTTGATTAGTACACAAAGAAATTGATTAATAACTTGAATCAGATGAGAAACTTTGAGTGGTGGTGAAGAAGTGATGTTAACCCTTGCAAAAAATGAGTAGGAGGAGGTGAAGGTTGTGGTAGAAGAATAAGACTATCATCTAAAGTATCATCATGTGCAAAGTTATCCTTATGTTGTGAAGAGGGTAGATTAGATAGTAAGGAAGAAGAAGTGGATGGAGGATACATTTGTGTGAAGGAATTATTAAACTAAACATCTCTATGAAAGTATGTACTTATTGTGATAAGATCAAAAAAAATGATAGGCCTTCACATCCTCACAATAGCCAAAAAAAATATATTAATAGTTGACTCTTCTTCTCCATTGAATTATATCAATAATTTGATATGAATGCCTAATACTCACTATAAAATCCCTTCAAGAAGGAAACATTAAGCTTCATATTTGACTAGGCCTCCTTTTGAGTGATATTCTAAACTACCTTGTGTGGAGTGTGCTCCTAAATATAGCTGACATAATTAACTATTTTGACATAAAAATATGGGGCTATAAACCATGATTGAAGTCAAGTATAAAAATATAGAATCAAATTCAACAAGTGAGAATTCCCTCAAGAAAAAGAAAAATATAATACTCAAGCCACTTCTTCTAAGTCAAGTAAAAGTACTTCCACAATAAAGAAACAAATTATACATGATCCACTTCTTCTTCAAAGTAAATTAAATGTCCTTTACCTTTAATTTTTTTGAATTAATTCTTGACTATTTTAAGAGGTGATTGTATCCATAGAGAGTAACTTAGAATTTTCCCTTATGATTTTCTAGAGCATTATCCTCTTAGAATTATGCTTTGGAATTATAGAGTGTTGCACAAGTTCTTTAAAATCCCTATAATTTTTTGGAGTCCATGTTTATGTAGCAACTAGGTTCTTGTAAAGTTACATTAGAGTCTAGAAGCACAAAATAGTAGGTTGTGTCAGAGTTTGGAAGTTTGTAATAGTTCAAACTTCAGATTTTTCTTGTAGTGAAGAATTTTAATTCCACTTGTAGGTCACACTTTAGATTTTACTTGTATTTAATAATTTTAAGTCTACTTGGAAGTTAAACTTTAGCATCTACTTACATGTTAGAATTTAGATTTTGGTTGTAGCTTAGAATTTAGAGTCTACTTTTAGGTTAGACTTTAGAAACTAGTCATAATTCAAAGCTTAGAATTTTATTACAAATTAAAACTTTAAAGTGAGTTTTTATATATTTAGACTTCAAAGTTAGCTTACATATTTAGACTTCAATGTTAGATTACATATTTAGATTTCTAATCAGCTTGCATGTCATAATTTTAAATATAGAGTGTATACATGTAGAAGATAGGGTAGCACTACAAACTTAGACAAGAAAACCTATCAACATAAAGAATATGGTTTTGAGGTGTAAATAAAATAAAAATTTCATGTTGAAGAAGATAAATTGATGGAAAATGTAAAAACTGAGAAATTTTAAGTGATGACGAAGAGTTGATTTGAAATCTTGTAATTTTTTGAGTGGTGATAGAAAAATTCGATAGTACAAAACCTTTCAAAACTTTGGAAGGAGGTAGAGAATTAGAAAAAAAAAAGTTTGTCCACTAGGATTCTTCAAAGGAGGTCTGAAAAAATTCAAATATAGACCATGAAACTGTTGAAATATTTGATGAATCAATTATTTTGAAGAAATACTCAAAATTTAATACTAGTTCAATCTCTACAAAAATGAGATTTAAAATATATATATATATATATAGGTACAACCATATGTAATTGCATACAATGCAAGTACAAAAAAGGAGAAATATGTTTGTGTCAAAAAATGACAAAATGGTAGGAATTTATTTACTTTTTGATTCCTTCTAGACTCATTGGTGGTGTCTATTTGTCTCTATGATGCATCAATACTAGGATAAGTGTAAAAGTCAATAAAAATTAGGAAAGGATTTACTATTCTTGGCTCTAATACTATGTCAAAAACTATCATAAAATGAATCAATAATATACAATTAACTCCTGGTATATGTAGGACAAGGAGGAAAAAATATAAGATTAAATTACTAAATAACCCTCCAAAGGGTGTGACATGTATAAAACACTTGGACACATGAAACAACACATATAAAGTCACTATGTGGTAAGATAACAAAATATAAAACCTCCAAGTGGGATTAGGTCTAGTGTGATAAGAAAACCTACTTTTAACACAAAAAAGTCTCTAAGCTAAGTCAATTTTAGTTATTTAGATATCTACTTATATGAGTATTATAATGAGGTTTCATTAGAAATTACTATGTTACAAATAAAACTTAATTTAAAAGAATATTTTTTCAATTACAAACTTAATTTAGATCAAACAAACAAATCCTATTCTAAATTTTATTCAAGGGAAAATAATCAATATTCTATTCTTCATACTTTGACAATTTTATATAAATAATCAATGAAATACAATTGAACATAAGGAAATTCATTGACTATCCTAAATAAATTATTTAATTCATCCCCACATTTGTTTAGGTGATGTAAAAATTACAAGATGGATTTGAAGATTATTATACCCATATTTAAGCCATTGATTCCCATGGCTTCATCTAATTTTTTCTAGTATATAAAGTATCCATATTTCCTTGCAAAATGTATTTTTTTGTTCACTTAATATCTATCATATACCTTTAGATTAAATACAATATTATACTTTAAACTTCTACATGGAGTATTTATATGAAGTTAATATATCACTTTATAGATCTATAATGAAGAAAAATAGAGTAGCACTTGAACTTGTACCTCACAAAGCCCCCAATTTTTTTAGTTTCATAAAAGTATCCCCACCTCAAAATAATTAACACTCTCTTTTTATAATTTGTGCATCTTTGAAATCCTAGATTGATTGTCTATAATGCCCAACGTTTTTTATAATTATTTAGAAACATGAGCTTATCAAGGTTTTGAAATTACAAGTCAAATTTAAATAAATATTCACTTAGAAGATAGAAAAATAGTTAAATAACAATATGCATGAAAATTTGTAGCACAATTGAGAATCTAGAGTGCTACACAAGTGCTTCTAAAGTTTGAAATAGTCAAATCCCTACAATTTTTGGAGTCTAGAACCCTATAGAAATAATAGGTTCCTACAAATCTCCATTGAAGTCTAGAAGCCCACAATATTAGGTTGTGTTAGAGTTTGGAATTTTGTAATAGTTCATACTTTGGAGTTATATAGTAGTTTAGACTTTGAATTCCACTTGTAGGTCAAACTTTGGAGTCTACTTGTATATCAAAATTTAAAGGGTGCTTGTAGGTTGAACTTTAGAGTCTGGTTGTTGGTTAGAATTTAGAGTTTGCTTGTAGCTTAGAATTTAGATTTTACTTGTATCTTAGAATTTAGAGTCTACTTACAATTAAAACTTTGGAGTCTTCTTACAAATTTGAACTTTAAGCTAATCTTCTAGACTTAGACTTCAGTGTTAGCTTGTATATTTAGTCTTTAAAGTTAGCTTACATATTTAGACTTCTAATCAACTTGTATGCCATACTTTTTAAGTCTAGTGCCTACATGTAGAAGATAGAGTAGTAATGCAAACTTAGAAAAAAAAAATACTAGCTTACAGAATATGTCTTTGAGGTGCAAATACAATAAAAAGCTTAGCATTAGAGAAGAAACATGGTGAAAACCCCACAATAGATGGAAAAATAGCAACACATAGATAAATTCATGAAAAACTTGTATCAAATGAGACACTCTAAGTATGGAAAAGAATTGATGTAAACCCTTGCAAAATTTTGAGTGGTGATAGATAAATTTGATAGTACAAACCCTTTCAAAACTTTGGGAGGTGGTAGACAATTTTTAAAATACCAAGCAAAAAAAATTGGACCATGATTCTTAAAAGGATATATGAAAATATTCAAATCTAGACTATGAAACTATTGAAAATTTTTGCAAACCATTTTTTTTAAGAAATGCCCAAAAAAAACTAGTTTGACCTCTAAAAAATTATATATATATATAAGGTAACAACCTGAACCATAGATTTTAGGGGAAAGAGTATTCCCTAACGGGATTCTAGGATTTTCACCTAGAAGCTAGAGGAGAGAGTTCTTTCACGCCCTAAAACTTGGAAGTTCATTCAATGTTGATTGCTAAATGTGATTGAACTATTTTTATATGAGATGTCCTAAATGCAATATATTATAACTAGAAATAAACTAGCTAATGAATGTAAACTAATGAAACTTAGGTTATTTGAACACACATGATGATATGCAAAAGGATAGAATAAAGACTATACAAGACAATATAAGAGAACAGATAAGAAAAGTGCACCTAGAAATTGACAAGGGCTGAAGTGGAAATTGCAAAAGTGTCTGAAATTCTAGAAAATTTTCTTTTTAGGCCAACAGGGACACTTACACCAAGCTGGGTGACTTAGTCCCAGTTATGGAAAATTGCTCTAGGCTCTGTTCCAGCCAATTGGGTACCCGGATCTCCAAAAATCCCTGAAAAAAACATGCAGTGGGACTAAGTCACCACTATTGGTGACTTAGTCCATTCTAGCTTTTCTAAGAATTGAAAAGTGGAAATAGAAGCCTGTAGTCTGCAATTTGCTTTCCCACTTAAATCTAGGTCCAGATCCGTAAAATCACCTACAAAACAGAATATATTTTGGTTTCTAATGTGGGGTTCGCCTTGGTCAAACCCCTATTTGGTATTTGAACTTTGAAAGAGATAAGAAATCTACATAAAACCCTAGCCCTAAGTGTGTCTAAGACTAGGAAATCTAGAGTATGATGCAACCCTATTCTAATGTGCAAGAATATGATGCATAAATGAAATTAGAACAATGCAAGACTCATTCTAAGAGACCCTAAATCACATTAGAGATGAATCTTAGTGACATGCAAACCTTCCTTGGACTGAAGATAAAGAGAAAATGGAATATGGAACCACTTTGAAAACAAGTCTTTAAATTTATTTAATGGCTAGTTGCATCTCCTCAAACTAGATGTCTCCATGATTCTCCATAGACATCCATGATCAACCCTTTGCAATGTGAGATCTTGAGTGACAAGTGAGCTTGAAGACTTGCACAAACCCTAGTTTGTTGCCCTAAGCTTCAACTTTAGTGTAGAAAAAGTAATGAATCTTCTTGTGGAAGATGCTCAACACTTAATTCTTGAGTTTTCTTGTGAAAAACGACTAAAGGTCCCTGAAAAATGACCTAAAAACATGTATTTATAAGCAACAATACCTAATTGTCAGTTATTTTGACCTAAGAGGCCAACACCCATCGAGAATTTTTATCAAGTTAAATATTTTCCTGCTCAAAAATGCAACTAACCCTAAAAGGGACTAAGTCGCCACCTTGGGCGACTTAGTCCCACCAGGGGTTTTTAAGGTGGGATTTGTGATATTTGAGTGATTTTAATGTTGTTTGTCAGGACTTGTATGATTTCTTAGGTGAAACAGGCCTCAAAGTCAAAGATAACAAGTCTTAGGGGCCTATAAATGTTGTTTTAGGAGAGTGATTGATTTAAGGGTGTCTAAAGTAAGACCAAATTAGGCACAAATTTGTCTTTTTCTTCAAAGGTATACAATTTTTTGCGACACACAACCATATGAAATTTCATACAATGCAAGTAAAAAAGGAGAAATATTTTTGTGTCTCAAATGACAAAATGATAGGCAATTTTACTGTTTTTGTTTCTTCTAGATTCATTGGCAGAGTGTCTATTTGGCTTTACAATGCACCAATGATGAGGCTAAGTGTGAAATTCAATACAAATTTGGATAGGATTCAATATTTTTGGTTATATTACTATGTCATAACCTATCATAAAATTGAATAAGTAATATACAATGAACTCCTTATAGTAAGATAGGGAGGAAGAAGGAAGCTAGGAGTAGACTAAAAGCCAACCTTGCAAAAGGTGTGACACATATAGAACACTTGGACAAGTGTAAGGTCACATGTAAAGTCCCTATGAGGTAAGAAAACAAAACATAAAACCTCTAAGTGGACTTAAGTCTACTATTCAGATAAGTCTACTAGATAGAGAAACTACTTTTCACACTAACAATTATCAAAACTAAGTTACTTGTAGTTATTTAGACTTCTACTAATATGAGCATTACAATGAGATTTCATTAGAAATTAATGTTATAAATAAAAAATGTATAAGTACACAACTTAATTTAAAAGAATATTTTTGCAATTACTTCAATTCAATATAAGTTTATAATGTGAAGTTAAGTGTCAAATTGATCTAAGAGAACAATTGTAAGAAATTAAACATTCAATACAACACATGCAAGGCTCAATTATTATATGTGCATATCAATCTAAAATGTATAATCAAGGGTTGAGGAAGTTAATCTCATCCAAGTCACCTAACATTCAAGTTTACATATTCGTCTATTGAAAAAATGATATAATTACAATATACAATATTCAATTCTTAGTAAGTTGGGACTAAATATCAATATTTATGAATTGTATTATTTAAAGATTTTTATTAATAAGTTGGGATTGTCCTCTTAATCTAATTCGACATAAGTTTAACCTTCCATTATTATATAAACCTAACACTTGAAAGAAAAAATAATCGATACAATTTTAGTATTCTTGGACCCATATACCTAATTTCAACCTATCACATTTAAGGATGGATGTAAGTAAACATGTCATCCTTACAATATTTTGAATTTTTTAATATTGGAGTGGAGGGCGCGCCCTTTTTACATGTCTGGTCCATCATCCCACTTATCGACTTGAGTGCGCAATAGCTTAATGTAGTTTCCCAACCAGCCACTTTTTGGCCTATCTAAAGCTAATATGCTTTTAGAATAAAAAAGGACCAGCTTCAATGATATCAGTTTTTTTTAGTTAACACAATTGCACAATGGGGTCCATCATGCAATATAACACCAGAGTTTGAGCAGGTGTTTTCCTTTCCAAAGTTGATTAGCAGTTCTAGTTTACCAAGGAGCCCTCCTTGGTGCAGATTTGTAGGCAAAATGCTGGTTTAAGTAAGGTTTTATGAAATCAGTCTAGAAAAAGTGCTCCATTTTCAAACATAATTAAAAATTAAAAAGAGGGTCATGATAAGAAACGTATTGGAATGCCCACTTATATCATCCTACCATCATGCTTCAATTCACATGTATCAAATATTGTCATAATCATATGGAGAAATTGGGGATGATTGATGGTTCAGCGCAATCATATGCATGGACTCTAATGTCGTTTTGAATGTGAGATATATATATATATCTATATGTTAGGTGATATATTTCCATGGCAGAAAGGGCTATCGGATGGTATGCACAATCATTTCGACAGCAAAATAAAATGGGAATATCGTGACTTGAAAAGACTAAAACAAGCTGAATTTGATGTAAGATAATGAATATGGATGAATATGGAGGCCTGCGCCAGTCCTACGTGGGAGCGTGACGTCATCGTCGACGCAATGGAAGCGAAAGAGAGAGAAGGACCCCCTCTCTCTTCCCCCCTCAATTTGATATTGGAAAAGATGAGGAATGATGGCAACAGCGGATCCACTTGAAAGTATATCTCTGCAACGAAATCTCAACCCTACTTTACCAAAAGTCAACAAATGATCACGCCCATAACTCAATCATCATCGTCACCGCCAAAGCTGAAGAACAAAAGGAAAAGAACAAACCTCATCAATTGCAATCTTTGTTCCTATTCATCAATCTCCATCATTTCAATCTGTACTAAACCCTTTCTGATCATACCCTCACAAACCACTTTTCTCTTTTTTAACCTAGCCTACCATTGTTGAAAAGGAAAAACTCTTTATATCTTTCTGCAAGTCATACCAATTCTTTTCTTGTTGCAGGCAATAGTATAAGTGGTATAAACATGACCGAGACCTCGGAGGAAAATAACTACAGTGAGATGAATCCCTTTGTTTCTGCAGACTGTATGCAGGGCTTTTTCCTGCAGCAATCTAGGCCTCAACAGCCAAATTCAATTAACCCTTTTGAGGACTTCAGAAGAAATGACGTGCCTGAAGAGGATCTACATTTTGCCTCCCACAGTGATAATAATTCCGATTATTCCTTTCTTCGACCTAACTATTCATCAAACCAATTGAAGGTTAGTGTAGATGGCAAAAGGGTCTGTGATGAAACTCTGCTCAACTGCACTGGGTATGATGCCGATCACCCAGATTTTCATTCGGTCGATCAGGTTGGCTTTAACTGTGCAGACCCATCTGAGTTCGAGATGCTAAGATGTGATGATGCTCAAATCACCCATGCTTCAACTATCAAAGACAATTCCAGAAGAACAGAAGGCGTCAAAAGCTTTAGTAATTTCTGGTAAGTGCCCCTGCGTGAACCAACATCGAAATACAAAAGGTTTTATATTATATCTGTTGGTTGAGAGCAGCTTAAGTTAGAGACCACCACCCAAACATGCTTAGAATAGTTAGGCTAGCGAGGGTCCTAGGCTTCAGACAAGTGATCTGTTCATGGGGTATACTTTGGTTGCAGAAGCCTCTTTCTTGATTAGGACAAACCCTTCTCTACAGTAGATTTAGAGGTCGGGTTCTTGGATCTTCATCTTCTTTAGGGATGGGGAATTTCTTCAATGGATCTTCATCTTCTTGGATTCTAAGCAGTAAATATAATTTTAAGACTCGTGGATTTAAAGCCTATTTGATAAGACGGGAAAGAATTTTTTGCTAAAGAAGTTTACAAGGTTACGATCACTGTAATGCATTTCTCGTCTGGATTGCATGTTTTTAATGTACTTTTAGAGCTTCTGTGACAGTTTTAATATACTTTGTGGTTTTGATTGTAGGTGGGGAGGAGCTTCTGCCAACTGTATGAAAATGAAGAAGGTGAAAATAAGGAGGAAGCTGAGAGAACCGAGGTTTTGTTTCCAAACCATGAGCGAGGTTGATGTGCTGGATGACGGATATAAATGGAGAAAATATGGCCAAAAAGTTGTTAAGAACACTCACCATCCCAGGTATTTTTCTTTGCCAATATACTCTTTTTCTCCTCATTTATTTAGAATAGTTCCAAATGAAACAGATGACAAAATTAAACAATTTGATGCGTACTGTTGCCTATAAATCTAAAATATAATGAATACCGAAAGAATCAATGAAATTTTATGTAAAATATCGAAATTTTTTCATTTTGATATCTTACATTCAATAGAGCCAATTAGTAAATTGCAACATCAACATTCGTTCAATGTTCTTATGCAATACACAAAAATTTAATAAATTACAGTAATTTTAAGTTAGATATATGATAGTTTTTAATTTTAATTATATATAATTTTTAATTGATGTTTCAGATTATATGTGTTTTCTTTCTGATTGTGGATTAAAAACTTATCATACACTGTAAAATGCTCATATCACTGTGAAAATTCATATCAACTAATATTAAACTAATTTGATTTTTGGTTTATTTAGTTTAGTTTCTCATATATTCCCTCCTACCTCAACTGCACTGGTTTTAGTTTGCTTAATGCTAAATATATTATATAAATAAACAATTCAGTGGACGTCATTTGCACGCTGCATGTATGATATAGGCAAGCAAGTTTTATTGTTTTTCACTACGTCTAATTATCTAAATTCTTAAACAAAAATTTAACAAGCGTATATTATCGACCAACTTAATCATCGTCAAGTTAATTAAAATGGTTTACGTTTACGGCTGTATGTTCAACCATTTGACTTTCTAAGCTTTCCCAGGGAGAGGCTACAGCTAACCTTCAATGTGAACCAGCGTACTGTCAATGCTAAATATCATACGGCCTACAAATGATTTTCTTACTCTAGCTACCCACAACTTAGGGATATGATTATGTTTCCTTAAAAGAAGAGACAGTTTAGTAATCCATTGCTTATCCCTTCGCAATATATTAGTGTAGGTGACAAGGAAAACTAAAATATATTTAATTTTAAATTTTTAAAAAGTTATATAATAATTTGAGGTTAATTTAATAATAATTATTGTTTTTTTCTGTTTAAAGTTGAGGATTATGAAATACTCATTGTGTCAAATTTATTTGGAACATAATTATAGTCTTATTTTATTTTTTATTACATCTTAACATAAAATGTTGTAAACATTACTCATGACAATTTAAAGAATGTGTCATCATTCTATTAATTATATTCAATCAATTAAAATTCATTAGATTTTGAAAATATTTTTAATTTCTGATTTAAGAGTATATTTTAATTAGAAGAAACAAGGCTAGTTTACAAAAGTAAAAGATAGTAGTGTGTAAGTTATTGTTTTATTATGATAATTTGATGTTCTCAAAATTATAATTTCAAAAGAGAGGGGCCAATAGTAATGCAGGTTAACTTTGTGATTGTGTAGTGGTTACATGGAATTGTAGGACCTACGCATTATCACACAACTTGCCACATTAACATATCTAGTGAGATGTGTCCTTGAAATTATTTAGAAAAAAAAAGATTTTATCAATATTTTTTTTTCATAGAATCCCTAGTAGTTGAACAAAAAATTACTTGTTATTAAAATATCATATTCTTATTTTAAAAATAATGTATAATTTAAATTTAAATTAACATAAAACCTTTTGATAAAATTTTATATTTGATGATAAAATACAATGTATTTATTGTTCTCATCTTTTACACTTGGCATAGGACAAACATATAAGATGAAGTGCTTCAATCCATATATATTGCCACATCAATAGTTATACACATAAGAATATATTTACATAAGAACAATACTCTTCACCTTATTTTATAATGATATAATTATAATGGATAGTTATGACATTTAAATAAAGAAAAAATATATTTATGACACTTGTTAATGAGTATATTTATGATTTTTTATACATCACATTAATAAATTCTCATATATTCATATAAGAATTCATTTTCACTAAAATTTAATCATTTATTAATTTACATATATAATAATTATATATAAATATTATAAAACTAAATCCCATACCCAAAATTATTATACTAAATTCTAGTCAACTACTAACCCTCTCCCTTAAAATAATAATAATAAATCTGTTAATAATAATGCCTTCTCAACTTCAAAAGAAATTATTTTTCTTTTATCAATATTTCAATATACACGGACACACTTAGAGAGACTTGAGTATTGAGTTAAAAGCTTTTTGTAACGACTTAGGTAGGGAAACAAGAAACATTAGAATATAGTCAGTTAATGCAACTAATCAATAATATTTTTTTCGACATCTATGCATGGTATTTATATCTTCAATTCTCTATTGATTTTATAGGCCTTTCTTGTGATACTAAAAAGGGCCCTCGAGTATGCTATTTATGCAAGTACTCCATAAAGAGATTGTACCATCTTATTATAGGGCTATCTTAAAATTTTATTGTGGAAATTATAATATCAATAATAAAATTAGGTTTAAATTATTGTATAATTTAATAATAATAATTCAAAATGAAACTATAAAGTTTGAATATTATGAATATAAATTTTATAATTATTTTATATTTTTTATTATTTTTTATATTATAAA
Source organism: Sequoiadendron giganteum (assembly GCA_007115665.2). Taxonomy (NCBI): domain Eukaryota; kingdom Viridiplantae; phylum Streptophyta; class Pinopsida; order Cupressales; family Cupressaceae; genus Sequoiadendron; species Sequoiadendron giganteum. Next base: position 116,117,843 of record CM021102.1, read on the forward strand.
TATAATTATACATTAATCTATATTATCTTTACTATTTAATATGCAATTTATTATTTAATTTTATAAAGATTATAAGAATTAAAATCAAAAATAAATTACATAATTCATTAATTTAGAAAGTCTAAAATAATTTAAAAATTATATTAAAACTTATAAAATTAGTTTATTTTTTAATATATTTATTTTATTGTTATATATAATTATAAAATATAAAACTTACTTAAATATTATTCTAGATTTATTCAATCATAGAAATGATCTTAATATGTATCTAGGAGAGTATTGATATATTTTTATTTATTGATATAGGATGTAAAGGTGAAATTAAAATGACTATTATTTGAGATCTTACAAGTATTTTGTAGGTATCAAGTCCTTTCTAATATCTTGTACCAAAATAATACAAGAAAAGAAAAATGAGAAATATTTTGATAAGAGATTTTTTTTATTAATGAACAAATTATTTTTAAGGAGAGATAAATATTTTATGTTATTAAACATATTTAATATAAATATTTAAATAGAAATATTATAAAAATTAAAATAGGATTACCTTCTTGATATTAAGAAATGTATATTTAGAAATTGAATTTTATTATAAATTCATTTTTATTGGTCATATTTTGCACTGAATTTTTTTGTGTGAATTGAGAAGATCTTTGCAAAAAATCAATTTCATAAGATTGAAAAAAAAAAAAATTACTCCTTACAATCTCAAAGTAGATAAATCAATAAAATGTATACTAATTAATAAACTTTGACAACCTTCTAAATGCATTTTTTTAGTTACGTTATGATATCAAATTTCTCTATTAATTAAGATAAATCTTATTAATTATGATTTTTGAGAATTTTTATATTTCATTTTCAACTATTTTAATGATTTCAACAATATTCACACTATATCATCTCCTAGTCTTATATGTTTTAAACTTGGTTTCAATGAATAAACTTATTGTTAGAAATTATGTGGCTTTGTGTTTTCAAATTCTAATGCTAGTTAGAATTTACATGATTTAGTGGATTTTTAAGAATTCATTAGAAGAGATGAATCTATCTCTTATAGCATATTTCTTATGAAAAATAAATGTTCCTAGCCCCTCTCTTTTTCATTTCCATGTAGACTGTTGGGCACTTTTCCTTGCAACATCTTACTCTACTTGACCCCTTCAGACTATTCCACATCTACCTTCTTACTAGCTCTATATAACTCTTTTTGAGTTTTTATTTCTTCTTTATGAGTACTACCCCTTTCTTCTCTCTTTTAAATCTCACATCTATGTTTTTTTCCACTATATTTATAAATTAATATATATTGTTATTTTTATTTCAACATTCTTTCTAGTGTATAACTAACTTCATTATTTACTTCAATCATCATTCTTTTCAAGTGTTAAATATTTACCATACCAAATTTAAATTTTCTCATTCCTGACCTCTTTTTGACCTTGTCTCAACCTTAAACTGTCTTTTGAGACACCTTCAATTTTCATTTATTAGAATCAAATTTGTATTTTCTCTATTATCTTCTATTTTCTCTATTATCTTGTATTTTCATATAATTATTTGGGTGGAACAAGAATATCTCAGCTAAAAATGTAAAGATTAAATAATTATGTATTTTCCTCACACTAAAATTCTTATTTTTTGTGTTATTGATATATTTCTTACGAGTTTTAATAAATTCACATATAATATTGTTATCATTTAGTTTTAGTTTTACTAATCCAAATAAAAACATACATGATTTTTCCAAAATATCTCCCTCCATCTCCCTCTCTCTCTCTTATTTAACATCTTATTTAGATTCATTTAATTAGAGATTAAAATTATTTTTGAATATCTAGTTGAATATGTTAAAAAAAAAAATTATCCATTTTAATATATAAAGAAACTTCCATGATATTTTTAGAGTAGATATTTTATTTCTTATAAATGTTGGGTAAGCATATATTTTGGGCAATTATTTTTTATAATGTTGTGAATCCTTTTGGGTGTTATTTTGGACTTTTTCTATTTTTGTTCATGTTTTAAAATACTCATGTTTAATTTTTATACAATTCATATAATGTGTAGAACCATTTTTTATATATTTACAAATATCCTTACATTCTTAATGATGAAGTAAGAATTTCTTATTATATTGATGAATGATTGAGTTTTCTCAATAATTTTTTTCTCAAATAAAATATTACATATTATATTTTGTTTTCTTTTAATTACATAATTTACATCAAATTATATATGTACTATTTCTTTTAAACAAACTTATCAAACTTCTTTTCTTTACAATAATTTATATATGCTTTTCTTGTATATTTAAAAAAAAAACAAGTTGGAAATATTTTGAAAAGTAATTAAAAAACAATTAATTACTACTGCAGAGTTTTTTTTATCAATATATAGGATCTCATTTCATGATCCATCATCAAGATAATAGAGAGCTACAGAAATCTAAAAATGATCAATCATAAAATATGATTGAAACATGGTATAAAAACTCTCACACAATTTAATCCACAAACGGCAATGATTAACAGTATGAATTGTGAAAATCTGATATTGCGAATTAATTGCCATAAAAAAATAACAACTCATTAAAAAATAGTAATGATTGACTCGTATAGAATGCAATAGAGTTCTATTCTTGGTAAATACAAAGGTATATAGACACATAACAAACTCAGTTGATCGAAAAAATATGTTTGTTCCACGAGTTCTTTAATGATAAACAATTAAAAAGAAATTGCTTGCAGATCATCTGATGATGGATCATGGAGTATGATCGGAAACGTTGATGTAAAAAACTAACACAGTTTCAATCCAAAAATTGACACTTGATTATCATGGACTGTGGAAACTTGATGCTTTTAATTAAAAACAATTTTGAAAAAATATTATTGTAAATTCAACGTTGTTTTCAAAATCAAGTGATTTGAATTTTTTCTCTGCGATTTCGTACCAGTTTATTTTATTGTAATTCAACAGCTGTTTTTCTGGCCGAAACTGCTAAAATTCAACTGAGTAGGTTTTCGTACTTTCTCTGTAAAACTGCTTTTACTGACACACTGTTAAACTTTGTAGTCTTGATCGGGAAAAAACTAAAATAGACTGGCACATAATACCAGATCATACTGAAACCTAAAGAAAATATCAGTTTTCGTATCCTAGATTCCTGATGACGACTGCACTCCATTATTAAAGAAGTAGGTCTCGTCTGAACTCAAATTCGATACACCTGTAAACTCTGAATTCTATTTACCTTGTCTATATTTTATATTTAATAACCTTTTATATTCGAATACCTGCAGCTCCAACCATTTCTTTGTAATTGCATTTGGAAAATATATATTTTTTGTGATAAATGTAAGCTTCACCAGTGAATATATCTGTTCGGAATTAAATGATATTTTTATGACTGAGATTTGATAGTTACTGTGCTTTTTCAGAAGTTACTACCGGTGCACGCAAAATAACTGTCGTGTGAAGAAAAGAGTGGAGCGATTAGCGGATGATCCTCGCATGGTTATCACCACCTATGAAGGCCGACACACTCATTCTCCTTGCACAGATACACAGTCTGAGCAACCTGATTTTCTCAGTTCTCTCTAATAATGATATAAGATATACACATAAAGTATTCATCCTCGGACACTAAAACTTTTCAGTGAATTTAAGTTAATTTCTTCGTATCTTTAACCTTAACAGAAGTGTAATTTGAATAAAATGATACATTTATAAACAGAGAAGCTTCAGCTGTCTTAAACGACAAAGCAATAATTTCGTTTCTACATAAGAACACTTCATAAAATCGATCAAATTGAGAAAAATTGAAGCCATTGTATACAAGAATAGCACAGTTATAACAAATGGCGACTTTGTGGAAAAATGTGAACAGTATTTCCTAGTTTCATTGTCAAACTGTACTCCAATTTCTGGATCTTCTACTTAGTGTAATCTAGATCTGGATCTCTATTAAATAAAAAAAAATCTTAGGGAACAGCTTTCTTTAAAAATAATGTAGAAAACACAGGTAGATTCCCAAAAATGAAAGCTTAAATCTCAAATAAGTAAGGATTTTAAAGCTAAATACATTGCCGCTGAATAATATTGTTTTCAATGCAAATATTTTATGAAACTGAGGAGGATTGTGGGTCCAGAGGATTGATTGTACCAAAATTGTAATGATTTGTAAGCCTTCTGAATCCTGATCACTTCCCTTTGTCAACCCTTTATGGCCTTGACAGGACTGGTGATGCAAACATATGCTCCACTAAAGAGAATATATTGTAACAGTGCACAGAGTACAGCAGTAGATCTGCAATATATGTATCCAATCACATATGAGCTTCTCAGAAGTGATTTGACACAAAGTCAAATGCAAACTGTCTTTTGCCATTGATAATGCAATATTTGAGGGCATTAAGTAGGTCTTTCATGTACAGATGCGGAAATATTTGTCTCTCATAATTATTACATGGCACTAAAGAATCTGCGATGAAATAATCGCTTATTATTTTCTGTCTTTTTTTTCACATATATTTTAAAAACCGTGCTTCTGTCTGGGAGTGATGATATCTGATAGGAGTGAGGGCCTAAGATGTGATGATGCATCCCTAAACTGTAAATGAAATTTCGTTTATTGTGTACAAGTTACTGTATTCAAATCCGTGTTACGAGGATATCACTTGAAACCAAATCCAGTTTGCACCGCCTCCCATTATTAGTAAGTATACTCATCTCGCATACGCTGCATTTTTACTCTTTCTGTCATGTTAAATCCAAGTTTGCACCGCCTTCAATTATTACTCTATATTTTGCATACCCTGGATTTATACACTCTCGTGTGACGGTACTGTACATATAAATATATTTCGTACACATTTCATGAATATATAATTATCATATTTCGTGTGACGATACTGTGCATATAAATATATTTCGTACACATTTTTTTTGAATATCTCATTATCATATTTGATTTATTTAGTATATAAATTGTATTAATTTTTTTTGTCTTTTTTATTGAATCAAAGCGAAAATAAAAAAATACAAATAGGGGAAAAGACCCAATTGTCGCCCATGATCCAATACCTGTTCACTTCTTGTTCACCTGACCCTCCAATAACCATTTACATTTTAGTCATTACATTGTTTTAATTATGCCAATAAAAATTTACAAATTACACCAATATATGTTCACTATTGAATGTGTACTTTGACAAAAAAAATTAAAATACATTGAAAACTATTGAAAACACCTTTTTAACTATTGAAAACATTTTAAATTTTTGTGGGTTTTTATTGTTTGTCTAATGAACGGGTACTGGCGAAGTGGTAAAGATGTATGGGACGAAGGTTTTAAAACACCCTTTTTGAACACCTTTCGCTTTACGGGTTCCACAGGGTGCGTTTTAAATACCCAAAAGCCAAATTTTTCTTTTTAAGGTCCTAACTTGCTTATGAAGAAGCCAAAAAAAATAAAATTTGAAATCGGACCTATTTTACACTCTACACAAATGCGCGAAGTTAGCCCTGACGGCTACTGGTATGTTTCCCCTAGAAGGTAACCAACGACTGTTTAGAAAGAGATTACAACAATAGACCACCAACTAAACAATCCAAACTAACATCTGGAAAAGGCTGCAATTAACAAAACAGCAATACAAAACATAACAATAGTGAACAGCTGCAAGGAGAACTATCAAACTTTAAATTATAACTAATACAAATTGTATTAGTTATATATATCATTTTAACTTATGTTATTATGTATTATATATATTATTATTTTAAATTATTTATATTTATTCAATTAATTAGTTTAATAAATTTGTATTTATATAATTGGTTTGGAATTTTTACAACATTTTGTTCTTTTACAAGGACATGACTACCATTGAGACAAGTCAAAGAATTACTCTCAATTTCAAAGTAAGTCAAATTGTGCATATAAATACAATCAAATTTAACAAACATGTGTGCAAGATACTAGTTAGTGAAACTAATAAATTTACATTGGTAGAGGATTAGGCCACACCAATTGGATTATATCACATAAATATACTCTAGTCTAGCATTCAACTACATAGCATGACCAAATCCACAATATCATATGGTTTCACACATAATCTTCTCAATATCTAAACCATTGCTTCATATTCAAATTTTAGTTTTAAATCTTCTATCACAACATTTTATAAATGTCAAAATCCAACAAGCATATATTTTCTCTCTAAGATCACATATTCTTTTATCTAGATTTATTTTTTATTCATTAGATTTAATCATTCAATTACATCTAGGTAATTAATGTAACATTCTTATTTTACTCTACACTTATAAACAAGGGTTTATGTAATTCACCACACAAAGAAGGAAGAGTGTAAGTGTATCTCAACATAATCCTCTCATTTTCTTAACCATTGCTTCATATTCAAATTTTAGTTTCAAATCTTCTATTGCAACATTTTATTCATGTCAAATTCAACAAGCATATATTTTCTCTCTAAGATCACATATTCCTTTATCTAGATTTATTTCTTATTCATCATATTTAATCATTCAATTACATCTAGGTAATTAATGTAACACTCTTATTTTGTTCTACACTTATAAACAAGGGTTTATGCAATTCACCACATAAAGAAGGAAGAGTGTAAGTGTATCTCAACATAATCCTCTTGATTTCTTAACCATTGCTTCATATTCAAATTTTAGTTTTAAATCTTCTATTACAACATTTTATTCATGTCAGATCCAACAAGCATATATTTTCTCTCTAAGATCACATATTCCTTTATTTATATTTATTTTTTATTCATCAGATTTAATCATTAATGTAACACTATTATTTTTCTCTACACTTATAAACAAGGGTTTATGTAATTCACCACAAATTAAAGAAGGAAGAGTGTAAGTGTATCTCAACATACCACCACACAAGCACTTATGTTAAAATCAACCAAATATATTATATTTTTTTAATGAAATATAAGTTTTTTATATTAATTGTGTTTTCACAACATATTAAATACTTGTTACATATGATACTTATTTTTTATTTTAAAATGACAAATAAAACATAAATTAATGATTTATTGAAAGATATTAATCATATTCTTTATAAATGCCATAAAACCATCTGTAAATTTAAAGAATATAAATGTTACAAAAAAATTTATATTTGAAAGTTATCTTTAAAAAATTTAAAGTTTCAACAAGAATTTAGCACCCTGATTTGAAATCTATAAAATTAACTAACTTGGAAAATTACTTGGTCGAGTAGATCATCTTTCCTCAAAAGAAGATATATTTCATGGTCATTTAGGTTCTTAATATTTTTCTCAATACATAGTCTTTCCATTTTCCATCCTCTTTTGTCACAACACTATGGGGTTTTTCTAAGAAAAAACATTAGACTAATCAATTTTACGGATTTAATTTTAACTTATACATTATCAAAGAATTAACTATGGTATAAATAGGAATTAGGAAGAGGTATTGATAGCATGTTCACCAACTTTCAAAGGCACTCAAATAGAGTACTCCAAGATCCCTTTTAATCTCCAATTTTATTTAGTTATTTTTCTAATAAAAGGAGGTGTGGCATCATGTTGCCCCACAAGGATGCATTTATATAGAATATAATTCTCCCATTATTAAGAGCACTCCTTTCTTTATAGAACTCACTAGTAGCTTGCATAATTTGTCAGTAATGAATCAATACTTATGAAAATCTTATGGATTAATCTTGATATACCCACTAGTAGCTTGCATAACTTGTCACTAATGAATCAAAACTTATGAAAAGCTTATGGATTAATCTTGATATATATATATATATATATATATATATGATAAAAAAAAGTAGGATTGATAAAGATATAGTTTAGGTGAAGTTTTAAAGTTAATTATTTTTTGAGTAAATTTTGGTATATCTAATTTTGAGTAAATATTATAAATGATAATTCATGTCTCGATAAAAATGTATTTTAATTAGACATATTCTAATCAAAATAAAGTTTGAAAAACATTTTTAATTAGAATTGGATATATATACATATATGTATATATACATAGTGTATATATATACATACATATATGTATATATATATATGTGTATATATATACATAGTTTTTTTATATATATACATATATATGTGTATATATGTATATATATGTATATATATAAATATATATATATTTGTATGTATATATATGTATATATATATATATATATTTGTATGTATATGTACATATATATACATATATATGTATGTATATCTGTATACATACATATATATTTTATGTACATATATATACATATATATGTATGTATGCATATATATGTATATATATCTGTATACATACATATATATACATATACATATATGTATTGTACATATACAGATATATATGTACATATACATATATGTATATACATATATGCATATATACATATATACATATACATATACATGTGTGTGTTATTGATTTAGCGTTAAATTATAAAGTTGTTGATATTATATGAAAATTTTAAGGTTCCTATGATTTCTATTAGAGTAAATAAAATTTTAAAAATAATTCACAAATATCTTTTTGTAGATCTAAAAACACAAATTTTGATTAGCTTATTCATATTTTATTCTTTTATTTTCACAACAAGAAGATCATTAGCACCCAAATATAAGGTTGACTTATTTGTCAAGAAAAATAATAAAATTCCCTTTAAAATATGAAAATATAGAGCATTAGAGGAGATAATTCTTGTCACATGATCAATTATTTTTTTATTTTATATAAATAATCATAAAAAAAACTCATAACCACATAAAGTGATGTTTTTAACACAATTGAAATTAAACAGTTACTAAAAATATAATTATTGAAATTATTAATTTGATCAATATGCATGAATTAAGTTTTAAAGTTAAGCATACATAAATAATTCATAGAAAAAATATATTTTTTATTATAAAAACTCTGACATCTTCTCTACCTACAATATTGTTTTTCCAAATAATAAATATTACTATAGGATATTTACAAAATATTAAATTCAAATAATTTGTAACATCCCTAATTCTCAACCCCTTTTTAATGAAAATGATGTAGTAAATATTTATTTTTGTACGTAAATGTGTTTCTATTAATTTCAAAAGAAGTTGTTACTTTGCTTTGCCATTGTGGTGACATTACCAAAGCTAGCTAGCTTGCCAACCCACCCCTCTGTACATCCAACCAAGCAAAAAACCATACAATGTGAGACTGACCAAGACTATCCTTCTATCCCACCCCCCAAACCCAAACCAACCCCGTACATAGCCACAGTGCAACATGCTCAACTAGATTTCTACCATTAAACCAAAATTTGACATTATGAATATTAATATTTATCACACAAATTCTATAGCTAATTCCATTTAGCACTTTTATGTTCATAAATCACCAATAAATTTGAAATAAAAAAATATTAATTTCCAAATTTCAATATTTACATATAAGTTTGGCTTGGCATTCAACGCCTCAATGTCATTTCTCAATTACATAGTTTTCTTTCTATTACATCAATTATTCCTTTACATCAATGATACAATTACATATAGAATTTTGATATGATTCCTTATGACAGCTCACCTCCACTTGTGGACAAGAACGTGATTAAGGTGTTGTTCCACCCAATCATGATGCATTGCTTCCTCAAAATTCTTCAGTCAGTCAACGAATACCCGACCCTGCATGGATTACTTAGCAAGAGATATAGTTTGCAAGGTGGAATTTGTGTATGCCTAACTACATGTATTTCTATATACTTTATTAGAATATTCAAGTTCCATGTTAGGTAAATCAATACATCAGGGAGAGGATAAATAACACAGTCTGTTCTGTATACAAATATATAAAAGTGATTGCAAAGCTTGGCCAAGCTCATGCTGCATAAAATGCAACTCTGGTTAGATTTAGAAAAGTAAATCTACACTCTCTGGCACCCATTCCTAGAAGAAAATATTATCATATCAAAGGGGTATCCCTCCCTTTTAGACTATCTATTAGAAACATATTCTAGTGTGCTACAATCTACCATTGAATTCACATATCATTCCATTTCATTAATTGACCTCAAATTAGTCATTTCAAATAGATACAACCATTGATTCGTTCATCATAGTCTATTAGTTTCATTTTACAAAAGCATATTGTTCTAGCACTACAACTCATTTCTTTGCAAATCAATTCTAACAATTTTACTCAGATTAATCAAGATGAATCAGAAGATATACCACATGTATGTGAATGTGCATAAAAGAAGCATTTATGCACGTGCACATATATACCTAAAGTGAACAGAGTTGAATAATGTGTATACATTCTTTTAATAGAAAATTAAAAATTATCCTTACATACAATAAATCCATATTCAGAACAATTCAACATCAACTTGTTCAATTGCTTCATTTGTATAATTTAGAAACATTTTTCCATGGACATTTAAACAACATGATTTATTTATTATTTTCTTAATAATCATAACCAGAGAAACATCAGTTCATTCATAAGGAAGAATACATTCAACCAATTTCCAATTCTATTTTTTTGGGTTGTCTGTTTCAAGTTATCCATGTCTGCTTGTTTTCAATTTGAGATTCGCCATTGTAATAGTTCATAAAGAACATCAATAATCGAATCAACATAACCATTGAGAGTTATCAAACAAGTTTCCACTTTCAAGAAAATGTAATGGTCGATATGCATGTTATCATGAAGATGATAACATGCTATCGATTACACAACAAGGTCTTCATAATAAATCAATAGCATAAAAGCTACTATGGGGTCTTCATTGTATGGCAACACCCAATACATTTCTCATATAACAATTAGTACAGTGGGTCATTCTTCAACCCTAGATAAACATTTGAAATAAATCAATAGTGATAACATAAGAAAGTATGTGTTTATATATATATATATATACATATACATATGCACTAACAATTGCATGATAAACCCAAAAGGGATTCTATATCTCACGACCAGAGGAAGGCCGAATACTGTTTCACAATATCAATTTAACATTTAAACCTACAAGAAACATTATCACATTCATTTGAGAGATTTCATCGAATGATGAATTCATTCGACCTAAGTTACCATTGAACGATACTTCATTCTTCACTATTTAACCTTCACAAAGCACAGTGAGTGCTATCAATAAATGACAGTAGAGCCTTAGCTCAGCCATGCATGGTCATTTCCATGAATATCCATTGAAAAGGGGAAATGATAAACATAAACATACATTAGAACAATGCATGTCATTCTCTATTGGAAATCATTAGCGATATGTATTGCTCGGCCATGAGACATGACACCCACAAGGGGGTGATCCCACAAAGCTGGTTTACAATTTCTGAGAGGAACTATTTTTTGCTAAAATCACATATTTTTAGAAAAGATAATGATTTAAGCCTTTAAAAGTTCCATTTTAAGGATTCCAATTGAAGAGGGTTTAATCAAACCACCTTAGATCAAACCCCCTTGGATATAACCTCGCTAGTTTTAAACCATACCTATAAATGAGTCTCCTTTACACCTATCAAAATGCTGATAAAAAATCACTTTTGATTTACCTTTTGGGGGATCAAATGAATTCATTTAAAATATATTTCAAATTATTATGGTAGTCCTCTAAATGAGCTATCCCATGAATATAATTTTAATATGTTTTGGTTTTATCATATATGTGTTTTTTTAGTTTTATTAAACATAGGTTTTTCACCGAAAATCAAGCTCTATGTTTTGCACATGTAGAAAAATAGAAAATTATCAAAATAATTTTTTTAAAAATATTTTTGTGTTGGGTATTGATGTCCTTGATGCATTAAAAAAAATAAAAATGAATTTTGATACATACAGAAAACGTTATGTTGTATACAATCCGCTTATGTTTGAATTACAATTGGTTTGACTTCAAAACTCTATTAAGGAAAAAATATTCAATAAAAAACTATGAGACCAAATGAAAGTGCTATATATCATAGTTACAAATCTAAATTAGAAAAAATTAGAATTTTATCCTTCATACAAAAAAAGTTATGTTGTATATGGTGAGCGTCACTTTTTAAAAATGTTGTTTTCTGAAAAAAACTAGTTTTTGTGGGAGATGGAAAAAGAAGTGCAATCTTATTCCAAAAATTTTGAAAAAAATATTTTTAGAATCTACAAACAAAATGTGATGAGACTCTATTTTGCATCATCTTCAAATTCCTCATGGTTTAGCCGCTATAGGTGCCTGAATGTGAAGATTTAGTTAAAAATAATAATTTCAGTGTCCAGTTTGGCCAAAAATTGTAAACCACTATTGTGGGATCACCCAGGGCAATGATATTCAAAACAAGTCGATCACCAAATGGCATCTAGCAAGAACATATATTGCTTCACAAAAAAGGATATAATAATAAATTATTATGGGTTAGACGAATGGCCTCAACCCTGTGAAAGGTAACACATGGGTATGAATCTTCCATGTGAATCTATTTGATACCCTCACATGCAAGATAGAATAAGGAATAGGCTTTTCATGAAGGCATTGGCCCCAACTAAGCCAACATAGTTTGACACAAATCGACCAATAGAGAAGACATCTTGAATGCTAGTTCGCACAAGCTTAACAACGTTGCAAATGAAGAAAAATCATTTGATTCAAGAAACAACAATAAAGTATTTTGCATTACCTCTTTTCTCTGCAAAACTGATGATGAGAATGGAAACTATGCTTTGATTCCTTTGCTTTTTCCCCCTGCTTTTCTCCTCTCTTTTTCGCTGCTTAATTTTCCCTTTTCCATTCAAATCTCATCTTGCTAACTTTAGGAGATAGTGGTCATGAATTCCTCTGTCTCCATAATCTTATCTGGTCGCCGAATCCTCCCATTTTTGATGGTTGACTGTATATTTTGTCATGGAAGGGTTCGGCCCCTATCCCATTAATGATGGAAGTTACAAATTTTGTTCCTAGATTCCATTTTTTTCCATGAAAAATAAAAAATTAAAACTTGAGGAAAATAGTCCTATATATTCATGTACTCACATATTTATTTGTATATATATATATATATATACTTATATATTTACATTTATATATGTACAATTTCCTTCCTTAAGATTATATACATATGCACATATATTCAAGGGACAAATAAATATTTTCTTTTCAAGTTACATATCCTTCTTATCCATTTCTTTTCCTTGTTCAAATATAAATTCAAATTGGTTTAAAGAAAAAACAATGCAAGTACTTTTGCACACGACAATTATATTTGATGAAATGAGTTTCTTTTCAAAATTTTATTGTAAATTTGGATCAAACAAGGTAAGACACAAATACACTAATTCATTCTTTTCATAAATTAAAATTCTCACATCGAATATAAATAAAATTTATCAAATTTTCTAACATATGCAGATGTCATGATCTACTATGGTGTGTGAGATTCCAGATTCCATTCTTGCTTACCATGGTCATCCGGCTAAGCATTCCTAGCTCAATCAAGTTCTTATCCTTCAACCTATTTCCTACACACACATTCTTACACTTGTCCACTTATCAGTAATCTTTAACTAATAATCTCATGAAATAATTTCTTTAATCACAAAATTGCATAATATTCATTTTCAATTTCATAATTTTATTTTTATCAAATTTCATAAATAAAAATGATAATTTATATTTTCCAAATATTTCAATTTCCTCAATATTTCAAATGAAATAATGAAATTGAGATGTGACATCCTTCCCCACTACAAAGAGACATCATCCCAATGTCTGAACAAACAAAGATGTTTCATATATTTATCAATCATATTGTTTTCAAGCCAAAACATCATAGCATACCGATCCAAAATATTAGGCAACAATATAAAGATAATCATCAATAGTCTATCTAAGAAATCAAATGAGGGAAGGAGCGTTATATCTCCTCTTCATCCTCCCAAGTAGCATTTTCCTCATGGTACTGGTCCCATTGGACCTTATATTGAAGAATGTGGACCTATTTTGCAACTTGACATTGTGTCTATCCACAATTCTATTGGGCTCCACTAGCACCACTCTTGGATCCTCTGCCTGTAAAGAACGCCAATCAAGTATATGAGATGCATTTGAGTGGTATGGTTTTAGCAAGGAAACATGAAACAAATTATGAATTCGAGCTAAAGCAGGGGTAGAGCAAGTCTGTATGCAACTGGGTTGATTACTTCCAACACATCAAACAGGCCCACGTATCTTGGAGCCAGCTTGGATGACTTCCCAAAGGTAATAGAGATCTTATGCAGATTGGCTCTCAGAAAGACCTTGTCCTCAACTAAAAATTGTCTAAAGGTTTTATTTCTATCAATGTATCTCTTTTTCTATCTACTGCCTCCTTCAGTATGCTCTTAATAAGCCTCATTTACTCTTCCATTTCTTTTAGCATCTCAAGACCCACTATGATCTTGTCTTCCAATTTGTCCCAACTGATGGGAGTATGACACTTTCTCCCATACAGAGCCTCGAAAGGTACCATACCTAAGGATGCATTATGGGATTTTTTATAAGAAAATTCTACTAGTGGTAGATACTCTTCCCATTTATATTGTTGATCCATACAGTACATCTGAAGGAGATCTTCTACTACTTGATTCACTCTCTTGGTTTGACCATCGGTCTGAGGATGGTATGATGAACTAAAGTTCAACTTAGTCCCCAATTCTACATTCAAAGTGGTCTAGAACATTGATGTCATCTATGTATCTCTGTCGAATATAATGGTCTCTCGCACTTCATGTAAATGGAAGATCTCTTGGATAAATTTCTTGGCCAAGGTCAACGATCTATCCTTCAGGTTCCCTAAGATAAAACATGCCACCTTAGTCAACTTATTGACTACTACAAGAATGACATCATGCTTGTTCTTGCTTAAAGATAACCACTGCACAAACTCCTTACTAATCACTTGCCATTTATACTCAGGTATATCATGAGGATAAAGGAGCTCTGCTAGATGCACATGCTCAGCCTTGACTCACTGACACTCCAAGAATTTGGCTACATATTCCACTACATCCCTCCTAAGTTTCAGCCAAAAGTCCAAGGTTTTCAATTTCGCAATCATCTTTGTAACTCCGAGGTGTCCCGAATATGGTGCATTGTGGAGCTCATCTAGGACCAACTTCCTAAGTTCTCTAAATTTTGTAATGTGCATCTGTCTCTGGTATCTTAAGATACCATTTGGTTAAAACTTGTACCCATCGAATCGATGGTCTGACAATTTCTCTTCTAGATCCTTTGTCACCCTCTCATAATGCTCATCACCTTGCAAGTGTTGCATCACCTGCTGTCTCAAATTGAATCTCATAGAGGTCATGGCTTCCAGATGTCTTCATCTACTAAGAGCATCCACCACTCAATTTCCCTTTCCTTTTATATACTCAATTCCAAAGTCATACTTGCTAAGGAATTCTAGCCACCACCTCTGACGTGCATTAAGGTTAGGTTGAGTAAAAAATGTATCTCAATCCTAGGTGATCTTTTTTAAGCTCAAACATTTGGCTTTCCCAAAAATAATGTCTCCACATCTGTAGGGCATGCACTATAGCTACTGATTCCAAGTCATGTGGTGCATAGTTTACTTCATCTTGTTTCAACTTCCTAGAATCATATGCCACCACTTTCCCTTCTTGCATTAACATTGCTCCTACTTCATCTCTTGAAGCATCTGTGATTACTGAAAATTGACCATTGGGATTTGGAATAATTAATATGGAAGCTACAACGAGTTTATTCTTAAGGACCTGGAAAGCTTGATCACACTTCTCAGTCCAATTGAACCTCTTTCCTTTCTTTTGAAGAGACATTATTAGGGCTGCTATTTTAGAAAATCCTTGCACAAATATTCTATAGTAGCTAGAAAGGTCCATAAAAATTTGCATCTCTAACACATTCTGAGGCTTCGACCATTCTACAATATCGTTTATCTTCTCAAGGTCCACAAAGACTCCCTCAACTAAGATAATGTGGCATAGGTAATGCACCCTATCCTAATAAAACAAGCACTTGGATAGCTTTTCAAAAAGCTTATTTTCCCTCAAACATTGTAAGATTGTCCTTAAGTATCAATCGTGTTCCTCAATAGACTTGGAATAAACCAAAATATCATCGATAAAGATTAGGAAAAAATCATCCAAACAATTTCGAAACATGTTGTTCATAAGGTTCATGAAGCTTGCAAGTGTTTCTATCAACCCAAAGGGTAGAATGGTGAACTCGTAATGCCCACACCTAGTTCAAAAGTTCATCTTTAGGATATCTTCCTCCTTTATTCTCAACTGATGGTAACCAGACTTAAGATCTATTTTGGAGAAAAATATTGCTCCCTTCATCGAATCAAATAATTTGTCAATCTTCAGAAGAGGGTAGCAGTTCTTGATGGTTTCCTTGCTCAACATCCAATAATCTATACATACACACAAGGTTCAATCCTTCTTTTTTACAAAGATAACTGGTGCTCCCCAAGGTGACACACTAGGTCTGATAAGCCCCTTACGTAATAAATCCTGTAGATTGGATTTTAATTCATAAAGATTTATGGTAATTATCCTATATGGGGCCTTAGACTATGGCTCAGCTCCTGGCACTAAGTCAATGGAGAAATCAAATTCTCGCTTCAAAGGCATCTTGATGAGATCTTCAAGGAACACATCTTGGAATTCCCTAAGAATTGGATAGTCATCAAGATATGGTTTCTCATTGTCAAGTTCACTGACATGCACAACATATATGACACAACCCTTCCTCTAAGCTCTCTTAAGTTGCATAGTTGAGATCTATCTAAGCTCCAAGGGTCGTTGTACCGCATATATCTCAATTGAGCTCCCATAATCATCCAAACAACTCACCATATTATCCTCACAATTTACAATAGACTTGTTCTTAGTTAACCAGTTGATTCCTAAGATTACATTGGAGGATCCTAATGGTGCAACATAAAGGTTAACTTGGGTCATGAAGTTGGGAAGTTCCAACTCGCTACAAAAGAGACATGAATCTAATACCCGCTCTACTTGATTCCCATACTAAACAGATCATGAATTCTTCATATAACCAAGTTGAATGGGTAGCTTAGAGATCATTCTAGGGTCTATGAAACACTTAGTAGCTTCAGTACCTATCAAAATAGAAATAGTTCAGCCATAGAGCTTAGCAGTTAACCGTATCGAAGAATCATCGTACTCTATTTTCTTGTTATCCACCACTGCATGGATCTTGTGTTGCGGGGTCTACTATTGGTTTCCTTACTTCTATGACCTCATATTCTAAGGGTAGTTAGATGCATAATGATATCCCCCACAAGTGTAACATCCATCATGCAGTCCTTTTTGAATTCCAGACTTATTTTCCTTTGAGTATCCCTGGGTGTTGTTGTAGGCGTCATTTCCCTTCTTAGCCCTTGTATTCCATCTACCTTGGTTTCCTTCTCCCTTTTTTGGAGGTTTTCCTTCCATTTTTAAGCTTCTAATTTGATGGGACTTGTTTCCTTTATGTTTGTCACCCTTCCGAAATATTTTGTTTTTGAACGAAGGCTTGGAATTTGATCCCTTATGAAGATTGGAAATCTATTGTAGCTTTTGTTCTTGCTTAATAGCCTTCTCAAAAGCTTCTACCATATTATGAGGATTGTGAAGATCCACTTCAGCTCCAATGTGGGGTCTCAGTCCCAATATAAACTTTTGAATCTGGAAATGCTCATCAGATTGATACTGCGACACATACTTAAGCAAATCGGTAAACTTCTCCTAGTACTGCTCTACTATTAGGCCTCCTTGGGTTAGATTCTGAAATTCAATCATTTTCATGTGAAAGAAGAGTTGTGGTATCCACCTCTTTCTAAAATATTCGAGGAAAAACTCCCAAGTGATCCCTTCTTGCAGAAGTCTCCCTTCGGCCTTCTCATTGTCCCACCAAGTAGCTGCTTCTCTAGACAATTGATATGCTACCCAAGCAACCCTTGTTTGATTTGATAGGTTGT
This sequence comes from Sequoiadendron giganteum, assembly GCA_007115665.2. Lineage (NCBI taxonomy): Eukaryota > Viridiplantae > Streptophyta > Pinopsida > Cupressales > Cupressaceae > Sequoiadendron > Sequoiadendron giganteum. Next base: position 116,135,908 of record CM021102.1, read on the forward strand.
GAAGCCCAAAATATTTTTCCATCTCTATGATCTAGGCCTCAGCCCCATCTACAATGGCCTTACCATCAAACTTCGGTGGTGCTACCTTCTTAAGATCCTTTCCCAATTCTTTCTCAATCTGACCATGATTACGATCCCCTTCTCCTTGGTCAGGTACCTAATTCTTGATATTTTGATCTTACCACACCTCTCGGACCTCTTGTTCCAAATGGTCCATTCAGGATTCTTGCCAGTTCAAGAGTTCTAGGTTTTGGTATGGCCTCTTGCTTTGCCCATTGTCCTATCTGCTACCTCTTGCATCTTTTCTAGTGGTCACCATGGTGACTCAAACTCAACCTGCATCACAGTCATTTTTAGCATTCAAGAACAAGGTTTTATATTTATGCTATTGCATCTATGAAATACAAAGAACACAACATGCAAGCCTAGAAAAATAATATAAACACGTTCATTTCAACAAGGCAAGCCTTCAAGCTTCATGCCTTTAATCAACAAAAGACTTTCTTTATTTATATTGAGTTTTGATTTGAATTGATCCTTATTTATAAAATTTTCTCTACTCTAAGTAGTTCCCTCATTATCAAAAAGAGGACATTCCTTAGGATCCTCATCTGAATCTACATCTTCCTTCTTGGGTGAGGCAGGATGTGCACACAGGCACTCCTTCTCCTCCTTACTCATCAGTGGCACATTAGGTTCACATCCTAATGGCCGATCTCTAAATGAAAAGGTTTTCTTGGTCTTAGGAGTTTGTTTGGCCTCCTCTATCTTTTTTCCTCTCTCCAACTTGAGACGTGTGAGGGCATGTGTTATAGTTTCTTCGTAATGAATCTTGGGTTGGTCTTCGGGTTTGGAATTCTCCTCAATAATAATTTTATTTTTTGTAGCCTTATTGGTTTTCCCTTTCTTTCTTCTCGACTTGGACCTTCCCATTTCTTGCAGCTACTTCAAATTTGGTCATTCTCTCGGCATCTCAAATCCAGTTAAGGGTATACTATTCCCCAATTCAGTCATCATGTGCTCATAGGCCTAGAGCTGAACCTTGAGCTCTGATACCAAATGTAACATGCTCAACTAGATTTCTACCATTAAACCAAAAATTGGCATTATGAATATTAATATTTATGACACAAATTCCATAGCTAATTCCATTTAGCACTTTTGTGTTCATAAATCACCAATAAATATGAAATAAAATAATATTAATTTTCAAATGTCAATATTTACATACAAGTTTGATTTGGAATTCAATGCCTCAAATTCAATTCTCAATTACATAGTTTTCTTTCTATTACATCAATGATACAATTACATATAGAATTCCGATATGATTCCTTATGACAAATCACCTCCACTTGTGGATGAGATGGTGATTGAGGTGCTTTTACACCCAACCACGAAGCATTTCTTCCCCAAAATTCTTCAGATAGTCAAAAAATATCCGAGCCTGCATGAAACACTTAGCAAGAGATAAAGTTTGCAAGGTGGAATATTTACATGTGTAACTACATGCATTTCTATCTACTTTGTTAGAATATGCAAATTCCATGTTAGGTAAATCAATACATCACAGAGAGGATAAATAACATAGTCTATTTCGTATACAAATATATAAAAGTTACTACAAATCTTGGCCAAGCTCATGTTGTATAAAATGCAACTTTGGATAGATTTGGAAAAGAAAATCTACACTCTTTGGCACCCATTCTCAGAAGAAAAGATTATCATATCAAAAGGGTATCCCTCCCTTTTAGACCATCTATTAGCAACATATTCTAGTGTGCTACATTCCACCATTGAATTCATGTATCATTCCATTTCATTAATTGACCTCAAATTAGTCATTTCAAATAGGTACAACCATTCACTCATTCATCATATTTTATCAGTTTCATTTTGCAAAAGAATACTATTCTATCACTACAATTCCTTTCTTTGCAAATCAATTCTAACAATCTTACTTAAATATTAATCAAGATGAATAAGAAGGTATACCATATGTATGTGAATGTGCATAAAAGAAGCATTTATGCATGTGCACATATATGCCTAAAGTGAACAAAGTTGGAGAATACGTATACATTCTGAATAGAAAAAGACAAATTATCCTTACATACAGGAAAATCCATATTCAAAAAATTCAACATCAACTTGTTCAATTGCTTCATTTGTATAATTTAGAAACATTTATCCACAAAAAATTAACCAACATGATTTATTTATTATTTTCCTAATAATCATAACAAAAGAAATATCAGTTCATTCAAAAGGAAGAATGCATTCAACCAATCTCCAATTTTGATTTTTTGGGTTGTCTATTTCAGGTTATCCATGTCTATTTGTTTTCAATTTGAGATTTTCCATTGTAATAGTTCATAAAGAACATCAATAATAAAATCAACATAACCATTGAGAGCTATCAAAAAAGCTTCCACTTTCAAGAAAAATTAATGGTCGATATGCATATTATCATGAAGATGATAACATGCTATTGATTCCACAACAAGGTCTTCATAATAAATTTATAGCATAAAAGCTATCATGGAGTCTTCGTTTGCATGGAAAAAACCAATACATTTCTCATATAAAAATTAGTACAGTGGATCATTCTTCAACCCTGGATAAAAATTTGAAAAAATCAACAGTGATAACACAAGAAAGTATGTGTATATATGTGTGTGTGTATACATATATATATATACATATACGCATGCACTAACATTTGCATGATAAACCCAAAAGGGATTCTATATCTCGTGGCCATAGGAAGGCCGAATACTGTTTCACAATATCAATTTAACATTTAAACTTGCATGAACGTTATCTCATTCATTTGAGAGATTTCATCAAACAATGAAGTCATTCGACCAAAGTTACCACTGAATGATATTGCATTCTTCACAGTTTAACATTCACAGAGCATGGTGAGTGTTATCAACAAATGACAGTAAGGCATTAGCCTAGCCATACATTGTCTTCACCACGAATATCCACTGAAATGGGGGAATGATAAACATAAACATACATTATAATGATGCATGTCATTCTCTATTGGAAACTATTAGCGATATGTATCGCTCGGCCATGAGACATGACACCTATAGGATAGTGATATTCAAAACAAACCGATTGCCAAACAACATCGAGCAAGAACTTACATTTCTTCACAAAAAAATATATAATAATAAATTATTATGGGTCGTATGAATGGCCTCAACCCTATGAAATATAACACACATGTATGAATCTTCCATGGGAATCTATTTTGATACCCTCACATGCAAGATAGAACAAGGCATAGGCTCATTGTTAAGGCTTTGGCCCAGCTGAGCCAACATAGTTTGACACAAATTGACCAACATAGAAGACATCTTGAATGCTAGTTCACACAAGCTCAACACTGTTGCAAATGAAGAAAATTCATTCAATTCAAGAAACAACAATAAAGGATTTTGTATTACCTCTTTTCTCTACAAAACTGATGATGAGAATGGCAACTATGCTTCGATTCCTCTACTTTTTCCCCTTTATTTTCTCCTCTTTGTTTGGCTACTTAATTTTCCCTTTTTCATTCAAAAATCCTCTTGCTATTTTTAGGAGATAGTGGTCATGAATTCCTCTATCTCCATAATCTTACCTGGTCACCCACTCCTCCCATTTCTGACGATTAGTTGTAGCTTTGGTCATGGAAGGGGTCGGCCCCTATCCCATTAATGATGGGAGTTACATATTTTATTCCTCAATTCCATTGTTTTCCATGAAAAATAAAAATAAAAACTCAAGGAAAACAATCATATATATATATATAATGTACTCTCATATTTATTTGTATGTATATATACGTCTATACTTATATATTTACATTTATATGTACAATTTCCTTCCTTAATATTATTACCGTGAAGGAATTCCCTCACTGAGATTTTTCGAACTCATTTTGTCTATCAACGGTGCAAACTCGTGGATAGAGGATGGATTACGATTAAACGAATCTCTGTCATTCAATGTTTTCCACCATTTTTTTGACTGTTTTCCGTCATTTTTTTTTTGTTTCCTACCGCTATTGGTTTCCGCTCCTCTAGACTCTTCCTTGCTGGTATTGACTTTTCACTTCTCCAATTTCATGAGCTATAGTGAAAATAAAGTTTCAACGAGGGTTTAAGAGTGTTTATTAAAATGAAAATTATGGCCAAGATTGCATAAATTTAGGTTTTAACATTACACATCTATAATTAAGTATATATTAGCATAATTAATATATTGTGTATATTTTATATAATAAAAAATAAATTATAAATAATATGATTATACTATTTATTATTATACATTATATTTAAAAAAAAAACTATTAAATACATATATAAATTTATTATAACTAATGAATATTATATTTTTATATAATACAAATATATAGTTAATATACTATATATTTCATATAATATAAATTATATTATATATAATAGTATATATAGATTATATTACTATTATTATATATCATATTCTATAAAAAAATTATAATTAATAATTAATAGACTTTTATATAGAACAAACTAAATTAATATATAAAAATTCAGATAGTTTAATTGATCTTTGGAGAGATTAGGAAAAGGAAAGAGAGATAGAGGGGGAGAAAATTCTATAGAGAGAGAGGTATATATACTAGCACTTGCACCTAAAGGAGGTTCAAGGATTACGCTGATAGAAAACTATATGTATGTTAATATGTTAGAAATTATGTGTTTTAGATGCACTACAAATTCTAGTTGCATTTGGTGTAATTAAACAATTAATAATAAGTGCTAAATAATGGAATGAAATAAATTTAGACATATCTATATTTTTTCTTTAAAGAGATTAAGTATTATCTAATTATCAAATATTTGCATATAGATTTAAAACATAAATCAATGCAAATAAAAAAAGAAAGTTGCCATCAAATTGATAAAAAATACTGCAAATGGAAATAGAATGTTCCCATCTAGTTGCCAAATCAATATTTATATGACTTCTATGTGAAAAGTGAGATTTTGGAGAATTTTACCTAATATTTAAAGGATTTTACCATTAAAATGTAGTTGGTTTACCATTAAATGGCAGTTGAAACTTGTTTTCCAATGACTCAATAGTGGTTTGCAGGCATGAGACTTATTTCAGCCTCAAATCTCACAATATATGTAGCTTATCGGCTAATAAAGAGAGAAAAACTCAAAAGATAGAGAATTAGAGAAGGAGAAATTTTTAGATAGATATATATATATATCGAGAGAGAGAGAGAGAGAGAGAGAGAGAGAGAGGAATAGACAAAGAAAGAGAGCAAGAGAGAGAAATATAAGAGATACAGGGGAAAAGAGAGAGAAAATAGAAACTAACTTTTGATTGGTGATTTCATGTCAACAATCCAAGGATGACATGTGTCCTTGGGGAGTTATGCTCAAGGTAGCATGTCATTTGATTAAGGATGTGACAATTCACCTTTAAGACCTCTTCAATGTACCCATTGCACACTTAAGGAGACAAACATGTAGAGAGAGAAAGAGAAAGGAAGAGAAAAGGGAGAGGGATATAGATATAAGATATAGATAGGTGGAGAGAGAAAAAAGAGAAAGAAAGCAAGAGAGAGGGAGAAAAATGAGACAAAGGAGGAGAAAGAGATGAAGATAGATAAAGAGTGAGGAACAAAGATAGAAATAAAGGGATAAAAGGAGGGATAGGGAGAAAAAAAGAGAGAAGAGAGAGAAACAAAGATGGAGATGGAGATAGAGAGATAAAGAGGGAGACAAAGAGATATAGAGAGATATATAGAGAGAGAGATAGGTAGAGATATAGAGGAATAAAGAGGGAAAAAGAAAGAGGTAGAGATGGTGAGGGAGATAGATAAAAATAGATAAAGGAAAATATATCTAAATAGAGAATAGAAGAGACATAGATAGAGATAAAGTCACATAAAGAGATAGGGAGATAAAGATAAATAGAGGGAAGAAAAGGTGTATATATATATATATATATATATATATCTTGGGAGATAATGAGAAACATACATATAGAGAGGGAGACAAAGAGATAGATAGAGGTAGAGAGATAAAAAGATAAAGATGAATACTATAGATATAGGGAGGGTGATTGATATATCTCTCCCTTTCACTCTCTATCTCTCTATATCTCCCACTATCTATGTCACCCCCTCTTCCCCTCTCTATCTATTGAGTTATCTCTCCCTCTCCCCCCTCTCTCTCATTCACTCCATCTCTCCCTCCATCTCTACTACTCTATATCTCTATCTCTATTTCTCTCTTTATCTCCCTCTCACTCTCTATCTCTTTCTATCCATATCTTTCTCTACCTCTATTACTATCTCTCTATCTCTTTCTCCTTCTCCATCTCCATATCTATCTCTATCTTCCTATCTATCTCTATCTCCTTACCCCTCTCCCTATCTCTCTCCCTCTCTCCTTATTGCAAAAATAACATGAGCCTATTGGTAATGGATCCTAATTACCTTCTTGATTCAAAGGTTTTATTGAAATCATGTTTGGATCCCTGTAAATCGATGCATATTTAATTTGAATCTATCACTTTTCCATCGAGATCTTTGTTGCATAAACAAAATAATTTTATAAATGACCTACCAATTGACCTCATGTACTATATAAATGTATGAAAAAAATAGACCAAAATTTATCCTAATTGACCTTCCACACTTCTTCGACATACCCATTGCACACGAAGGTGCGATTGCTAGTATACATATGCACATTTATTCAAGGGACACATAAATAGTTTCTTTTCAACTTACACATCCTTCTTATCCATTTCTTTTCCTCGCTCAAATACAAATTCAAATTCGTTTAAAGAACAAACAATGCAAGTACTTTTTCAAATGACAATTATATTTGATGAAATGAGTTTCTTTTCAAAATTTTATTGAATATCAATTTGGATCAAATAAGGTAAGGCAAGAATGCACTGATTTATTCATTTCATAAATTAAAATTCTCACATCAAATATAAATGAAATTATCAACTTTTCTAACATATGTAGATGTCATTATCTATTGTGGTGTGTGAGATTCCATATTCCATTCTTGCTTACCATGGTAATCTAGCTAAGTGTGCCTACCTCAATCAAGTTCTCGTCCTTCAACTTGTTTCCTACACACACATTCTTACACTTGTCCACTTATCAGTAACCTTTAACTGATAATCTCATGAAATAATTTCTTTAATCACAAAATTTAATAATATTCATTTTCAATTTCGTCATTGCATTTTTATCAAATTCCATAAATAAAATGATAATATCTATTTTATACTTATTTCAATTTCCTTAATATTTAAAATATAGTAATGAAATCAAGATATGACACTCAGCCATAGTCGAGAAAAAATGAGCACCAACATCATACCAAGCCAACTGAACAATGCAAATAGCAAAAAATGAGCATCATCATCATACCATTCCAACCGAACATCAAACAAAATCAATAGTCAAAGAGCACGCCTTCCTCCAATAGGTAATCATGGAAGCATCCCTTCTATTCCACCCATGTCACCTCCTCTAAGTACAGTAAAATCTTTAGGAACTCTACACCATGTCGTTCCTGCTCCCTGTACTCCTTGAGCTCATGACCCTTGATGTCCAATAGGAAGGGGTACCTTTTCACCTGGATATCTGGGAGAAATACCCATGCCATGTCTCACAGGCGTGGGATGCCCACCCTAGCTCTGTAATTATAATAAATTCCTCCACACCTCCAAGCAATTCTACCATGACTAGTTTGCATGCCATCAACAACACGATAGCCTTCCGAAGCTCCAATTCTAGTAAGGCCGCAACAAACCTTGAGGCAATGTCCACATTGTTCCTGTATTGCTCAGCCGACACCATTCAAATGAGAAATGCGTGTGTTAATTAAAGCTTGGTGATGCCATCTTCTTATAATCATCCTCACCTCACTTTTGGGAATACCATGACTATCCTTGTTTCTTGTGTGATAAGATAGGAATTAAAGATATCCTTTCACTGCCTCCCTTCCATATTGTGCCAACCTAGAGAATGTGTTGTGAACGTCACCCTCACACAACCACACATTGCAGACCTTACCTCCCAAATGATGCAGTAAATATTAATGGCCATTTAACTACTTTGATTCCTCTTATGTAATTGTTTATAAACTGAAAGTGGTTAAGCTTAGGGTGATCCCACAATACTAGTTTACAATTTTTGGCCAAACTGGACACCGAAATAATTTTTTCTAACTAAATCTTCACTTTTGGGAACTTATAGCGGCTAAACAGTGAGGAATTTGAAGATGATGTAAACTACTGATTTGTGAAATTTTGTCTGTAGATTCTAAATATATTTTTTTCAAATTTTTGGAATTAGATTGCATTTATTTTTCCATCTCCTTCAAAAACTAGTTTTTTTCAGCAAACAACATTTTTAAGGAGTGACGCTCACCATATACAACATAAATTTTTTTCCATGAAGGATAAAATTTAATTCTTTTGAATTTAGATTTGTAACTACGATATGTCTAGTGATTCCAGTTGGTCTCATGGTGTTTTATTTAATATTTTTTCATTAATCAAGTTTCTAAGTCAAACCAATTACAATTCAAACATAGGCGGACCATATACAATGTAACTTTTTTTGTATGTATCAAGATTCAATTTTTTTTTTTGTTGGATCAAGGACTTCAATATCTGGTGCACTCATATTTTTCAATTTTTTTTTTGATAATCTACTATTTTTCCACATGTGTAGAACATAGAGCTTGATTTTCAGTGAAAAACCTATGTTTAATAAAACTAAAAAAAAAAATACATAATAAAACCAAAAAATATTAAAATTATATTTGTTGGATAGCTCATTCTGAGGACTCCATCATCTAGTTGGGTTTGTGAAGTCTCTACCATTTTCATCCTCAACCTGAGCTTCGAAGGGCAAAATTCTGGAGGTTTTTTGGGCTAGAGGGTGAGAAGGTGGGGGAAGGGGGGTTCGGGTGAACCAAGGGGGGTTTGCTCGAACCAGGGTTCACTCAAACCCTGGTTCGAGTGAACCCCCTTTCAAAAAGGGTTTTCCTTTGTGTTTTTTGTTGGAATGGTGGGCCCAGGGCATTTAGTGGGTTTGCTCGAACCTAGGTTCTAGCGAACCCTCTTTTGGTTCACTTGAACCAATGAGTTCGTTCAAACTCCAAAAACCAAAAATTTTGGCATGGGTTCAATTTTTGCAACTTTTCCTTCCTCACTCAAATTGTAAACCACTTTTGTAGGTTTACCCCTTAATAATGATTATTTAACTCAAAGCTTGATAAATGAGTTTATTTCATTGAACTGATTTGTAGACATTATCTAAGAAATGATACTAAGATATGTCTCGAGATGTGTAGGTGTATGATGCTAGATCTAGAAGAAAAATGCAAAAATATTAAAGAATTATTAAAATTTTATCTTAAATCAAGAAAAATACTTTTGAAACAAGTATAAACAAGATTAAACAAAACAATTTTTACTCTTGACTTAACAAAGAAAGAGATCTTGTTTTAATGGATTTGCTTATGGATATGAGCAATTATGCAATTTCTCTTTTAGGTTCTTCAAGATATTGATAGAATGTATGTGTATGTGTATACTTGATGTGGATTAATGCAACCTTGATGTTTGAATTTATTCATGTGTATGAACATGAGGAGTGATGGAGAATTAGTGGGTTTAATTTATGTGTTCTTGATTGAGGATGTGAATGGTTGAGATTAAATAATGGATGGATGGTGGATATGCACTTGGAGCATTCGTTACTATGGAAGGGTCCTTTCTAATTTAATTAAATTATTATGGATATATGATTTAGACCTATTTTACATTAATTTTGAAGGGATAATTTTTTTAAAATTTTATTTATCTAATTAAATTTGATAATGAGATAGTAATGAATTTATTTTAGATGTAGATTTGATTAGTGAAGTGAATGTGGATGAAATCAATTAATTATTATGATGATGGCATACCATATTTTAAATGTGGTGAATTTTGGGTTTCTATATTTGACTATCTTTGAAATGTCATCATGACTAAAATAAACAATTTCATTTGAAAGAAAATAAAATATGATGCAACAATTCTATGTGTGCAAGGGATTGGATTACAAATTTAGAAGTGGAATAGGGATGCCCCTCAAGAGAGAAGTTGGGTACAAAGGACATGTTTGTGCTCTCAAAATATGCACATGGAGATGAAATGGAAGACCAATACATGTGTGTGCTAATAATCTTGAAGGAGGTACAAATGTGCCAGGAAACCTAATATTTACCATTATCATAACAATTGTAGTAGGGATATCATATCAACAAATGATGTGGTTGTGAAAAAAATTAGAAATTTTCCTTCAACCAAATAAGTGAGAAGAATTTCTTCTACCTAATTAGTCAAGTATTCTATCATGGTAATGATGTGCTTATGGTTATTAGAGGAAGAAGGTTTAATTTTACCAATGAGATCAAGGTGCCACATAAAAAAATTCATGTAGTAGTGATCAGTTGCAAAGCTTGAGATGGCGTATGAATTAAGTCTCCATTTTTTTAATATCCTACACAAGTTTTGAAATAATAAACACATCTTATAATTAAATTCCTACTTTATGTCACCCTAGGAGCTATTGTAGAAATTAAAATAATTTGAAAAGAGTTTGTGGCTATTATAGTTATTTTGGTGGGAAAAAAACTTATGCTTATCTTGACATTGGGATCTAATCATACATGTATAGAATAATCAGCATGCTTTTTAGGTAATTCTATGATAGTTTTTTCATCTGAATGTTTATGCATGACTTATTTTCATTTTATTACTCTCCCATACACATCTCATCTTCATTAGGAAATTTTTCAATCATCTCAATTTGGACTTGGGAATGTTCCCATGTGTCATCCCATTTATTTGGCATAAGCATACATATGATCTATAATTTATTACAAAGTTTACATGGGTACTTGTTTTAGTTGGTGAGGTCCGTGGGGTATATGATTCAATAATTTATTTCAAATGATTATACGAGTTAATTAAGCACATTATAGGAGTGTAAGATTCACTTAAAGATGTGTCCCTTAGTAGTGTTAATGGGGTATACCCTTCTAACTTCAAGGATAATTATTCAATAACATCTATAAAGATATCAGGATCCATCCATTATCATCATCAATTATGTTGATTGTATCTATTTTAATTCCTTTCATGGGTGACACATCCTATGGGGAAAAAATGATGGATTTGGTTTGTGCTTAATTTAATTGTTATAAACCTAATTATCCCGATTGATTAATTCTCTTCTACATTAAAGGCTAATGGATAGCTCCCTCTCATGTGTTGAGTGCTCATAAAGTCTAAGGATGATATAGGAATACATGTCAACTTAGGGAGCTTGCGTCTTGTAAGATAAAAATCCCTTGTCTATATGAGAGGATACTTGGTTCCACACTAAGCCCCACGTGAGTGTCCATGATGAAATTCCCTATCTTGCGCTCTAACATTTAACCCTAGTGTAATTGAGTTGCACCTGAAAGATGATAATTGTCTTCCATGTGCCCTTGTGTTATGCTCTTGGTGATTTTTCCCAAGGAAGATCCTTGCATGACATTGGTGAGTTTGCCTAATGTGGATTTATGATGTAAAATTGGTGATTTTTCCAAATGCGGTTTACGTTATTCCATTTGTGATTATACCATGTGCTTAATTATATTGGATACATTATGTGGTTGGATGATTTGTTGTTATATTATATGTAGGTGAAGTGTATACTTCATGTATGGTGTGTGTGTAATCCTTCTCCCCATGTGACTATCTCCTAGCATGATGGGAGTGAATCCTTTTGATTCTATAAGGTTGGGTGGTGTGGTAACCACTGTTGGGGACCTAAGGTTTTTTGATCGAGGAACAACATGGTATCATGTAAATTCAAATTTAATTCATGTTTATAGATGTATTTCATTTATTTATGTTTTAATATATTGATTTGGAACCTCTCTTTAGTGATGATTTATAAATCATAAATAAAAAGAACATTTGGTTCATTTACATGTCTCAGTGTTAGTTTTGCACACAAAATCTTGTTATTCATTCTCATGATGATGTTTAAGTGTTAATTCAAACATACAAACATTTATTTTGGTGCTTAAAATGAACCTAGCCATGTTGTGAACCCCAATCCTAGACCTGCACAAACATAGCAAACAAACATACTGTTAGATCCAAATGCAAGTTAGAACTAAGATTCCCCATGAAATTCATCTACAATGCTCAAAATAGGAAAGAAATGAAGAATAAAACAAGAAAATCAATTAAATCCTATTTAAGCATGTAAACTCTCAATCCCATGGGGGAATTGGTACCAATTTGATGTGTAAATTTACCCTTTCCCAACTCCTTTGTGTGGTTTGATGATTTTGGTGAAGATTGAACAACTTGGTGAGGAAGAACAATGTGATTCCTTGATAAAATCTGCAATAACCTAGCTATGATAATGGAAAACGCTTATGGAAATGGATGAAATTGCTCTGAATGTGAGGATAGTAACTTTGCTCTAAGTTGTGGATCCGAAATGAGAAGAAGAGATTTATATTTATAGAAAGACAAGATGGAGGAATGAGAAAAATGAAGCAATGTGGGATCATTCAACATCCAGTGGCCAAGTGCCACTTGTCAAGATGTGAATGGAGGAAGTTTGAGCTAGGTCGATTTTGAAATTCATGAAATGACTTATTGGAGAGGGAAAGAAAATGACTTAAATGCCACTTGGCTCAATGCACAAGGACATGTAAGAGGAGATAAATGCTTTATTGGAAGGAAAATCCCACTTGGAGGGAGTTTCAAACTTGGAGGAATATTCCCTTAAAGATGCCATGTTGAGAGAAAATATAGATTTAATAAATCAATTAAATGTATTTTCATGTGCAAGTGGCAAAATCTAGAGAAATTAGGTGATTAGGATTAAATTAATCAGGATTTAATCAATTTAATAGGAGATTAAATGATGTGAAAATTTGATTTATATTTTTGGGTTGATTTAAATCAAAGTTGAGAGGAATATGACTTAGACTTTAATTAAATAAAGATTTTGATTTATTTAACTAAAAGGGGATGATGTTAGATTAAATTAAATAAGGTTTAATTTATTCAATTTAAGAGGATGAATTTAGATATTTAATTAAATAAAATGAATTATTTAATTAAATAGAGACATAGGGTTAATTAAATCAGATTGATTAATTTAATTAAAAGGAGAGAATGACTTAATTAGATAAATAATGATTTATTCTATTAGGGGATGAAAGGTGATGACAAGCTAAGAAGATGATTAAGGATGAAACAACGTTAGTAATTAGGATCAAGTGTGTCGATATATTTTTCATGTCTACATTTTGCCCCTCTTTGAAGCAATGAACTTTTTGTGTTGGTTCAAAGAATAAACTGCTATGATCCAAATTAAAAAAAAAAATTGATTATTCAGATGCCCCACTGCTGCCCCAGTGAGAAGGATTATGCTGGTATATTGCCCCCTTGAGTGATTGGAAATAAAAATTGATTTTTGAGTGATCTCGCGAAAAAAAGGACAAGGTGCCCGAAGGGTCTAGAAAAGGTCCAGGATGCCAAAAAATGCACCAAATGCCAAAAACAATGCACAACGGCCCTCGGTTGGGAAAAAATAGGATCGGGGGTCCAAAACCCTAGCAACGCAGCCAAATTAGGTCAAGAAACCCTAATATGCAGATTTAAATAAACCCCAAGGGGTCACTTTCAAGTTATTTTCACACTTAGCCTTCAAAGAAAATTACATTTTGAGCTCTCAACTTTGATCGAGATGGCACAAAGATTGCTTCCCCAACACATGTCAGAGCGAGTACGAGTGCACCAATGGCTAGCCAACATAGGACCCGTGGTATGTACCCCTTTTCTGACTTTTGATTTCATCTTTTTACGTGCATTTAATGCAATCAAAGTCAAATTAGAGTCAAGCGACGCTATATAGCACCACTAAAAATTCAAAATCGGCATTGTGCGGCCTCTAAGCGTACCGCATGTGCGAAGAGCACCACCACGAACTAGTTACAAAATTAGGGTTTGGGTCAAAGTTGGACACAAATGTGAATAGCGTCGCAATGAGTCAATTTGGGTTTTAGGGTCTTGGGGCGTGGTCAAACTGCACCGCCGTGATGCAGTTTGGAATTTGCAAACTGCGCTGCAATTGCAAATAGAGCCACATATGTTGTTCGAGCTATGAAAACTCAGGGCGGGATCCCAATTTTTTTTTAAACTTGATGTTGTGGCTTTTCCTGCGCAAGAGGACCTTGGGATACTACACTTTCAGGAACATAAATGCCCAATGCTTAGCAGATTAGTCGGTATGCATGAGTTTCTCTAGGAGCACCTTGGGGCTATTGGTCTTTGGTATATTTCCTATGCTCGTCTCGTCAAGACACACCTAGGGATGATGACAACCCTAGTGGAGAGATATCAAGGTGAGACATCTTTATTTCACTTGCCCACTGGCGAGGCCACCGTCACATTTGAGGATGTTTGGCGCATCCTGCAGTTGCCCATCCATGGAGAGAGGGTCATCTATGATGTGGATGTAGGGTAGGATGTGTGCTTCGAGGTCATGGATCTTGATGAGATCGTCTTCTTTGAGGGCAAGATTGACTTAGAGAGATATCGGGTTACAGTGCCCACATTCAAACTTATTGTTGCAACTATTATGTCAAGTCTTGTGGCACCAGATCAGCAGGGCCGATATTTTAGTCCAGGGGGGGATTAGCATGGGAGTGGATGCTCTTCTATAGAAAGTGCCTTGCTTGGGATCCACTGATGTTTCCCTCACTTTACAGAGATTTTCATGAGTTCACCTATCTAGATAGCAGGGCCATCAGGGTCGGTGTTATATTTATGCACGTTCGGGCTTGGAAGCACATTGCAGTGCTTCACCCTTAGGTTAAACCAGTTGCTCTAGAGCTAGATGATCTGATTGTATGGTGATATGGTGGTGCATAGATTAAATTTACTCACACAGGGGCAGGTGGCATCACCCATTGGTAAAGGGTCATCGATGAGATGACGGTTTTTACTTGGAGGCCCTGGCTTGGCATGGATCCCTAGTTTGATGATGTTTAACAATTATTTTTTGCTCAGCAAGAGAGACTAATGTAGGGCTGAGAGCACACTATCATTGAGAGATATCTGCTAGATAGAGTGGCCAGACTGTTTGGTGATATCTAGGATAGACCTGATGACCAGTATGTGGCCATCTTCGCCTGTACTATGAGGGAGGTAGACCCATCTCGTAGATGAGGCAGTTGCATCATTCAGGCAGCTGGTGGCTAGACCATGGCCATATGATCAAGGATAGGGTGATGTAGGGGTTACATAGGCTTATCGATATTGGTTTAGACCACCCCTGAGGCTTACAATTCTAGGTGTAGAAATCCCACGATGGAGGTTGAGAGATAATTCAGCTGGCTGAGGGAAGGGATAGGGAGGTAGGGGGGTGGAGATAGAGACGTGGATGGAGATAGGGAAGGAGGTGGGCCACCTCCACACCAGCCACATCCAACACCACCCTAGGTACAACAGACACCACCCAAGGAGTAGCCACAACAATCACCACCCAGGGATGTGGAGAGAGAGGTCCCACAATAGTAGCCTCCATCTCCACCACGAGGACAACTAGATCACCGTGATGCCTTGATCCAACAGTTACAGGATAGGTGCAAGTTTTGATAGTTGAGAGGGACTAGGCAAGGTAGCAGGTCCAAGCAATGACTATAGAGAGAGATCATGCCCATTCTAAGCGAGATCAAGAGATAGGTTAGAGATAGTAGCTTGAGAGCACAACCTCTACATCCCAGGGCTGGACAATATCCATACAGGCATATCGAGAGGCCATCAGAGAGGCGGAGTATTACAGGATCCACTATAGGAAGGTAGTTCCAACAACAGCTCAAGTACCCGATTATTCACAACAGACATGGATGATGCCACTCGAGGATCATGGTGAGAGGCACGTAGGAGAGGGGAGCAACCAACATAGCTAGTTCCTCATTTTTGATCCATGGGCTCTGATTTTTTATTGCCTCGATTGTATCATATCTTTTGATGTATACACATTTGATCTTGATCTTGTACCTTGATAGTTACCCATTTTTATATATATATGAGATGATTCGATTTATGAGATGTCCTATTTTTCTTGTGTATGATGGGTGAATTTAATTTCCTATGTGTTTATGATATGATGCAGTGATTATGGATGCATTTCTTTTTGTATATTTTCTATGAATTTATGGTGACGATGTATGGATGCAATCATGATATGCAAATGGTTTTCTATATTATGTCTTAAATGGATTATGTGATGTATTATGACATGTATGCAGTGATTGTGCAGGCGAACTATTTTTGTTTCCTTTTCTTATGCATTTATGGATGATATATGAAATGCAAATTTTATGCCTTTATGCAATATAAATGTGAGATGTTACATGGTATTTATGATATATGATATGTAATGTAATGATGTAATACAATGATTCCTATGATGAATGTAATGTTACGTTTATGAAATAATGCTATACGATGAGTAATGATCTCTAATGATATGATAATATGCCATAATAATGTAATGCACATGATTATGAGATGGTGAACTTTATGCCATGATTTGTGATAATATGATTAATGATTTATGACATGTGATTCTATGCTATGTGGTCTATGCAATGGATGATTTGAACTCAATGTGTATGATAATGTGAGATGACCTATGATGTAGTCCTTTATGATGATGATTATGTGATGTAATGATTGATTTGTGGATGCAAATGATGTAATGAACATGGTTATGCAAGATGATTTATGAAATTATGTTTTATGATATGTGATGGTGATATAATAATGATGAAATCATAATGATATGTAATGTATGTAAATGATAATGTGAAATGGAATTCAAATGAATATTATGTGTAATGAGGTTATTATAATATGATGTGCATATGATAATGATTATAATTTAACACCATGTGCGTAACTTAATAATTTCTATGTGATAATATCTATAATGGAATGCAAATGATTCTATATTAATGATGAAATGTAATGCATCTATATTTCCTACATGATATGCATTCTGCTAATGATCGGTGGATGTAGGGCGGGTGCATTTTAGTAATGCTTTTTTTGAGTAAATTTCATGGTACCGTGTTAGTATGGAAAGAGGACAGAAGAATGAAGATCCAACAAACCTACCTTAAATGCGGATGATAATGAAACCAGGAGTTGGGATATTAAAAGGGCCGTTTACTTTATGTTTCATAACACATATAGGTATGATGCACCAAGGTATTAAAAACCAGGATGGCATTTGCACCTAGTGTGATGGACTTTGACTCGACAATCAGATATGAGTATTCTTATTCACACTTGACATATGAAACCTTATTCAAGATGTAGTTTAGATATTCTAAACATCTCACACCAAAACATAGAAAATCAATCCTTCCTATGTGGTCAACAAGACATCTAAAACACCTTCCCTACAAACTAAACAAAGCATGCATGACCAAGTTATTTTACAAGAATATCTAACAAGCACAATAGATAAAAATATAATGATCATTACCTCATTCCTTTCTCTCTAAACCGTTTTAATTAGGCATCATCGAGAGGTCATTGGAATGAGAGCAAAATAAGATAAATAAAAAGACCAAGATAAAGTAAACAAGCAAGCTAATGTTCTTCATACCGCTAGCCAAGACTAAACTATGGTGATACCTGATGTTGATGTCTATTGCAGGAAGGATGCATCCTAGGACATGTTGTGATCAGGTGATGATGAGATTGACTAGATGATAAGCTATTGATACTCCGAGTTGATTAACTTGTTGACTTACTGACCTAGACCTGAGATTTTGACGATTAGGTATTCACCTTTGAACCTGCTAGACTTGCTTCTGACTGACTTACCAAAGGGTGAAGATGATTTATTATGAGTGGATGATTATTGTGGGTGAAAGAGAGATGAGATGGATGCACCATTTTGGATTTTTTCAAATATTTGGATTTTTTTGGTCTTTTGAAATGTTTTGAGGCTATTTTTTTTTTTTGAGATTTTTCAATTGTTTTAGATTTTTGAGATTTTCACCAAGAGACCGACTTGAAGACCTATCCTAGGGGTCTTGGGAGCTGATCAATAGATTAGCCTTGCCTACATTATATATGCAAAGACCACATAGTTTGACTGACACAAACTTGATTACTGATGAGAAGGACAAATAAATTGTCTGTTTTTTTTACGACAGACGCCTAAAGGACTGACCTAAAATATCTTCGGTGATGATCAAAGATCAACATTGCGTACATTCAAGCTCAAAGATGACGTAGTTCGGTAGGATGCCTCTATTTTTTGGATTTTTCATATTTTGACATGCTTTGTATTTTGATATGATTTGGATGTTTTTTTATTTTTTTGACTTTCTAGATTTTTGATTTTGAGGAAGATCACAAGAATATACATGAATCTGATCTAATGTAGGTACAGGAACATGCCCCCAGTGTGATGTGATAGACTACTTTGATACAGGAAGGATAAATTGACGTTAGGAATATGCCAAGTAGTACTAGGTTGGAGCATGATACGAACACAGAATCAAGCTATGGTACAGACGCGAACGGATGGTGGAAGGATAAATTGAATGTAATGGACAAGAGAGTGTGCAGAATAAGTCGTGAAGATCTTGGTGGATGGAGAGTGATTTATTTACACTTGGCACCTATTTTCCAAGTTTTAACCAAGGTATTTGTCCAAAGGGCCACCGAAGTGGTTTTCACTAGAGGACGATTTTTTTCTTTACTATTTTTAATCCTTTTTTTGATTTTTTTTGATTTTTATATTTTTGATTTTTTTTGTATTTTGGTTTTAACCTTAAAAGATCAAGCATAAAATTTTTTGAGATGGGAGTTGTTCATGGGCTCCTGCAGGAGTTCCCCTTCAGGTGTTGATAGCTAATATGCCCTTGGGTTCAAATTTTCCCTTACTATTCAGATTTGGCATGTTCTTATGATTCTCTTTCAATACTAGCTCACCAACTTGGAAGGTCTGCCTCCTGATTTTCTTGTTGTAACTATGTTTCAGGCGATTCTGATAGACTTGCAAGTGATTTAGGGCATCCATGCACCGCTCATCCAGGAATTTTAGTTCATTTATCTGTGAGGCCTAGTATTCCTCATCTGTAATGATATTTTGTAGTGATATCCTTAGGGATGGGAGCTTGATCTCAATGGGGAGGATGGCTTCTGATCTGTAGACTAGGGAGAAGGGGGTGGCACTTGTTGGTGTGCGGATGCTAGTGCAGTATGCACATAAGGTAGGATTTAGCTACAGATTCTAGTCACGATCAACATCATTGATTGTTTTCTTAAGGATTTTCAGAATGGTTTTATTGGTGGATTTTGCTTGGCCATTGCCTTGGGGGTAATACAAAGTGGAAAAGTGATGTTGGATGTTGAATTTTTGGCAAAGGTCACAAACATCCTGATTTTTGAAAGGTGTCCCATTATCTGAGATAATGGCTTGAGGGACACCATATCAGCATATAAGGTAGTTTAGGATGAACTTGGATATCTGCTTTCCAGTTATGTAGGTCATAGGAATGGCTTCGACCCACTTCGTGAAGTACTATGTGGTGGTGATGATGAATTTATTGCTATTGGATGAGGTGGGGGTGATTTTACCAATGAGATCAAGCCCCCACTGTGAAAAGGCCCAAGGGGTGAAAATGGGATGAAGCTCCTATGTTGGTGCATGGATAAGGTCCCCATGCCACTGACACTACAAAAATCTTCTGACAAAGTCATGTGTGTCTCTTTCCATTGTGGGCCAATAATACGTTGTCCTCAACAATTGCTTAGCTAAGGTCATATCGCTTGAGTGCGAACCACAAATACGGTTGTGTACCTCAGTTAATGTAGTCTGGGCTTCCTCGATATT
The DNA here is from genome assembly GCA_007115665.2 of Sequoiadendron giganteum. Classification (NCBI taxonomy): domain Eukaryota; kingdom Viridiplantae; phylum Streptophyta; class Pinopsida; order Cupressales; family Cupressaceae; genus Sequoiadendron; species Sequoiadendron giganteum. Next base: position 116,155,937 of record CM021102.1, read on the forward strand.
TAGGCAACGTAGTAGGGTCCCTTCGACACTCCTACAGTAGAGGGTTTCTCCTAGGATGATGAAATGTGAAGACTTTTTGACAAAATCCCATTTGAGATTCGAGGTTATGTCAGCGGGCAAGACTCCTATTCTCAAGTAGGTGTAAATGTCATGGTACCAGGGATCACTAGGACCAATGAATTCGAATTCTGGTATGAGAAGTTGCTCTATGAGGAGTTCCTATTTTGGGACATTGTGTGGGATTTCCAAGAGTGATCCAATTGTAGTCATTGCGTCCACTACTCTATTGTTTTCTCTAGGTAGTTGTTCAAATGTAATATCAATGAATCACTCCTTGAAACAATTCTAATTGTTTAGCACTTTTACGAGTTTGTGTCTGGCATAAATGTGCAAGAATGTAATTATCAAGTTCTTCTTATTGATCCAAATGTCCTTTTCCAAATTATTGTGATTAATTAAATGAGTTCAATCCTTCCTTGAAGGAGCCAATTAATTGAACCAAACAAGAGCATCAAGTGTGCTTTGATAAACTAAAAATATCCTTGATATATCAGTTTAAATAATAAAGAAATGACAACCTTGGAGGCAATCGGATAATATTTTTGATAAATTCAATAAACAACTGACACCATAATCGGATCACAAAATTTACGCATTCTTCTCCATTATATGATTTGAAAATATTTTACAATATACATCATGACATATTGCTTCAGCAACTGCTCACCCTATCCAACTACCCAAATCTACTACCTATTGCTCTTTTAATTTTGACTTCAACTAACATATATACACTACATATTCTAGGGTTATGACCCTTCGTATCTATTTGGTGCAGTTCTTCTTTTCAGTGCAACTCTTCGTTTAATTATTCTCAACAAAATAAAATATTTAATTAATTGCCCTTTTGGCAAATTAAATATTTTAACTCTAATCTTTGCATCCTCCCTATAAATTAATTTCAGTTATTATCTTTTGCTAGAAAATTTTATTTTCACACACCAAATAAAAATAATCATCCGCTTCATAATTCCTTCGGTGAAAAATATTTTTGTTGATAAATCACTCTTTGGGTAAAACAACCATCCATTCTTGTAATTCCTTTGATAAAAAATATTTCACCTTCAAGTGTAGATTTCTTCAAATTTTACCCTTTGTACATTTGTGAGTAAAATAATTACTCACCTTCTAACTCGCTTTGTTAAAATATTTCACATTTCAGTGAAAATATTTTACTTCATGAATAAAATACTCACCTTCACCTTTATTAAACAAGTCTTTACTTTATTTCTCCCCCAATTTTATATTTGAATCTCTTTTTAATCTGTACCCATATTGCACCAATATTTATTTTTATTTTTATTTCCACCTTCAAATTTTCGACCTAACATGCACCATTGAAGAGACATTATTTTTTTTATCCCAATAGTATATGTCTCCCCAATGAAGTTTCCATCGGCATGACAAACACATTTGGTATGATATTAAAAAACTCACCTTGCTCTCGCCGATGCATTATTTATTTTAGGGTTTTCTGTTTGTTTGTGGGTGCATGGGAAATACTTGGAGTTATCCATGCATTTGTTTCATGCTTCTCAAATACTTTGAAATACTTGGAGTTATCCATGCATTTGTTTCATGCTTCTCAAATACTGCTTCTTTAAATTCCACGAGCCATTAGAACCATTGTAAAAGACAAACAAATATGGGCATAATATTTTTAAGATCCAACTGTCTGGTTCATTTCATTCATCTTGTATCAAGATCAAGAACTCAATAGCGCCATCATTGTCAACATATGCAATCATTGGTGTGAATTAATTTTTAAAAGTCTTCTTTTGATGTTGGGTCTCAGCCTGATCTTCATCTTGCCACTCCTTTTGGCACTTGAAATCCATTCCCCCCTTTCATCAATTTTGTTCAATATCATAGACTTCAATAGAAACATGTATATGTATGTATTTATACAGATATTCAGGCATCAATATGTAGATTCAAAGCATATAACACATAAAAAAATTCACACTTGCATTTGTAATAATTCCTTCATCGTGCAGATCCATCCATGTACCTGTGTGCTTTTTTAGGTAATCAACCACTACAAAAATCCTTTGTCCATGGGATTTGGGAATGTGATACCGTAATCTTTATTCCTTGATTTTGATATTTCCTGACAAAGCTCATCAACAATACGTTTTTCTTTTGAAGAGTGAAGCTAAAAACTTTTGTATTGCTATGCCAACATAAAAGAGTAACATGTAATTGGAGGGTGCTAAATTCATTTTAAAACTATCCCAAATTCATTTTAAAACATATCAAATGATTTTTTTAAAATTATGCCACTCAAACTTTAGCGCATAGGAAAATTTTAATTTCGGTTGGAGAGTAAACAAAGTAATTTCACCGCGGCAACATAGAGCATCTTGGAGTTATGAAAATTTGCAAGGAACTCTGATCAATTATTTTGGAAGTGGGTTTCTAAAATTTTTTAAACAACTTTCCAAATCGAGGCACTTCCTTTGTAAACTAGCCATTTGAGGCCAAAAAACCAACTAGGTCATCCTTATAATTTCAAAATTTGCAACTTTTTCGGAGTGCCAAATCTAACCCAGGAGCAGTCGCAAAACAATTAAAAAGCATATCAGGACTCTTCTGACGACCATGAAAATGAACACACATGTTGAGTTGTGATAGGAGAGTATGCTCATCAAATGGTTTGGCATGAAGTTGTCAGAATTGAAAACTATAAATTCCCAAATTTGTTTATTCAACATTTTCTGAAAATTGCACTTGTCCAACTCAATTGAAATTCACCAATTTGAATTTGTAAAAATATCAAATCACTTCCTGTGAAGCCATAACTTAGGAGATTGGTTCATTTAGGGTTCATGAGCATGTGTGCAAAGTGGATTTTCATCAATCTTCGTTGTTTGCAAAATATCTTGCTTCCAATTTGACCTTTTTGGACAATTTTCTAGAAATGCAGATGCAAAAACTATGTGAAATCATTTTGCTTTTGGTTTTGAAAAAAATGAAAAACGATGTCCTGAAGCTTTGAAAATTGACATGGATGTACATTGAGATGGGGAGAATTCGAAGTACCAATTTCTTTGTCATGAGATATTATCAGTTGCTTAATATTACTTTCCAAAGTTGACCATTTTTATAGAATTTTCACTATACTGACAACACATTTTCTCAAGAACCCTTCAACTTGTCACTTTGAAATTTTTTCAAATTTGATTGTATGGAGCTGAAAACTAACGTGCACACTCACATATGTTAGATGAACACACCTACAAGATAGAATTGTATGAAAATGACCGGATTCAAAGTTATGATTTTTCAAAATGTGCTCTTTGGGTTACTTTTTCAACTGAGTTTTTGAGTGTTGTATTAAATTTTTTGACATGGCACCTTCAGTTTTTTTCCAAAATTTGAAGGTTCCAACAATGGCTCCATCTGGGGATGTATACCCCTTGTGGGTATAGCAAGAATCCAAGTCTCTCGGAGAGAAGACCAAATATTTTATCTAGAGTAGCAAATTGAAATTATTTTGTCATGAAATGATATGGTTTCTTTAAAAAATGTCACCCACCTGATGGCACAAGGCCACCAAAAAATAAATTCCACTATCTTCCCCTATCATAGACCTTGTTTTTTTGTGATTTTATCTAATTCCTCCTAAGAATATTTATGTAATCTTCCATGCTACTGTCATTGAAGATTTTTAGAAAGTCATTATGTTCAGCTTGACTCATGCTCCTTTCGCCCTTATGCAGTTTATAATTAAGCATAATCTAAAACATTACATCATCATGTGATACAATCCTTCCATACAATGAGTACTCAATTTTGATGCACCACTCTTCATTATTTTTCTCATTGTCATGTACAGTAGAATGACCTCCTGGCTGACCTTTGCACGCATGGAAAGAGAAACAACCATGATCATCTATGTCACTCATCTCAATACTTGGAGGCTTCTTACATGAATCTGAAGGCTTTGTCATATCAACACTATTTGAGACAAACAAATCTAAATTTTTTTGCCTCTTCTCCATATAACCATCTAGAGATGACATCGAGTTTTGATTCATATTTTCATTATCATGTATATTTGAACCAACCAATGTTGGATTTTTATCATCCATGACATGCAAATAAATGTCTTCTCCACATGAGCCCAGAACTTCTAAATTACCTATCTCTTCTTGAATAGATATAGATTCATGATCAGCTTCAAATATTTCTTCATCACTCTGATAAATACACATGGAGTCATATGAATCATTACACACAGTACTCTCACTATCAAAGAAAATATAGATTGGACCCAAAAATTTAGAATCCTCTTTGTGTGCACATCTCTGGTATTCAAGAGTCAACAAATCTGAAATTTTCTCATTGTTGAGTGAACATATTTTTGCTTGCATATCTTCTACTATTTCTCCCTCTTCTTGATCTCCATAAGAGCTCAAAATATCTACTTGTTGTAAATTAGGATCCATATGATTGTCTTCCAACTCTTTTTCATTGTGGCATGATATCAAATCCCTTTCTATTTCAACTTGGCATGATGTTGTCTGAGATCCTTCCATTATTTGATCACACATTGGTTTTCAAAAAAAATTAAAATCACTTCCAAGTGTGCAATCTTTTTGTTCATCAATCATGTCCTCATGGTTATCAGCTATAGATGGATATGTTGTGTATTCTTTGTCAAGTGTATTTTCTTCTTCATTGACCTCTTCTACATTTTCATCATCTTGGCTCTCATAAAATCTTTCTTCCATGAACTCTTCTTTATCATTAATTGTGTCACCATGGTACTGATCTAAGATTGAAGGTGCAATTTTTTCATCTTTGCTCACTTTATCACCAATATATTCCTTATGAAGTGTATTTTAAAGAACATCTTCACTATTGTAGTCCTCATGCAAGATGTATAATTGATCTTCCATATCATCACCATCTTCCAAATCTGAAAAATTGTCATTAGAAATCCTAGTAGCACATACTTCCTTTGTTTGTTGCATTGCTTGACCATCCATGATATCCCTATTAGATTCATTATCCATATACCTTGTCCCAAGTATGGAATCAATAAATTTGTTCACTACATCAAAGGAATGTTGTTTTGATGACTCTAACCAATAAACTAATTTAGGCTCTGATGCTCTTAGAAATTGTGCAACAAACTTGGGTCTTGTAGGCCTACAATGAGGAGGTAGTTGCATACAGATGTTTGTCATCCTGTTTTATAGAGAGCTTACATTTTCTCCTTCATATTTCCTTATGCCAAAAAATGAATCTAAGGGAGAAATTCCACATTCTGACTCTGTGATGGAGTCTTGGCTTTGAGTATGTACATCATCATCTTCTTCTTCCTCATGTAGGTTGTCATCATTTTCACTTGCACATGTATCCTCTATTGGCTGCATTATTTGATCAATTTCTCCATCTTTATCCATACCATTACTTTTGTCATTAGATTTGGTATTGCTAGCACACTCATGCCTAAGTATCCATAACCACAACTCCCCAATATTAGTTGGCTTTGATGACTCAAACCAATGAATTGGATCGAGGTCATATATTTTCATGAATTTCTCAATGAGTATGGGATCATCAGGTAGAAGATCATAAGGTATTTTCAAATCGATTTTCAACATTTTGTCGAGTAAAGAGCATGCAGATTCTCCTTTGTGTCTCCTTATGTCAAAAAATGCATCTAAGAGACCTTGACCTCCTTCTTGATTATGTAAATACTCATCATCTTTGTCCTCATACTAGCTCAAGAATATTTCTTTCAAAACCTTTGATGAAGATATACTTTGCACAGGAAAACTTATAAACCATTCGCTTCCACTATCCCTCATAGATATTGAAAAACATTTCATAATGATATCCTCTGGATAAATTTGAAAGTTGACAATGAAATTCTAGAATCGCTCCATATGTTCATAAGTTGATTTATCCCTTTCTCCATGAAATTTAGGGATATGCTTTAGCAGTTCCATTAGTTTGTAGGGATAAGGATTTGGGTAGCCTTGGATATTATTGTAGTTAAATTGTTTATCAATGGCTGAGACAAAACTTAGAGGGCCATATGGGTTTTGGTAGATCATTGATCTTTTTCGAGGAAATGGAAGATGAGTGTTCATTTGATGTAATGGTTGCGGTGCATAAGTGTTTTGTTGTGAATAGAGCGCATTACCTTCATTGTCGAAGTTCTCAAGTGGCACTTGTGGTGTCCAAGATCTACTGGCATTTGTGTATTCATTCTCACTATATGATGGCCTATTTGGTGATGTGTTTGGAACACATTTGGCTCCCAACTACAATAGTCTTGTTCCACTTTTCGTGTTTTTTTCCAGTATAACCTTTGTTGTTCCAATTCTTCCAAATCTTTCATTGGTCAGTGTCTTCTTTCTGCTCTTGACATCTTAACAAAATGTTATTGCTCCACAACATCCATGCATTATATATCAAATTAAAATAGTCACCACCTGCTTTTCCAAAAGTAGGAAAATGAAATGGATTGCTTTGGTTTGCCCCAGCAGAATCTCCAAAAAAATGTGAAACTTTGTTGACTCTATAAATGGATAGGATGAAAAAGCTTTCCTGAGTATAGTTCCCTAGTAGAGTCGCCAATTTGTTGGGTCTCAAAAACGCAGGTTTGGACCACGAGAGGTTGCCAAGCTCTCACAACACTTTTGGCCAACGGACAAGGCCAATTAATGTAATTGAACCTTCTACTCTTTAGGCTCTACTAAACCTAGGCGGGTGTACCTATGAAAGTGATGCAGACTTTGTATGATTCCTACCTATGTGATCTATCCCTAATGGAAAATTGTGAGGGATAAATGAAAGCCCAATAACTATTTCTACTAATAATAATGTCTGAAATATGAATTTATGGATAATATTTTATGAGATCCTAAAATGGAATTGGTATGACCAGTGCCTACTTCTATTGGGTAAATGGATTCAAGATGTAAATGATATATGAATCCTATTTCTGGATACAATTCTAATTGTTTAGCACTTTTACGAGTTTATGTCTAGCATAAACGTGCAAGAATGTAATTATCAAGTTCTTCTTACTGATCCAAATGTCCTTTTCTAGATTACTATGATTAATTAAATGAGTTTAATCCTTCCTTGAAGGAGCCAATTAACTGAACCACACAAGAGCAGCAAGTGTGCTTTGATAAACTAAAAATATCCTTGATATATCAGTTTAAATAATAAAAAAATGACAACCTTGGAGACAACCGGATAATATTTTTGATAAATTCAATAAACAATTGACACCATAATCAGATCACAAAATTTATGGATTCTTCTCCATTATATGATTTGAAAATATTTTACAATATACATCATGACATATTGATTCAACAACTACTCACCCTATCCAACTACCTAAATCTACTACCTATTCCTCTTTTAATTTTGACTTCAATTGACATATATACATTACATATTCTAGGGTTATGACCCTTCGTATCTATCTGGTGCAATTCTTCTTTTCAGTGCAACTCTTCTTTTAATTATTCTCGACAAAATAAAATATTTAATTAATTTCCCTTTTGGCAAATTAAATATTTTAACTCTAATCTTTGCATCCTCCCGATAAATTAATTTCAGCAATTATCTTTTGCTAGCAACTTTTGTTTTCACCCACCAAATAAAAATAATCATCCGCTCATAATTCCTTCGGTGAAAAATATTTTTGTTGATAAATCACTCTTTGGGTAAAACAACCATCCATTCTTGTAATTCCTTTGATAAAAAATATTTCACCTTCAAGTGTAGATTTCTTCAAATTTTACCCTTTGTACATTTGTGAGTAAAATAATTACTCACCTTATAACTCCCTTTGTTAAAATATTTCACATTTCAGTGAAAATATTTTACTTCATGAATAAAATACTCACCTTCACCTTTATTAAACAAGTCTTTACTTTATTTATCTCCAAATTTTATTTTTGAATCTCTTTTTCATCTTTACCTATATTGCACCATTATTTATTTTTATTTTTATTTCCACCTCCAAATTTTCAGCCTAACATGCACCATCAAAGAGACATTATTTTTTTTATCCCAATAGTATATGTCTCCCCGATGAAGTTTCCATCAGCGTGACAAACACACTCGGTATGATATTAAAAAACTCACCTTGGTCTTGTTGATGCATTATTTATTTTAGGGATTTCTGTTTGTTTGTGGGTGCGTGGGAAATACCTGGAGTTATCCATGCATTTGTTTCATGCTTCTCAAATACTGCTTCTTTAAATTCCATGAGCCACTAGAATCATTGTTAAAGACAAACAAATATGGGCATAATATTTTTAAGATCCAACTGTCTGGTTCATTTCATTCATCTTGTATCAAGATCAAGAACTCAATAGCGCCATCACTGTCAACATATGCAATCATTGGTGTGAATTAATTTTTAAAAGTCTTCTTTTGATGTTGGGTCTCAGCATGATCTTCATCTTGCCACTCCTTTTGGCACTTGAAATCCATTCCCCCCTTTCATTAATTTTGTTCAATATCATAGACTTCAATAGAAACATGTATATGTATGCATTTATACAATATTCAGGCAGCAATATGTAGATTCAAAGGATACATCAAATAAAAAATTTCACACTTGCATTTGTAATAATTCCTTCATCGTGCAGATCCATCCATGTACTTGTCTGCTTTTTTAGGTAATCAACCACTACAAAAATCCTTTGTCCATGGGATTTGGGAATGTGATACCGTAATGTTTATTCCTTGATTCTGATATTGCCTGACAAAGCTCATCAACAATACGTTTTTCTTTTGAAGAGTGAAGCTAAAAACCTCTGTATTGCTACGCCAACATAAAAGAGTAACATGTAATTGGAGGGTGCTAAATTTATTTTAAAACTGTCCCAAATTCATTTTAAAACATATCAAATTTTTTTAAAAAGATTATGCCACTCAAACTTTAGCACATAGGAAAATTTTAATTTCGGTTGGAGAGTAAACAAAGTAATTTCACCGCGGCAACCCAGAGCATCCTAGAGCTATGAAAAATTGCAAGGGACTCTAATCAATTATTTTGGAAGTGGGTTTCTGAAATGTTTTGAATAGCTCACCAAATCGAGGTACTTGCTTTGTAAGCTGGCCATTTGAGGCCAAAAAGCCAACTGGGTCATCCTTATAATTTCAAAATTTGCAACTTTTTCGGAGTGCCAAATCTAACCTAGAAGCAGTCGCAAAACAATTAAAAAGCATATTAGGACTCTTCTGACGACCATGGAAATGAACATACATGTTGAGTTGTGATAGGAGAGTATGCTCATCAAACAGTTTGGCATGAAGTTGTCGGAATTGAAAACTATAAATTCCCAAATTTTATTTATTCAACATTTTCTGAAAATTGCACTTGTCCAACTCAACTGAAACTCACCAATTTGCAATTTTGTAAAAATATCAAATCACTTCCTGTGAAGCCATAAATTAGGAGATTGGTTCATTTAGGGTTCATGGGAATGTGTGCAAAGTGGCTTTTCATCAATCTTCATTGTTTGCAAAATATCAAGCTTCCAATTTGACCTTTTTGTGACAATTTTCTAAAAATGCAGATGTGAAAACTGTGTGAAATCATTTTGCTTTTGGTTTTGAAAAAAGTGTCAAACGATGTCTTGAAGCTTTGAAAATTGACATCAATGTACATTGAGATGGGGAGAATTCAAATCACCAATTTATTTGTCATGATATATTATTAGCTGCTTAATATTGCTTTCCAAAGTTGACCATTTTGACAGAATTTTCACTGTACTGACAGCACATTTTCTGAAGAACCCTTCAACTTGTTGCTTTTAAACTTTGTCAATTTTGATTGTATGGAGCTGAAAACTGATGTGCACACTCACATATGTTAGATGAACACACCTACAAGATATAATTGTATGAAAATGACTGGATTCAAAGTTATGATTTTTCAAAATTTGCTCTTTGGGTTTCTTTTTCAACTGAGTTTCTGAGTGTTGTATTAAAAATTTTGACATGGTACCTTCAAATTTTTTCCAAAATTTGAAGGTTTCAACAAGTGTCTTGGGTGCTTCCATTTCGAGGATTGCCCTGACTTTGGCGGGATCTACCTCGATTCCTCTCATTGACACGATATACCCTAGGAGCTTGTCTAATTGCACTCTGAAGACACACTTCTTTAGGTTGAGTTAGAACTTTTACTTTTCCAACCTGTCAAAAATGGAGCTCGAAACTCATATGTGGTCCCATCTTTTCCTTGATTTAGCCAGTATGTCATCCACATAATCTTCCATCTTCTTATGGATCATATCGTGAAAGATTATTGGCATGGCTCTTTGATAAGTTGCTCCTACATTCTTTAGCCCAAATGGCATCATATTCCAACAATATGTTCCCCATAGACATGTGAATGTTGTCTTGTTTTGGTCCTCCTTTGCTATCATGATCTGATTATAGCCTGAGAACCCATCCATTAGTGATAACATCTCGTGTTCGGCCATCATATCCACTATCATGTCCATGTTTGGTAGTGGAAATTCATCCTTGGGACACACTTTGTTCAAGTCTCTAACGTCGGTGCAGATGCGGATGCCCCCAGTGGGATTTGAAATAGGTACCAAGTTTGATACCCACTCTAGATAGTCGATCGGGCATATGGACCCTGCATCCAAGAGCTTCTACAATTCCATTTTGACTAGCAAGGCTATTTGGGGATGCATCTTTCTCAACTTTTGTCTCACATGTTTTGCTTCAGGATATATAACCAAGTGATGAACTACCACCTTAGGATCAAGCACTGGCATGTCAACATAAGTCCATGCAAAATTTAATTTTCTTTCTTTGAGGAATGCAGCCAAGAGTTCTTGTTCTTCTGTGAGAAGTGGCTCAACATAGAAGGTTATGTGTGGCAGCTCCTCTGTTCCCAAGTTGACAAGATTGCATTATTCTACCAGGACTGTTGATTTTTCTTGATGAAGTGCAGTGAGGGGAAGATTGAATCCTTCATCCTCTGGCACCTCAGAGAGGTTTTCACCCTAGGATGCATCCTTTATTTTTATTTCTTTTGGGTTAGAGAGTGCCATAGCGTGGTTTTCACTCAAAGACCTTGAGATTATTCTCAATTTCTCACTTTTGCTACTGAAAGATTCAATTGTCTCCCCGTAATAGGCTTGAGTCTCCAGTGTGATGTCAAATCCACCCTTATGATCTCCATATGGTACTATATCCCTCAATCCCATGAACTCTAAAAGTTCCTCATCATTTTCAAACGTGTCCAGAATCTGTGGTCCTCATTGGTTGTAATTGATGAGCTGGGGACAGACCAAGTTTATTTCATGGGTTTGGTGGTCTAATTCAAAAGATAGGGTGTTAATCATGAGGAGGGAGGAATCTTCAAAAAACATGGGTAAGATGGTTATGGTATCCTCGTCATCACTACTACTACACACATCGGTTATGTCAAAGGTGAAGTTATCTAAGGGAAAACCTATGGATACTGGTAGTTGTAGGGCGGCTATCATTAGCTGAGGGGGAGTTCTGACTGCGTTAACTGGGGGAATTCTACCATGTATGGTTACACTCGGAGGGGTACACCCAAGGCCAAGATTTTTCATTCATTTCTCCACAATAATAGGTTCCAATCGGCCATTGTTGTTCTTTCCCAAACTTCCATTTCTATTATAGCCCATATCCAACATTAATTGAACTCCTCTATTTGGATCATCCATAGGAAGGGATGGTATGGGTCTTTCTTCTTAATAGAGGAGAATGGATATGTCTTTCTCATCCACCATTTCTTGGCCTAGATCTCCCCACCTCTTGAATCGGGAGGGGTCTTCTCTAAAGGTTTGAGCTATTGTATTAGTGGGTTGTCGCTAACCATAGGACCTGGGGGATTGAGGTAAATCCTTGACCACAAAGGCTTCCTTCTTCATCTTGTATTCCCCACACCCATTGTCTTGGATTATAAGCTTGATGTCGGATATATCAGGGATGGCAGGTGTCTTTGTCCTAGAAGTGGAGGCTATGTTGGATGGATCTATATATGGAGCTGAGGGGTCTTCATCATTCTTTGGGACTTAGGGGACTTTGTAGTACTTAGCTTCTAGGTTCTTGCAGTAGGTGAAGGGTTCAGGATCATTGTAGATTGTGACCTCTTGATTTTGGTATGAAAAATTGATGCATTGGTGGAAGGTCGATGCAACTACTTGCATCCCATGGATCCATGGGCACCCCAGGAGGATTTTATAAGGTAGATCAAGGTCAAGCACCTGACAAGTAGTCTCCATAATGGATGGCCCTAATTGAATAGGGGTTGAATAGTGCCATGAGACACTCTTTCTTGATCGTCGTAAGCCTTGATTGTGATACCCTTACTTTTTTCAATGGAATCTTCAGAGATTCCTAGATTCTTTATAAGCTTGAGTGAACAAATGTTGAGGCCTGCACCCCCATCCACTAAGACCCTTTTGACCTTATTTTTGTGAACCAATACTTCAAGGTGGAGCGCACAATTGTGAGATGGTTGGGTGGGGAAGTCTTGATTGAAAAATGTGAGGAGATTCAGAGTTGTGATGTTGCCGACCATAGCTTGGAATTGCACTATATCAAGGTTGGCAGAGACGGTAGATGAAGCCAATGCTTCCTCCAGGATTTCTCTGTGGGTAGCTGAAATCTTTAGTAACTCCATGATGGAGATTTGAGCAGTTGTTTTTAATTGGTCTAGGATATTGTAGCCATTAGGAATGGATTTTTGATTTGAGGCAAATGCTCTAGGTGGCTGTGATGATCCGGAAATGGTGACCTTGCCACCACATGTGGTGACTCCATAATCAGCTTTGGCTCCCTTGATGCTAACCACTGTGACCATTTCGTTAAGGCATGCGACAAATCCTTTGTACACATAGCTCACATTGCCATATTTTTTCTTCCCTTTTTTGTTTCCTTGGTTATGATCGGGCATTAGATTTGTGTAGATTTTCAGATCTTGATTGCCAACTGGTTGCTCAACATTTATGATTTTGTCATCGATGAGGTCTTGGATGAAGTTTTTCAATTTCATGTAGTTGGCGGTTGTATGCCCCTTGAGATTATGATAATCACAAAGGAAATTTTCATTGTACCAAGGTGGTTTCACCTAGGGCTCCTGATAATTATCATAAGTGGGGATTTTGATGAGATTCTCATTGACCAATTTCTTCATGATGGATTCGATTGATTCCCCAAGGGATGTGAATTTCCTCTTGGGAGATATTTGTTTCACGAAGGTGGTCCTCCTTGATTATTGAGGTTGTTGACTTGATTGTGGGGTGGTTGTTGGGTTACCGCATTGGCTTGTGTGTTATTGTGATTGTTTTTCTATGGTTGATGATGTGTTTGGGCATTCTACTTTGGAGCATTGATGATGACCTTGCATTGACCACTCCATCATTGGTGAAATTCCTGTTTTTCACCCATGTGCGAGGTTTCTCATGATAGCTGGTGGATGGGCGACTATCTTGATGTTCAAGATATGTAGGTGTGCGCCCTTGTGTAATAAGGGACCTTTCAATGTTGAGCGCCTTGGGGATCAATTGGTCATATGTGGTGATGCACTGCATCTTTAGATAAAATGCCAAGATTTATCTAGATTGGCAATGATAGTGAATTTTTTTTTTCTTTTTTGGCATGGCCCACTTGCTTTGATTATCCTTGGATCACCATTGTTGTTGGAAGGAGGCGAATGATTCCCCCTTTCCTTGTTTGAGCATAGATAATTCATCTAGACTAACATATGTGCCGATGTTGAATGCATAATTCTTGAAGAATGCATCTACGATTTCTTGGAATGTTCTGATTCTTGTAGGAAAACAAGAGAACCACTCCATGGCAGGACCAACTAGGCTCTGAGGAAACAACCGCATCAGATATGTATTGGTGTAAGTGACTTCCATGCAATGTACATGGAATTCCTTGATGTGATCTTCAAGGTTTCCCAACCCATGATATTTGTCAAATTTGGGGATTTTAAATCCCTTTGGGAATGGTACCATTGCAAGGCTCCTATCAAAAGGATAGGGACACATATTGTCAGGTGTCCTTATTGTTTTTCTTGATTGAAGATCAATCACTTGCTATGAGAGTATTTTGATTTGTGCCATCACATCATCTTGCGGATCAAGAGGTGGAGTGAACATGTTTTGAGGGGGTTGGGGTGTTTGATTGATGGGTGGGGCATTAGTGTGAAGTTGTTGCAAGATTTGTAATTAATGCTTGTATTTTCTTCTGAGCCAACAATGCTTGTTGTTGATCATTCTATTGTTGTGCCAACAAAGATTTTTTTGGGCTTGATGTTGAGCTACTAGTTGTTGTGCTTGATACTCTTGCAGGGCTTATTGATAAGATTGTTATTGGACTGCTTGCAACTGTGCCTGGTATTGAGTTTGTGTGTGCACTTGTTGAGCTTGATATTGGGCTTGAGCTTGAGCATGTGCTTGTTGGGATACTTGTGTAGCCTGTGTGGCTTGAGCTACTTGTGCAGCTTGGGTGGCTTGTTGTCATTGTAGTAAAGCTTGGGCTTGGGCAGCTTGTTGTTCTTGTTGCACTTCTAATTGTTCTTGTGCTTGTTGGGTAGCTAGTTATGCAGCTTGTTGATTTTGGATCTATTGGAGTGCCTTTTGGTAGGTGGGTTGTCAAGCTGCTTGTAGCATGATGCTGAATGAATTTTCCATGTTGGGTTTTGGCAGTGGTGGTGGTGGATTAGGAATAGCATTGACCATTGTGATGAGAAGAATGGTCATATTGATGATTGGAGTTTGAGTGGTGGATGGCATGATTGAGATGCCTGGCCCTTGGGAAACCATGCTTTCAGAGATTTGAGGGATGGTGGATGTATTGATTGTTGGGGTTGCTTGGATGGTTTCCATCTGTTGTTGCAATATTGATGGAAAGATGGGAGGATTTGGTATGATGCTTTAATTTATGATAGGGGAGTTTCTTTGATTTGATTTATTGATGATCGGTAAAGGTGGAAGGCCCAACCCAAGGGGTGATGTGGATGTCAATAATGGTGGGAATGGTGGTCTATTCCCTTGGAAAAGTGATGATGAGGAGGGATCGAGGATTCCCCCTACTCCAAATAAATCACCTTCTCCTTGTGAGGTCATAGGGAGAGAGGTTTACATGTCAAGAGGATAAACCGACATTGAATGAAAAGAAGATGAATGGTTAGAATTGTGAAATGCAAGAAGAATGTATGGGTGTAATGGATTTACTAGGACGGCTTGGCCCAATATGGTTTTTGCATCCAACTCTTGATTATTCACAAGGGGATGTGCTTGAAGGGCATGAAGCAATGAACTTTCCTTGTTAACGATTGGTGGAGTTGGAGCAATGGATGATGTGATTTGCGAGATGCTTTGAGTGATGTTTTGACATGGAGGTATGTGTGAGATTAGAGGCATGATCCCAAGAGGTCTCTCCACAAGGGTTCTTACATCATAGCCGGAAGGGAGTTTAGCCCCTTCTTTTTCCTATTTCAGCATGTATTGGGAGGGGTATAACCTCAGCATGGCATTAACAATTCAATGATTTTTAGGATTTTGCACCATCTCAAGGATTTCATATTGTGTCATCCCTAAGACATTTTTGGTAATATCCTCTACTTGACCCTCATCTTGAGGATTTTGTGATGGCAGAGGGAAATTGCTTAGGGGATTGCTCGATCCCACAAGATTCATTTCAGGAGTAGTTTGACTTAGGTCACTTGAAGTTGATGTTTCTTTGTTGATTTCCATATTCTTCTTATGTTGCAATCTAGTTTGCACAATAAAATAGGGATCAATTTTCAAGAATGTGTAATCTCTTAGATTGATCTAACTTCAGGCACAAAAAGAGAAGAAGCAAGATGATTTAAGGATCAAAATATGGGGATGAGATAAATGAAAGATGGATGATGTGGATGATTGAACTCTTGAGAAACCTTGAAGGAGACGTTAGACTTTAGGATTTGATTTGATTTGATTTGGATAGTGAACTTGTAAACTCTAAGAGGTTGGATGTTGTCTTAGAGTAGACATGTACACAAGATGATAATTTGGCTAAAGATGTAAAGAAGGATTCATCAAGACACCCCTAGTCAAACAAGATTATTTTGGATAATGAACTCCTAGACCTCAAGATTTTGGATTTTACCAAGAGGTAAACTTGTTCACAAGTATTTGATAATTTGATCAAATATGTGGAGAAGGATTCATCCACGCATATCTAACCAAACAAAATGATTTTGATTTTCCAAAAGTCTAGCATGGATGATATTTTCAATATTTTCAAGAGTTGTTGATGAGGTGATTTTTGATTTTAATGGTTGAGGGATGGGTGAGAATGATGATTTTGATCCTAGAAAATACCTAGATAGAACTCCTCTCTACAAGACCTCAGTATTGAGAACACGCTTGATACTCCCTATGTGAGAAAAGAAAACCTTTGAAAGAGATTGGTATTTTGTTTACAATAAAATTCATACAAGTTAGGATTGTTCTTTGAAGATTTCTTGTAAAAACTGTAAACCAACCTCTCTCTTACCTCATGAAGCCTTGAAAGACATTCTTCACAAGCTTTTGGAAGACTTTTGAACTTGGGTTTGTGGACTTTGATTTTGCGGGAAATAATTTGGAAGCACACATGTGTGGGGTTAAATTGTTTCTTTATTTTGCTTAATGACTTCCTTTTTACCACAAACAATTCTTGATTAAAGTTTCAAACTAAATGTCTAATGTCCTAACTTCTTCTCATCCCACAAACTCCATTATGTGGAGAATCAAGGAAATTAAGGCAAAAGTTTCCTAATGTTGACTTTAGTGAAAACAAATGATGATTAAATCCAAATACTTAGAAAACTCTAAGGACGAAATCCTTAGGGCAAGCAAGAGCACATGGATTTGTCAAAGGTATTTGTTTCCTCCAAAGAGTTTGAAATTGTGAAGATTTTGTGAATGTATGTTTTCAAATGTTTTGAGACACAAGAAAGTGTTTTCGATTCCAAGAGCATGCATAATCCTAGGATGAAAAGACAATATTTTTTGGGTTCCCACTTGGATAAATCTAACTATGCTTACTCTTAGCGGATGATTAGATTCTTGACCACACTGGCTCCCCTCCATGGCACACACTTCTTGGGTCAGCCAAGTATCAATACCCATGAATCTCCCATGGCATACTTTCCATCTCTACTAAAATCCGTAAGAATGTGGGGTGGCTTCAAAACAACCGTTCTTGCACCAACAAATAGCTTAGGATTTTGGCCTTTCTAAACAAGGGGTTTTAATGCAGTCATTTTGTTCATGGGGGACAATCCATGTGGCAAGAGACCATTCCTTCCCTTCTTGTCAGAATGATCCTTGTGATACTCGAACTTTCCTTGAGTACCCACACTTATATACCAGTTGGAAGTCGCTTGGCTTTAGCGTGTTATCGGTTGGGTCATTCCCTTGGGGTGAGTACGTTTTCTCACCAAGGCAGACCCTCTAAGATAAACAAAAGAGAGAAAACATATTCGTAGTTTGATCGATCTTTGTTGAAAAACAAAGAGAGAACCCACACGATATGTTCCACTCACACTCGCAAGATTTGTTCAATTTTTTAATCCCAAATTAAATGTGGAGGCAATCACTTTCACAATTTAAGATCATCAAAATCCTTTTGATTCTCAAGATCATCGTGAGGCACAAGAGAAGCACATACGTCTTTTAGATGATATTTTTTTTGGTAAGTGATTACAAAACAAAGATACACATGTTCATTTTAAATCCTAAAAGCAATGATTAGGTTCTATTTAAAGCACACAAAGGAAAGATGAAAGTTGCTTTGTTCAATTTTTAACCTTAAACAAAATCTAGTAAGTTTTTCTAAAGTTTTTTTTAACCTTTTGCAAAAAAAATAAAAGCTTTTGTAGTGTTCTTTTTAGAGCGCAAAATAAATTCTGTGTGCCTTGAAATAATGAAGGTAATCAAATCCTTAGAAAGGGATTATAAGTTCTCCCAAAGTGTTTAAAAACACTTAATACAATAAGATGATGATGTCATAGTGAAAGACTCCTCTTTGTTCCCTTCTTGTCTCAACTTGTAAACTGATAAAAACCAAGAAATACAGGTACAAAAAATAGCTTAGGATTTCAAAATGTCCAAAATAAAAAATCAAATGTCAAAATTAACTAAAATTTGATTTTTACTTCACCCTAGCGACACAGTTCACGAGTGCGATGGAGTTTGAAAAGGTCGGCGACACTATATAGCGCTGCTAATTACTGAGAGTGGCGCTTTGCAGTAAAATAGAGACCACGATTGCGGCTCTATTCTACTAGGGGCATTGTTTGTGTCAGCGGTTCACTTAAAAAATCAAATTTCATTGGCGGGAAGACACCAGCGGAAAAATTTGGAACTTGGAGCAATGCAATATAGCATTGCTTGACTGTCAATGACTGATTTTCCTGTAAGCTGAAAAAAAAACACAAAAAGCACATAATTTTTTTTAAAAAATGATGAAATCCTTTAGATTTTCCCTCCTTCTAGCACCAAAATGTGAACCCCAATCCTAGACCTACACAAACATAGAAAAGAAAACACACTGTTAGATCCAAATGCAAGTTAGAACTAAGATTCCCCATGAAATTCATCTACAATGCTCAAAATAGGAAAGAAATGAAGAATAAAATGAGAAAAGCAATTAAATCATATTTAAGCACATAAAATCTCAATGCCATGGGGGAATTGGTGCCAATTTGATGTGTAAATTGACCCTTTCCCAACTCCTTTGTGTAGGTTGATGATTTTTGTGAAGATTGATCCACTTGGTGAGGAAGAAAAATGTGATTCCTTGATAAAATCTACAATAACCTAGCTATGATAATCGAAAATGCTTATGGAAATGGATGAAATCTCTCTGACTGTGAGGATAGTAACTTTTTGTCTAAGTTGTGGATCCCAAATGAGAAGAAGAGCTTTCTATTTATAGAAATACAAGATGGAGGAATGAGCAAAATGAAGCAATGTGGGATCATTCAACATCCAATGGCCAAGTGCCACTTGTCAAGATGTGAATGGAGGAAGATTGAGGACATTTTGATTAATGAGCCAATAAATGATATTAGGTGGATTTTGAAATTCATGAAATGACTTGTTGGAGAGGGAAAGAAAATGACTTAAATGCCACTTGGCTCAATGCACAAGGACATGTAAGAGGAGATAAATGTTTTGTTGGAAGGACAAATCCACTTGGAGGAATATTCCCCTAAAGATGCCATGTTGAGAGAAAATATAGATTTAATAAATCAATTAAATATATTTCCATGTGCAAGTGGCAAAATCTAGAGAAATTATGTGATTAGGATTAAATTAATCAGGATTTGATCAATTTAATAGGAGATTAGATGATGTGACAATTTGATTTATATTTTTGGGTTGATTTAAATCAAGTTTTAGAGGAATATGACTTAGACTTTAATTAAATAAAGATTTTGATTTATTTAACTAAAAGGGGGTGATGTTAGATTAATTAAATAAGGTTTAATTTATTCAATTTAATAGTATGACTTTAGAGATTTAATTAAAGAAAATGAATTATTTAATTAAATAGAGACATAGGGTTAATTAAATTGGGTTGATTAATTTAATTAACATGAGAGAATGACTTAATAAGATAAATAATGATTTATTCTATTAAGGGATGAAAGGTGATGACACTTGCTAAGAAGATGATTCAGGACGAAATGACGTTAGTAATCAAGATCAAGTGTGTCGGTATATTTTCCATGTCTAAACATGCAAATTCATAATTGGGCAACCTGGTCATGTACCTAGGTAGCCCTGGCATGCACCTTTTTAAACCTAGGACCTCAAAATTTTCCCTAACACTATTGGGGAAGCCTAGTGGAAGTAGGGGTGACCAAGTTTGACAAGCTTGAAATTCTAAAAACCCAAAAAAATCGTAAGATTGTTGGGGCAGTCTGGCTTTGTGTAGGGATGACCTCATTCCCATACAAAAACAAGAGAGTGAATCCTCACAACCATTGATCTATGTGAGGTTTTTCTAAGTTAATTTAACTTTACAAATAATTTTTATGCCTTGTCATTTATTTGTTCCAGTCATTTTGTTTGTCTAAAACCTTGAAACCTAGTCAGAATTTCTTTAACTCTAAACTTGAGCTTTCCTTTCTTTTTTGGGACTTCGTTTGGGAAAAAATGTATATGAAATTTATTCACCATAGTCTTGGGGTCCTATTAGTGTTTTTACCTAGTTATGAAGTGTAATCATTGAGGACTTATGTCATATATTACATTTTTTTGCATGTAACCTCCCAATATAACTTGATTGTCAAACCTAGGGTTGGGGAGATGATTCCTCAAGTCTTGTGAAGTCTTGTGAAGGTTATAAACCTTCATAAATAATATTTTTAGTGTCCTCAACAATACTTCTAGGTCATGGGGTTTTTTGGATTAGTTTCTTCCCTTAGGCGATGTTTCTTTGCAACGGGATGTCTTGGGAAGCATGAATATTTCTGGAAGAGACTTATTGTCATTTCATCTTGTGGTGAGTTGTGCCACTTGGGTAGGAAACCTCTTGTGAAGGTTTGAATTTGTGTTTATAGTGGTTTAGTGTGTCTAGATGTGGATTGGAGGTTGATGAATCCCTCATCGTGCCCTAGAGTGGTGTTGTGAGAGAGCATGATGATGGTGTAGTAAATGATCGTCATGTAGGTGTTGTTCGCTCTCTCTCCCTTCTATTTTTTTTATCATGATGGATTTATCCCATGAGTGGTTAGTCTTCCATTGTTGAAAACTTGGTTATGAAATGGTGAAGTTCCTTGTTATCTTTGGCATTGTGTCATTATGACACTTATGTGCATGTTATTATGCAAGTGCAACATGTCATTGTTACATTATCAATGTTATTATCCTTGTTTCAAGAAAAAAGTTATTCCATTAGGTTTTTTTCTGAGCTTGTTAGCTCAAAGCATTACATTTGGAATCAGAGCCCATTTTGCAACTAGGATATTTGGTTCATTTTCTTTCCCATGTGGTTTTTGGTGCTTGGTGTGTGATCACTCAAGTTCTTGTTTCGGTGAGTTTTTGTTTGGCTCTTTGCATGGGTTCCTTGAGTGGAATTTTTGAGGGTTTAGTGTGAACCAACCTATGTAGCATGTTTGAGAAGGAAGAGTTCCTCCTAGACCCAAAATATTTGATGGGGATGGGAAGATACCCCTATTTGAGAGTCTCCTAAGTGGGGAATGATCACTCTCTAGTGCATCTCTTGTTGTGTGAGAGATTTGGTTGCGTCTTTGCATGTGTTATTGTGTTGTTGGTAGTAGGTATTGTTTCCATTTTTCCCTAGCATGATATGTTTGTGAAATTCTTTCTTGTGAGGGTTAGTTAGACCCTTGAGTTTTCAAGAAGGGATTTCATGTGTGATTTCCATCTTGATGTTGATTATGTTAATTGTGAATGTGTAGTGATCCTTAAGTGATCTTGTTTATGCTCGTGCATTCTCTTTGGATGTATATATATGGATGCATTTGATTGGAATTGGGTGTTAATATTTTGACTCATGATGGAGCTTTGTGAACTTTCCTTATGCAACTAATGCATTGAAATTGAATATGGTGTATGCCATATGATTTAATGGTAATAATGTGATCTTATGGTGATGTTTTCCTATGGTGCATTATGCACTAAATATTCCTAGTGAAAGATCATAATATGTGTGAATTCACCATGTTAGTGCATGAATGGAATGTTGTATTGTCATAATAGAATATTTGGGTCAATGACTTAAGTCTCCAAATCATGTTGCCTCCAGGACTCCCATAAGAACCTAGATGCATAATTGGCATTAATTTTCCTCATGAATGGGATGCATGTGTAATTGTTAAATGAAATTATTCTTATTAGGAGAATTATGTTGGTTGGATTAGAGCCTTGGTTGTAATGTTCCATGTGAATGACATGGATGTAATTTTGTGTTAGCTTGTGGAAGTGATTCTTGATGTGAGTAATGTGTGTGGAATTGCATTATAATTGTATCTTCCTTGTGAAATTTGTGTTTGGGTGAATCCCTACCTGTGTGTGAATATAAATGGTAGAGGTCATAGTAAACCCTACATATGTCTTCTTGCATCTAATGTGGCGATGTCTTGATGAAGTGTATTTTCTTAATGTGGTTTTCATTGGCATAGTTAATTGAATTTGGTAAATTGTGTATGAAATGTGTTTGGGCATAACTTCTCTAACACACTTTGGATATTGTACTCCAAAGGTGTCATGTAGCCCTTACTCCCTCAAATGTGGCTAATATTAGTCACTCAGTTCATGTAATCATGCTTTAAATTTTGATGGTTTATTTTGGGTTATTGATGAGCCCTCTAATAATTGATTATGGATTGACATTGAATTTTTAATTTTCTTATGAGTGGCCTAGTCACCAAATTTTCCATCTATCTAGTTTGTAGCCCTCGGTCACACTTGACTTACTGTTTCATTGTGCATATTTCTATGATTTAATGTTGGAATTTATAATTCTCCCTTTTGGGTTGTATTTATACTTTATGGTGGCTATTCTAAGTATTTGAAATTGTTGTTCGTAATCTATGTTACCTTTTTTCTCTATCATGTTCATCACAAATCCCTAATAGGATGTACAAGGGAGTAGATTCTAGAGAATATGCTAAGTCTTAGTGTTAATGTTAATTAGAATAATATTGTATCAATTCTTGTTCTTGATGAAATGAAAGTGGATGTTGTGTGGTGTTTAGAAATTTTATGAAATGCTTGTATGCATATGGTTTTCTAGATTTAAGGAGATTTTATGTATGTGAATATACTTATTCTTGGAATTAAGTGAACTTTATTCAAAATATTTGTATGAGAGTGTTGTGGAATTCTATGATCTTTAAGTGAATTTAAATGTTTGGATAATTGTGGTTGCATCATGCTTGAATATTCCTTATGTAGTATTGGAAAATGTACTCCCTTACATTTTCACACTATGTTTGGGTCTCGTCATTAATTATACTTAATTAAGCCTCTAATTGGCCCAATTACACATTTAAAAGCCTAATTAATCTCATTTCCAAAAGGGAAACTTGTATTAAAAAATTGAAAGCATTAATTAATTTTCCTTGGAATTGGCGTGTCTGAGGTTTAGGGCCTAGGACCCATTCATCCAAGGGAGAATGGGTCCCCATTAATTTTAGGACCCCAATTTTTAATTTTTTTTTTGTGGTATTTTTATGATTCAAATTCAATTTGTAATTATTGGCCTTTGATGCTTAATTTTTAGGAAATTAGAAAATTACCTATAAATACAAGGTCTTTTTATCAATTCAAATCCTAGAACAAGAAAGAGAGAACAAATTATAGCAAATATTATTGTCAAAGGTGTTCAAGAGAATGTTTGTTATTCATTTGTTGCAGCATTCAAGATCTCAAGCATCATTTCAAAGTTATCTTCATTCATGCATGTTTTTGGAGCTAACATTATGATGTAGGTTTCAAGCATTCAAGTCAAGATTCAAGCATCAAAATCAAGCATCCAATCAAGCCATTTCATGCAAGGTCAAGACCTCAGAGAGATGTGTTAGATCTCAGTTCTCAAAGGATCTCCATTCAAGGGTTTGGTGAGTTGCAACATACAATTCTTCATTCATTATTCCTTCCATTCATGTTTCATTTCATTTCAAGGTTTAATTACCAAAATGGGGTTTGACCAAGGTAAAACCCTATTCACGAAAAAAAACAATTGTTCCCTCTCTTTGTCTTTGTAGATTTCCAGGTGAAGAAGGATTGAAGATTTATCAAAAGTGCAATTTTGAAAATTTGTAAAGTTGTCACAAAAAGTAATCAAGCGATGAAAGCTCACTTATAGAATTTACTTCTGACTTTCCGACTGTGAAATTTGGAGAAATTGGGAGTGTAGATCCAAGAGCAGAGGAGTTTCAAAATAGATTTTGGATCCCTATAGCAATACCCATTCACCCTATGGCAAAGTTGTCCTAGGAGGACACTCAACAAAGACTTTTGGTGATAGGTGCATAAAATCCTAACCTTCTTAGATTTATTAGAAGTTTATGGATTATGTTATATTAAGGCTTTAAATTGATGTTTTAAGTCCTGTATTGCAAAATTGGACTCATTTATTATTTTTAATTTATCTCCCAAAAGTGCATTTCAGGTTGATTTAACTCGTCCTTAATCATAAAGAAAATAGCAAGATATCCATTAAGATTGACTCACCTAAGGGTTGAAAGTCAATCTTGCCCTAGGGGATCTCTTTTTCCTAATAAACTAGGGAAAATAGGTGCATTATCCCCATTCAAAACATACCTCACCTATTCCCCTATGTTTCACCTTCTAATAGATGGTCGGGTGTGATTTAGTCCACCGATTGTGTGTGATATTTTTCGTCTTGGCATTAGTTGAGTATTTTTTGAGGTGACTTAGGCATTGAAATCCATGTTAGGTGGTAGCATGAAGATGCACATAATGTCATTTGGGGATGCAATTTTCATAGCTACACTCATTCTTCTCATAGTGTAGAGTATGAAGGTGTATAATTAAGTGCTTCAACACATTATTGTGTTATTTTATTATATTATATATGGTTACCCTTGTTAAGTTGCTAGTTGAGGTTGTCTTGTGTTGGCATAAAAAGGATAGACAACTGAGAGGGGGGGGGCTGAATCATTTGTTGCATAATTTAAGCTTATTCAACCTTAAACAACCTTTAATCTCAGATATGATAATTAACAATGAAAACATAAATCAACAATACATTAGAAACACATGAACACCAAGATTTTATACGTGGAAACCCTATTAGGGGAAAAACCACAGTGGATGTTAGTTCACAAGATTATACTCTGTTAAAAGTATAATTAATAATAAATAGGGAATGCACATGCATTCAGGCACACTTTCTAGAGCTCACTGCTCAGAGGAAGGCTCGCTACATTACATAAAATAATCAGATTAAATCCATTTGATGAGGTTGAACTGATAAATTAGCTTCTTCAAAAGCCTGATGATAGTTCTGATTAGGCACATAAAAACTTCTACACACTCTGCTCAAACTCCTTCAGACTCTGCTCAATCTCTTTCACATTCCGCTTTGCACTTGAATGATTTGATCTTTATTTGCACATATACTTTGCATACATACATCGAGAATACACACACACCCTTCAAAAATAAACAATCGTTCTTATATATCTGCTACATGAATTTACATCAACAACTTTGTTGGCCAAGAATAAAGAATAAATTACAATTTTCGGCCTCAATAAATAAATAAATTTTAATGCGCACCAACACAAGTTGGTCACAACATAGTGAGGACCCACAAAAACGCCCTCAAACATGCCAAACAGTAAAATATTAATCCTCATGGATCCGCAACATGCTACCACCATCATGTCAGCCAAGAACATGAAAACTTGAGCACACATTGGAAAAATCTATGATCATGATCACACCAAACAATGCAGGCATGCAACAAGGATAGATCACGATCTAGAATCATTCATGAACGCTACAGGAACATGCACAACAACTAAAATTGCCATAATTTCATCCTCTTCTTCAAAAAACACCTGCTACAATAAGAGAGTGACTATAGAAATATTGAAATGTATAACCTGCAAAAACCTTGGTGCGTACAATTGAAAATTTTGAGGTATAACCTAGATAGACTTAGAAATAAACCCATTTAAGTGTAACACCTAAAAATCAACATGCACAACTTATCACCACTTGAACTTTCACAACATCACAGATTGCCTATAACATATTTATTCTAATTTTCTCAATATCCTTGATATATACAACCTTCAAAATCACCAATGCTAATAGTGTTGACATCAATGACAACAACATATCAGCAATACAACCACAACATCCAATAGTCCTGTTGGTTTTTAGGATTTTCTCCTTGGTTTTATAGTGGTGCTCCTATCTTGAGGATAGAATACGATGCAATTATAGTTTGAGGAATATGTTATATTATGTATTATCTTGTAGAGTGATTAGTGTTTAAGCCCTATAGTGGTTGTTTGTTTCCTTTTCGATCATTATTTCATGATCTTATTGGGGTTTTTGACCCTTATTTGGGTCATAGTTGGGGTTTTTGACCCTTAGTTGGATCTTGATAGTGAAGATCTAATTTTTTCTCCTATGCTTAGTGGTTAGTTGCTTCCTCGGTGGGTTTTGTGAGAGTTTTGGGGTTGTTAAGCCTGATGGTTTGGAGAGTGCTCATATACTTTAGAGGTAGCTCCTATATTGGTTTCATTTAAAAATTCTTCTATTGTTCTTAGTTTCACATGGAGGAGCTAGTGTATTTGGGAAATCCTCACTTTTTCCAAGTGGTACTTGAGGAGGAACCTTGTGTTGAGTGCCATAGTTGGAGGTGAGGCATGCTCTTAGTGAGCATGGTGGTTAGGTAGTGTTTTCTCAAACCTTGTGTGTTGTTGGACCTGATAGTTGGTCTTTGACATTGGTTACAGTTGTAGCTAATGAAGGTAGTGTGTTGATCTCTAAGGTGGTTGTGCATCTAGTGATAGGTGGTCACTTAGCTTGTGCACCCCTAGAGTTTTCTTTTTCTTTTTTTTATGCCTAGAATTGGTGAGATTATAGAGGATTGATCTGTGAATATGATGTGTATGAAGGATCATGTACTAGGTGTACCTATCCTTGATTATGTAGGATTTTAGGAGTAATCCTAATTTTAGTGGGGGAGGATGAAGTGCCCCTCCTATTTTCATCGTGTTAATGTGAGATCCATGTTTTAGCTTCACCATTTACTCATGATTGTTATGGTGATTATTTTATGGCTCTAATTGGTGTGTATGGACCACCACATGTTTAAGATGAGATTCCTCAACATGTCGATTGTTGGAATATTATATATTTACATGTTTGGTTATCATTATGCTTCAATTCATTGAAATGCATTATTACGTCATGATTAAATGGGATACTGATTATTGATGTTCAAAAGGAATGATTATTTAATAATTTATATGATGGATGCACATATGTCATTTTATTCTTGTGCTATTGGACCCTGTTGGGATGATTATGATGTGCTTTGGCTATATATATAAATTGATTAGGTACCCTTGATGTGCATTGAATGGAAATACAGGTGCGGGGTTATTTCTCCACCTAGCTACATAGGTATAAGTTATTTCCCCAATGGTGGTTAATTCAAAGATGTCACATTGGGCCCCCTTCATATCCATTCCCTGGTCATACTCGAATTGAGTACAATATGTGTCATAATTGACCCTATGTGAACCCAAATCTTAGTTAGGAGTTATTTCGAAACCCCTATGTGTTGTGAACAACCTTTAAATACCTAATTAAGTGATGGGTTAAATTCTATGTTTTCTCACAATTGAAATATTAATAATTTAAATGATTTATATTTATTATTAAAATATTCTCTATGCTTCAGGAAATAGGAAAATAGAATGAAAGAATAAATGAAATTTATCTCTTATTTAATCTAAATTTCAAAAATTCTTTGGGTTGGGAATTGTGAGTTATATTTGATTTAATTATCCTGATTAAATTTTGAATTTCATAAATTTAAATGAAAATAGACATGTATGGAATTAATTGTTTTTGATTAACAATAAACAAGTTTTGAAGGGTTCCTAAAACCCTATACAAAAAGGGGCAGTGGAAGCAAAGATAAAGCAATAGGCTGCCCACCCAAAACACCAAAAAATGTTGATTGCAGAGACATCAACACACCGTTAGCAAGACACAACAACAGACAACAAAACAAACGGCCATTAGAGAAGTTCCTTCAGAATTATAGCTACTTCCAAGTCCTTGGAAATCATCTTGTCATGCATCTCCATGACTTCCTCCACATCCTACCTAGGCACCGAATTTCCTTTCTTAATTTTTCTCTAGGTGCGCTCACTCGGGCCCATACCCATATCCATGGTTTGTAGCTCCTTTTCAGCACTCTCCCCTAACTCCTTGTTTTCCTTCTCACTGAACAAAGATCTACCAGTCCACTCCTTTTCCTTCTCATTGAGGAACACAAGCCCTTTTGCTGAGGACTCCAATTTATCCCTGTTGAGATTGATGATCATGTCCATGTCCTTATGCAACTGTCGATAGTTCTTTTCCAAAAAAGATAGCCTCGAGCCATAATCTCTCTTCAAATTAGCCAACTCATCCACCACATAACCTACATTTGAATTCATCAACCTAACCAAACTGAAAATGGAATCCTTCTCCTTAAGACTACAAAGCATGGAAATATTATACCAAGAAATAGTATCATGCTTGTTATGGAGGTCATGAACCTCTTGTAGAAGCCACATCAAAAAAATGAATGAAATTTCTACCCCTTCCTTAACCAAACCTGATGCTTGTGAATATTTCATAGCTCCCCAGTATAAAACTCTCCCCTGATGGTAGCTAATAGGGGGATCATCGTCCTGAAAACCATCGGGATTAATTTTGGACTTACCTTTGTCTTTGGAGGCTGATGCATGAGTAGAATCATCCAAATCAACCACACTATTCACCTTTCAAACAGTAGGGGTCCCTCCATCAACACCACAACCCAGATTCACATTCTCCAAATTTGCCACCTCACCAACCTGATTACCCTCAAAAACCTTCGGAGGCTTATCCGCCACATACTTAGATCTCACCAACCCCTGTGTCTTAGCCTTCTTTCCATTGAAAAACCCTTCCTCAACATCTTCACCACATACCTCCTTAATTTTTCATTTAACACGTGAGAGGGAGGGTTTAGCCTTAATAGTCAAGGGTTTCTTCCCACCATTCAAGGGAGTATAATCAAGGTTAGTGTTATACCCATCCGACCATGCCTCATACTTCATCTCAATTTTAGTCCCCTCACTCTCAATCACCTCCTCAACCAGAAAATTCCTACTCCCCTTCTTCATCTTTTTTGATTCAAGGGGATAAGGAGATTCACCAATACAATTAGCCTTAATGTAATAAACTATAAGAAGCATTGAGCCCTCAAGTAAATAAGGGTTTCTAGGATTATTTCTAAAATTCGTAATCCCCTCTTCCAATGAAATTAACTGGTAGAAGGGGAAGGAAATGAGCTTACCATGTTGAAAATGATTCAACATCATAGAGTGGTGACCATACAAGACTGTGTACCTACCATCCAGGGTGAAATACTGCATTAGCGCCATGGCAATGTCCTGCCAGATAGGTTTAATCTTGGACCTATCATATCCACCATAGTTTAGCCTCACCATTTTGGCTCTCTCTTTGTCCCAAAGAAAATTCAACCTAGTCGACCCCGATAAATTCTTGTCCCTTTAGAACTTTCTTCCCTCAGTCGACATCCTAGTGACCTCAGTAATGAAATATTGACTAATAGTGATATCCTGACCAAACATGCTAAGAACCTTTTTGTGCAAGGCCTCAATAAAATATTTGGAAAAACTAGTTTTAAAGCCATGCAACCTTTCCATAAATGGGGTAACCCCACCCTTCTGTAGGATATCCCACACATTGGCATTGACCTTCAAATCATCACAAGAAAGCGGCTCTATTTTGTACCTTTCCCCACCCATCATCGAACACTTCATAGAAGTATGGAAAAACAACAAATAATTGTGAATAAACACTAAGGCAAGAGAACAAAAAACACCCAGAAAGCGTGTGTGCCTACCAAGAGTAGTACTAAGGGAAATAATGGAGAGGATTC
The DNA here is from genome assembly GCA_007115665.2 of Sequoiadendron giganteum. Lineage (NCBI taxonomy): Eukaryota > Viridiplantae > Streptophyta > Pinopsida > Cupressales > Cupressaceae > Sequoiadendron > Sequoiadendron giganteum. The sequence goes on from CM021102.1 coordinate 116,185,715, forward strand.
TCTTGCGTTTATGGTTAGTATGCCCACATATTCCAATGATCATCACAAGCTTGAAGTGTCTAATCAACCAGGGATATCCATGATAACCATTCAAGCCTTTAGCCGAGGAGATGACTTCCACCCACAAGCTAAGATTTGTCATTATTAATCAATTTAATTAAACCAAAGGGCAGGATATCATTAGCCTCCCAATGCCTCATTGAAATCACTCTATGATTTTCCACCCATTTAGCCACTTGATTCACCTCACAAAAGGCATGGGATATATAGAATTCATTAAAATATTACAAAATAGCAAGGGCATCCAAAATAAATTTTCCAATAGTCCATGAAGGGGGAGACACATTCCTAAGGCAATTAATAATGTTAAGGGAATCCCCTTCTATCCATAACTTAGAGATCCCCTTGTCCCTAGCCATCTTTATGCCATGGTAAGCTACTGCAATGGAATTAATTGTTAAATTATATGTTAAATGATGTTTTTGAAGGGATTTAAATAATAAAATTGGTTTGGGAGAAATTGAGTGAGTTTGGAATTAAGAAATGAGCAAAATAAGTTTTATTAATATTTTATTTGCGTTTTGAAAATGGGTAGAAAGGGGAAAAGGGAGATTTTTATTTGCATTATGTTAATTTGGGAAGAGAAAATAGAGGAGAGAAAACCTTGTTATAGAGATTTGGAAAAATAATGATTGTGAGTGCATTTCTCATCAAAATTCAACAAGTTCAGATTTGTTGGGATAGGAATTGGGAAGGGATCATGCATGCTGATTTTCATGAGCTACAATGTGGCATTTTTTATGTGTGTTGCATTTCCATTTTGGAGAGAATTTGAGGTATTTATCTTGTTTTAATTAATTTTAGGCATTTATTTTTTAATGTAATCGTAGGAAATAGATTGAGGGAGGGTAGAATCCTCCCATATCCTTTTATTTCAAAAATTGAAATGATTTAGTTATTGTTTTATGTAAAATTTGATATTTTTAAAAATATGTGGTTACCATGCCCATTTTTAGTAAAATGATGAAAATGTAAATTTTGTAGCTTGAATAGGCTGTTGGGCATATTTTCACCAAAAGGGTATTCTTATAATTTTTAATTTCAAAAATTGAAACTTTTTTTGATGAATTTTCATGGTGGAGTATTTTTGGTTTCTACATTGTTGAAATATAAGAAAATTTGAAAGTTTTATGTGAAAATGATTGAATTTGAATGTTTGGAAAAGATTGAATTTTGAAAAATTTGGATTTGTGCATTGGTTTTTGTGCCACACTTGTTAAAGGGTGTGATGATTGTTTTGGAATGCTTTGATGAAGTTGTACTTCATGAAATGTGATATTGTGTATTTTGAGAAAGTGTTATTGATTTCAGAAATATTGTATTTTGTATTGGTTTTCGTGCTACACTTGTTGGAGGGTGCGATGATCCTAGGGTTTAAGTGTTAAAGAGAGTTTGGGAATGGCTCCAAACATGAACCCAACCAAATGTGGCATGTAGGAAATCACAATGTGGGGAGTCAGATTAATAAGTGAAAACTAATGAAACATGGATAATTTAGTTTACCAATATAATGGATATCCCTCATGCCTTGAGTGCTCATAAAGGCTAAGGATGATCGAGGAAGAAATGCCATCTTAGGGAGCTTGGGTCTTGTAAGATAATTACCCTCATTTGTATGAGAGGATACTTGGTTCCACACTAATCCCCACATGAGTGTTTGTGATTAAATTCCCTCTCTTGCTCTCTAACATTTAACCATAGTGCTATTGAGCAGCACCTGAAAGATGATAATTGCCTTCCATGTTCCCTTGTGCTATGCCCTTGGTGATTTTTCCCAATTAAGATCCTTGTATGACATTGGTAAGTTGGACCAATGTGTATTTGTGATGTAGCATTGGAAATTTTTCACAATGTGGTCTATGTTATTCCATTTATGATTATATCATGTGCTTAATTTTATTGTGTAGGCACTTAAAATGTCTTGAATGATACTACACACTTGAATCTGATATATTAACATCATTTCATCCTGAAATCCATCTTATTTTCATTTGTTTGGTTAAATAATCTTATTTATTTAATTAAATACCTCATTTTCATCTATTAATCTAATTAATCTAATCACCCCCTCTCACACTAACATTTCATCCTGTTTAAATTGAATAAATCAAATTATTTAATTTAAACCCTAAGTCCTCTCATTTAATTAAATAATCCTATATTATTTAATTAAAATGTCATTGGCACTCATTATTCATTAAATAAATTAATTATTTAATGGATATTGATAGGTTGTCGTTAGGTCCTACTACTTTAGAATATTGAATGTCAATTAGTCGATTGAGCAGTGTCCAAGGTGGTTTGCAGAAGGAGATTATTTGGATAACTCATTTTATATTTTCTGATTTACCTTAAACTATTGGAATCAATTTTAACCTAAGGCCATTACTATTTAACTAGAAAATAATTTTACTCTAAGAAAAACCAGAAATACTAAATTAAAAAGCATAAAACAACTAATTTAGAAAGCATCACAACTAAACTAGAAATCATTGAGATAAGCAAACTAAATAGCTGATATGCTACAGAAGTAGAAAAATAAGTGAATAGAAAATTAAACATCTTTTAAATAGTAAAAGTATTTATCAACTACGAAAGATAACTCAGATAAATTAAAAACAATGGTGCTCTAAAACTTTAGATTCAACTTCAACAAAATTAATTACCTCGTATTGAACAATTATCTAACTTTAAACAAATGAACAACAAAACAGTAAAATGCTTATCTATCTAACTACCTTCCCTTGAGTGGCCAGCTCGCGGGTTAACACTTCGTCCTTAAATAACATAAGCTACAACTGCTAGAGTCTCTCCATTATGAATAGTCATCATCATTTATAATTCAACAATGTATCAAAAGACATAAATCAAGTAACTCATTCAGTAGTATTTTGAAAACCATGTGAACAGCATAACGTTACTTCCTTAGTCTTATTTTTCACTTCTGAAAATGACATCTTTTTATAGACAACTTAGAACTAAATCCTAAATTTAAGATGGCGAGGATAGCCATTGAAAAATTCTTCAACAACTTAAAACTAACTTTTATATCTTTAAATATCATAAACATATAGAATGCTCGAGAAGAGCCATGAAGTTTTGATAAGAAAATTTTAAAAAAACAAAAACTAAATCCTTGATTCATCATCTGAATATTCAGGAACAGATTCGCAACATCTATCCTTTACCACACTTGAGGCACGTGCTGGTTCGAATTTTGTACAACTGCTAGATGATCGATTATTCCCTAGAAAAACACTCAAGTCAACCCATTAAACCTACATTGGAAAATTTCCTCAATTGATCAAAAGAAAGAAAGAAAGCATAATTTTCCTTAAAATAAGCAATTATTTCTCCTAAATTTTAATAAATTGGCACAGGCTTAGGATTGAGTTAGTAAAAGTAAGCTTTCCATATTTTATTATGATGAGGTTATTTTTAACTCATCATTTCCTCCCCTACCTAATTTCTGGCAAGTCCTCCTGCTCCATAGTTAAACCCCTGAGTCCTATTCCATTCCTCATATAGGGCATTGAGATCATGTGCCTCCCTTGCTGTTGCATCAAAAGCTTCAGGGTCATAAATGAACCCTCTATGAAACATCACACTCTCCCTCCATTCATTGTGAAGCCTATCATTTTGATCTATTGAAATATTGAAGGTCGGAGGTAGATTGAGTAGCAAAGGAGGTATGTACTTCATTCCCATCCATTTTTTTCTAAGAGGTCTCAGGATTTTAACTAAGGCATCTGCTCTTCTAAATGACCACCTAATATTTAGAGGGGAAATGACCTCTCTTTTCTTTAGGTAAGTTGGTAGTGGGATGAATCTTTCTTCGCAAGCATGCCATGCTTTTCCAATGAACTTCTGTCCATTTTTCATGAAATTATCATAACAAATCTTGAGGTTGTTGTCATATATTTCCTTCGTCTTACTTATCATTAACAAGGATAGACAAAATGTATCTTTGAAACCACCAGGCCTTGAATTCAGGGACCTTATTTGGAGACCCACTGTCCTTTCTGCCTGTGCAAACTCTTTTTTTTGATCCTTCCAATGAATTTGATTCCTCATGGTGGAGAGAAATTCTCTCAGTTATACCTCTCCAACGAACAAGTTGATAAAGAAATTTGTGTGATTTTCTAATAATAAGTCATGTAGAAAGAATTCACAAATTAGATCTTGGCCTTCAGGGGTTGACTCTACATATATTTTAACAAAATCTTTATCATTGGGCTCGTAGGGCTGATCATTGTAGATCCTAAAAAATTTCCATCTTAGCCATTGTTCATTCAAAAACATGGAGTAAACTCTTGATGGTCTTCTACAATTTAGTAAATATTCAACTAGTTGACATGCATCCTGCTTTCCTCTGTAGGCCCTGTGAAATGAATCCTTTAGGAGCACCAGTTCCTTCTTTAGCCTGTAATTTTCAGCTTGGGAATTCCTCAGGGAATAAAATTTTTCTATCCATTTCATTAGCAGAGGTGAAATGTGGATCTGGAACCAATCAGTTACAAATTGTTCAGTCTAAATTTCTTTGGACCCCATTTGAGGTTTTACAGTGCATTCCTTCAAGTCCTATTCTAGTTCTACGATCATGCTGATGGAAGCGTTCAACTCTTTAGTTTTTGTTTTCTTTTCCTCTTCAAAGGTTGTGAGCATAAGCACAAAATTTTGTTTTATTCTTTCAATTTATGTATCTTTGTTTGCAATGTCAACACTATAAGTTTTATGCTTTTGATTTAGTTCTTGCATTTGCTCTTGTAACTTATAGATTATTGAGTCCTTTTCCTGTAATTGAAGCTTCAAGCCCTATATTTCTTGATCTTTTTTATTTATTATAACTATTTGCACAGTCAATTCTTCTTTCTACAACTCTATCAGTTCATTACCTTTGGAAAATTGCCTTTGTAGATCATCAATTTCTATTTTTCACTTTTCTAACTCTATAGTGGCACTACTTGTTTCAGTTGTCTTGACAATTTGATGAATAATGGGGGACAAATTTCCTAGCACACCATCATCCCCCTCAGGTTCTCTTTCTTGAATCTCATTAGTGAATATTTCCTTCACATGTGTAGAGTGGGAAGGAAACACTTCACCTGAATCTTCTTTACCTAGGGGTACCTCCTCTTCACTAGCAAGCTCTAAAATTTCTATGGGCTTAGGTGGTCGCTTAGGATTTTTCTTCTTTGAATTTCCCTCCTTACCCTGTATTGGGATTTTGGAGAATTCAGAAGCTAAACGTTTACTTCTTCTTAATGGAGGTAGATTTTGGAAGGTGACGGGTGTTATATTGTTCCCTTTTCTTTTTCTTCTTGGCTTACTCAAATCAGAATAAATAAGCTCAACCTGTTCTGGTAAGTCAGGGTTTTGAATTCATCCCCAAAGAAGTTTGGAAAATCCTCACTAGGAGTAGTAGGATTAGGAGCTTCCAGAGCTGGAGAGCCCTTAGGGGAAATTTCTCTGGATGGTGGAATAGCCTGGTGGGACGGTTCCCCTGATTCTATTGTCCTTGCGATTGTAGGCTTCTCAATTTTCTTTAAAAACTTCTCCCATTTTCCCTTAGGTTTCTTGCGGAAGTGGTACTTACAGATCAATTGAATCAAACCATGATGTTTCAAAGGCCTAGTCCCTATTTTATACCTTTCTATGGAAGTTTTTAGGGAATCACACAAGAATTCAGGAATATTAACCCTAAGAGCAAGGTCCTCCCTTCCGTGATGCAAATGGGTCAACATACGGAAGGCAGGTCCTACTACTACAGTTAGCTGGCCCTCACAAGTGAAATACTTTATAATCCATGCAACGGTAGTACTCCAGGGTTCTAATATGGAGGTTCTCTAGAATCCTTTATTCTATCCCCTGGTACTTATTACTACCATTGGGTGAGGCTCTCCCTCTCTAACAAATAATTTAGATAATTTATGGTACGTAATTTGAGAGGTTTCTTTTATTTTTATGCCTGCATTCTCTAATCTTGATAAGTGAGAAATAATTTTGGGACTTACCTTGAAATGCTTCCCATGAAGTACCACCTTGCCATTTGTGTAGTTTTCAACAAAAGAGCTCACCAACTTTTCATTGTAGCCCTCAAATTTTTTGATAAAATTTAACCATCTTGCTTCCTCGAACAACCTTGACATATTACTCAACCCTAATAGTTTTTCTATTGAATCTAGATCTGATTTTCTTTTACCACCTCCTATTTTTCTATTCCTCACTCTATAAAATACTTCAATTATGACACAAAGCTTTCACGCAACACTTTTGAAAATATTGCTTTTGATATCAATTTTTGTCTTGTTTCCAGCTTACTACGCAATGATTTCCAATCTGCATGGAGGCATGTGAAAGGATTTGTCATACAAGTAACTGATCGTCGAGTGGCACAAGTTTCTAAATTAGGAGTGAATTTTGTGCCAATTAATTATTCTTTATTTGAAAATAACTACCTAATTAAAGCAAAAATTAATACTTACTTGCGTTATGTGATCGTTTGAAGATCTTGTAACTTACAGATTTGACAGGATGACGTGAAGGCATTGGCTGAGGTGACGATAAATTTATTATGATATAGATGCAAAATTTTATGGATGATGAAGCCATCAATGTGGGTTACGGTACATGGTGGTTTTATTTATGAATAAAACAAAAATAGAAAGACAGGTGTGCAAGATACACTGACGGAAGGATCGCACAATTTTTGAATTTTGAAAAAGGTGGCGGAATACGAACGAACAAGTTCTAGAGCACACAATTTGACATCGCGCTCGAAACTAGTGCATAAGTTTTGGAGCATCGGTATGGGGTGCAACTGGAGCGGAATGAAATGAAGTTTCTAGAGCATCACCGAAAGATGCATCCAAAAAAGAAATGAAATGAAGGTTCTGGAGCATCGCTGAAAGATGCAGCTGGTGCAGCAATGGAATGAAAGTGGAGTGACATGATAAAGAATTTTGAAATTCAAGAGATTTGGACCTTAGTGCAGAATGCCTCTTCGACATGATGAGCTTTGTACAGGTTTTGGAGCATCGGGCATGAGGACCGTCATGTTTCAGAGCATCTAGCACCGAGGTCATAACGTTCCGGAGCATCTTTGGGGTGTGCTCCGAAAGTTATTTTCCTCTTTTTGAGAAGTCCTACAAAATGGAACAAAAATTAGCTAAGTCCAAAACGAAGAAACAAGAAAAATATCTTGTCATACATGTCTTTTTTACACATTTTTATTATTTTATTATTATTATTTTTATTTTTATTTTTAGCTTTTTAACAACATTTTTCAAGCATTTTTACTAGATAGATTATGCCTTGGCAGGGTCAACACATTGGACCTCGCCTTGCATTTACACCATTCTCAAGAATTCCTCCTTATTTATCGGCTTATGGTAGACATGTAACCGATGACCATTAACTAAGAGGGTTCACATGTCACCATCGATTGGTTTCAACCGAATAGTTCCATTCAAAAAGATTTCATCAATCTCATAAGGTCCCAACCAATGAGTCTTGAGCTTTCTCTTATGATACTTGTATCTTGAATCAAATAACAGGGCCCAGTCTCCATTATGAAACTCCCTCTCCTTAATATTTTTGTCATGCCACACCTTCCATTAATGTTGAATTAGTTCAGTTTGATGGACAACGTCTAAGTGAAGCTCATCCAATTCACTTAGTTGCAGAACTCATTCAACTTGGGCTCGTTTTAAATCCAAACCTAGTTCCATAGCTGTTCGTACAATTTGTAATTCAAAATCAATGGGAAGAAGAGGCTTCTTCCCAAAAATGAGCTCATAGGGGTTGAATCCAGTCGTAGATTTCAAGGTTGTGTTGTATGACCATATGACTTCAGGGAGTTTCCTAGCCCAATCTTTCCTTCTTGAAGAAACTTTTTTCGTTAAAATTTTTTCAAGCCCTCTATTAGTTACTTCTACCTAGTTGTTTTCTTGAGGGTGGTAAGAGGATGACTTCCTATGGCTTACCTGAAAATGGTTAGTAAATGCCAAGAGCACTTTGGACATAAATTGGGGTCCCTGATCAGTAACGATCGTTCGAGGAGCTCCAAATCTAAGGAAGATTTTATTATAGAGGAAGTCCATGACTTGCTATTCCCTAGCTATTCGTAAGGCTTGAACTTCAGCCCATTTCGTTAGGTAGTCGGTGCAAACCAATATGTACTCTTTCCCTTGAGAGGAAGGATCTATGGGTTCGATAAAATATAAACCCCATTTCTCGAATGGTTCTAGCACTACCTGAGGCAGTAAAGGCATTTTCAAATAAGCAGTTGGTCTTCCCACTCTCTAACATTCATCACAATGATGAACATAATTCTTAATATCCTTATGCATCGAAGGCCAATAGTATCTGACACCTAAGACTTTATGGGAATTTCTCTTCATAGAGTAGTGTCCTCTCGAAGGATCATCATGACAAGCCCTTAGAATGTTGTAGGTTTCATCCACCCTTACACATCTCCTCAAGATCATATAAGGACCACAACGAAATAAAATTTTGTTAATCCATTTGAACATGGCACTTTCCCTAATTAGATGCTTCTTCTTCTTAGTCGTGAATCCAGGGGGTACCTCTGAAGCAACTAAATAGTTAGCGATATTTGCGAACCAGGGTGATTTTATAGAAATTGCAAACATATTTTCATCTAGGAATTCATCCTATATAGGAGTATTGTCACCTTCTTCATGTTTGATTCATGACATAAAATTTTCTACTATATTATATTTCCCTGGTTTTTCAAGAATCATGGCATTAAACTCCTAAAGGAGCAATAACCATCTCATAATTTGACCATTAACTACGGGTTTATTCATTAGGTACTTCATAGCTGAGTGGTCCATATAAACTGTAACCTTATATACCATAATATAATGGAAAAATTTATTAATGGCATGAACAACAACCAGGAATTCTTTTTTTGTTGTTGTATAGTTTCTTTCTGCAGGAGTAAGATTTTTACTGATTAAATATAGGGCATACCTCCCCCCATTCTCATCTTCTTGTCCCAGAACTGCACCAATAGCATCATCAGAAGCATTTGCATACATGTGGAAGGGAATACTCCAATTTGGTCCTCATAGAATGAGAGTCGAGACAATCTTTTCCTTGATCGCTTCAAATGATTGTTGACACTTAGATGTCCAGACGAACTCTACTTCTTTCTGTAAAAGAGAGAACATAGGAGCTACAATTTTACTGAAGCCTTCTATGAACCTTCTGTAGTAACTGAAGGGAAAAGAATGTGGATCTATTGACCCAACAGTGTGGAATACATTCCCTTAACACCTTTACTATAGGGGAGAGAAGCAAAAATGAAAAACTAACAGTTTCTAAAACTTATAGAGATGCATACAACCATGGCAATGAGAAACCAGAAAGATAAGCAAACAAAGATGACATAGTATTTATGTGGGAAAAACCTTTAAGGTAAAAAACCCACCACACAAAGTCAAATCAATTGTATTACAGTAATGAATCGATTACATACAATATCCATACTTCTTTGTTCTGCTCATAATCACCCAGAGAGTTTCAGATCCACTGCTACAATATTTTCAAAACATACAATTCAAAACCCTCTTCAAGAACTTATGTCCTTCTTGTTCTTCAGCTCACAACTTCAACCTGCTCTACAACTCATGACTCAACTCTTGACTTGTCTAACTTCTAAGAAATAACACATCTCTCATCCAAATGCAACCGACTCAGAAGAGTCCTACACAACATTGAAGTCCATCCTCAAATCACGCATCTAGTCGGATCTGACAAATCTCCTACAACAAGCCATCATTGCATTCAAAGCCATTGCTCAAAATGGTTGAGCTTGCCACCCTTTGTTGAAAAATGTAACTGCCACAATAACTATCTTGGTATCCGTCCAATCACTATTCAACCAAGTGCCAGGCGTCTAAGACCCATCAGCAATCGCAGCTGACAGAGCAACCAAAATGGTCAAACAGACATCAGGTGCAACCAAGACTTCAAGTCATTTCTAACACTGCCGGAGCTGGAGTTAGAACAGGAGTCGAAACAAGACTCCACCAAAAATACATACTACTAGAGTCAGAGTTAGAGTCAGAGATGGAACTGGAGTCAAAACATGACTCCACTGAAATTACAGGTTCAGGAACCAATTCGGTTCCACGTCTACCCACGAAAAAGGGGAACTCATCGCAAATAGTTCTAACTGGGGTAAGTCAACCCGAGGTCAAACCAAGATGGGAACACAAAAGACCGGAATCGGAGTCGGGGACAAAACATGAACTGAAACAAGACTTTACCAAAATTCCAAGATCAGGAACCAATCTGGTTCCGATTCCGCTTCCGCCAATGGCAAGAAACAACAATCCAGAACCAGGACAAGGCGAAGGAAAACACCCCGAGTAGAATCCAAACATCCAAAAGAACTAGATTACAAAAGCAAGAGTCAGACTCGGAGTCGGAACATAAACTAAAATGGGAACCTGGAAAACGGACATTGCCAAATTCCAAAACTGGTTCCGCCTCCGCCAAAACCTGCAAAGCGAAGTGAGAAGAAACAAATGGTAGAAAGCGGAGTCAGAGTCGGAGTAGGAATGAGAATAGAAACCCAGAACTTAGGCAAACAAAACAATGCCAAGTTCCATCCCGGTTTCGCCTCCACTAGAGATCCGAAACTTAGGCAAACAAAACAATGCCAAGTTCCATCCTGGTTCCACCTTCGCTAGAACTTTGCAAACAACACAAAATCACCAAGGCATGAAAATGAGGACTTCAAGCTAGAAGTTGAGACATAATTTCTCAACAATCTCTCACTTGGTGAACACTTCCAGCTTCGTCAAAACATCAAACCTTACTGTCTATCATAGGCCCCAATGCCCATTGATTCTATGCACCATCTGAACTTGTCTGTGCTAACTGGCTTTGTCAAGGCATCTGCAACATTCTTCAAGGTGTCAACCTTATCCATACTGACCTTGCCATCTTCAACCATATCCCTCACGAAGTGATATTGCACATCTATGTGCTTGGTCCTGGCATGAAAGGTCAGATTCTTTGCCAAACAAATGGCACTTTGACTGTCACAATAGATTGAAATCTGCTCAGCATTAAATCCAATGTCTGAACATAAACGCCTCAGCCACACTGCCTCCTTGCAAGCATGAGTTGCTACCATGTACTTTGCCTCTGTCGTGGATAAAGCAACTATAGCTTGTCGCTTGCTCATCCAACTGATTGCTCCACCATTAAGCATGAAAGTGTATCCACTGGTGGATCTTCTGCTGTCAATGTCCCCTGCCCAATCAAAATCAACATCAACATAACCCTGAATGCTAAGAGTCCTCTGTGATGCAACCATACTACCATGGTAACACAAAGCATAGTCTGAAGTACCCTTCAAATACTTAAACACTCTCTTTACAGCATCCCAATGTGATCTCCCTGGATTTGCCATGAAACGGATTAGAACTCCCACTGCTTGGGCAATGTCTGGTCTTGTGCAGACCATAGCATACATCAAACTGCCTACTGCACTTGCATAAGGCACACTGGTCATGTCCTCCATCTCAGTAGCAAATTTTAGACAGTCTTCAGTAGATAGTTTCAATCCTTGCATGATTGGAACAACTAGCTACTTGCAATCAGTCATGTTGAACCTCTCTAGAATGGTTTTCACATACTTACTTTGACTGAGCCAAAGCTTTTTGCTTGTTCTATCCCTGGTTATCTCCATCCCAAGAATGTACCTTGCTACTCCAAGATCTTTCATTTTGAACTTAGCAGACAACTGAGTTTTAAGATCAGAAATCATTACCTTGCTATTACCAATGAATAACATGTCATCCACATATAGAGTAATAACAAGCACATGATTATTCTCACATTTATAATAAATGCAATGATCAGATTTTGATTTCACAAACCTAATTGACAACACAAAAGTGTCAAATTTCTGGTACCACATTCTAGGAGATTGCTTTAGACCATAAAGAGATTTATTTAATTTGCAAACAAGATTTTGTTTACCTCTTTCAACAAAATGCTCAGGCTGGGACATGTAGATTTCTTCTTCTAGCTCACCATGGAGAAATGTTGTCTTCACATCCATCTGCTCAATTTCAAAGTCATACACAACTGCTAATGACAACAAAAATCTGATGGATGTTAGCTTTGCTACAAGGGAAAAGATCTCTCCATAATCAATTCCCTCAACTTGGGAAAAACCCTTTGCAACTAGTCATGCCTTATACTTCTCCACACTGCCATCAAGGCCTGTCTTCCTTTTGAATATCCACTTGTAGCCAATAGGCTTTCGCCCTTTAAGCAGTGGTACCAACTTCCAGGTATCATTCTTTTTCAAGGAATCCATCTCCTCATTCATGGCTTCTAGCCAAGACTTTGAATCAGCCATGTTGATTGTTTCTTTCATAGTGCTAGGCTCATCAGTGCTGGTAATTAAGGCATAAGCACAATTTGAATCTAACATAGAGAAACCATACCTTTCTAGTTGCCTTCTTTCTCATGTGGATCTCCTTGGAGGTTGAGGTTGTTCTTCATCATTAGAACTTCCAAAGCTGCTTGAGCTCTTCTCAATCTCAAGTACACCATGTAGCTCTTCCCTTTCTGGAGTTTGGGGAATCTCAACTGCATCCTTCTTCTTGTCACTCTGATTTGTCTCAAGCTATTGATCACTTACTAGAGGTTTTAGCTCACGATATATCATGCTTCTACTATACAAAACCTTCTCAGTAATAGGGTTCCAAAGCTTGTATCCTTTCACACCAACTCCATAGCCGATGAGAATACATTTCACAGCCTTGTTATCCAACTTTGATCTCTTTTCATTTGGCACATGAACATATGCCTCACAGCTAGAGACCCGAACATGCCATAATGAGGGTTTCTTACCTGACCATGCTTCCAAAGGTGTCTTATCAACAAGCACTGAACAAGGAGATCTATTAATCAGATAACATGCTATAGCAACAAACTTAGCCTAGAACTTCTGCTCCAGACCAGCACCACTCAACATACTCCTTGCCTTTTCCATCAGTGTCCTATTCAACCTTTCAGCAACTCCATTTTGTTGTGGAGTGTAGGGGGTTGTCTTATGCCTTTTAATTCCATGATCAGTGCAATACCTTTCAAAATCTGCAAAACAAAACTCACCTCCATTGTCTGTCCTTAAACACTTTATTTTCCTTCCAGTCTGATTTTCTACCAAAGATTTGAACTCTTTAAATCGATTGAACACTTCTGATTTACTTTTAAGAAAGTATACAAATGCCCTTCTCGAACAGTCATCAATAAAAGAAACATGATATCTAGACTTCGATAATGAAAGAACATTAACTAGACCAAACACATCAGAATGTACATAATCCAGTATACCAGAAGATTTGTGAGGATTGGAGGAGAAAGAAACACGGTGTTGCTTTCCATAGATACAATGTTCACAAAAATCAAACTCAAGGTTACAATCATCAAGCCGTTCTACAAGGTTTTTGTTCTTCAAGGTTTTTAAACCTTTCTCACCAATGTGACCAAGTCTATGATGCCATAACATAGTCTTCTCTGCTGGGAGTTTTACCTCCAAAGCATTTGCAGATAGTGGAGAGTCTTCATCTTTCTCTATAGGTGCAAAATTACATGACTTTATAGAGGCACTGTTACAAAGAACAGGTCGTGCATCTAGCTTGTACAGAGTGCCAGTACGAACACCCTTAGCTAACACCATTGCACCTCTAGCCATTTTACATCCCTTACTAGAAAAAGAAACTTCTACACCAGCATCATTTAACTTACTAACAGAAAGAAGATTTCGAGCCAAACCTGGGATGTGAAGAACACCACCAATTCCTTTGACTCTCTCGTCAGGAAACTAAATTTTGACCCTTCCTCTGCCAACAATCTTTAGTGTTGAATCACTTGCCAAGTATACCTTTCCACCATCATACTACTCATACTTTGAGAACCAATCTCAATTGGATGTCATGTGAAAAGAGGCACCTGAATCAACTAACCAAACATCATCTGATGCCTGAGTTGTCAAGGCTGCTGCAATTAAGGCATCTGCATCACTTTGAGAAGATTCATTGTCAGAAGCATTCTTCTTCTTCTTCTCCTTGCAGTCTTTTATGATATGACTAGGTTGCCCACAGTTCCAACACTTTACCTTGAACTTTTTACCAAGAGACTTTGATCTCCCTTTAGACTTGGATTTCGACTTGTTGTCTTTCTTCTTACCTTTCTCCTTTGTTCTACCTTGAACAGAAAGAGCATCTTTGGCCATCTCAGAAGATTTCCTTCGCATTTCTTCAAATAGAAGTGAAGCAACCACATCATCAGTCTTGAAAGCAGTCGCTGTGCTTCCAATAGCCATCACAAGATGATCCTAGCTATCAGGTAATGAACACAACAAGAGCATGCAACGATCCTCCTCCTCAATCTTTACACCTACAGATGCCAGTTGAGTAACACTCATATTAAATGAGTTTAGATGGTCTACAACAAATGCACCTTCATCCATCTTCAAGGAGTACAACTTCTTTCTCAGGAACAACTTATTTACCAGGGAATTTCCTTGGTAAATATCACCAAGCTTCTTCCATAAAGCAGTTGCAGATGTTTCCTCATGAACATTCAGGAGCACAAAATCGGCTAGACTCAGTCTTATCAATCCTCTTGCTTTTCTATTAGCAAGATCCCAAGCTTCTTAGGTTATAGTTTTTGGCTTAGTTTCAGACACTGCAATCCAGAGGTCTCTATCCACAAGCAAGTCTTCTATCTTGAGTTTCCATAACTCAAAGTTGCTGCCATTAAACTTCTCAATATCTATTCTACTAGATGTACTCACCATCTCACAATAGAAACAAGTTTAACAATGCAAGTCTCCCACTAAAATAGTATTAGTGCAAAAAAATAATTTGCCTTAGCAAGGATAACACGAACTGGCCAAGCTCTGATACCACTTTGAAGGGAAAAGAATGCGGATCTACCGACCCAACAGTGTGGAATACATTCCCTTAACACCTTTACTACAGGGGAGAGAAGCAAAAATGAAAAACTAACAGTTTCTAAAACTTATAGAGATGCATACAACCATGGCAATGAGAAACTAGAAAGATAAGCAAACAAAGATGACATAGTATTTATGAGGGAAAACCCTTTCATGTAAAAAACCCACCACACAAAGTCAAATCAATTGTATTACAGTAATGAATCGATTACATACAATATCCAGACTTCTTTGTTCTGCTCATAATCACCCATAGAGTTTCAGATCCACTGTTACAATGTTTTCACAACATACAGTTCAAAACCCTCTTCAAGAGCTTACGTCCTTCTTGTTCTTCAGCTCACAACTTCAACTTGCTCTACAACTCACGACTCAACTCTTGACTTGTCTAACTTCTAAGAAATAACACATCTCTCATCCATATGTAACTGACTCAGAAGAGTCCTACACAACATTGAAGTCCATCCTCAAATCACGCATCTGGTCAGATCTGACAGATCTCCTGCAACAAGCCGTCATTGCATTCAAAGCCATTGCTCAAAACGGTCAAACAGACATCGGACGCGACCAAGACTTCAAGTCATTTCTAACACTGCCAGAGCCAAAGTCAGAATAGGAGTTGAAATAGGACTCCACCGAAAATACATACTACCAGAGTTGGAGTCAAAACATGACTCCACTGAAATTACAGGTTCAGGAACCAATTCGGTTCCGTGTCCACCCACGACAAATGGGAACTCATCACAAATAGTTCTGACTGGGGTAAGTCAACCTGGGGTCAAACCAAGATGGGAACACAAAAGATCGGAATCGAAGTCGGGGACGGAACATGAACAGAAACAAGACTTTACCAAAATTCCAAGATCAGGAACCAATCCGGTTTCGGTTCTGCCTCCGCCAACTAAAAGAAACAACAATCCAGAACCAAGACAAGGCAGAGGAAAACACCCCGAGTAGAATCCAAACATCTAAAAGAACCAGATCACAAAAGCAAGAGTCAGACTTGGAGTCGGAACAAAAACTAAAATAGGAACCTGGCAAATGGATATTACCAACTTCCAAGACTGGTTCCACCTCCGTCAAAACCTACAAAGCGAAGGGAGAAGAAACAAATGGTAGGAAGTGGAGTTGGAGTCGGAGTAGGAACAAGAACAAAAACTCAGAACTTAGAAAAACAGAACAATGCCAAGTTCCATCCTGGTTCCACCTCCGCCAGAGACCCAGAACTTAGGCAAACAGAACAATGCCAAGTTCCATACTAGTTCCGCCTCCGCCAGAACTTTGCAAACAACACAAAATCACCAAGGCATGAAAACGAGGACTTCAAGCTGGAAGTTGAGACATAATTTATCAACAGTAACCAACATGTCCAAGAAAACTTCAAACATCAGTTTGTGTTTGAGGGATAGTCAACTATTGGATGACTTCAATTTTCTTAGGGTCGACCTTTATTCCCTCAAAGGAAATATGATGACCCAAGACTATTCCTTGTTCCACCATTATTAAACATTTTTCATGGCTAAGGGATAGTCTATTTTCCTCACAAACTTGTAAAACTTGATCTAGGTTCTAAAGAGTTGCATCATAAGTTGACCCATAGACTATAAATTCATCCATATAGACTTCTACATAGTCATTAACTAGTGCAACAAATATAGCAAGCACGACTCTCTAAAACGTTGTTGGTGCATTACAAAGTCCAAAGGGAAGCACTCTGTATGCAAATGTGCCCCATGGTCAAGTAAACGTGGTTTTGTATTGGTCTTCTGGAGCAACCTAAATCTGGTTGTAACCACTAAATCCATCAAGAAAGGAGAAATATTTCCTCCCAACCAAGTTGTCCAGAAGTTGATCAACAAATGGTAGGGGAAAATAATCTCTATAATTGGATTTATTGAGTTCCCAATAATCTACACAGATTCTTCACTTCACATTTTTCTTTGGGATGACCATCATAGGTGATCCCCAATTACTATCAGAGATTGGATAAATAAATCTAGGACGAAGGAGTTTCTCAATCTCAATCTTGACCAGATCCTTTAATGCAGGATTGAGTCTCCTCTGCGGCTAGCGAACATGCCTTATACTGATGTCAGTTTAAATGTGATGAGTACAAACACTTGGGTGAATTCCCCTCATGTCCGTATAATCCCAAGAAAATTCTTTAGACCTTTGTACCAACACATTAAAAAACTTATCCTCTTGAGTTTCTGTCAGCCTACTATTGATATTCAAAGTTTTTCTTGGTAATAGCATTATCGATTTTGTTCCAGGATGGACTGAGGTGACAGTATGAATTGGTTGTGACAAGTTATTGAGAGGACAACTCTAAGGTATAAGCTGGTGAAAGCTCATGATTTGTTCAAAGAAATGACTTGTTTTGGGGATCATGTTAGCTAAGGGACAAGGCATTCCCATTGTAGCATAATTGTGCTTCATTCCGCTTATATCAATTGGTTGCCCAAAAATTCTTGGTGTATCCATCATTTCTTACTCGTTTGAGGTTATAGCAAGGCATGCTACATCGCTTACTGACTCTTCTTACAGTTCTTCCCTGTGTTGCTTAATTACTACCATGGCTAGGGAGGCTAAACTATCTGAACCATTGGATTCGTCAGGTTCATCAACCCAGACCTTTTTATGCTCAGTAGGCTTAGCAGGGGGATATAAGAACACACATTTATTGTCTTGACCGTGTGAAATGGTCATTCCCCCTTACCTACAATCAATATTAGCAGCAACCGTGGCCAACCAAGGTCTCCCAAGAATTATAGGATAGCTATCTTTAGGTGTAAGCGACTGGATTACCTAGAAGTCGACATGATATTCCCATCCATCAAATTTGACAAGGATTTTTTTAATGACACCCTTAGGGATGGCTATAGACTAATTTTCAATTTGTAAGACTATGGTTGTAGGACATAAATCAGTTAAACTTAATTTTTCCATTACATCCATAGTCATCATGTTAATAGCTGCCCCTCGGTCCACTAGTGCATTTGGTATTTCTACCTCATTGATTGTAATGGTTATAAGTGGACTCCCAGGATCATCATATTTCAAAGTGATAGTCTTTCCAGATAGAAAATCAACTAAATAACCATCAATATGAACAATATTGATCTTTTTTGGCTTCCTACTTGGCGTTTTGATACATAGTTGTTTGATTAATTGGTTTAACTTGGGAATTTCCTTTATTGCTTGTAATAAAGGAACTTGAATTTGCAGTTGCTTAATCTCCTGAATTAACACAGTTTTTGAAGCCAAGGATACTTTTGAAGTATCTTCCAGAGTTATGGACTTTAAACACTCCGGATATGGTGCCATCCTTTTCTCCTTTGGAATAGGATCATTCTTATGTTGACTTAAGGACTGGCCTTCCTCCCCCTGAGACAAGTCATCAACCCCTGTCGCTGAAAAAGGCTCTTTGTCTTTAGGAGTGGTATCCTGATTAGACGACATGTCTTTTATTGGACTTTTAGGCTCAAGTTCCTCCATTGTTTCTTCAATAGTTGGAGTTTGAAGATTTTGACCAAAATGCAACTGCACATTTTCGAAGTGTATTGCATTAAGCCTCATCACATTTTCATGTTCGATAGAATAGACTAGTGTATTCTAGCGATTATTCTTAGGATTGGGAAGCATTTGTGCTGGAAGCTGAGGTTGGTTCACCTACTCATTCTGAGGAGGGTTTTGAGCTGGAGGTAATAGATTCTATTGTTGATTCCTCCTAGGTTCAGTATAAAACTGATTATGTGCCTGATTTCATTGGAGGGCAGCATGTAGCCAGTACCACTATTGTTGTGGTTGATTTGACCATTGCTGATTTCCCCATATGTGGTTTTTCTGTTCAAGGGATCCCCATTAAGGAGTTCCTCATTTAGGTTGTGGTGGAGGCGACTGATTCCAAGATGGAGTCCATTGATTATGAGCCCAATTATTTTGTGGTCTCCATGCAGAATTAGGATTCTGTCGATAAGAGAAATTACCTCCATGATGTTGGTTTAAGGCATTTATCTCTTCTTCAACTTGAATGGTGTTTTTCTTAGTATTCTTGATATCAAACAAAAGCTCGCATTGATTTGTAGGATGGTTTTTCTCACAAAGTTGACAAACATTGACTTTATCTAAAGGACACTCACGCAGTAGGTGTTTATTTCGACACCTTGGACAATAAATTGACAAGGTCTCAGGATTGCGATTTTTAGCTTGTATACCATCTAATGTGGTATTCAATTGAATGAGAATGTCTATTTTCAGATTTTTTATTTCTTCGCGGAGCTTACCTATCTCGTTAGACCCTTTAAAAAGATTAGTTTTGCAGATTCCTCCTCGTGTATGGGAGAAATTCTAACATAACTCACATATTTCCTCAAGGGTTAGTTGAGACACATCACCTTTCCCCATTAGATCAATATTTCTTCTAGCGTCATCATCAAGACCTTTAAGAATTTTTTTTTTCAGGATCTCAACTCTAATGGTCGCTTCTCCACATATTTTGGAGAGGAAGAGGAACCTATCAAGATAATCTTCTAAACTTTCATCCTTGTTTTGTCTCAGTTTAAACTGATCCTCCTTACGATTACTTACCGTATAGTAACTCTGGTATGTTTGTAAGAAGACAGTCTCCATCTCCCCCTAGGATGTTATACTTCCAGAACCTAATCCCATAAACCAATGCATTGTTGAATCTTTAAAAGTCGACGAAAAGAGCTTCAACTTTTGGTTGTCATTCTTATAGTCATAAGTCTGACACATGACTTTAAATTCAAAGAGAAACTAGTCTGGGTCTTCTGAGAACAAGCCACAGAAGGGTGGAAGGAAAGCTAGGGAGATGTTCTTCATTATGGTATCATCGTCTGAATCCAATGTAATAGGATAAGTAAACGTTCTAGGAGGGTGGGGTTCATTATGGTTAGGTTCAGCTCTACAATCTCCCATGATGTTAAGAGGAGTCTGTTCCGCAAAAATAATTTCTTCTATAACTGGTTGTTCTGCCAATTGCTCGATAGGTAAATACTGGAAAGCCTCGGGTGGAGTAGGCTCAAATATTTCTTTAGAAGTGTGGTCTTCTGAGCCTTGGGCCTCCCTTGGGATGATTGGTATATATTTTGGGGGGGTCTTTGGTATAAAACTTCCATGAGGGCCTCTTTTCCTGACCATGCAGAAAAGGAATCCGACTAAGAAATTTTTGGTATAAAACTTGGTATTCAAATCGTCTCCTAATAACACTTAAGCACAAAGGCAATTTAAGTCCCCGACAATGGCACCAAAAAGTGATAGGATGTCGTTAGGTCCTACTACTTTAGAATATTGAATGTCAATTAGTCGACCGGGCAGTGTCCAAGGCGGTTTGCAGAAGGAGATTATTTCAATAACTCATTTTATATTTTCTGATTTACCTTAAACTATTGGAATCAATTTTAACCTAAGGCCATTACTATTTATCTAGAAAATAATCTTACTCTAAGAAAAACCAGAAATACTAAATTAAAAATCATAAAACACCTAATTTAGAAAGCATCACAACTAAACTAGAAAGCATTGAGATAAGCAAACTAAATAATTGATATACTACATAAGCAGAAAAATAAGTGAACAAACAATGAAACATATTTTAAACAGTAAAAGTTTTTATCAACTACGAAAGATAACAAACAAATTAAAAAAAATGGTGTTCTGGAACTTCAAACTCAACTTCAACAAACTTAATTATACCTCCTACTGAACAGTTATCTAATTTAAACAAATGAACAACAAAATAGTAAAATACTTATCTATCTAACTAACTTCCCTCGAGTGGCTAGCTTGCAGGTTAACACTTCATCCTTAAATCACATAAGCTACAAGTTTTTGAGTCTCTCCATTACGAACAGTCATCATCATTCATAATTCAATAGTGTATCAAAAGACATAAATTAGGTAACTCATTTAGTAGTATTTTGAAAACAATGTGAACAACATAACGATACTTCCTTAGTCTTATTTTTCACTTTTGAAAATTACATCTTTTTATAGATAACTTATAACTAAATCCTAAATTTAAGATGGCGAGGATATCCATTGAAAAAGTCTTCAACAACTTAAAACTAAATTTTATGTCTTTAAAGCTCATAAAAATATAGAATGCTCGAGAAGAGCCATGAAGTTTTGATAAAAAAATTTTAAAGAACAAAAATTAAATCCTTGGTTCATCATCCTGATATTCAAGAACAAATTCGCAGCATCTATCCTTTACCACACTTGAGGCACGTACTGGTTCGATTTTTGCATAGCTGCTAGATGGCCAATTATTCCCTACAAAAACACTCAAGTCAACCCATTAAACCTGCATTGGCAAATTTCCTCAATTGATCAAAAGAAAGAAAGAAAGCATAATTTTCCTTAAAATAAGCAATTATTTCTCCTAAAGTTTAATAAATTGGCACAGGCTTATGATTGAGTTAGTAAAAGTAAGCTTTCCATATTTTATTATGATGAGGTTATTTTTACCTCATCTAATATCATATTATTCATCTTGCACATTCAAATTTAGTTTTAAATTACTAAATTGCTAATTTCCCCTCCCATCCACTTGCATAGGGAATATTCTCCTATTTGGCTCCAAAAAGGGAATGATTGTTTTCAAACAAACTTTGTAAAAAACTTTCAAAGTTGTTACAAAGTGTGTTTTTTTTAGTCATTCTCAACCCTTGATCTTTCCTTGATCCATGTTATCTTTGATTCTCATCCACCCCCTCCATTCAATATTGACCATTTATAGATCAAATCGATTTGAGCCCTTGATTTTTTATTTGCTCTCCTATAAATACATCACTATTTGGAGAGAAATGGATCAATATTTTGATAGAAAATTCATGTTGTTGAATTTCATACTCACTTGCATCCATATTTAGTATTTATGAGAATTTTTCAGATTAATCTTCATCCATAATAACTTAAGCATCCATTAATGGCTTCCATGTTAACTTAGTTTGCACCCATTTTAGCATAGTTTGCATTCATGGCTTATATATTTTAATTTTGTTTCCATTTAGCATAGATTTAATCCATCTCTATCAATCATTTTAGCATTTAGAATTCATATTCATCATGTTAAACTAGTTTCATTGGTTTTCCTCAATAAAATTGATTGGAGAAAGCTCATATTATCCAAGGGATTGGGAGAGGGTCACCATTCCACATAAATGCAACACCACTCCCACAATGGGATAAGATTTGAGTTCTTAGAATATATTTTATGTTTTCATGTTGATTTCATATTAGTATAATGGGTTTTGGGTGATCCCACAATAGTGGTTTACAATTTTTGGCCAAACTGGACACTGAAATTATTATTTTAAACTAAAGCTTCACATTTGGTTACCTATAGTGGCTAAACCATGAGGAATTTGAAGATGATGCAAACAAGAGTCTCATCAAATTTTGTCTGTAGATTCCAAAAATTTTTTTTAAAATTTTTTTGGAATCAGATTGCACTTATTTTTCCATCTCCCACAAAAACTGGTTTTTTCCAGAAAACAACATTTTTAAAAAGTGACACACACCGTATAACGCATAATTTTTTTTCCATGAAGGATAAAATTATAATTATTTTGAATTTATATTTTTAACTTTGATATCTAGTGCTTCCACTTGGTTAGATAGTTTTTTATTGAATATTTTTTCTTTAATCAAGTTTCGAAGTCAAACCAAATACAATTCAGACATAGCGCGACCATATAACGCGTAACTTTTTTTGTGTATATCGACATTCAAAATTTTTTTTGTTGGATCAAGGACTTCAATATCTAGTGCACTCATATTTTTCAATTTTTTTTTGATAATCTGCTATTTTTCCACATGTATAGAAAAAAGACCTTCATTTTTGATGAAAAACCTATGTTTAATAAAACTAAAAAACAAATACATAATAAAACCAAAAAATATTGAAATTATATTTGTTGGATAGATTGTTCTGAGGACTACCATAATTATTTGAAATAAATTTTAAATGAATTCATTTGATCCCCCAAAAGGTAAATCAAAAGTGTTTTTTTATCAGCATTTTGATAGGTGTAAAGGAGACTCATTTATAGGTATGGTTTAAGACTAGCAAGGTTCTATCCAAGGGGATTTGATCTAAGGTGGTTTGATCAAAACCTCTTCAATTGGAATCATTAAAATGGAACTTTTTATGGCTTAAACCATTATATTTTCTAAAAATATGTGATTTCAGCAAAAATCAGCTTGTCTCATAAATTGTAAACCAACTTTGTGGGATCACCCTTCTTGTTTCTTTGAAATTTCGAATCTCATTATGATCATTTCTTAGGGGATTAAAGAATGTTTAAATTCATTTGGTTCTATCGTATTTAGTTCACACTATGACTTCGGTCACATTTTGGTGCTAGAAGGAGGGCCATACTAACTAAATCTGATGAATTTCTCTTTATATTCTCGTGTTCTTGTGTTTGCAAATACAACGACACTTTTGATGGAGTCAGTGGTGCATCTGATACGTGTCGCTATATAGTGACACACTTTGGTTTAAATTTAGAGGCACATAATTAATTCAACAACACATAATTAATATAGTGGCACATCTATCTTTTTTGGTATCGTGAATTTAGATTTGGCAACGTTTCAAATATAGCGACACAATTGACATCTGGTTTTTGTTTTTGAGGCTAACTAGTTTTGCAGATTTGAAAACATTTGAAGTGAAGTAGCATACCATTGTTTTTCCATACATTATAAAAAGTGTTTTTACACTTATGGGACAATTATAACCCATCATATGTTGTTTTTCTTTATGTTTTAGGACCAACTAATCTTTCAATTAGGCTAAAAATTAATAATTACTTTAAGTCTTTTCAAAGTTGGTTAAAACTGAACCCATACAACCTCATTTTGTAATAGTGGTTAAAATTGAACAAAAAAAACACATACTTCCATTGGTGCTTAAAATGAATGAATTTTTCTTTATGGGATTAAAATGAATGAGTTCTTTATTTGCTTGTGTATACGTGTAGTGTGTATGCACTCCCCTTGCACTTCGTACGATCTTGGGTGAAGAGAAACACTCAAGTATAATTTTGTTTTTTGTGTACACTTGTAGTGCATATCCACTCCCCTTGTGCTTTGTGTGATCTTGGGTGAAGAGAAATACACAATTTTACTTTCATGCTTTGAGTCACCCCTAAGAGAGGGCTTGCTATGAGACACATCTCACAACAAAAAAATCATAGGCAAGTTCTTGAAGCATGTTTACTGGTGGTCTATATCAAAGGTTTTGAAATAGTAAGAAAGTAACTTCAATCCTAAGGTGTCAACGTGTTGCACCTAATCCATCTCCTTAATTAGAAGGGAATGGTTGAAGATCCTTAAGTGGCCAGCGAATGGTAGTGAAACGATGAGTGTTCTCATTTTGTTGTCAATAAAAACCTTTGTTTGTAGTGGCCAACTTTTTCCTTCCAAAGAGTTCTTTAAAGTGGTGCATTGGAATTTACTTCCAAGAAGTTACTTGCCATGTCCAATTTTGGTTGAATTTAAGAAATTAAGAGTTCATTCTTAACATACCTCTACACTTTTCCTTAAAATTGCATGTAAAATCATCTCTTCTACTACGAAGGGCATGAGACAAGCCCACCAAGAATAATGCACCCTTGAGCTAGGAATCTTATTGCTTGTGAGTTAGTTTGACATGTTGTTTAGTTTCAAAACATCTTAAACACACAAATCAATAAGTTTATCAAATTTCAAACCCTTTGGATTAAGTATGGATACCTTTTGAAAAGTCCTAATATTGCTTCTTGTCCCTAAGGATTTTATCCTTATATGCCTCTATATATTTTGGATTGTGTAAATCCACACTTTCCAATGTTAACATAGGGAACTATGGCCTTAGCTTCATGATTTTCACATAATGGACTTTGTGAAATGAAGGTTTCTTTGGCATAGACATTTTTAGTTTGAATATTAATTAAGATTTTCTTGATGTGGTAATGAAACAATCTCACTTAAGAAAAGATTAAATCAAATGAACACCCCACATTTATGGATGTTCAAATGCTGACTCCCCAAACACAAGAAAAATTGAGACAAGTATTGCAAAAACATTATGTCCAAATTCTATTGTCAAAATCATTGAGTTCTATTGTCAAAAACATTGGGTCCAAGTTCCATTTTACCAAAATCATTGATTTATTAGGGTTTTATCACTTTAGAGGTATAGCATGTTTCTCACTACCTTGGTCTTGCAAAATAAAGGTCCATTCTAGGTTAACATTTTGGGTCAAAAAAGTTCATCCATATTCACACATTTTACATCCCACTTCACCAAACAACTTTAGAAAATTTTGGACACATCAACACTCTTTAGACTTGGACATTTATCAAACCAATCCCCTAACTTAGCTATGTTGTGTGTGAAATGGATCCTTTTCCATGCACTTAGTTGAGTTAGTTATCACATTTTTTGGACTAGTTTATCTTAAAGTTCATAAGTCTACCTTAAGGATTTACAATTTCATTAACACCTTTTATCCATAGCATCAAAGCATCAAACCTCTTGGTCTAAAAGTGTTGTCCAAATTTTTATAAAGTTTATCCCTCATATCATTCACCCTTTTCATCATCCACTCACATCATTGGTCCAAAACAACTTAGAGGGCCCCTTTTACCAAAATTTAAGTCAACTAGAGAGTTTCAACATTATAAATCTCAATATACCTCTCCCATAGTTGACCCATAATTTATGGTTACAACAAGATTTCAAAACAAGAGAATCATAGAACAAACCAAAAACACATCTACCAAAAGTAATCCAAACCAACAAGAATTTGATCCAAGAATCCATTCTACCCCCTCACAACAACCACAAAATCCTTTAGGAAAATATGAGGTAGAAGATGTCACAAACAACCCACTTGAGCTCACTAAGGAAGAACTCCTTGAGTATAAAAAATATCATCAAACCTTAGAAAAGATGGCTCCAAATTTTCTCACACAAAACTTGACACAAGGGTTAACCCAATCTATGAATCAACCAACTCCATCCCTTGTTCCAAGTCAAACATTAACTCCTAGTCTTAAAACTAGGATTGTCGCCAATCTTGGTCACACTCTCCCTTTAGGAGGTAATACACTTTTGGGTACCCAACACACCAATCTTCCCCAAGACACAACTTGGACACCAACATTTGGGGCTCCATCCCATTCTACCACCACCATTCTAGAGCATTCCCTTCATCCATACAAACCACTTACATTCCATAACACCATGATGACCTGGACATTTCGAGCACAACCATCTTCATCCATCACCATAAAAACCCAAAGTGTGCCCAACACTACACAAATTAATGTGAACCAAGTGCCTCAAATAGGATAGCAAGGGAAAGTTAACACACTCACGCAACGACAACCCTTAGCAAGTGGTTCCAACAACCCCATTGACACATCAAAGAAAGTGGTTACCCAAACTACTCAAATCAATCCACCATCCACATCAGCCCCATCAAACATCAATCCAGATCAAAGCAATGCATTGATCTTAAAACTTATCAACCAAGGTAATGCCTTGGTCCCACAACAAACACAAGGAGGGAACCCTCAACACATCAGTCAAGGGAAACCTTCTAATCAATTGACTCAAGGTCCTAATGTGCCATTGACATCACAATACCAAATGGCACCATCATCATCTTTACCATTGGTCCCCCAAATAATGTAAAATAAAATGGGGTCCCAAATCTACATTCCCCCCTCAAAATAAAAATTTTAACAAGGAATGATAGCAAAAAACAACCCACAAACACTCACCACACAACAACCGTCCCAACAACAAAACACTTCCACATTGCAACAACAACAAGGTAAAGCACAAGCTTTCCAACAAACACAAAAAGCCTATCAACAAGAATTGCAACAAAAACAAGCTCAAGCTTAAGCCCCACAAGAACAAAAAGATCATGCTCTAGCTCTACAACAAGAAAAAGATTCCTACCAACAAGCCTTGAAACAACAAAAAGATCAAAAATAATCCATACTCACACAACAACAACAAGTGTTGCCCGTACACCAAAAATAACAAGCCTTCCAATAATCATTGCTAGCACAACAATACACCCAACAATAAATGCTTACGCAAAAAAAATAAGGTTTATACTATAACCCCCAACAAAACATCATCAATCCAATAGCACAAGGAGAATATATACCTCCACCCCTACCATCATCACCTTCACAATATTAGAATCCACCCTACACACCATCTAACACCCATATGCCCCATCATATCAAAATCCCACTTACACCTCATCCACCATCCCACAATACACAACATATGCTCCTCCACCAAATCCACAAGACAATGTGTCATCACAGATCAAGGCACTCATGCAATAGATCCAGGATATTCAAATAGTCAAAAAAAAGAAACCACACATGCAACAGAACTTGTGTCCTTACCCATTCGATAGGAACATAGTGGTGGTACCTTTCCCATCCAGTTTTGAGGTCCCTAAGTTTGATAAATACAAAGGGAGGGGAAATCCTATGGATCACATAAAGGAGTTCCATTTCATGTGTATGGAGGTTTCCTATAATGGTTCCTACTTGATGTGCCTCTTTCCATAAATTTTGGCAAGCCCAACAATCGATTGGTTTTCACATATGCCTATGAGAATTCAAAACTTCCAACAGATAATCGATAGGTTCATAGATCATTTCTCCTTCAATATTGACATGGATGTAAGCTTGGAAGAGTTATATACCCTCAAGAAAAACAAAAGATAATCCCTCATAAATATCTTACAAAGGTGGAGGCAAAGAGCTAGTGGCCCATTCCTGACAAGAAACAAGTGGGGATTATCATAGCAACATTGATTCACAATTCTCCTTCCACCTAAAGATGCAATGTATCACCACTTATGAGGAGATTATCCCTAGGGCCCTCAACATTGAGAGATCCCTAATCGCACAAGGGTATAAAGACAACCACCCATCCACTAGTTCTAATGACAAGCCTCACTTTTTGGCCAAGAATAAGAATATTACTAGTGATGGTGTTATTGATGGAAAGGTGGTATTAACTACTCCTAAGAAGGAAAACACCCAAACCATGAACAAACAACAACCATCCACACCATTTCCAAACAATCAACCAACAATCAATGTTACAAAAACTCAACCTACACCACAAAGAACAAACAATACTCCTACATGATAATCGACTCCCTTAGGGGAACCTATGGAGGATATGTTGAAAAAGTTGATATGGTCTAACCTTATCACACTCCCAGATTTCTCAAACTATCAAGCACCACAAGTCAAACCTCCTCGCTATAGAGAAGATCATTTTTTGTGAATTCCACTGATACAAAAGTCATAACATGCAAAAAAAATTAGACTCAAACATATAATATATGAACTTATTAAACAAGTAGACATTGATGTTGATAAAAAATCTAGGAATGAAAACCTAAAAAAATACACAAACCCTATGCCTAATCATGGAAAAACAAAATGTTCAGGAAATACATCAACTTCAAACAACATAAATCATACCCATGATAACTCACTGGGACACATTCATGTTATCCATTCATCACAACATGAGGAATAAGACACATATCAAGATATTGTTTTAAAACAAAGTTCAAAACCATGAATGGTGTTTAGCAACATTTCATACAGTAATGGAATCATGTATGTATCAGATTACAATATCTCCCCCACATATTACTTCATGATTGGGCATGTTGAAGAAGTTCCAAATGAGCAAGAAATACCCCTTATTGCACCCATACTCACAAAATGTTGTGAAGATTCTTTTACCGATGATATATCATCCAACCAAAGATCATGACAAGAAGAGGCTCTTGAGGATAATAAAAGTTACTCTAAATTGAGTTAGGATCAAAAAATCCTATCCTCGAAGTTTCACCAAGAGCTGAGGGTGTTGGCAGATGGTTAGCACTCCCCTTAGGATTCGTGGCATGGACTAATCACCTCTCGTGGATCTATTAACTTTGGCAGTTGTATCAGGCATTAATAGGTTGATCTTTTGGTGCAATGACAAGTGTGGGGCCAATAATTGGTATCAGAGCCAAATCTGTCGGGTTTGAATCCCCTTGGGTAACGTTGAGGGGGAGTTTTTTGGCAGATGGTCAACGCTTCCCTTAGGATTCATGACATGGACTAACCGCCTCTCATGGATCCGTTAACTCTGAGAGTTGTATCGGGAATTAATAGGTCGATCTTTTGGTGCAATGACAATTGTGGGGCCAATAGAGAGACATCTTCCAAACCATTTTAAACTCCAAATATGTCCCTTATACCACCCCTGAGATGTTTATTTCCAATGGACATATAGAAATTATTCATCTAAAAAAAGAATCTCCCAATCTTGATATTCCCACACAAGAGCAAACAACAGTCACGATTCTTGATTCTTATAGTGGTTGTGCATCATCGACATCTTTTGAATCAACACCAAAATGTTTTGAAGCAGTATCAATAGATAATGATGTCAGCAAATCAGATAAAACCATTCATATTCCTGAACAACAGGAACCCATACCGATATCATGTGTTCATGACAAGTCATATTAAGTGGTTGTGGATCAAAGGATACATTATCAGGGAAAAGGATTAGGTATTGTTAATACCTTCACAACGTCTGGGGGAATCTTGTCTACAACAAACATCAACATATGGGGCATGAAGTATCCTTATGATGAAAATACTATCAACACTACAACTAGTAATATCATGAATCATCATCCACCCATCATCTCATACTCAAATTGGGACCAACGTAAAAAGATTCATATCAAAGAAAGGAGAAGATCATCAAAGAAAATGTAGGAGTAAAGAAAAAAGGACAAAGCAAATAAAAATGGATACCAATGAAAAATAAAGAAAATCATCCCTCCAAAACTCCATTAGTAAAAAAAACTATAGGGAAAAATCAAAAAGGGAAATTTATCCATCAAAAGTATCCTTAAATACAAAATCAGGCTTCTTAATCAAGGAACAAAGTATATCTAGTGGTTGGTCCTAATTCCATGAAAACCTCCATTCCCACCCATCATTACTCATCTTCCCAAGTTTGGAGAGTCAAAGGTTCCAAACCAGCTACCAATCCATCTCCTATTCCTTCTTTCATGACACCATACACTAATTTTGAAGGCACTTTATCGTGATGTGTGCACCTAGAAAGGTTAATTCTAATATTGATAAGGTAGATCAAAGTTCTTCCAAGTTACATTCAAGTTATCGTGTCTTAGCAAAGAAACTTCTTCAAGAAAGATATCATTGGCATGTTATGACAATGGACTCTACATAAATACCACTAGGTGGTTCAACATGAGGGGAAAACTTATGAAACATAAAAAAAATCGAAAAAATAAAAAAATCTAGAAAATAGTGAAAATAAAATCGTCCTCCAGTGAAAACCACTTCAGTGGCACTTTGGGAAATTACTATGATGAAAACCTAGAAAATAAGCGTCATGAGTAGAATCGAGTGTCTATATGATCCTTATCATATAGAAGCATCTCATCCTTGTCATGATGAATCCATTGTTCCCTCTATCCATCCAATCTAGATTTATCCAAATATTCTAATTTATCTTGATCTTGACAAAGATTCGATGCATACTTCAACTCTACTCATGGCAGACTCTGAACAGGATCTTTACCATTCTATCTCATGAAGTCCCATAGACCATATCTAGCATGGTAAAACTCTCTTGAACTCTTCGCATATGCATTACCTATCCTGGTTTGTCTATTGATATATGAAGCATTGCTAAACACTAGGGGTAGGTTATTGCACTATTATTTTCAAAATAACTCTTGATCCATGTCTTATATCTCACAAAATGACATTGAAATCATGATCTAGGTATATTTTATCTCAAAATATCATCGAAAATCCCAAAACATTCGGAAAACCTCATCAAAATCCAAAACATCTTCAAAATCCAAAAACATCCAAAACATATCAAAAATCCCAAAAATAGGTCAAAAAGTTAGAAAATAAAAATTAAAAACATTACATTGTTGAACTAAATTGTCTCTAAGCTTAAACATAGGTAAGGCCATCATTTATGTGCCCCAAGACACCCTAGGTCAGTCCTTTAGGAGTCCATCATAATAAACTGACAATCCATCAAGTGTTCATATCTCAGTAATAAACTAGTCAAAGCTAGTCGAACTACATGGTCTCTGTGTGTATAATGTAGGCAAGGCTCATCTTGATAAACCCTTGAGGCCCCTAGGATAGTCTTTTAGGTTAGGTTCATGGTTGAAACTCAGAAAACCCCAAAAAATTTGAAAACTCAGAAAAACACAAAAAACATTTGAAAATTGGAAAAACCCAAAAATATTTGAAAACCTTGGAGAAAAACCCTAAATAGCCTCAAATATTCAAAAACCAAAACATTCACATCAACATTCAAAAAGACCAAAAACAGCTTCAAAACATTTTTAAAATACCAAAAACATTTAAATATTCTAGAAAATCCAAAACCATCCATCTCATTTCGCTTTCACCCACAATAAACCTTCATCCCTAATAAATCAATCGTCATATCCAAGCTTTGGTAAAACGAGTAGGAAAATAAGTGTCTCAAGTCGTAAAGTGTGAGCCTAAATGTTAAAATCTAAAGTCTAGATCATAGGTAAATGAGTCAATAGCATTTATATCAACGTCCTATCAAACACTTAGTCTTAGTCAAAACATCTGATAAACATGTCCTAGGATGCATCCTTCCGATAGTCGTCATCGACATTATAAATCACCTTAGCTATGTTACTTTGGCAAGAGATATAGATAAAATTGACTGTTTATTTTTTTATCTTTTCTTGTGATTTATCTTATTGACCTATTCTGAGGACCTCTTGATGATGTCTCAATGATTTAGAGAGAAACGAATAGGGCATCGATCATTATATTTTGTTTGTTGTGCTTGTGGGTATTCTTGTAAAATAATATTGGTGCATACTTTCTTAGATGTGTGTAGGGAGATTTTTTAGAGTAAATTTTTGACTATTGTATATGCTTTGGTCTGAGATATTCTAAACTTCTAAACTACACCCATCTTTAATACAGATCCAAGTCAATCTATGATCTCACCAGAATGATCTCATTTGAATGCAAAAAATCACAACATGCATCCCTCTTGACATATGTGTCATAAATGACATGCTCCCTATGAATGGGATGTTGAAGGATTTGCCACAC
This sequence comes from Sequoiadendron giganteum, assembly GCA_007115665.2. Classification (NCBI taxonomy): domain Eukaryota; kingdom Viridiplantae; phylum Streptophyta; class Pinopsida; order Cupressales; family Cupressaceae; genus Sequoiadendron; species Sequoiadendron giganteum. The sequence goes on from CM021102.1 coordinate 116,218,026, forward strand.
ATCCTCAAGTGTAATCATGGCCTCGTTGGTGGGGAGATGGAATGAGGATGTCTCATTGTGCCATCGCTCAATCAACATCGTTATCATCGCTAAGTGGGTATGGATCTCAGGCATGTAGGCCTAATGAATCCTAATCCAAGAGCTTCCAGGCACTCCTACTCCACAATATCAAAGTCGCGTACTGCTGAAAGGTAGGATCGATGCTCTCGAGACATAAGGGTCTGAATATCCTCCTACATGCAACACACACAACGTCAATTTGCCTAAAATCTTGAAACTAATTAGATTCTAAGTGTCCAAATCCTTGATCATCACTAGTGTCACTATTTCTAGGGTGCGCCACTATTTAGCAACACACATTGCTATACTCAATAGTTTGTCGATATTTTGATGCATTATTGTTTGGATAGTGTGTTGCCATTTCTCAATGGCATTTCTAAACCGAAAACCCCCAACGTGTTGCTATTTGCAACATTCGTCACCCAAACCTAAGCACGTCGCCAAATGAAAATATCTTGGCGCATCACTAGATGCTAAGTGCATCAGCATAAAATTAATAGTAATGTTGACAAGTTCTTGATGCATCATAATACAACAATGCCCTAAAGTACCTAATTTCAAAACCCTAATAAATTCACCAAAACATGCAAATTGAGAAAATTTTCAATTCACATACTCGAGGTCCTACATCTTCTCAATGCTAGAACTCTTGAACTCAATTGGAAAGGTGGGTAGGAAGCACACGTCGTGCCATCTCGCCAAGGTGTCAAAGCTCAAAATGCAAAAATCCTCAAGAGTGTGAATGCACATATGAGTTGAAATTACCCTTTACCATATTTTTATGCCTAAAAGTTAGGGCTTTTCACACTAATTTGAGAGGAAAGCTAGGGTTTTAGCCTGTTTTACCAATTTCTGAGTTGTGCAACTTCTTTTGAGGCATTTTTTGTGTTTTTGAGCTAGTTTTCGCATCTCGGGGCATTTTTTTGGCAACTGAATCAATGTTAAACCTTTGTCAAGAGATCAACCCAAAAAATTAAATTTTTTTTCCTGATCTCTCAAGGGGGCAAGGTACTAGCTTATTTCCTTCCACTGGGGTAATAGTGGGGCATCCAAAAAAATCTGGAATTTTTAAATTATTGATCTGAGCAACAGTCTTTAAGCACAAGTAACATGCACCTCAACTCAAAGAGGGCCAAAATGTAGACACTTAAAACTATCCTCAATGGTACTATACACTTGAATCTAATATATTAACATTGTTTCATCCTAAAATCCATATTCTTTTCTCTTGTTTGGTTAAATAATCCTAGTTATTTAATTAAATGCCTCATTTTCATCTATTAATCGAATTAATCTAATTAGGTTAATTCACCCCCTCTCACACTAACATTTCATCCAATTTAAATTGAATAAATCAAATTATTTTATTTTATACCCTAAGTCCTCCAATTTAATTAAATAATCCTAAATTATTTAATTAAATGTCATTTGCACTCCTTATTCCTTAAATAAGTTAATTATTTAATGGATATCATATTATTCCTCATCTTGCACATTCAAATTTAGTTTTAAATTACTAAATTGCTAATTTTCCCTCCCATCCACTTGCATAGGGAAGGAATATTCTCCTATTTGGCTCCAAAAAGGAAATGATTGTTTTCAAACAAACTTTGTAACAAAATTTCAAAGTTGTTACAAAGTGTGTTTGTTTGAATCATTCTCATCCCTTGATCTTTCCTTGATCCATTTGATCTTTGATTCCCATCCATTGATGAGAATCCTTGATTCATGTTTCCCCCTTCATTCAATATTGACCATTGATAGATCAAATCGATCTAAGCCCTAGATTTTTCATTTGCTCTCCTATAAATAAATCACTATTTGGAGAGAAATGGATCCATATTTTTATAGAAAATTCATGTTGTTGAATTTCATGCTCACTCGCATCCGTATTTAGTATTTACTAGCATTTTTAGATTAATCTTCATCCATATTAGCTTAAGCATCCATTAATGGCTTCCATGTTAAGTTAGTTTGCACCCATTTTAGCATAGTTTTCATCCATGACTTACATCTTTGAATTTTGTTTTTATTTAGCATAGATTGCATCCATCTCCATCAAGCATTTTAGCATTTAGAATTCATCTTCATCATGTTAAAGTAGTTTCATACCATGTTTCACTCATCTTTCATCAGTTTCATCGGTTTTCCTCAATAAAATCGATTGGAACAAGCTCATATTATCCAAGGGATTGGGAAAGGGTCAACATTCCACATCAAAGTGATACCAGTCCCCCAATGGGATAAGATTCGAGGTCTTAGAATAGATTTCCCTTATGTTTTCATGTTGATTTCATGTTAGTAAATGAGTTCTTATTCTTTTAAATTGTGAATATCTCACTAGGATCATTACTTATGGGATTAAATAGGGTTTAAATTCATTTGGATCTATTGTATTTAGTTCACACTATGACTTTGGTCACATATTGGATACATTATGTGACTGGATTATTTTTTGTTCTATGATGTGTATGTAAAGTGTATACTTCATGTATGGTGTATGTGTAAAAATTATCCCCAAGTTTTTGGCGTGAGTGTTGTGCTTGTGGCCCATGTGACTATCTCCAAGCATGGTGAGAGTGAATCCTTTCTATTCCATCAAGTCAGGTGGCCTTGTAACCACTATTGCTGACCTAAGGTTCATGGATTGAGGAACAACATGGAATTATGTAAATTATAGTTTAATTCATGTTGATAGATGTATTTCATTTATTTATGTTGTAATGTATATTGATTCAGAACCTCTCTCTAGAGATAATTTTTAAATCATAAATGAAAAGAATATTTAGTTTTTTTGCATGTCTCGGTGTTGGTACTAGGCACAGAATCTCATTATTTAGTCTCATGATGATATTTAATTTTTAATTCAAACATAGGAACATTTATTTCAATTCTTAAAATTAACTTAGCCATGCAAATTGACAATTGGGCAGCCTAGTCCTATACCTAGGCAGTCTTGTCATGCACTTGTTTGAACTGAGGACCTCAAAAATTGTCCTAACACTATTGGAGTAGTTGGTGTAAACTATAGGGGAATCCTGGTGGAGGTAGGGGAAGCTTGGTGGAAGTAGGGGCAGCCTAGTTTGATAGGCTTAAAGTTCCAAAAACTCAAAAAAATTCCTAAGGCTTTTGAGGCTGCCTAGCTCTGTGTATGGGTGGCCTTGTTCCCATACAAAAACCAGAGAGTGAATCATCTCAATCACTAATAGGTGAGGATTTCCTAAGCCCCTTGACCTTTTCAAAGAACTTTTATTCCATGTCATTTATTCATTCTAATCATTTTGTTCGTTTAGAACTTTGAAACCTAGTCAAAATTCTCTTTCATCATTTTGCATGTAACCTCTTGATATGACCCAATTGTGAAACCTAGAGTTGGGGAGATGATTCCTCTAGTCTCATGAATTCTTGTGATGGTTATAAAACTTCATGGATCATCTTGTTAGTGTCCATAACAATCCTCATAGGTCATCGGGTGTTTTAGAGTAGTTTCTTCCCTTGGGTGATGTCATTTTGTGATGGGATGTCTTAGGAAGTGAGGATGTTTGGAAGTGACTTATTGTAATTTCATCTTTGGGTGAGTTGTGCCTCTTGGGTAGGAAACCTATTGTGAAGTTTTTCCTTTATGTTTAGAGTGGTTTAGTGTCTCTATATGTGGATTGGAGGTTGAGGAACCCCCCATCCTTCCCTAGAGTGGTATTGCAAGAGAGGACGATTATGGTCTAGTAAACGAATATTGTGTAGGTTTTTTCCTCTCTCTCCCTTCCATTTATTCATCGTGGTGAATTTATCCCACAAGTGGTTAGAGTTTTGTGGTTTCCACTTTTCTTATGCAATGGTGAAGTGACTTGCTATCTCTGGCATTGTGTTTTTGTGACACTTGTGTGCATGTTATCATGCAAGTGTAATATGTCATTGTTGCATTATAGATGTTGGTATCATTGTTTCAAAAAAAAAAAATCATCAAGTTTTGTTTTAAGCTCAAGTCAAATTAGGGAGTTACATGTTGGCACTAGGGTTTCACCTAAGTGGTGGCTTCCCACTAGGGATTAGCCCCTTGTAGGTAAGGACCACCAAATTTTATCATAGGCACAACTCGAAATTGATAAAAATAAAATAAAATTAATTGATTAGAATCTGAAATTCATACCATGATGTGATTGATTTGATCTATCAATGACATTCAACTTGTGTAGAGAATATGTAGACAAAGGAATATACCACAAAATATTTTCCTATATATTTTATTCATGTTGACTGTGTACCTTGTTGACACATATAATGATATGATTGAACTATGGATCCATAAAACTATATGGATTTCATATAGTTGTATGGCCAGATTATATGAAGATTCTACCAAACCCTCCTAAAATGGTTGATTTTTTCCATCACCAAAATATAGAGTTTCATATATAAAAATAGGTAGTTTGGGTTTTTTGAACTTAATGGTGAAGTTTTTTTGTGTTAAAGTGCACCCAACAAAAGCTCCTACCTGATTATCTCACAAATTTGAGAAGGGGATTGTATATATAAAGCTTGAATACTGTGTTAGAGACACCAATGGACTAAATCTCTCAAGATCACTTGCAAAACCCAAATATGCCTTCAACAAGAGAGAAACAAGAGAAAAAATTATTTGATTATGAGCATAATGGATTATGATTGAAACCCATATGATTGTAATTTACATATGATGTCTTTCTTATATAGGAAAGGATGAGAGATAGGACTAGACAAGATTGTGGCAAATGTCATAATCCTATGCAATGAGATAACTAGTTATAAGATAAGATAAGATCACATGAGTAATAAAGACTTCAAAGATTCTTAAAGCCCTAATTAAACTTACTAGATGAACTAGTTAGGTAAAATACATTGTTCACACCAATGTTTTCCACTCTTTTAGAATCTCAAATATAGGTTCATGGATTACTCATATGAGGAGAAGGGCATGCTTTTTTTATTTTTGTATATATTTTCTTAGAAAGAGTTTGAAATAAAAGGGTGGGTTGATGAATGGTATTTAGTAATTTTAAGCTTACTTGATAGATATCAACTTCTATGAGAACTATAACTTATAGAGGCAGAATAATTAATTGACTTTGACCATATTTCAACTTTAGTTCAACTAAATAATATAGATGTATTATTTAAATAAAATAAAAAATATTTGATTATGTAACATGTTTGTGTCATTTATTCAATTAATATTTTTATTTAATTTAATGCATGAAATGCTTATGTAGTTATTGTAGATGAAGATAATACAAAAAGAATTTATTTTTTTGTAGTTGTCATAACCCTTTTAGAACTAAAATTTATGGTATTTTATATGTACATTAATTGATTAATAATAATAAATAAATAAATAAATAGTAATAGTAGAAATATTGCATATGTAGTAATAAGAAGATTTGCATTGGGGGCCCTAGCTCAGTTGGCTAAACCTTTCCTGTTGTAGGAGATTGGTCATGAATTCTAGTCTCCCCCACCCCCTGATACCGAAGGGCGTGTCACACCAGTATTGTCGGTCACGTTAAAAAGTTTACCAGATGAATTGAAGTTTATAGGGGGTCCACTGTAGTCTAAAAAAAATAAGAAGACTTGCATTTAAATAGTTCCAACCACCCTAAAATTTTGCATGAATAACTCAAGGATGTGGCAACTAATCAAGGGAAAACTAAGAGTTTGAAAGCCACACTCTCCCATCACCTTTCATAGAAACTGAACTGATGTGGCTATCTTGGTTTAATACTTGTAATCATGACAAAAAATATAGCATATATTTAATCCATTTTTGAGTGAATTTTTTACGCATACTCTAAGTCATGGAGATTAAACAAAGGATTTGTGCTACATGTCATGTAACAGATAATTTTTTAGTAGGGAGGTCACTCCCACATCACTTAGTATAGTAAAATTCAACTAAAGAAAACACTGCTATGTTTCACATTTAGCATAAAACATTTAATTAAGGCTGAGCATGATAGAAGGGAGGATCAATGGTGCAAGAATCCTCCCCACAAATCCTAGTGTTATTTGAATTCAAACAAATCCCATGGCCTCCCCCTGTGTTGAAATTCAAAAATGATTTTTAAAACATCAGATTTAAAATTAAGTTAAAATTTGTTCATGGCCTCTCGAACTTCCCTATGTCTTGATCGATTCTCTTAAACATATCGGCCTTCTCCATATGCTTGAAGGTGAAAAGGGCCAATCCATTTCAAGATTTAACATATGTTAAATTTAATATTCCATTATTTTTCAAGTACCAATTCTGCTAGTAAACATTGCAATTGGTGAGACATCATTTTTCCTTGAGGCATTTTATCAACTTGTATACACATTGACCAAAGCAATTGCAATTAAATTAAACAAAATTCTAATCCAAACAAATCGAATATATATTGGGATATTGGCTTTTCACTAACCAATTGTATTCGATTAAAAGATGTGTCTTTGAGTGTCAAAATGAAGATGAATAATTTAGGACGTTTAGGCGTTGTCAGAAGAAAGGAAAACCAACCAAAATAAAATGAACCAAAATTTGAAGAATATCAAACCAACAATTTTTTGGTGTGGTGTTGATCGTCCATTCGCTTGCATTCTCCTACACCAATCAAGCATAAAATGAGGAAAGGATAATCAAATGAGGGGAACTACAGATTGTTTCTTAATCCTCCATTCTCTATTTCTCTATCTTTTGACATTTTCTTTTTATTTTCCTTTCCAAGAGATGGTAGTTGGTGCTTTCCAAGAGAGAGAAAGAGTTTCCATTGCTGCCAGGGAGAGAAATATTAGAAAAAAAAATGGAGGTCTAAGAAAATATCATTCTCTAGGCTCCCCATGCCAATTAAGGTTCATAGTGCTGCCAAAGGGAAAAGGGAAGGGACTGTAGGTAACCAGAGAAGAAATGAGAGGATAAAGAAAGAAGAGGAAGTGGATTTGAGCTTGAAGTTATGACAAATAAGTTTCCAAATCTTTAATTTTTAGTTATTAGTCACTATATTTGTTAATTGTCTAATCAAATTTAAACTGAATTGGTAAACTTTATTCTAGATGTGCCTACAATTTATATCATCTTCTTCTTATATATATATATATATATATATATTTTTGTGTTCTTTAAAGAATGATCTTCAAGAACTACAAACTTTATGATTATTATTAACTCTGGCACTCATTTCATTTGTCTCCTTCCTATTTTCCTTGTGAACCTTTCTACATATACCAATGAGGAAGTAAATTTGTGATAAATAATTATAGATAGATAGGGACATAGAAACCAGTTCTACAAGTTTTGTCTAACAAGATAATACCTCTATTACTTAACCACCTCTAATCGGATGCCCTCCTAAATGCAATGGTCTTTGAAGATAATGTGGATTGAATAGTAGAGGTTGGGCCCTCTTGGTTTGACAAAAATATTAATTATCACTAGTCTATAAATTTCATTACTTTTCTCATCGACCTACATAGGGAAGAATTATATAGAAATGCTCAATAATATTACTTTGAAGACCATAATTTTGCAACGTATAGCTTATTAGTTGTGTGGGTTTTGATTCTACTCATCACTAGCTATATATAGGTCCCAAATCTAATATTTTCTTGTAGAAGTTAACTAAATTTTATAGTAAATATTTTAAGGTTCAAAATTAATGAAAAATGAGAGGATTTAAAAATGTCTTATAAGGGATGTGAACTATTTAAAATGCCTCAAAGAAAATGAAGTCTCATGGTTTTTTAATAATATCAGAGTATGCATAGAATGGTTGTGTTGAAGAGCCTTAGAAGATTTTTAGGCATAAGATATTTGATAGTGTAAAATCATAATGCGATCTTGATATGCTGAGAAAAATGGGAGCTTTCAAAAAGTGGTAAGTATATCCATCAAAGCATAAGTGATATAAATATTTAAAATTATCTTATTTTTTCTTAATTATGAAGAATATTTACGATAAGGAAGTTTTACAATATTAAAAAATTATTTTATAAAAGTTAATGGTTCCCATCTTAATTATGAGGTTTATCTCTTATATTTGGGACCTTGGATCCTTGTCAATAAACTTAGTGAAGGTTGGAAAAAAACTTATGTCAACAAAATTAATTGATAAAATCTAATCAGATGAAAAATAAAAAGATGTAAACATTCATGAAGGTTGAATTGGTTCTTCCTAGGCTATAACAAATTGATGTGTAAGATTTTTGGAATTAAGGGAAAACCTTTAATTACTAATATTTCTTAGACTATTAAACCATTTAAAAATTCATGACACTAGATCAATAAAACCACTATTATTAGATTAAAATGGTTATCTTTGATAGAGAACATATCTCTAATAAATAATTATGAACTAGAATAAATGAAAATGTAGAAACTATTAAATTACTAAATTTTACTGCAATTGTTATTACTTCAAATGGCATAAAATAAATATTAAACCTAGACATTAAACCATTGTTTATAATTGTTAGGTAGTATTTAGAATAAATTGTTTTTATATGTGTTGTACATATCATGACAAAAGTCTTAGGAATATACAAGATCCATCAAAAGTAAACAATATGAAATGATTAATCTAATATTAAATTTACTTACCCTTGATTTCAATTTATATTTGAATTAGTAAGTTCATTACAAGATTCTCTTGAATATCTCCCAACCATATATTGATCAATAAATTCTCAATAAAGAAAATATAAGATTTTATTACCATGATCCCAAAAATGCATTCTTGTGTTATCATCATCCTAATATGATGATGTAGTTGGGATGCTTATTCACGAATTTAGCTAGTTGACTCTATTGATATCCATGTAGATAAAGAAGATTGGTCAAAATTGTTACTACCTATTTTATTAGTAGGATGTAACTACATAATTGATTCTTAGATATGATTTTTAAAACAAAACTAAGTCTATAGAACATGATCTACTTGATATTTTTCCTCAGCATAATGAAGAACCAAATTAACAAAGTTAATCGACACCTTATTTTCTCACTTCAAACAAGTAAACCAAAAATTAGGATGAATTATTGCAATTCTTAGTTTTAATGGGTTACACAAAATAGGGGATTAGAAGTCATATATAAAGATATCAAAGGTGATAACAATTAGTTAATAATCATTGAGTGCTATTGTGGTAAGAAGGAATTATCATATGCACAATTCAAATTTACTATTTATATCTTCATCTAAAATTAGATATGCAATTATAAGCTATCTAACTAGTTGTTGAATTGCATCATTTAATTGTCAATTAGTGTTAAAAATCGATCAATTAATAATTAACTTGAAGGTTAAAGAGAATTTATGTGTATTTTAATATCACCTAACTATATAATAATCTAAATATTTTAATAGGGGCTTTGATGAATTAGATAATTGACAATATTAGGGTTATTGTATATAGTACCATTAATTGTGTTTAAGTTCTAACATAAGCATATTAAGGGTTAAAAGGAGTTATAATTCTAAACTTGTATGTTTCGTTATGCTTTTGTAAGAATTCATTATCATCCTAAGAATTGTATTAGATTTGGTTAATGTCAAAGATAATTTGGTTATCCTTTTATTAATTATTAATATCTTGAGAGTTTTTAAAATATTGATAGTTTAAGTATTCACTTATTGAAGTCAATATCTAATAGTATTAGTACTAATTATAGAAGTATCAAATAGTACCAAATTAATATTATTGTATGTAATATCAATAGATTATTTTAATTATCAAATTAATAGTTAAATAGAATGGTCTCATTTTCCATTTGGTATTCATTAAGTATTTTATAGTAATTGATTTATTTAATCAAATAGTTATATATATATATTGATAAGTTAGAAATGAGTATACATTTAAGTTTTACATAATAGACTATGGGGTGGAGTGGTATGTTGGAATTTGAATGATAAGATTACCTATCCCTTGATTACTACATAGGATTTTATGTTTAGAAAATTAGAATGTTGGAAGTTGTTGTCATTGATGTCAGCACTAAGGAGATTGTTGGTAGTTGTTATCTTTGTTATCAACATTGTTTGTTGATTGTATCTCATGTCTGAGATTGCTAGATTGCTATATGTGATTGTTATTTGTGTCAACATTGATTATTGGAAGGTGGTTAGTCCTTGGCACTAGTTATCATTGTTATATTTAGCTTGGGCTAACATTGGTGATGAATTTCATGGTTGGATGTTATTCCTTATCTAAAGAAGAGTTGATGAAGTTATGCCCTATCACAGAAGAAGTGATGAAGTTCATGGTTAGAATTTATTCCTTATCAAAGAAGAATTGTTCATGTCCATATAATGCATTAATATTGTCAGTAGAGTTTTTTTCATAATGTTATAATAAGATGAGGATTATAAGCATGACTAATAGTGGAGAGATGTTTAAGTTCTATAGTATGTATTATGCTCTCTCTTAATATTCATGATGAAGTATGTGTTGTTGAAAGGAAGTTTTGGCCTATGCGATTTGCATGTGTTTCTGGTTCATGAAGCTACAATAAAATCTATCAGGGAGAATGCTCTACATTCCTCCATTGTTGATGCTTTGTTTTTTTCATTTTGGTATTTAATGTCAGTGTTTTATGGACGTTTAACTCTTATATTTTCAAATCACCTTTGTTGTTGAGGAGAGCTCTGTGAATTTTAGAAAGTTGGCATTGTTGTTGGCTGTGCAGATTGGTCTAAGAAATGCTTCGCATTTCTCCACATTAACGTCTCTACTCCTAGAAATTGGTGAATGCGCTCTCAATATTTTTGGAGTATCTCAATTCCAATATCATGTGCTGATGTGGTTAGCAAGCTGATATGCTAATGTTATATCACATGATTATACATTATGTGCTTCTTGGATAAAGTATTTTGTACCTATTTTCTGTGGTGGTTATTGATGACATGACAATATGAAAGAAGTGTATGGAAGTTATGTTGGATATTCAAGAAACATCCCCATATGATCCACACATTGCTAATTGGTTTCTTTGGTGTTGCATTGCATCTTGAGTTGGCTTTCTTGGTATTTTGTAGATATCTAGTTGACATGGATTGTTCCTTTACTCAAGTCATGTGCTTGGGGGTTGTGCCAGTAATGGAAGATGTTTCATGATAGATGTGGGTACTGACCTATCCTTTTTGGGACCGCATCAAGTAAATACAATAAGAATTATGTTTTTGAGCCGACTTGTTATGTGCTTCAATGTTTCATTTACATGTTTCCTTGATGCCAACTTAGGTTGATGTGTGTCAACATATAAATTGTTTTGGATCACATTAAAAGAAGCTACAAGATTATTTTTTGTCCTTTCTATCTTCGAGATAGGACCACATTATAATTTTCATGGCTGACCAATTGAATTCATTGTTTATTCTCTTCCTGACCAACCTAATTGAAGAAATGAAGTGTTATGATGGATATAAATGCAAGATCATTTTGGATGCAACAAGATGGATATTTGTACAAGTGCAAAGAAGTGTGTATGTGAATTGTATTGAATATTTAGAAGAGATAGTGTTAAATATTGTGAAAGGAAAGATCAATTCTTATGTAACGCCTCAATCAACAAAATGTTGTGTTGGAAAATATTTGTAATTCTCTCTAAATTATATTATATCCTTCTCTAAGATAGTGAATCTCATTAGGTTCTTATATCTTTCTCTTGAAGTCATGTTGTCTTCAGTTCAACAAGTCCTTTGTATTTTACTTTAAGGAAATGAGCCTTCCTGCAAGTATTTTTGGTAGTGAACCTATATTATGAGTTAACTCTCACCATGGTTTTTCCCTCATTGGGTTTTCCACGTAAATATAGTGTCTCCTTGAGTATGTGTGTGTTCTCTATTTCCTTCCCTTTGATGTTGATCTAATCTTTTCGATATCTTTTATTGGTAAAGTCTTTTGAAGTTGATAAAGGTTCAAATTACTATATTATGTTCTACTTAAGGTTTTGTTGATGTGTTTTTTATGCACTTCTAAACATAGGTAATGCATTGGTGTATCGCCTCTCTTGAAAGACAATCTTCCACAATAAAATTTCAGAACACTATCCCAAGGTCTCTAATGTCAGGTCTTGACAATGCTTGGAATATCTCAGTTGTTTCATGTGATTCGTTGGAATCATAAGGAAAACTTATGGATGAGTCACAAAGTGGGGAAGTTGGATTGCAAATGGACTTCTTAAGATGGGATAGTTGTTGTGTATTTTCTACAGGTTCAATAAATAGTCTTGAACTCCATTTTATCATTGGATTTAGCTTTACAATGTGCAATGAACCTTAGCATAAGTTACTTATTACAAAAAGGAAAAAGGGCAGGGAAGAGAATGGTTTCCTAGACCTGAAACTATGAATGAATAGTGATCATGGAGGATGCTACAATAGAAAAATCCCTAAACTAGATTTTTCTTGGCCAAGAGGATCCTACAGTTACACAAAACTAGTGCAATCTTCTAAGGACTGTATATTTTTATATTACACACACACATCATGCACATGCAATCAAACTAAGTTGTAGAAATAAAGGAAGGAAGCTCAAACTAGCTTTACAAAGTAGTTCATCATCAACAAACCACAAAAAGCATGAGCTGGAAATTCATCAAATACTGTAACAACAAACACCATCATCACTTCCCTTCAAAAAAATAACTACTAAACTAATAGGGAAATAGAACCATGCACACATAATGAGAAAACTCAAAAGGAAACACCTATAAATCATGCAATGTTATTTTCTATTGCTGCATAATGCCTTTACACCATCTCTCCAACCATTTACAAATGAGGGGAAGACCCCTATTTATCTTTTTCCAAAGCCCAAATGAATGGCTAGGATTGAGTTACATTGTGTGGCTCAGATTCAATTACATTAGGGCTTCACCTACCCCACAATATTCAACAATTTAAAATACATCTCTTTTTTTTTTTCCTATTTTGTCTTGTAGTGGCTAGTCACTGTAGCAATTTTGTCTTCTAGTTGATTTCCCTTTGCTTGATGGACTTGCAACATTCTTCATTGGATCAAATAGGCCCATCGACAACTGACATTAATGGATTGGTTGCCTCTGATTCAAGTGGACAACCCCTTAAAGATCACCATCATCTGGTGAAAAGTAGGACAACTCCCCTTATGTTTTCTTCAAGGCCACCCCCTTGCATTTTGTCATTGACTTCCTTGGCACATGCCTTCTTCTAATGCTAGCTCTGTTGATGGGTGCCATGAAGAGAGGTGGGCATAAAGTGAATGGTGATAGGAGTTGTGTGCTTTTCCTTGTTCAACTTTCTCAATGGGTCCCCTGATGGACCTATGGTAGGCTTCTTGAATCCTGCATACATGAAGTGTCATAAGTGCCTTTATACGTAAATCAAGGATAATGTTAGTCAAATCCTACAAAATCCATGTTAGATTCACCCATGCATCATCAAAAGATCATAATATTCAATGTGAATTGCCCTTAGCAGTTTACTAGAGGGAGTTTGGATGGTCTGGGCCTGAGAGGCCAAACTTCCCTGGCCAGAATGTTGTTTTGAAAGGGTGAATAGGGTAGGGCAACCTAGATGGTTTCTCTCGGCTTCAAATTTGGAATTTGAAAAGTTCATACAGGTGGAGGTCCAATTTGAGCATGTGGGTCAAGATTTGTTTCCAAATTGGGAGGTGTTTGGATCATCATTAAGGCACCTAGAGCCATGAGGAGGGAAAGCTATCTAGAGTTTGTTGTTTGGAACATCCATGGTGAAATGGAATTTCGGGGGCAGAGTTCTGGGGTCTGGGACCTGAGATGCTAATGTTTGCAAGACAGAAGGTGGACAAAAGGAAAACAACCAATGAAAAGATATCAATTTGGAAGGGAAGTTCTCAGACGGTGATTGAAGGTCCAGAACCCAGAGGTCGAAAGGATGGTAGCCAGCGGATGTCAGACAAAAAGACAACAATTCAGAAGTAAAGTTCTCGGATGGTGGCGGAAGGTCCGAAACCCGTAGACCAAAAGGATGACAACCAATGAATGGAAAATGGAAATACAACAATCCGGAAGCAAAGTTCTTGGATGATGGTGGAAAGTCTGAAACCCAGAGGCCAGAAGGATGGAAACCAGTGGACAATGGATGGAAAGACATCAATCCAAAAACAAAGTTCACGAATGGTGGTGGAAGGTCTAGAACTCGGAGGCTAGAAGGACGACAACCAACAAACGGAAGGCAAATGAGTAGTGGAAAGATAACAATCTGGATGCAAAGTTCTCAAATGATGACTGAAGGTCTAGGACCCGGAGGCCAAAAGGACATAAGCCAACAAATGATGGACAAAAATACAACAATCCAGAAGCAAAGTTCTTGAATGACAATAGAAGGTTCGGAACCCAGAGGCTGGAAGGACATGAGCTAGTAGACGGTGGACAAAAAGATAGCAATCCGAAAGAAAAGTTCTCAGAAAATTGTGGAACATCCAAAACCCAAAGGCCAAAAGGACAACAACCATCGAACGGAAGGAAAATGACCAGTGGAAAGACAACAATCCAGAAGCAAAGTTCTCAGACGGCGATAGAAGGACTGGAACCTAGACCTGCAAGGGCACTTTCATGAAAGTAGAAGACTTAGAAAAACTCAGGTAGGTGAATTTGGTCAGGGGAATTTGATCGTTTGATGACACATGACCAATTTAGGCTCCAAGAAAGGGGTACACAAAATGAGAGGGAGCAAAGTAGCCCATCGGGAAAGAAAAGAGGGGGTCCCTTCCCATGGTGGGGTGTGTGTGCAAAACATGCAAAACATGTTCTATATTTATTTTCTAAAGGAGTTTGAGTTGTGCTAAAAAAATTAAGTTTTAGAAGAGGTTAAATCCTTATGTAGACTAATTCACCCCCTCTCCGACTCTAGAAATTCTTAACAAATATTTGGGATGGCACATGATGGTTCATACAAGGGTCACAAGCTTAATGGGACTAATTAATTCTACTATAAATTGATAATGGAAAGAAACCTAAACTCTCTAGGGTTTGGTGTTTGGAAATTAGTCAAAAGTGGTTATACTGCTCCTACCACTCTTATATATCCAGCTGAAATCATATTATATGAATGTAATGCTAAAGCCAAGAATGCTATTTTGTGTGGATTAGTTCATTCAAAATTGTTGAAGGTGATGAATTATAGTTCTACCAAAGATTCTTGGGAAAATATTAGCAACATCTATGAAGGAGATACTAAAGTGAAGCAAGCCAAGATATATACCTTTAAGACAAAATTTGAGACTCTAAGGATGACTAAAGATGAATACATTGCAAGTTATATGCTCCAAGTACAAAAAGTTGTCTTTAGCATCTTTGGTCTTGGTGGAGAAGTAAAGGAAAGTTAAATTATGGAGAAGGTTGTTATATCTCTCCCAAAATCTTATAGTCACAAAGCATCTACCATTGAAGAATATAAAGATTTGGATCAGTATTCAATTGATGAAATGTTTGGTACTCTTACTGCCTTTAAGATGAGAGAGTTTGGTCAACATGTTTCAAAGAAAGAAGCTACATTCAAAGCTAACAAAATATTTAAGATGAGGCTCTTGATCAAATTGATGACCTTGTTGAGGTTGAAGCAAAATTTGTGAGAAGATTGAAGAAATGTATTGGCAAGTACAAAGGTAAGTTACCATTCAAATGTTTCAATTGTGGAAGAATATGTCATTTTACATATAAATGTCCCTATAAAGAATCAGTTAATGATGACAAAAGAGAGAAAGTTAAAATAGGCTTATATTCTAAGGAGATCAGTTGTTCCTCAAAATATTAAGATAATGATTCAAATGTTAAAATTCTATTCATAGATCTGGAAGCAAAAAATAACAATATTGGAGAATGTAAAAGATCTAGTACCTTGCATAATAGAAAGGTTAATGAAAGGTCAATGGTAGTATGGACTAACTTTCATTCAAAGGAAGAGGCAAATACTTGGGTGATTGATAGTGGATGTTCTCACTGCATGAATGGTGACAAAAGTAAGTTCACCAGTCTCAAAAAGGTCAATGGTGGAAATATTAATTTTGGTGATGACAAGTCAACACAAATCTATGGAAAAGGTGATATAACAATTGATGGAAAGAATAAGGCTGAATATGTCATGTATGTCAAAGGTTTGAGACATAATCTTGAGTGTTAGCCAAATGTGTAGCATAGGTTACAATATTTCTTTTCATGTTAATGGATGTGAAATCAAAAAGGAAGGGTCTGAAAGAATTGTTGCTAAAGGAACATTGAAAAATGGTAATGTTTATCATCTAAAGGAGGCTAATGGAAGAATTCACATATTGTCTCAGTCCAGAGAATGTTGGTTATGGCACAAAAGGATGGGGCACATCAAATTTGACAACATGGTAAAGATTAGTTCCTCTAATGTAGTGAGAGATATTCCTAGGATAACCAAGCCTGCAAACACATTATGCAAATAATTTTAGATGGGAAAAAAAACAAATAATAGTTTCAAAAGAAAGGAGTGTTTTGTTTCAATGCCATTGGAGTTGATTCAAACTGATCTATGTGGACTATTGATGGTGTTTTTATCATTGCAACAACTCAGACAAAATACAAGTATCCTATCTCTCTTGAAAGGTAAATCTCTATCTGCAAGCCTCAAGAAATAACCCCAAGGTCTCTAATGTTAGGTCTTCACAATGCAAAAAACAACTCAGTGAAAATATGTGAAAATGTTGGTAATCACAAGGGGCCTTACAAATTAACAATGTTGGAAGTATACTTATCGTCTGTAGACACGAAAAATATATAGTTTGATCCTACACACCTGATCCTGATCTTACTAACACCAGTTCATCCTGAATCATCTCCTTTACTAATCAATTTAATTGAATAATATTTATTTGATTAAATTCATCATACTTCCTCTCTTAATTAAATAAATCAAATTTATCTGATTAAGTCACTCGCTTTTATTAATTAAATAAATTATTTTATTTAATCTGATAGTTCCTCTTTTAATTAAATAATTCACTTTATTTAATTAATTTCTAAGGTCATCTCCTTTAAATTAAATAAATTAATCTTTATTTGATTTAATCTAACACCACCCTCTTTAATTGAATAAATCAAACTTTATTTAACTAAATCTAAATCCATTATTTCTCTCAACTTTGATTTATTTAAATCCAAAAATCTAAGTCAAAATTGTCAAATCAACTAATCTTCACCTAAATTAATCAAATCCTAATTAATTCTAATCCTAATCCATCAAATCCTCTAGATTTTGAAACTTGCACAATAAATCAATTTAATTGATCTATTAATTCCTCTATTTTCTCTCAACTTGGCATCAATAAGGGAATATTCCTCCAATTCAAAAATCCCTCCAAAAGGGATGAGTACATCCAACACAAGATTAAAGGCCTCTTGCATGTCTTTGCCTTGAGTGAAGTGGCATTTACTCCATTCTTCTCTCCCTCCAACTTGTCATTTCACAAATTTCAAATTCCACCTAACCATATTTATGTGCACATTCATCAAAATGTGCTCATTCCTCCTCCAATCACATGTGGACAAGTGGCCTTCTCTCATTCGTTGGTCTTTTGTCCCACATTGATCCATTTTTCCTCTTCCTCCATCATTCTCTCCTATTTATAGGAGACTCTCATTTGAATCTAGGATCCATCAGCTAAGAGCATAATCACTATAGGCATTTAGCATTTGAGTTCATAACATTTTTATATTTTGTAATCAATTTAGCTAGGTTATTGAAAACTTTCATCAAGGAAGCAACAATCATCACCAAAGATCATGACTTTGCATCAAGGAATTGGGAAAGGGCCATTTTCCACATCAAAATGGCACCAATTCTCCCATGGCATTGAGATTTTGTGCATTAGAATAGGATTTGATACTTTGTTCTTGTTTTCTTCATTTCATTTCTCGTTTTCATGTTTCGAACTAATTTCATGGGGAATGTTGATTTAGACTTGTATAATGACTAATTTTGTGTTGTTTGTTCATGATTGTGCAGGTATAGGATCACCATTCACACCGTCAAATATAGCAATGTGGTGATGCTTTCAATCCTAAAACTAACCCAAATTCAAAGAAAGATCAAAACAGATAAGGGTTGAGAGAGATCTTAAACTAGTACCTAAGATCAATCACAACAATGATGAATATTGCAAATAGACAAATCCCTAATAAACTGGCCTATGCTTGATCAAGGAAAATCCCACAAATACAAAGAGATGATGCAATAATCTTAAGGAAACTCAAAGATTTTTAGACCATGAAAACCCATGAATATAAACAAGAATTCACAATTGAACTTAGCACAATATATGGCTCAGACTAACTTTACACAACAAATTACCAAAAGTATGAGAATTAGATCAATCAACATCATTCATATTTCACCATCGTCATGAATAAATTGAAAGCTAACATCTGACATCTATCATTGAGAATCAAGAACAAGAAACCATAAAACTGCCAAAGTTGAACACAAAGTTCAAACAATGACCCAATTGTGTTAACTTCTCCATCATTGCATAACAATTTTCCAGTTCTCTCCTCTCCTACAACTAATGGCTTGCAAAATCTAACATACCAAACTTCTTTAGCAATTCTCTCACATGCTTGGACTAAGATATAAAGATCCCTTTATCTACATGAGTAATTTTCAATCCCAGAAAGAATTTCAACTCTCCAATCATTGACATCTCAAACTCATTTTGCATCTCATTAGAAAAATTCATGCACAAACCATCATCTCCTCCAAAAATGATATCATCAACAAAGACTTCCACAAACAAATCTTTATCATCATGAATCTTGAAATACATATTACTATCAGCAATACCTTTGTTAAATCCAAGCTTCATCAAGTACTTATCTAATCTGTCATACCAAGCTCGAGGGGCTTGTTTGAGTTCATATAGTGATTTTATTCAACTGACAAACCATATCTCCCTGATCAGTCAATTGAAATCCATCAGGTTTCTCAATATACACCTCTTCCTCTAGTTCACCATTTAGAAATGTTGACTTGACATCCATCTAATAAACTTTGTAGTTTTTATAAGCAACATAAACAAGAAAAAATATCATAGCTTCAATTATAGCAAAAAGAGAAAAGGTGTCTTCAAAGTCAATACCTTCAATCTGAGAGTATCCTTTACATATCATTCTTGCTTTGTTTCTAATAACTTTACCTTTTTCATTTAGTTTGTTTCTAAAGACCCATTTTGTTCCAATTACATTTTTGTTTTTAGGTCTAGGAACAAGAATCCATGTATTATTCTTCTCAATTTTTTGTAGTTCTTCTTTCATAGCTTCAATCTAATGTTCATCTTTGCATGCTTCATTGATATTACTTGGATTAGCTTTTGAAATTAAACAATATTCTTCTGCAATTCTTCTCCTAGTCTGAACACCTTTGTTCTTATCTCATATAATCTGATTTTTTGAATGATTCAACCTCACATACCTTGGAATCTTAGAGTGTTCTTGAATTTTAGGCTCTTGATGTCTCTCTTCTATACTTTCACCAGTCTCTACTTCTTCTTGTTCTTCTTGATTCACATGAATGATCCAAACTTGATTTAAAGTATGACACTTGTTTGTATTGTCATTTTGATCATCAGAATCATATCCACATGTTCTGGAGGGTTTGGTAGTGTCTTCATCAACCTTAACATTTGCACTTTCAACCATTTTCTTCAATCTCCTGTTGTAGAATTGGTAGGCCTTGCTCTTAGTAGAATAACCAAGAAATATTCCTTCATCACTTCTAGCATCAAAATTTTCTAGATCTTCATCTCTCCTGATATAACATTTGCTCCCAAATATTTTGAACTATCTAATAGTAGGCTTATGACCAAACCATAGCCTAAAAGGAATCTTACCAATATTACCTTCGATTTGTATTCGGTTAAGAATATAGACAACAGTACTCGCAGCTTCTCTCTAATGGATATGAGGGACATTTCCTTCCAACATCATAGTTCTAGCAATATCTTGAACTATCCTATTCTTTCTTTCTATAACTCCATTTTGTTGAGGGGTTCATGGTGTAGATAAATGTCTCTTTATCCCATGCTCTTCACAAAAAGAATTAAACTCACCGGAAGTGAATTCGCCACCTCTATTTGATCTCAGACACTTAATCTTTAGACCTGTCTCTGTCTCAACCATAGCCTTAAAGATCTTGAAATTTTCTAGAGCTTCAAATTTCTCCATTAAGAAAGTAACCCACATCATCCTAGAGTAATCATCAATAAGCAATATGTCGACACACTTGATCCTGATTACTAACACCGTTTCATCCCGAATCACCTTCTCAGCTTATCATCACCTTTCATCCCTTAATTGAATAAATCATTATTTATCTAATTAGGTAATTCTTCCCCACTGATTAAATTAATCAGTTTGATTTAATTAACCTTATATCTCCATTTAATTAAATAATTCATTTTATTTAATTAAATCTCTAAAGTCATCATATTAAATTCAATAAATTAAACCTTATTTAATTTAATCTAACATCATTCTCCTTAGTTAAATAAATCAATTTTATTTAATTAAATCTAAAATCATTATTCCTCTCAATTTTGATTTATTTAAATCCTAAAATCTAAGTCAAAAGTGTCAAATCACCTAATCTCTCATTAAATTGATTAAACTTTGATTAATTTAATCGCAATCACTAAATTTCTCTATATTTTTCCACTTGCACATGAAAATAAATTTAATTAATTAATTAAATCCCTATTTTCTCTCAACATGGCATATTTAAAGGAATATTCCTCCAAGTTTGAAAATCCCTCCAAGTGGATTTGTCTTTCCAACAAAGCATTAATCCTCTCTTACATGTCCTTGTGCATTGAGCCAAGTGGCATTTAAGTCATTTTATTTCCCTCTTCAACAAGTCATTTCATAAATTTTAAATCCCACCTAATAACATTTATTGGCTCATTCATCAAAATATGCACAACCTTCCTCCATTCACATCTTGACAAATGGCACTTGGCCATTGGATGTTGAATGATCTCACATTCATCCATTTTGTGTCTTCTCTTCTTAATCAAATCTATAAATAAGAGGCTTCTCTCCTCACAATATCATCCACAATTAGAAAGAAAATTTATTATCTTCATATTTAGAGATATTTCATCCATTTCCTTGAGAATTTGTCATCATCATAGCTAGGTTATTGCAGATTTTAGCAAGGAATCACATTTTTCTTCACCATCAAGTGGATAAATATTCATCAATCTTACAAAGGAATTGTGAAAGGTCCAATTTCTACACATAATTGGCACCAATTCCCCCATGGGATTGAGGATTTGCATGCTTAATTAGGATCTATTTATTTTCTTGTCTTGTTCTTCATATTTTCCTATTTTGAGCATTTCTAATGAATTTCATGGGGAATCCTTTTTCTAACTTGCATATGAATCTAATTATGTGTTTGTTCCTCATTTTTGTGCAGGTCTAGGATTGGGGTTCACATTTTGGCACTAGAAGGAGGGAAAATCTCAAGTTCTAATCATGTTTTTCTAGAATTTTTTATGTTTTTTTGTAGCTTCTAAGAAACTCAGTTGCTAACTGTTAAGTGGCACAATATCAGACCGCTTGAATTTCCAAACTATGTCGTTGGGCTCTTCCCGCCTAAAAAATTCAAATTCCAAACTCGATCATGGACTTCCAAATTACAAAGTGTGTGGCTGGTAAAACAGAGTCACAATCACGGTCTCTGTTTCACTGTAGAGCACCACTATCAGAAATTAGTGGTGCTATATTGTGTCATTGGAGTTTCTAAACTCCACCACACCTGCGAACTGCATTGTGGGGTTGGAGTAAAAAGTGCAAATTGGGTTTATTTTGACATGTGCCTTTTTTTATTTTGACTTTTTGAGCTCCTAACCTATTTGTTGTTTCTATATTTCCTAGTTTTAATCAGTTTGCAGGTTAGGGAAAGGAGGAAAATGAAGTTCAAGCTTGCATTATGGCATCATTCTCACATTACACCAAGTGTCTTTGAACACTTTAGTGTTTGTTCAACACTCTTTGAGAATTCATAATCTCTCTTAAAAAGAAATTGTTACCTTCATGTTTTTAGGATCACTAAATTTTCTTTTGGGCTCTAAAAAGAACATTACAAAATATTTCAATTTTTGGCAACAAAGGGTTAAAATGAACTTTGGCACAAACTCATTAGATTTGGTTTGATGATTAACAATTGAACAAGGAAAATTCCATATTTCATTTTGGTGTACTAAAAATAATCAAATCATTGCTTTGTGGACATAAAATGAATAAATGCTTCTTTGTTTTGTAATCTTACCCAAAGTAATATCACTAAAAGAACGTATGCACTTCTCTCATGCTTCAAAGTGATCTTGAGAATCAAAAGTATTTTTGGTGATCGTAAATTGTGTAAGTGATTGCCTTCACATTTCATTTTGGGATTAAAAAATTGAACCAATCTTGTGAGTGTGAGTGCGGCATATTGTGAGTGTTCTCCCTGTGTTTATTAACGAAGGTTGATTGAACTACGGGATATGCTTGCTCACTTTTGTTTATCTTAGAGGGCCTGCCTAGTGGGAAAAAGTAATCACCCCAGGGAACGAACCAACCAGGGAACATGCTAAGGACAAGCGACTTCCAACCGGTATATAAGTGTGGATTCTCGAGGAAATTTTGAGAATCATGAGGATTATTTTGATGAGAAGGACAGAAATGGTCTCTCACCGCATGGATAGTCCCCCACGAACCAAATGCCCACATTAAAACCTCTTGTTTAACAAAGTCCAAGATCCTTTATATTTTTTGGTGAAAAAGGTCATGTCCTTTGAAGCCGCCCCACTTAACATGTGGTTCTATTGTAGAGGTGAAAAGTATGCCATGGGAGATTCATGGGTATTGATGCTTGGATGACCCAAGAAGCGAGTGCACTATAAGGGGAGCTTGTGTGGTCAAGAATCTAGTCATTCACACTAAATATGTGCTACTAGAGTAAAATCCAAGTGGGAATTCAAACAAATACTATCTTTTCATCCTAGGATTGTGCATGCTCTTGGAATCAAAAACACCTTGCTTGGGTCTTAAAACATTTGAAAACAAACATTCACAAGATCTTCAAAATTTCAAACCCTTTAGGGAAGCAAATACCTTTGATGAATTCAAGTTCTCTTGCTTTCCCTAGGGATTTCATCCTTAGAGGCTTCTAAGTATTTGAACTTAATCACAATTTTCTCTCTCTAAAGTCAACCTTGGAAACTATGCTCTTGAAAGCTCGATTTTCACATAAGGGACCTTGTGGAATGAAAAGGAATTGAGACATAGACATTTAGTTTGATATTTTAATCAAAAAAATAATTGTGGTAAAAATAAATCATTAATCAAGGATAAGGACAATTGGACCCCACACATGTGTTCTTTCAAATGGTTTCCTACAAAATCAAAATCTGCAAGCCCAAAATCAAAAAACTTAGTCCAAAGGATCATGTAGAATGTCTTTCAAGGCTTCATGAGGTAAGAGAAAGGTTGGTTTACAACTTCTACAAGAAATCTTCAAGAAACAATCCCAACTTGTATGCATTTTATTATCAGCAAAATCCTAATCTCTTTCAAAGGAATTATTTTCTCACATAGGAAGTATGGCATGTTCTTCGAAACCGAGGTCTTGTAAGAAGGAGTTTTATCTAGGTAAAGTCTAGGATTAAAATAATCACTCTCACCCATCTCTCAACCATCAAAAATCAAAAATCATCTCACCAAAAAACTCTTGGGAACTTTGAAAGCATCATTTATGCTAAACTTCTAGGAAAAATCAAAATCACTTTGTTTGAATTAACACACTTAGTCAAATTATCCTTGTTAATGAATTTACTTCTTGATAAAATCTAACATCTTGGGGTCTAGGAGTTCATTGTCTTGTTTGACTTAATACATCTAGTCAAATTATACTCTTGTGTATGAGTTTACTCTAGGATAACACAACTTCCTAGAGTTTACAAGTTCATTATCCAAATCAAGCCCTAAAGTTTAGCATCTCCCTCAAGGTTCTTCAAGAGTTTTCATCATTTGTATCATCCATCTTTCATTTTCATCATCACTTTGATCCTTAATCTATCCTAGTTCCTCTCTTTTTGTACCTAAGGTTAGATCAATTGATCCTTATTTTATGGTGCAAATGAGATCACAACACAAGAAGAATATGGAAATCACCAAGGAAACATCAACTTCAAGTGATCTAAGTCAAACGTCTCCCAAAATGAATCCTATGGGATCAAGCAATTCCTCTCTACCATCACAAACCCCTCAAGAGGAGGGTCAAGTAGAGGATATCACCAATGCCTTAGGGATGACACAAGAGGAAATCCTTGAGATGGTGCGAAATCCCAAAAATCATCAAATTTTCAATGCTATGATGAGGTTATATCCCTCCCAATACATACTTGAGTTGGAAAATGAAGGGGATAAACTCCCTTCTGATTATGACATAAGTACTATTATGGAAAAAACTCTTGGGATCCTTCCCTCGACATCATCCATGCTTCCATTACAAAGTGTCACTTAAGACATCCCCCAAATCATATCATCTATCACTTCAACCCCATCGATTGTTAGCAAGGGAAGCACCTTGTTTCGTGAACTCCAAGAACATCCCCTTGTGAGCATCCGAGAGCTGAATACAAATACCACAACGGATCAATCCATTTTGGTAAATCTATTAATCCTTACATTCCACTTACATTCCATGATTCCACCAATCCAACCTCTTATCATGCAACACCAATTTATCCTCTAGACACGCAAATCTCTCTCCCAACCTCACAAGGAGAAGGTGATCTATTTGGAGCCGAAGGAATCTTTGATCTATCATCATCACTTCAAGGGAGTGTACCACCTATATTTTTTCCATTCCCACCTATACCACCTATATTTTTTCCATTCCCACCTGTACCACTTACATCCACATCACCCTTCAAGTTGGGTCTTCCCCCTTTACCCGCCATCAATCAACCAAACCAAATCATCATAACAAATCCTCTTGTTTTTCCATCAATATTGCAACAATAGATGGCAACTATCCAAGCAACCCTAATGGTCAACACATCCATCATTCCTCAAGTGTCTCAAAGAATGGTTTACCAAAGAGCAAGCATCTCGATCACACCATCCACAATCCAAACCCCGATCATCAACACAATGATCGCCACCCTTCCCAATCCACCACCAAATCACAACATGGAAAATTCATTCACCATCACATTACAAGCTGCTCGACAAGCTACCCAATAAAAAGCCACTCCAAAAACAATAGGTTGCACAACTAGCTGCTCAAAAAGCACAACAGGCACAATAGGTTGCTCAAGCCACCCAAGCTTTACTAGAACAACAACAAGTTGTGTAAGTAGCTCAAGCTACTCAAACTGCCCAAGCTGTGCAAGCAACTCAAGCTGCTCAAGCTACCCAAGCTATGCAAGCAGATCAAGCTACACAAGCCGCACAAGCTGCTCAAATAAAATAAGCAATCCAACAAGTGCATGCTCAAGCCCGAGCCCAATATCAAGCCCAGCAAGCGCAAGCACAAGCACAATACAAAGAAAAATTGCAAGAATCCCATCAAGAAGCATATCAACAAGCCTTGCAAGATTATCAAGTACAACAGGAAGCAGCCCAACAACAAGCATTATTGGCACAACAAAAACAAGCTCAACAACAGGCATTGTTGGGATAGTAGCAACATGACCAACAACAAGTGTTGTTGGCTCAGCAAAAAACACAGGCATTACTCACTCATTAAAGCTTGCAGAAAACTCCCACCAACATCCCACCCATCAACCCAACACCTAAAAACATGTTCACCCCACCTCCTGATCCACAACATGATGTGACAACACAAATCAAACTGCTCTTGCAGCAAGTGCTTGATCTTCAATTAGGAAAAACAACAAGAACACCCAACAATTTGTGTCCCTATCCATTCGACATGAGCTTAGAAATGGTACCATTCCCAAAGGGATTCAAAATCCCCAAATTTGACAAGTATTGCAGGACAGGGAACCTTGAAGATCACATCAGGGAGTTCCAAGTACATTGTATGGAAGTCACATACAATGAAACATATCTAATGTGGTTGTTTCCTCAAAGCCTAATTGGTTCCCCCATGGAGTGTTTATCTTGTCTGCCTACTGGCATTAGAACATTCCAAGATATCAAAGACGCATTCCTCCAAAATTATGCATTCAACATTTGCGCGAATGTTAGTTTAGAGGAATCATCGACACTCAAACCAGGGAAGGGGGAATCATTCGCCTTCTTCTTACAATGATGGTGATCCAAGGCCAATCAAAGAAAATGGGCCATGCCAAAGGAATAATAGGTTTGCACCATCATTGCTAATTTGGACAAGACCTTGGTATTTTATCTAAAGTTCACATATGACCAATTGATACCCAAGGCAGTCAACATCGAAAGGGCCCTTATAACATAAGGGGGAATGCCTACCTATCCTGAACATCAGGACAATCAACCATCTACCAGTTACAATGATAAACCTCACACGTGGGTGAAGAATAGGAATGTCACCAATGATGGAGTGGTCGATGCTAAAGTCATAATTAGTGCTCCAAAGCAAAATAATCAAACACATCATCATCAACTGTAGAACAATAATCACAATAACACACAAGAAAATGTGGTAAACCAACAACCACCCCATAATCAAATCAATAATCTCAATAATCAAGGAGGACCACCTCCACGAACAAGTATCCCCCCAAGCGGAAATTCACAACCCTTGGGGAGTCAGTTGAATCCATCATGAAAAAGTTAGTTAATGAAAACCTCATCAAGGTCCCCACTCATGATAATTACCAAGAACCCTAGGTGAAGCCACCCTGGTACAATGAAAATCTCCTTTGCGATTATCATAAGCTCAAGGGGCATACAACCACCAACTGCATGGAACTGAAAAAACATCATCCAAGATCTCATTGATGATAAAATCATAAATGTTGAGGAACCAACTGGAAACCAAGATCTGAAAATATACATGAATCCGATGCCCAACAACAATCAAGGAAACGATTAAGGTATTTTTTTTTTTTGGAAAAGTGAACCATGTATATGAAAGAGTTTTTGCATGCCTTGATGAATTGGTCACTGTTGTTAGCATCAAGGGAGCCAACGTTGATTGTGGAGTCACCACATGCAGTGGAAAATTCATTATTATCGGGGTATCGCAGCCATCTAAGACCCCCACTGCAAACTAGAAATTCATCCATAATTCTTACAATGTCCTTGACTAGTTACAAAGAACCCCTGCTTAGATCTCCATCGTGGAGTTGCTGAAAATTTCTACCACCCACAAAAAAATCCTTGATGAAGCATTGGCTTCATCCATTATCTCTGCTAGCCTTGATACAAAGAAATTCAAAGCTATGGTCGGTAACATTACCATTCTGAATATCCTCACCTTTTCCAATCAGGACTTCCCTGCCCAACCATCTCACAACCATGTGTTACACCTTGAAGTCTTGGTTCACAAAAGTAAGGTCAAAAGGGTCTTGGTGGATGGAGGTGCAGGCCTCAAAATTTTCTCACTAAAGCTCATAAAGAATCTAGCAATCTCTAAAGATTCCATTGAGAAAGACAAAGGCATTACAATCAGAGCGTATGATGACCAAGAAAGAGTATGTCAAGGCACTATCAAACTCCCAATCCAACTAGGGCCAATTACTATGGAAACAACATGTCAGGTCCTTGACCTTGATTTTCCCTAAAATATCCTCCTAGGATGCCCATGGATCCATGGGATGAAGGGAGTTGCCTCAAAATTCCACCAATGTGTCAAATTTTCATACCAAAATGAAGAAGTGACAATACATGACGACCTTGGACCTTTCTCCTACTGCAAGAATTTGGAAGCCGAGTTCTATAAAGTCCCCCAAGTCTCGAAGAATGATGAAGGCCCCTCAAATTCATATATAGACCCATCCAAGATCACCTCCACTTATAGGACAAAGACACCTTCCATCCCTGACATATCTGACATCAAGCTCATGATCCAAGACAATAGGTGTTGAGAGTACAAAATGAAGAAAAATTATTTTTTCGTAGGGGAGTTACCTCAATCTCCTAGGACACATGGATGACCTCAACCGGTTGAAACACCCTCACAAAATTTCAGGGTGAACCCTTCTAGATTCCAATTTTGGGGGGATCTAAGTCAAGAAACCATGGATGAGAGAGACATTTCAAGCTCACTATACCAAAATGAAAGGCCTGCACCTAATCTTCCCATGGACAAGAGAAGCAAGGGGCTACAAATTATGCTCGGTATGGGCTATAATATAAATGAAATACTTGGAAGGACTAATAATGGCCGATTGGAAGCCATCATTGTTGAGAAATGAATGAAAAACCTTGGTCTCAGTTATACCCCTCTGAGTATAACCATGCATGGTTGAAGTCCCCTAGTTAGAGCAGCCAGGACTCCCCCTCAATTAACAACAACCACCCTTCATCTACCCATATCAATAGGTCTTCCCTTAGATAGCTTCACCTTTGATATCATCAATGTGTGTAGTAGTAGTGATGATGAGGATACCGTAGCTGGATTACCTATGATTTTTGAGGATTCCTCCCTCCTCATTATTAGTGTATCATCCTTTGATGTGGACCAACAAACCCACAAGATAAACCTGGTCTACCCACAACTCATCAATTATGACCAACGAGGACCACCAATTCTGGACACGTTCAAAAATGATGAGGCACTCTTAGAATTCATGGGACTAAGCGATACAGTACCATATGAAGATCATAAGGTAGGATTTGACATCACACTAGACACTCATGCCTATTATAGGGAGATGATTAAATCCTTCAGTCGTAAAAGTAAAAAAATTGAGAACAAGCTCAAGGTCTTTAAGTGAAAACCACACTGTGGCACTCTCTGACCATAAAATAGTAAAAATAAAGGATGCATACAATGGTGAAAATATCTTTGACACATCAAAGGATGAAGGATTCAATCTTTCCCTCACTATAATTCATCAAGAAAAATCAGCAATCCTAGCAGAGCAATGCAATCTCGTCAACCTCGGAATAGAGGAGCTACCACACATAACTTTCTATGTTGAATCAATTATAATAGAAGAATAGGAAATCTTAGCTTCATTCCTGAAAGAATGAAAAGTAAATTTTGCATGGACTTATTTTGACATGTCGGGTCTTGACCCAAAGGTGGTAGTTCATCACTTGGCTATATATCCCAAAGAAAAACCTATGAGACAAAAACTCAGAAAGATGCATCCCCAAATATCCTTGCTAGTCAAAATGGAATTTCAGAAGCTCTTGGATGCGAGATTCATATGCCCGATTGATTATCCAGAATGGGTGTCAAATCTTGTACCAGTTTCAAAGTCGAATGGGAGCATATGCATCTGCACCGATTTCAGAGAAATAAACAAAGCATGTCCTAAGGATGACTTTCCACTACCCAACATCAACATGATAGTGGATATGACGGCTGGACACGAGATTCTATCACTAATGGATGAAGTTTTTGGATATAATCAGATCATGATAGCAAAGGAGGATCACCACAAGACAATGTTCAAATATTCGTGGGGAACCTACTGTTGGAACATGATGCCATTTGGGCTAAAGAATGCAGGTGCAAATTATAAAAGAGCCATGACACTGATATTTCATGACATGAGTCATAAAACTATGGAAGATTATGTGGATGACATATTGGCTAAATCAAGGAAAATACAAGACCACATAGTAGCTCTGAGTTCCATTTTTGACAGATTGGAAAAATACAAGGTTAGACTCAACCCAAAGGAGTGCGTCTTCAGAGTGTAATCAAGCAAGATCTTGGGGTATATCATGTCAATAAGAGTAATTGAAGTAGATCCCCCTAAATTCAAGGCAATCCTTGAAACGGGAGCACCTAGGACACTAAAGGAGCTAAGAGGTCTACAAGGGAGACTCCAGTCTATCTGCAGATTCATAGCATAGCTAGCAGACAAACAAATCCCATATTCTCATCTACTCCACAAGGGGGTAACATACAAATGGGACAAAAAATGAAACCATAAATTTAGCAAAATTAAGGAATACCTAATTACACCACCAATTCTAATGCCGCCAATCCCAGGGAAACCATTGATCCTATACATTATAGCAACAACAACAACTTTCAGTGCTCTCTTACCTCAGCATGATGAAAATGGAAGAGAGAGAGAAATATACTATATAAATAGGACCATGGTAGGACATGAGCTAAATTATACACCTATTGAAAAAGATTGTCTAGCCGTTGTTTTCATACCTCAAAATTTTAGACACTACATGCTAGTGCATCAGATCAAGCTAATCGGAAAAATAGACCCGCTCAAGTACCTACTCTCTAAAGCCACTCTCAGAGAACATAAAACCAAGTGGGTCATGATATTAACAGAACATGACATTGAATATGTAGAACTCAAGGCCATCAAGGGGTAAGCAATTGTAGACCAACTAGTAGAAGCACCGATTTATGTAGATAATCCACTAGTATCAGAGTTCCCCGACAAATCCATCTTCAACATAAATGTAGCAAACCACTTGAAGATGTATTTTGATGGATCCTACATACATCATGGGTCAAGGGCATAAATTTTCTTCATCACTCCCCAAGGAGACTAGATACCCAAATCTTAGAAGTTGTCATTCCCATGCATGAATAACATAGAAGAATATGAATCTCTTGTCATAGGGCTAAAGATTGCGTTGCAATGGCAGATTATTGCTCAAAAGATATATGGGGACTCTCAACTCATAATAAATAAAGTAAACAATGAATATCAGATGAAGGATGACAAGCTAAATCCATACAAGAAATTGGTGGAAAGCCTCAAAGGGTCATTAGTTGATATCACATTTGAACAACTATCTAGAGAAAACAACAGAGCAACAAACACAATGGCTACAATTGGATCACTCTTAGAAATCCCGCACAATGTCCCAAAGCAAAAATTCCTTGTAGAGCAGCTTCTCATACTAGCATTCAAGGTACCCAAGTCTAAATTCGTGTGTGAACTCATTGGTCCCAGTGATCCCTGGTATCATGACATTTACACCTACTTGAGAATAGGAGTCTTGCTTGTTGATATAACACTGAACCTTAAACGATCCTTCATCAAGAATTCAACCCACTTTTTCATCCTAGGAGAAACCCTCTACCATAGGAGCATCAAAGGAACCCTGTTGCGTTGCCTAAATACTGAGGAAGCCTTGACTGCTTTAACCGAAGTACACAATGGTATTTGTGGTTTGCACTCGAGTAGTATGACCTTGGCTAAGAAACTGCTGAGGACCGGATATTATTGGCCCACGATGGAAAGGGATACACATGAACTTTCTAGAAGATGTTTGTGTACACATCTAAAAATGGTCATGCTTGATCAAACCTGTTAATTAATTAAATATGAATTATTTAATTAATGTTTCTTAAGTCTTCTACATATAAATAAATTTAATTGTTTATTTATATTGTTCATTTTTCTAATTCTTCTAAATTAATTAAATAAACGAACTTTATTTAATTAATGCTACCTTCTTCTTAATTAATTAAATAAATTTTACAATTTATTTACATTAATTATCAAAGTTTAAATTCTAAATTTAAATGATTTTCTTCCCTTCACATGTAATTAAATACTTTTTGATATTTAATTAAATCATTTTCCAAATTCCCACTTCTCTCACAAAAATTAAATATTCTTAATATTTAATTAAAAGGCTTTTTCCTTTTCTCATAATTAAATATTTACAATATTTAATTAAAGCCTTTTCACATTTCTCTCACACATAATTAAATATTTATTTATTTAATTATGAGAGACACCTTTCAAATTGTCTCTTCATTTTTTGTCTCTCAGAATTCCAC
The DNA here is from genome assembly GCA_007115665.2 of Sequoiadendron giganteum. Taxonomy (NCBI): domain Eukaryota; kingdom Viridiplantae; phylum Streptophyta; class Pinopsida; order Cupressales; family Cupressaceae; genus Sequoiadendron; species Sequoiadendron giganteum. Next base: position 116,250,008 of record CM021102.1, read on the forward strand.
CTCTTTTTTGAATTCTCGATCTCTCACCGTTCATTTCAATAGGTTTGAACTCGACCGTCAATCTTGGCCAATTGAATTCCTACCTTCGAAAATCTATAAATATAGCTCTTTCATGGGCTCAAAAGGACCTCAAATCTCATATTTTCATGCATAGTTATTATAGTCGCAATCTTAGCAATTCATAGCATTTTTAATTCAATAGTTCAATCTTGTAGATGCATATGCATTCATAATAATCTCATTCTCTCAAGTGCCATTCTGTAAGCTGTGTTTGCACAACTGAGAGCAAACATATTGAAGCGAATCCTTGGAGATAGAGGACAATGGAACGAATTTGAAGAAGCTGCTATCAATAGTTTGCATTTGATTTAGTTAATTTTGTTTTCTTCAATCTAATATTTCATTGGTGTATTAGATTAGATTCAATTTTATTTACCTATTCTAACATACACATTTCTGGTGCCCACCGTGGGGCCAAGCCCCACATTTAACTGCTATTTTTATAGATTTTTATGGCAAGTGACAAACAAAAATCACGGTTTAGCGCATACGAGTCTCAGTTCAGTGCATACGAATCCTGTTTCAGTGCATACGATGACTGTTCTGGCGCATACATGACCTGTTCTAGCGCATACATGACCTGTTTCAGCACATAGACACCCTATTTCAGTGCTTTCCTGGAGATCCTTTCAGTGCATTTATAACCTGTTTCAGCACATTTGATTACTGTTTCGAAACATTTACCAAATCTTTTAGTGCATACGTGTCCTGTTTCAGCGCATACGTAACCTGTTTCGGCGCATACAGCTTTTGTTTCGGCGTATTCGCTTGTAAAAAAAATAAATTTTGATTCCGACACAATCCGCGGACATAATTTTTCTAATGCTATTTTTAACAGAATGAACCAATCCTAGGGTAGACACTTAATTTTGAATTAACCAATCCTAGGATAATCACCAAACATATTTTATTTTGGTTAAAATAAACCCCATGTTTTTAGTGAAGCAACATCTTCACTTAGAATAGAAAAAATTTCAATTTGGGATTTAAAATTAAACCATTATTTGCATGTTGTGATTGTGGGTAATAGGTCTATGCTCTCCCCTTAACTGAGTGATCAAAATACCAGACTTACCTTTTGTTTTATGCAATTTAATGCTTTACTAAATCCTTTAGAAGGCCTGCCGTAGTGGGAAAAAGTACTCACCCTACGGGAATGACCTAAGTGGGAACACCTAAAGCCAAGGTTTCCAACCCACTTTAATCAAAAGCAAGTTGTTGATGAAAATCCAACTTGACAGTAATAGGCAGGATAACCATCCCCAAAACCTTTGTTCTAAAGGTTGGGAGGTCTCTTGAGGGAGTATATCTATTGCCACACTGAACATAAATACTTACTAAGAACCATAGTGTAGTGGCCAGCCGTGTCAATAACCAAACATCATTTTAATCATGGTGCAAGGGGAGGGAAGAATCTGCCCCCAAGACACTCACCATATAGTCGCCACAGATTGTTTGCTCAAGGGATTTAGTATCCACTTTCGTCACTTTGAGTACGCACCTGGAAAAGACAAAAACATGGGCGCCCTCTAGGGGGTGACAAGGATGTGTGAGTCAACATGATTTTAAGCTATGGGTTGTGATTACTATGATGACCTATTTGACAAATTAAGAGTGAGTCTGATTGAACTGCTTATCTTGTTTAAAACCTGTGGAAATCTCAAGAATGTACACTCTTTGTTTAGATTTTAGGATTAACAAAAAAATTGTTTGCTTCTATGTTGTGTTTTTCACATTTAAATCAGATTAAGATCATCCAAAACAAGAAAATTTTACCAAACTGTCAAAACATGTCGGTCTCAGAGCTGTTTTAGCACATTCAGTCTCTATTTTAGCGCATTTGGTCACTGTTTTAGCGCATCTAGTCTCTATTTTAGCACATCTGGTCGCTGTTTTAGCGTATCTGGTCTTTGTTTTAGCACATCTGGTTGCTATTTTAGCACATCCGGTCTCTGTTTTAGTGCATCTGTGCACTGTTTCAGCACATCTATGCTCTGTTTTGGTGCATTCAATCTCTGTTTTGGCGCATCTATTTTTTGAAGCTTAGGTGATTTTCTGGATTTTCCGAAATCAAGGTGTGGTCATCCTTCTTATTTTTCACCAACTTGCAATCACATATACTGCTCATCCAAATCAAATTCTATAGTAGAGAACTCAAATGCATTTAGGCATCCATTAAATTCATCTATCTACAAAGCTAAGATCAAACTTCACAAAGTGCAAAATCACCTTTATTTTTCAATCTTTGGTTTAATTCTCGCAAATAGGATTTTCATCCTTTCCCTTAGGGAATCATGAACTAAAGATTAAAAATCTTTTAAGTCATAAAATCTTCATTCTATCCTAACTTTCATCACTATTGCACTATTTCATTCCTTTGATCAAAGTTAGTAGGATTTGAGTAAACGCTTATGCCTATTACCACGAGGTCTCGAAAGCACATTGAAAAAGAGGAAAGTATAGTAAGCGAAATGGGTGATAATATTGAGAGGGAGGAAAACCTCTTTAACAATCTAAATACTGAAGAAGTAATAGAAGAAAAACTTCAAGAAGCAGAACAAGACCCTCAATTCCATACTCTTATGGAAAAGATTTTAGAAAGAAACAAGGAAAGATATTTCCCTACTTTAGCTATGCAAGGAGCTAAGTTACCAGCTGATTTTGACACAGAAGGGATTAAAGAAAGTCCTGAAACCCCTCTTAATGATTTTAGTGCCCTTACTCAACAGATCAAGGAATTACAAGGGCAAATAAAAGAAATGCAAGGGGGAACAACAAAGAAGTATGTTTTGGAGGAAATATGTCCTTATCCATTCAATAGAAATCTTCGAATGATACCTTTTCCAAAACATTGCGAAATTCCTAAGTTTGATAGGTATAATGGGAAAACTGACCCCATTGAGCATGTAAGAGATTTCTGAAATATGAGCTTAGAATTTTCTCATAATGATACCTACCTAATGCAATTGTTTCCACGAAGTTTGGGTGGACAATCCATGGAGTGGCTTTTAAAGATCACTCCCCCCCATCAAAACCTTTGAAGAGTTGATAAATAAGTTCATATCACAATACTCTTAAAACATCCAACATTAGATAACCATGCTTGATCTTAGTAAGATAAAATAAAAAGTAGGGTAATCTTTCACTACATTTTTGCAAAGACGGAGAAGAACGTTTGCTAGATATTCTCGTCGTGTTCCTAAAAAGGAAAAGATGGAGATCTTCATCGATAGTCTTAATCAAGAAATGAGTTGCAAACTAAACCTTCATTGTCCTTCATCATTTGAAAAACTAATTGAAAACACAATTACCATTGAAGGTGCATTGGTCAAGCGTGGAGTTCTAAAAATTGATAAAGAGGGTTCAAGTTCGTACAACAACAACAACAACAACCATAATAACAACGACAAGTCACGATTTTGGACTGGAAATAAAAAAGTTGTGAATGATGGGGTAGTAGGTGCTAACAATGTGAATACAAATCCCACCATCTTCAATGTGTCAGGTGTTCAACATAACAATAATACCAGAAATTCTAACACCCAAGGCAATGTTGCTAATCAAGGAAACACAACTAACACTCATGGGAATAATTTTGGCAATAATCAAAATTCAAATGCACCCAGATCATCATATTTTTCGAATAGACAGAGTTTCACTCCCTTGGGCCAATCTTTGGAATCCATTCTCAAAGAATTATTGAATCAAAATGCTATTACATTGCCACCACAAAGAGACTATGAACCTCAAGTTAAACCACCATCGTGGAATGACTCACACTTCTGTGATTATCATAGGTGCAAAGGTCATAAGACAAACAGTTGCCTAGGGTTAAAGAATAGTGTTCAAGATTTGATTGATAACCGTACCATCATAGTTGAGGGACATAATGTCAATAATTATCATCAAGCATTCAAAAATCTGCTCCCTAATTATCACAAAGGGGAATCTTTGAATGATAAAAGCAAGAATGTTAATAACATCCAAGACATTGTTATCAGTCATATCTATACTGATGACCCTCAAATCAATGCTATCCGAATCAAAGGTAAGCCAAAATATCGAGAGGTCAATGTTACCACAAGAGGACAAGCCAAGATCATTGTCAAAGGTGGCTCATCTAAAGCAGCAATTCCCCCTCCAAGTCAATACAATTTGGTTGAGCAATTACAAAAAACATCATCCAAAATTTCTATCTTGGAGCTTTTAAAGTTATCACCTACACATAAGGACATTCTGGAAAAGGCTCTCATTGATACAACCGTATCTCCTGATCTAGATATCGATAAATTTCAAGCCATGGTGGGACACTTGTCCTCCAACACATGTTTATCTTTTTATGAAAGAGATGATTCATCCATAACTCATCCACATAATTCATCACTCTACTTAGAATTCATGGTTCACTAAGCCCGCATTAGACGTGTCCTTATAGATGGGGGAGCTAGATTAAATATTTGTACTTTGAAATTGGTCCTAGCTTTGGGATATTCAGTAGACTCTATAGATCCACGGAGGAAAATTACAATCAAAGCCTATGATGATGAGGAAAGGACTTCAAAAGGTCTCATCATGTTACCAATCAGAGTGGGACCTGTTGTGAAGAATACTTTTTGTCAGGTTCTTGATCAAGATCTAACCTATAACATACTATTGGGTCGACCTCGGATTCATGACATGCAAGCTATCCCATCTACTTATCATCAATGATTGAAGTTTCCATATGATGGACAAGAAGTAACCATACCCGCTGATCACAATAGCATTCAAACTTGTTCTAATCTAAGAGCGACTTAGGACACGTTCATCCCACATAATAGAGAGGCTTTGGCCATCTCTATTTCCAAAAACAAAGAACAAGTGCAAGAAATGATAAGCAAATTTGGCAGCAAGCTAAAACTGAAAGACAAGGGGGTGGGAGAATATTCTTTGTCTCTCTCTAATCTACCCCTATCTCCGAGATCCCATGGTCAACCATCGACATCCACGCAACAAGATGCAACAGTTTTAGCCTCAACTTCAACCCCCATCACCAAGTTTAATGGGATGTTTATCAAAGAAACTGAAGAGGAAGATAGAGCTATTATTGATTGGCTCTACAAAGATGAAGAAGAATCCGTGCAACATATCAAGTTACCCACACAACAATACGGAAAGGGTTATGCTATCATGCAACAAATGGGCTATGAAGGAAATGGCCCTCTAGGTAAAAAAAAAGAAGGTATTGTTGAACCTGTCCAATTAAAAACAATGCACCCAAAGGATAAAACTGGATTAGGATATGTTGAGGATATTAAGGAAGAAGTAGCACACATACCATCAAATGAGGAGATAGCTGAAAACATTCTATGAATGCAAGAAAATGATTTTGACACTGACTCCAATGAATATGAATGGGACACCATCTATGATGATAAATTTTGGAGAGATAAATAGGTGGATGTCATACACAAATTCTGAGCTACATTCTTACAAGGAGAAAGCTCAATACCTTTGCTTGATTATGTCCTACAAAGTGATTAGTACTCTAATGAGACCAATTCGATTCAAAGTGAGATAGATCATTTTGAGGAGGATACCATCTTAGATCTCCCCTATAATAATGTTGACAATAACATCATGACCCTTACAGCCAATGACCTTACTCAATCTAATGATTCATTACCTTTGGTTAATCCTGAACTCATTGATTGGGAACAAATCACACCCATTGATGTTCCAAATTTTCCAAATGACGAAACCATAATAAACTTTCTTTGTTCTTCCCATCCCAAAACAAGTTCCATTGGGGAATCACCAGATAAGAGTTTTTGACAGGAAAGTGCCAAGTTTCTCAGCTATGAAATAAATAACATAAAAGAAAGACCTAATGGTGAAAACCTAACAAAGGCAGTATTAGGTCAAGAAAAAGGAAAAATGAAAGAAAGATCTAATGGTGAAAACCTAACAAAGGCAGTATTAGATCAAGAAAAGAGAAAAATAAAATGCGTATCCTATGGTGAAAACCTTTCAAAGGCTCCAGAGGATGGGAAACTTGACACTCTTCTAGAGTACTATCAGGAAAGATCTTCCATTTTGATTGAACCGACAGAGGCACTCAATATAGGTACCATAGAAAAGCCTAAAGTGTTGCAATTGGCTGCATCTCTTACAGATGAAGAAATACCTAAATTCATAGAATTTCTCAAAGATAATCAAATCAGTTTTGCATGGTCCTATGCAGATATGCCTAGATTGGATCCGAATCTCATCATGCATCATCTATCTATTACACCGAGGGCAAGGCCTGTAAAATAGAAACTTAGAAAAATGCATCCACATGTCGCATTGTTGGTTAAAGAGGAACTAAAGAAACTTTTAGACATTGGATTCATCCAATCCATCAATTATGCAGAATGGATTTCCAATTCTATGCCTATTTCTAAGCCAGACAGAAGGATCAAAATTTGCACAAATTTCAGGGATTTGAACAAAGCATGTCCTAAAGATGACTTTCCTTTACCAAACATTGATATGATTGTGGATTTAACTGCTGGACATGCAATGTACTCATTGATGGATGGATTCTCAAGATACAACCAAATAAAGATTGCACTAGAAGATCAGGATAAAATAGTGTTCACATGTCCTTAGGGTACCTATTGCTGGAAGGTAATGCCATTTGGATTGAAAAATGCAGGAGCTACCTACCAATGAGCAATGACAACAATTTTCCATGATATGATGCATACATTCATGGAGGATTATGTTGATGATATTCTTGCCAAGTCTAACACTAGAGAAGGACACATTGATATCTTGTCTAAAATTTTCAAAAGAATGGAACAATTCAAAGTAAGACTTAATCCAAAGAAATGCATCTTTGGAGTGAAATCGGGAAAACTACTAGGATACATTGTGTCAGAAAAAGGAATTGAAGTGGATCCAGCTAAAGTACAAGCAATCCTTGATATGCCACCACTAAGGAACATCAATCAACTATGCTCTTTACAGGGATGGTTACAATCCATTTGTAGATTCATTGCTTAATTGGTAGATAAGAGTTTACCATTTACATATCTCTTGCACAAGAATGTACCATTTAAATGGGAGAACAAATGTGAAGTAGCCTTTGAACAAATAAAGCAATATCTCATGAATCCTCTAGTATTGGCTCCACCGATACAAGGTGCACCCCTCATATTATATATTGCTGCCACATAAGTATTTTTAGGAGCATTATTGGCACAAGAAGACAATGCAGGAAAAGAACGAGCCATTTATTACATCAATAGAACTCTAACAAGTCACAAGCTAAATTACACCTTCATTGAAAAAGCTTGTTTAGCAGTGGTGTTCACTTCTCAAAAATTATGACACTACATGCTAACTCATACAGTAAAGCTTGTGGCTAAGATTGACTCACTCAAGTATCTTCTAAGCAAGGTAACCTTAACTGGCAGGTTGGATAAATGGGACATGATCTTAAGCAAGTTTGATATTCAGTATATGGATCAAAAAGTGATAAAAAGACAAGTAATTGCAGATCAACTAGTAGAAGCACCAATGCTAGCAGAACATCCAATACATGTTGATTTTCCTAATGCCAATATTTTTGTAGCAGATATCCAACAGTCATGGTCACTTTACTTTGATGGTTCTTACACTCAACATGGTTCAGGAGCAGGAATTCTTTTTATTACACCTCAAGGACATACGATCCCAAAATATTATCGGCTAATCTTTCCTTGCACAAACAACATAGCTGAGTATGAGGCATTGATAATCGACATGAAAATTGCAGTAGATTGGAAGATCACAGAACTTCAAGTTTTTGGTGATTCACAACTTGTTATAAATCAAATCAATGATGAATATCACACTAAAGATGACAAGTTGATACCTTACAAAAGAATGGTGGAAGATCTCAAGAAATACTTTGTTAACATCAAGTTCATGCAGATTCCGCGCATTGATAATAAAGCAGCAGACGCTATGGCTACAATCGCCTCCCTACTCCAATTGTCAGATAATCAAAGACGGTATGATTTCTTGGTGGAACAATTGTTTTCTCCTACCCATGACAATCCTAAAACATAAATCATTTGCCATCTTATGAGTTTTGACTCTTCCTTATATGGCCAAATTTACATTTACCTGAAAGATACTACTTTACCCTTAGGCTTGTCTAGGAACCAAAAGCGGAATTTCATTCGTCAATCATCCCATTACACCTTAATTATTGACATCTTATACCGGTGTGGTCTAGATGGTACCCTCCTTAGGTGTCTTGAACGTGAGGAATCGAAAAAAGCCTTGCAAGAGGTCCATGGTGGAATTTGTGGGACACATTCAAGTGGACTAACCTTAGCAAAAAAACTTGTAAGATTAGGATACTACTGGCTAGCCATGGAAAAAGAATCATTCGCCTTCATGAAGAAATGTGCAAAATGTCAGATCCATGGGAATCTCATTCACGCTCCTGCTGAGGAACTACAACCCTTCACCACAACATGGTCTTTCGCTTAGTGGGGATTAGATTTAGTTGGCAAGATACATCCATCATCTTCAAATGGACATAAATTTATCATTACAACCACTGAATATTTCACTAAGTGGATTGAAGCTATTCCTCTGACAACTGTTACGGGTAAAAAATTTCTTGATTCATCTTGAATTACATCATTTGCAGATATGGCATCCCCAACTCCATTATAACAGATAATGGTACACCCTTTAAAAATCAAGATGTTGATGAATTATGTGAAAGATTTCGCATCCAACACAGGTACTCCACACCTTATTATCCGCAAGGGAATGGTCAAGCTAAAGCTTCAAACAAAACAATTTTGAATTTTTTTTGAAGAAAACAGTGAATGAAGCAGGTCGTGATTGACTTGTTCAGTTAAATCCAGCATTATGGGCCTCTCGAACAAGCATTCACGCTGATAGGAGCTACTCCTTATGCTTTGGTCTATGGAGTAGAAGCTATTTTATCATTGGAAGTTGAGATTCCTTCACTTTGAGTATCACTCAAAGGATTAATCAATTATGAAGACTACATAGTATCACGATTGCAAGAGCTGGAACTACTTGATGAATGATGTCAAACTGCGGTTAATCCCTTGAAGGGATATCAACAAATCATGTCTCGCAGTTATAATCACAGAGTCAAACCATGAAGTTTTCAAGTGGGTGATTTGGTCCTTAGAGAAAACCCTCGAAATGAACAAGATTGGGAAAAGAAAGGTAAATTTGAACCTAACTAGTTAGGCCTGTTCGTTATCATTGCAACCTACGGATCGGGGGCATATCAGTTGTCACTAGCAGAAGGGGACCTGTTTGAAGATCCCACCAACAACATTCATCTGAAGAGGTTCTACACTTGAAAAAAATCAAAAACAATACAAAAAGTCTTGAAAAAGAAAAAAAAAAAAAACATTGCCTTGATGAAAACCTGTCAAATAGGCATCTTGGTAATAGCAAAAAATAAAATAAAAAATCATAAGATCAGGAAAAAGTGCAATAAAAAAAAACAATGAAAACCTAGTAAATAGGCATTGTTTGTGATTTCATTTAGCTCTCTCATCTATTAGGATTCATTCTACATATTCATCCTCGCATCCCACACACCCCACTATCACATTCGCATCATTTTCCTTGAAACGACAAGGATCTCATCATGGCTTGATGATTTGAGGTTTATCCATCACAACAGTTATGTCTAGCAAGAGTCAAAGTACAAGGTCACTAGGAGGTAGTTCGTTTTTCAAGGAGATAGTCAACAACATGTATCTAGCATCGAAATGTCTGAAACAATAGTTTCTGAGCTTACATGACTATCTTGATAGAGGATTTAAAATCAAATTGGATGATCTTAACCTGAATAAAATGAATGACAAACCTTAAAGCAAAAGTTGCAAATTGTTGTTTTGATATTTGATGAAATCATATCTTTGGAGTGGTTCAATGATGTACTGAACTAGAATCACAAGGAAGAAGTATGATTTTTCTTTGATTGTTGTCGATAAGTTAATCATTAGTATTGTGTAAATTGGTCACGGGACATGTTCTACAATGGATCATTGATGACATTTCAGAATTTGCATAAGAAAACAATTAACTTTTGTCTATTTATGCAAGCAATACTCAGGTCATCTTGGTTTGATTATACCTCGATGCTTGTATTAACTTACTACATTAAACATTATGGAAGCAGTACTCAGGTCATCATTGGTGCTAACATACCCTTTGATGCTTGTACTAACTTTCAACATATCAAAAAGGCTCAATGAGGACAACTAAACACAACAAGAAATGACAACAAGGAGAATGATTCATTATTTCATTTAGGGTTGCATAATTCATTTAGGACTGCATAATTCATTTGCATTTTTGAGGTTCTTTTTAAAATAGATTTTTGAGGGTGGATCACATTCTTAAATATCTTTTTCAACAATGGTTGAGTAAAGACTGGATATTTGTTACATCTCATCATCATCATTTCATATCATTATCATATTCCTTATCATGTTATTTTCCATCATTACATTATAGGCATTCATTACATCATAGGCATGGTTATCATTCATCATTCATTAACATATACATCTGCATATTTCACACATTCATAAAATAAAAATTGCATTCATATTTTTCACATCATTACATCATATATCATAAGATCATTACATGAGTATAGTATCATTTCATCATCATCATCATCATAAATCATAATCTCATCTAAAATCATTTGCATTTGGCATTCATTGCATACATCGTAAAAGAAAATTTTAGATCATATCATATCATCATTACATCATCATACATGACATGGAATATAAAAAAATAAAATCAAAAAATCCATAACATGTGTATAATCAAATCACCATTGCATATCATAGATCTCATCAAAACAAATGTCCAGGAATACAAGGATATCAAATGTTTCAAAAAGATATATCATACAATGGCATCAATGTGTATAATAAACTGCTCATCACTGAGGGGCATCTGGCCGTGGATCATGGCTACGGCTACTGCCATAGGTAGTGGGTCTCGCTGGATCTCTACTCCCGGAGGCTCTACTCTCTCGTCTAGTTGGCTGGCCCACACTCCTGGTCACTGTCCTGGAGTGACTGCGTGAGTGAGTCTGAGTCTGAGTACCTAACTGAGTGAAGGCTATCTACCGCTCAGGTGGCACTGCCTCAGAGTAGCGCATCCTGTAATACTCGGCCTCCTGAGCAGTCTCTAACCCCTCTACCACAACCTCTCCAATAGAGGTGCTCTCCACTGATCTCAGTAGTCTCTCGGCTACCCCCTTGGCCTGTACATATCTCTCCCAGAAGCTGTCTCTCTCGGCCATAAGCTGAGTTATCTATGGGTTAGGAGGTGGTGGTTGTGCTATCTATCCCTGTAGCTAACTGATGGTCACCTATGCCTATGCTAGTTGACTCCTAAGAGTCTGAACCTTGGCATGTAAGGCATCCACCTGTCCCTGTGATGAAGCTCTGATAGTAATGTGTGGCACTGAATTATTGACCTGAACTACAACTCTGGATGTCCATGGCCTAGTGCTGAAGGGAATATCAAAGAATAATCTATGTCTCCCACCACCCCCATCATCCCTATCATCCCCACTATTTGAGTCATTTAACTCCTCATCCATCTCCTCATCCTCGGGGCTCTAATCATCCACATCCATGGCTACCCCACTAATATCTACCACCTGCTCTGCCTGTGCCTACCCCTGATCCTGTGGCTGCCCTGCTACTAGATGTCCCTGTGGCTGCTGTAACCCTGCTAGGATAACTGGACCTCCCATCAATGGGGTAGGCTCATCTCGAATAGTGAAATGAGGAAAGGGATGTGTGTAGAAATATCCAGCATAGTCATCCATCATCCCTGCATCTGCGACTTCTAGTCGAATGGTCCAATCCTCTAGCTGTAGCTCAGAGTACTCCTCTTTGGCTGCCTCAATAATCAAAACTGGCCCCCACTCTGGTATATCTCCCCGGTGCCTGGCATAGTGTGCCATCCCCTGTGGCATCATTTGTACCCATCCAAACTGTGTCAGAACCCTCTGACCCATAAATCTCTTGATGATGAAGGGGGTGCATCCAATCAAGTATTGGGGCATCATAACATATGGCAACTCTGTGTCATCTGACTGCCACAGGTCACAATCCACATATAGTCGCCAGATGACCATATCCAAATCATCAAGTACTCATCGCCAATACTCTAATTTGCCCAGCCTCGGCTGGACAAGGGGCCCTATATACGCATAAGCATAGGGGAATCCGATGGGGCGATCTCTCCTGACAATAGGACATGTAATCACGAAGTGCTCCCACACGAATAACTTTAAAAGAGTCACCCCGCAGGAAAGACTCTTCCCATATGTATACACAACCTGATGAAGGTCATGGTACAGATGGGCAAGCATGCATGATCCCCATGCATATCTGGTATGGTGGAGAAGCATGTCCTCCAAGATCCTACCCCACCCAACTGATAGTCCCTTTGACCTGCGATCAAGACAAAGGAAACCACCGATCATCCTTGCCAAAATCGAAGGCAGTGGAGCATATCTCTCCGTCATCTCCTTCCAGGGAATCTCATATCCGCAGACATAAGGATCCTAGAAAACCTGTCTCAAATCATTTGTACCCCCAATCTCCTTGTGATCATAAATTACAAGCTCTCCAACCACAAGAATACCCAAAATCCTGTATACATCCTCTGGAGTCACTGTAATCTCTCCTGTCAGCAAGTGGAAGGTGTTGTGCTTGCCGTGCCACTGCTCTGCTAAGGTAGTCAATAGTGCCCTGTTGACCCGATACTGCGGGATACTCAATAGAGCTCTCAAGCCACACTAGTCTATCACTCCCAAATCATCATGGGACAGTCGGGGAATCATCTCCCATGTCTGTGGAAATATCTCTCTGATCTGAAGGAGGCCAAAATCCTCCTTTACAAAATTATCAAGCAAGCATGCAAAATAAATCAGCAACTGAATATCATCAATCAATCAATATATCAAGCAAGTTTACATCACATCTAGTTTGTTTTTCATATCACATGGAAACAAATTTAACAGTCATCATGACTTAAGCTATTTGACTTTCAAATCAGGAAAGCAAATTACCATCTCTATTTTGTTTTTCATATCGCATGGAAGCAAAATTTATCAAATCTATTTGTTCTTCAAGCACGGAGGCAAATTTATCAAATCTATTCATCGATGATATTCAAATGTGTAAAATATGTTGTCTAATATAGCAAAAATCATCAAACATGCATCAATTTTTCTTCAAAAATTGAAATTCGGCAAAAATCCATAGATGCGCTAAAACAATCTATGGATGTGCAATTTCATGGATGCGCTATTTCATTAATCATATGTGCTATAACAGTTCATGGATGCGCTAAATCTCCTATGCACTAAATCACCTATGCGCAATTATTTGGCCTCTATGCGTGACTTTGGATGCAATAAACTATCTACCATATGTGCTAAAAGACCTATCGTATGTGCTAAAACAAAATTTGAAAATTTGAAAAAATTTGAAAAAGCATCCAAAAATGCATAAAATTTTAACAGAGAGGTTTGGATAGACTTACCGGAGGTCCATACGCAAGTGGTCTCTGATGACGATGACCTCACTCAAATCTATGGCTCTCATACGGGATCGGCATCGCTTTTATCTCTCTCAGAGCTCCAAATTTCCTCAAAGGTTACTGTTCAAATGAAAGTGACATTTCACCTTTTTCATCTTTTAAAGGGGTAAAAATAGCATTAATTACTATGCAAAGTGCTATTTCGAGAGTTAAATCACTATTTTTCTCCGAAATCATTTGAAAATCTTTCAAATCATTCTCACCACGCGATTTATCTCTCGAGGGGGCATATAGCATCATCAGTAATTTTTTGAAGTTAGGGGCAAAATTCTTTGAAGCAATGCATGAAACACATCACTTCAAAGAGGGGCAAAATGTACACATCTAAAAATGGTCACAGTTGATCGAACCTGTTAATTAATTAAATATGAATTATTTAATTAATGTTTCTTAAGTCTTCTACATATAAATAAATTTAATTGTTTATTTATATTGTTCATTTTTCTAATTCTTCTAAATTAATTAAATAAACGAACTTTATTTAATTAATGCTACCTTCTTCTTAATTAATTAAATAAATTTTACAATTTATTTACATTAATTATCAAAGTTTAAATTATAAATTTAAATGATTTTCTTCCCTCCACATGTAATTAAATACTTTTTGATATTTAATTAAATCATTTTCCAAATTCCCACTTCTCTCACAAAAATTAAATATTCTTAATATTTAATTAAAAGGATTTTTCCTTTTCTCATAATTAAATATTTACAATATTTAATTAAATCCTTTTCACATTTCTCTCACACATAATTAAATATTTATTTATTTAACTATGAGAGACACCTTTCAAATTGTCTCTTCATTTTCTGTCTCTCAGAATTCCACCTCTTTTTCGAATTCTCGATCTCTCACCGTTCATTTCAACAGGTTTGAACTCGACCGTCGATCTTGGCCAATCGAATTCCTACCTTTGAAAATCTATAAATACATCTCTTTCATGGGCTAAAAAGGACTTCAAATCTCATACTTTCATGCATAGTTATTATAGTCGCAATCTTAGCAATTCATAGCATTTTCAATTGAATAGTTCAATCTTGTAGATGAATATGCATTCATAATAATCTCATTCTCTCAAGTGCCATTCTATAAGTTGTGTTTGCACAACTGAGAACAAACATATTGAAGCGAATCCTTGGAGATAGAGGACAATGGAATTAATTTGAAGAAGCTGCTATCAAGAGTTTGCATTTGCTTTATTTAATTTAGTTTTCTTCAATCTAATGTTTCATTGGTGTATTAGATTAGATTCAATTTGATTTACCTATTCTAACATACACAGTTTGTAGTGTCAACAACATGGGGACCTCATCCATGCACCAGCTCAGGAGCTCTACCCTATTGTTACACCTTGGTCCTTTTCGCAATGGGGGTTCGATCTCATCGGTAAAATCACTCCCTCCTCATCCAATGGCCACAAATTCATCATTACCACCATGGAGCACTTTACAAAGTGGGTCAAATCCATTCCCATGACCTACATAATTGGAAAGAAAATATCTAAGTTCAACCTAAACTACCTCATTTTCCGATATGGTGTCCCCCAAGCCATTATCTTAGATAATGGGACACCATTCAAAAATTAGAATATTCATGACCTTTGCCAAAAATTCAACATCCAACATCACTTTTCCGCTCCATATTATCATCAAATAAATGGCCAAGTAGAAGCCACCAATAAAACCATTCTGAAAATCCTTAAGAAAACAGTCAATGACGTTGGTCGTAAGTGGCATCTGTAGCTAAATCCCACCTTATGGGCCTGTCACACCAGCATCTGCATGCCAACAAGCACCACCCCCTTCTCCCTAGTCTACGTATCGGAAGCCATCCTCCCCATTGAGATTGAGCTCCCATCCGTGAGGATATCACTACAAAATCTCATCACAAATGAAGAATACCGGGTCTCATGGCTAAATGAGCTAGAAATCTTGGATGAACGGTGTATGGATGCCCTAAACCATCTACAGGTGTATCAAAACCGACTCAAGCGGAGTTATAACAAGAAGATCAGGAGGCATACCTTTCCAGTTGGAAAACTAGTACTAAAGGAGAATCAAAAGAACCTGCCAAATCTAGAGAGCAAAGGTAAGTTTGAGCCAAACTAGTTGAGACCTTTCATCATCACGGTGAGCTATAAATTATGAGCTTATCAGCTGTCAACACCGGAAGGGGAACCTTTGCAGGAACTCATGAACAACTCCCATCTCAAAAAAAATTATGCCTAAAATCTTGCAAGGTATAGAACCAAAAAATACAAAAAAAATTAGAAAATGTCCTAAAAAAATAGTTACTGTTGATGGTGTTTTCTGCATAGCAACAACTTAGATAGAATATGATATCCTATCTCTCTTGAAACGTAAATCTCTATGAGAAAATACATCACCCCAAGGTCTCTAATGTCAGGTCTTGACAATGCAATAAAACAACTCAATGATAAAATGTGAAATGCCGGTAATCACAAGAGCCTTACAAATGAACAATGTTGGAAGTGTACTTTCATTAGATGCAACAATATGGTGATGCTTTTAATCCTAAAACTAACCCAGATTCAAAATAAACAACAAAAGAGATAAGGGTTTCAGAGAGATTCTAAACTATCCCCAAAGATCAATCACAATAATGATGAATGTTGAAAATGGATAGATCCCCAATAAAACCAATCTCTGCTTGATCAAGGACAAGCCCACAACTCCACAGAAATGGTGCAATCTTCTACGGAAACTAAATATTTTCAGACTATGAACATTCATCCACATACCCAATAAATGACACAATGTAAACAAGTATCCACTGTTGAACTTAGCACAAAATAAGGCACAAAATAACTTTACACAACAACTTACAATCAGAAAATTGCTAAAAGTATGGATCGGAGATCGATCAACATCATTAACATCTCACCATTGACATGAAAGAACTAAAAACTAACATCTAACATTGAGAATTGAGAACAAGAAACCATAAACTGTCAAAGATAAATACAAATTTTGCCAAATCAACAACTCAGGTGCATTACTTCTCAAGCATTACATAAAAATTTCCAGTCTTTCTCCTCTCCTATAGCTAATTTTTGAAATCTACTTGTCAATTATGGCCTTCTACAGCTTCTAATCAGCTCTTCTAAGCCAGTCTAACCTTTTACAAATGAGAAGGCACTGGCCTTTTATAGAAAATTACATTTTGAATCAATGGCAAGGATTTAATTCATCCAATGGCATAGATTACACTTCTAGAAGCATCCAACTGTTACATTTAATTTGGGAGCTCATGGTACATCATCATCCAATCAATTGCATTCAGTTGCATTATGGCCCAATGACATAAATTTTGAGAAAATCCTCATTGGAGAATAAATACAGTTTCACATGTATTTACTTGTTAAATGCACCTCTCCAATTGGTATACAGTTGGTGGCACAAATTCTTATGCAGGCCCCAATTTAATATTTGAGTTGATTTTTTCTAGATTTTCCCTCGTGGCACGAATCCATATGCAAGTCCTCCTGTTGATTTCTTTAATACTAAAAAATAGATACCATCATTAGTAGCTCACATGTTAAAAAATCCAATCCAATCCAAATTAAACTTAAATAAAATTTTGGCCCTTAAAAAAAAGCTTACATTTTTTTATGGAAACTTTCCATTTTTGAAAAATTTTCATTTTGAAAAAAAGGCATTTCGAGAAAATTTTCATTTTAATTTTTTCCATTTTGGAAAATTTCGGGATTTTGAGGGGGTTTGGAAATTTCCATTTTGGAAAATTTTGGGTTTTGAGGGTTTTGGAAATTTCCAAAAAGGAAATTTTATTTTGGAAAATTTTGGGTTTTTGAGGGGGGTCTGGAAATTTCTGAAAAAGGAAATTTCATGATTTTGAGGGCCCAAAGGAATTTTGAGGATTTCTGCCCAAGGAGGAAAATCCTGAAATTCCAAGCAAGGTCAAAATCCCCTAAACCTCATAACGTTTTTTTCTAGAAGGAATTTTCAAAAAGTTCAAAAAGCAACTTGGCCTAATTTTTTGTCCTCTATCCATTGGTGCAAAAATATTTACACATAACATTGAAAATTCACTTCAAAAATTCCCATTTCTAATTTCCAAGATAAGCGAAGAGCCTTCAAAGCCTCAGAATATTGCCTTCATCAAACCAAGTCTTGAATTAATCCCAAAATAACCTCCCAAGAAGAGGAAAACTAAAAATTGACAAAGCCAAGGTGCAGAGATGCAAAAGAAAAAAGAGGGTCCCCGCCTCCGGTGGGGTGTGTGTGCAAAAATTGCACAACAATTACCCTGATAAAAACCTAGCAAACAGGCATCTTGGTGACAACAAAAAAAAATCAAAAATATGAAAAACAAAAAAAAAAAGGATTGAAAACAGTAAAGAAAAAAATCATGCTCTTGTGAAAATCACTTCGGTGGAGTTTTGAACAAATACCTTGGTGAAAACCTGAAAAACAGATGCCAAGTGTAAATAAAACACTCTCCATCCACCAAGATCTTCACGGCTTACTCTGCACATTCACTCATCCATTACATCCTACCATTCATCCATCATTAATCTCCCATCCATCCATCTGTGTTTGTATCATAGCTTGATCTTGTGTTCGTATCATGTTCCACCATAGTACTACTTGGCACATTCTTAAGGTCAGTTTGTCTTGCCTTTATCAAAGTAGTCTATCACATCACACTAGGGGCATGTTCCTATACCTGCATCGTAGCGGATTTGTGTATATTCTTGTGATCTTCCTTAAAGTCAAAATCCAAAAACATTCAAAAAATCCATCAAAATCCAAAAACATTCAAAAAATCTATCAAAAACCAAAAACATTAGAAAATCAAAACATCCAAAACATCCAAATCATATCAAAATCTAAAACATGTCAAAAATCTAAAAATCCAAAAAATAGAGTCATCTTACCGAAATACATCGTCTCTGAGCTTGAACATAGGCAAGGTTGATCTTTGATCATCCCCTGAGATATTTTAGGTCAGTCCTTTATGCATCTGTCGCAATGGCAATCTGTTTGCCCATCCATCTCATTGATAATCGAGTTTATGTCAGTCGAACTACGTGGTCTCTACGTGTATAACGTAGGCAAGGCTAATCTGTTGATCAGCTCCTGAGACCCTTAAGATAGGTCTTTAGGTTAGTCTCTTGGTCAAAATCTCAAAAATCGAAAAACATTGAAAAAAGCTCAAAATCTAAACAAAACAGCCTCAAAACATTTCAGAAATTCCAAAAACATCCAAATATTTGAAAAAACCCAAAATGGTTCCCCCCCCAATCTCATCTCACTTTCACCCGCAATAATCATCACTCATAATAAATCAATCATCATCTTCATCCTTTGGTAAGTCAATTGGAAGTAAGTCTAGCAGGTTCAAAAGTGAGCACCTAATCGTCAAAGTCTCAAGTCTAGGTCAGTAAGTCAACAAGTTGGTCAAACTCGGAGTATCAATAGCTTATCATCTAATCAATTTTATCATCACCTGATGACAACATGTCCTAGGATGTGTCCTTCCTACTATGGACATCAACATCAGGTATCACCGTAGTTTAGTCCTTGCTAGTGGTATGAAGAACATTAGCTTGTTTGTTTACTTTATCTTTTCTTTGGATTTATTTTATTGTGCTCATTCCAATGACCTCTCGATGATGTCTTAACATAAAGATTTAGAGAGAAAGGGAATGGGGCAATGATCATTATCTCTTTATCTGTTGTCCTTGTTGGATATTATTGTAAATTAACTTTGTCATGTGTGCTTTGTTTTGTTTGTAGGGAGGGTTTTCTAGATGCCTTGTTGACCACATAATAAGGCTTGCTTTTCTATGTTTTGGTTTGACATGTTTAGAATATCTAAACTACATTCTGAATAAGGTTTTGTATGTCAAGTTTGAGTAGGAATACTCCTATCTGATTGTCAAGTCAAGGTCCATCACACTAGGTGCGACATCATCCTGGTTCTTTATACCTTGATGAGTCACACCTATGTGTGTTATCAAACATAAAGTAATTGGACCTTTTAAAATCTCGACTCCTGGTAGGCATCATCATTGACATTAATAATAATAGTTTGTTGGATCTCCTTTTTTCTATCTTCTTTCCACACTAACATGGTACCATGATAGTTAATCAAAAACAACGCTAATGCATCCACCCTGCATCCACAAATCACCACCAAAACACACAATGCATATCATATCATATATATCACATCACATCATTGCATTTCATTCATCTTACATCTTAAGTTATGAAGAATAATATGTAGATTTGTTATTCTAAGCATCTTAAGAAATCCTTACATTCATAATCAAATCATCACATATCATACATCATCATAATCATTTTTGCATAAGGAAAAGAAACAAAAATATGATCATCGCTCATAATGCATTGCATGAACCATTAGAGGCATAATATAAATCATCTGCATATCATAAATGTATCCATACAACTTTACCATAAAATGCACAGAAAAAAATATAAAAATAAATGCATCCATAATCATTATATCACATCATCGCATAATATAGAAGCATACATAATATTGCACAACATATAATAGATGCATCTCATAACATATCATCGCATATAGGAAATTAAAATACATCCATACATCATGCATAAATAAAATAGACATCTCATAAGTTGAATCATCTCATATATCATCAAGATATACAACTGTCATGGTACAAAATATGATCAAGTGTGTATACATCAAAGTATATGATACAAACAAGGCAACAAAAATTGGAGCCCATGAACCAAAAAATGAATATTGTCTATGATCAAAAGGGAGGAACTAGCTTTGTTGGTTGCTGCCCTCTCCTACCTACCTCTCATCATGATCCTCGAGGGCCTCATCTCTATCTATTGTGAAAAATTTGGCACCCGACCTACTGGTGGCACTGCCTACCTGTAATGCTACCAATACTACTTGGCCTCTCAGACTACCTCCCTGTATGCCCGTAAGGATACTGTCCTGCCCTAGGATGAGGAATTCATGCTCTCAAGTTGTCTATGTCGACCAATCTCCTGGTCTCTCTCAAACTTGGCCTAATCCCTCTCTACTGTTAGTGTTGCGACCTACTGTCGAGCCTGATCTCTCTCTGCTATCAAAATTTGAACCTGACCCTGTAGTTGTTGAATCAGGGTGTCTCTATGGTCTGGCTACAGAGGTTGTTGTTGCAGGAAAAATATCTCCCCATCCCTAGGTGGGCTCGATTGTGCCTGATCTCTGGGTGGTATATGCACCCGAGGCAATGTCTGGTGTGCCTAATCTCCTAGTGGTTTCTGGTGTGGAGGTGGCCCAC
The DNA here is from genome assembly GCA_007115665.2 of Sequoiadendron giganteum. NCBI lineage: Eukaryota > Viridiplantae > Streptophyta > Pinopsida > Cupressales > Cupressaceae > Sequoiadendron > Sequoiadendron giganteum. The sequence goes on from CM021102.1 coordinate 116,271,049, forward strand.
TTTCATACCTGTCTCCATCAACCCTGCCTCCTTGTCCTCTACCTCGGCCTACTGCTCAACCCCTGGGTCTCTGTTGGGTAGCCATTGCACCTAGATCTACCATCCTCAAAGAGGGTCTAAAGCAATCTCTATATGCCTATGTCACCCTTGCATCACCCTATCATTGGTCGTACAACCATGACTTGGCCACTAACTATCGAAAGGATGTCATTACCTCATCTATTGGGATAGGTCTGGCCCATGCAGTCTCTCTCATAGTGCTGAAAAAGATGGCCATGTATTGGTCATCAGGCCTATCCTGTGTGTCTCTGAACTACCTGGCCACCCGATCTGGTAGGTACCTCTCAATCATGGTGTGCTCTCTACCCTGCATCAACCTATCTTGGCGAGCAAAGAATAACTGTTGAACATCATCAAACCATGGACCCATCCCAAGCTAGGGCCTCCAAGTAAACTTTATCATCTCATCGATGACTCTCCTCTAGTGCGTAATACTATCGACCCTTGTATGTGTAAATGCGGTTTGGGCCCCAGCATAGCGCCAGACGATCGAATCATCTAGCTCTAAGGCAACTGGTGTAACCTGCAGATGAAGCACTACAATCTGCTCCCAGGCTTAGATATGAAGCAATATGACCCCGACCCCAATGGCCCTTCTATCCAGATAAGAAAACTCATGAAGATCTCTATACAGTGAGGCCAACATCACTGGACTCCAGGAAAAACACTCTTTGAAAGAGCATCTACTCCCATGCCATTCCCCAACCCAAACTGAAGTATCAACCCCACTAATCTGGTGCCACAAGACTTGATATGATCATCACAACAATGAGTCTAAATGTGGGCACTATGCCCCTGTATCTCTCTAGGTCGATCTGCCCCTCAGAGAAGACAATCGCCTCCAGCTCCATAATCTCATAAAAGGCATCTCTCCTAGCATCTATGTCATATATGACTCTCATGCCATGAATAGGTAGTTGTAGGATGCGCTAGACATCCTCAAGGGTAATTGTGGCCTCACCGCTAGGAAGATGAAATGAGGATGTCTCGTTATGCCACCTCTCTACCAGGGCTATCATCATCCCCAAGTGGATCCGAATGGAACGTGCATAGGAAACATACCAGAGTCCAATGGCTCTAAGGTGCTCCTAGAGCAACTCATGTACATCACCTAATCTGCCAAGTACATGGGACCAGTGCAACCGTGAGTGTAGTATCCCAAGTTCCTCTTGTGCAAGAAAGGTCACTACATCAAGTTTTGAAAAAAAAATCGGGCCCTTGAACTAACTTTTCGCAGTCAAAACAACAATTGTGGTCCTATTTGCAATTGCAGCACAGTTTGCAAAATCCAAACTGCATCGCAGTGATGTAGTTTTATTGAGATCCTGGGTCCTAAATTCCAAAGAGCCTCACCATGACACTATTCACACATGCGGCTGTCTAATCCCCGAAACCCTAATTTCTAAGATGGCCCGTGGATGGCCTGTGGTGGCGCTCTTCACATATGCGGTGCAGTTTGAGGTCATGCGGCACCGATTTTGCATTCGCAAAGATGCTATATAGCGCCACTTGACTCTAAATTGACTTTGACCTTATTAAATGCATGAAAAAAATGAAAATCGCAAGTCAAGGAAGGGGTACATACCACAAGTCCCGCATCAGCTGGCCGCTGGTGCACTCAGACTCCCTCTGACACATGTCGGGGAAGCAATCTTTGTGCCATCTCGATCAAAGCTCAAAGCTCAAAATGCAAAAATCTTTGAAGGCTAAGTGTGAAAATGATTTGAAAATGACCCCTTGGGGTCTATTTAAGCCTAAAAATTAGGGTTTTTTGACCTAATTTTGCCATCTAACTAGGGTTTTGGTCCCTCAATCCCATTTTTTCGCCTGGCCGAGGGCCATTTTGCATATTTTCGGCATTTTAACGTGCTTTTTGGCATCTTGAAGCTTTTCTAGACCTGTCGGACACCTTGTCCTCTTTTTCTGTAAGATCACCAAAAAATCCAAATTTTCGTCTGATCTCTCAAGGGGGCAATATACCAGTAGTGGGGCATCTAAAAAATAAATTTTTTTTTTAATTTTGATCAGAAAATTTTATATTCTTTGAACCAACGCAACAAATGCATTGCTTCAAAGAGGGGGAAAATGTAGACGTGGAAAATATACCGACACATTTGATCCTGATTACTAACACCATTTCATCTTGAATCACCTTCTCAGCTTATCATCACCTTTCATCCCTTAATTGAATAAATCATTATTTATCTAATTAGGTCATTCTTCCCCATTGATTAAATTAATCAGTTTGATTTAATTAACCTTATATCTCCATTTAATTAAATAATTCATTTTATTTAATTAAATCTCTAAAGTCATCCTATTAATTTGAATAAATGAAAACTTATTTAATTTAATCTAACATCATTCTCCTTAGTTAAATAAATCAATTTTATTTAATTAAATCTAAAATCATTATTCCTCTCAATTTTGATTTATTTAAATCCTAAAATCTAAGTCAAAAGTGTCAAATCGCCTAATCTATCATTAAATTGATCAAATATTGATTAATTTCATCTCAATCACTAAATTTCTCTGAATTTTTCCACTTGCACATAAAAATACATTTAATTAATTAATTAAATCCCTATTTTCTCTCAACATGGCATATTTAAAGGAATATTCCTCCAAGTGGATTTGTCTTTCCAACAAAGCATTAATCCTCTCTTACATGTCCTTGTGCATTGATCCAAGTGGCATTTAAGTACTTTTATTTCCCTCTTCAACAAGTCATTTCATAAATTTTAAATCCCACCTAATAACATTTATTGGCTCATTCATCAAAATGTGCACAACCTTCCTCCATTCACATCTTGACAAGTGGCACTTGGCCATTGGATGTTGAATGATCCCACATTCATCCATTTTGTGTCTTCTCTTCTCAATCAAATCTATAAATAAGAGGCTTCTCTCCTCACAATGCCATCCACAATTAGAAAGAAAAGTTATTATCTTCATATTTAGAGTTATTTCATCCATTTCCTTGAGCATTTGCCATCATCATAGCTAGGTTATTGCATATTTTAGCAAGGAATCACATTGTTCTTCACCATCAAGTGGATCAATCTTCATCGAGCTTACAAAGGATTTGGGAAAGGGCCAATTTCTACACATAATTGCACCAATTCCCCCATGGGATCAAGGATTTGTATGCTTAATTAGGATCTATTTAATTTCTTGTCTTGTTCTTCATATTTTCCTATTTTGAGAATTTCTAATAAATTTCATGGGGAATCCTTGTTGTAACTTGCATATGAATCTAATTATGTGTTTGTTTCTCATGTTTGTGCAGGTCTAGGATTGGGGTTCACACCTGTAACCTTGTAGACTTCTGATTCTAGCAGGACCACACAAGTCAATATGCACAAGCTCTAGTAATTCATTTCATCAATGTTGTTTGTTGTGAAATTAAATTCTAGTTTGTTTTCCCGATTGACCTTGCATATGTTATTAGTAGGCTTCACCAACTTTGTAAGATCTCTTACTGCTTGTGATGAACTTATCTTGATAATATTGTCAAATTTTACGTGACACATTCTTCTATGCCATAACCAACTTTCATCAACTTGAGCAATCAGACAAATTTTACTACCAACATTTAGATGAAATATGTTACCTTTTGTTTTTGTACCTAAAGCAATCACATTTCCATAACTTCCCAATATGCTACACTTTTCATCTTTGAATTGAATATTGTAACCCTTATCAACCATTTGTCCAACACTTAGAAGATTATGCAAAGAACATCATCAGTGTTATGCTTACCATCAAAAGAAATACATCCTCTACCATGGATTAGACCACCATTGTTATCATTGAATATTACAACACCACCATCATACTTCTCCAAGCTTACAAATTTACTCTTATCACCTGTCATGTGATGTGAACATCCACTATCAATTACCTATTCATCTTTTTCTTCAACTTGGGTAGCTAGGGCTTTCTCCACATTTGTACAACTACCAGATTCAGTAGACACATAATTATTTTCTTTGATAGCAATAAATACAAATTCATCTTCACTTACATTCCCTTTGTCATATTCATCATCTGTCACACCTTCATCAGTAGCATAGTAAAACTTCTTTTGAAATTTAGGCTTGTAAGGTCTTGGCTTAGGAACTCTTTCTGGACACCTTGATGCAAAATGAGCTATCTTGCTACAAGAAAAAAAATTAATAGGAAACTTTCCTTTATACTTACCTTATCCTCTGGCTTCCCTTTTGACAATAAGTGCTTCAAGATCATTCAGTTCTCTTTCTTCTTCTTCAATCTGTCTCATTTCTTCCTCATAGTTGAATATCTTTCTAGAAGAACTTTCACTCGGATCATATCTTTGCTTATATCTCCTGGAAGTAGTAGCTTTAAATGTAGACTCTATCTTAGGAAGGGCATCACCGAATTCACTTCAACTCAAAAGAAGTAAGTTTACCAACCAACATATCTCTAGTTATATTTGTCATAGTTCAAAGCCCATCAATGGCTGCAACTTTAATTTTGTATGCATCAGGAAAATTTCTAAGCACTTTAGCAACAATCTCTTATTCATCTACCTATCCACTAGCACATCTAAGACCACACACAAGTTCATTCACTCTCTGCATGTAAGTAAAAAAATTCTCATCATTTCCCATCTTCAACAGTTCATATTTTCCTTTCATACAATATATCTTAGCCATCTTCACATTAGCATAACCTTCATTTAAAGTTTCCAACTTTTTTCCAGATATCATAAGCAGTTTTTAGATCCATAACATTTGTCATCTCAATATCAGTCAAAGCACTCAACAAATCTTCCTTAGCCCTGATGTTATATTCAACATCCCTAATCTCAGTAGTATTAGTAGGACCATTTGGAGGGATATCATACCTATTTCATGTAATGTTCCAATAGGAGTCACCAATGCATCTCAGATGACACTCCATTCAAGTCTTCCATAGAGAATAGTTTGTTCCATCAAATCTCAAACTATCCTTCTTGTATGTCGCCATCCCAGATCACCTCAAGCTGTTAAAATTCTTCCAAGGAACCTGCTCTGATACCAATTTTTGGAAACACAAGGGCAGACAACTGAGAGGGGGGATGAATCATTTGTCCCATAATTTCAAACTTATTAATCTTATTAACCTTAATTCTCAAATCTGATTATTAACAGTGAAAGGATGAATCAACAACACGTCAGAAACACACATAACACCAAGATTTTTTGTGTGGAAACCTTGTTAGGGGAAAAACCATGGTGAAGGTTCATGAACAAGTTATACCCTATTAAAAGTATAAAAATAATATAAGAGGAATGCACATGCATTCAAGCGCACTTCCTAGAGCTCATTTCTCAAAGGAAGACTCAGTGTCTTACAAAAAATATTCAAATTAAAAGCACCTGAAGAAATTGAATTGAGAGAGTAGCATCTGCAAATGCTTGAGCACAATTTGGTTAAGCACATGAACCCTTCTTCACTATCTTTAACTCTTCTTCACACTCTACTCTACCTTCAAATGATTTGAACCTTATTATCACATAGCACTCACACACTTCACTTTTTTTACATCCCTCAAATGAGATAAACAATCTCTTGTATATATTTGCAGCAAGAAATTACATTGCTTTATGCCGGCTTCAACAAAATAATAGAATGAATACAAATTGTGGCCCAAAACAATAAAGATTATCAATGTGTATCAGCCAAAGTCAACCAAAACATAGTAGGGACCTAAAACAATATCCTCAAACACAAAACACCTTGAAAGATTCTTCCTCGAAGATCCACAACACGCTTCAAACACCTTGTTAGCCATGAACATGCAAGAGAAAATCTCAGATCGCGAGCACAATGATCAATTCAGATGTGCAACACATGTAGAAAATGAACTAGAAGCATTCATGAATGTCACAGGAACATACGTAACAACCCAAATTACTAGAATCACATTGTCTTCTTCCATGAACACCATTTGCAATAACAGATTAGCTGTTAGAACACAAAAACTTATAACTTCATCAAATCTTCATGCACACCTTTGAAACTTATGGAGTAGAAAATAGATAGGCTTGAAAACAAACCCTTTAATCTACAACATCTAGTTTACAACATACTGAATTTTCCTCCATACTGATCTTCATTGTTCCATAGACAACCTGTAACATATTTATTTCAATTTTCTCAATATCCTCTACATATATAGCCTTAAAGACATTTATGCTAATAGTGTTGACGTGAATGAAAACCACATATCAGCAACTGAACCACAACATCCAACAGATTCATAGGTAGGTGCATGTTAAATATTAAATATTCAGTTACAGTCCTTTCCAGATTTTCCTCCTAGCATGAATCCATATGCAAGTCCCTTTTTGATTTATTTAATCCTAAAAAAACAAATATAATCATTAATAGCTCAGATGTGAAAAACCAATCCATGAAATATTAAAATTAAGCTCAAATAAACCCTTGCAAAAATAACTCTGTCATAAAATTTTGGAAATTTAACCCTATTAAGAAATTTCAGAGTTTAGGAAATTTGCAATAAGAAGCTCAAGGAATCCATTAGGAGGAATATTTTCTAAGTGACGGGAACTTTGCGGAATCTGTGGCAAGAAGGATTTTCTGAGTGACAGGAATTTTGGGGAATCCGTGATAGGAAGAATTTTCTTCCAAGCGATTGGAACTTCAGGGAATTTGCGACAGGAAGGATTTTTTGGGTGACAAAACTTCAAGTAATCTGCGATAGGAAGGATTTTCCAAATTCCTTACCTGGTCAAATTCTCTGAAACTCCATAACTTTTTACCAAGAAGGAATTTTCAAAAAGTTCAAAAAACATCCTAGCCCAATTTTTCATTCTCTATCCATAGGTTCAAGAATAATTTACATATGACATCCAAAATTCTCTTCAAAGTCCCCATTTCCAAAATCCATGATAGGTGGATTTTTTTGAAACCCCCAAGATGCCTTAAAACATTACCTTCATCAAATCAAATCTAGTCTTAATAACAAAATATCCTCCCAAGAAGAGGAAAACTAGAAATCGACAAGGCCAAAATGTAGAGATGAAAAAGAAAAAAGAGGGTCCCCACCTCTAGTGGGGCATGTGTGAAAAGAGCACAACAAATGGTGAATCTGTTGGGGAAATACTCTAGAGAATTTTGATGACAAACTGGAATCAAGAAACCAAAATCCTTGGTTTTGATCCTTACATTAGGTCAACCAATAAACTAAAGTCTCAAAAACATTGAACAAGCTAGCCCTTCTTGTGTAAGAAATCCAAGTGTGTGCAGATGTATTTATTTCCCTCCCTTAGCTACTTCAAAGAATCCAAGTTTAGTTAGGTTAAGCTATGTAAAGATTCTAAATTCAAAAGCAACCTGGATAGAGCCTCGCTACCAGCTAGGCATCCATAGCCACAATGAGGTTATCATTGTGATTCTCCCAAACATAGCTAGCCAGATGTCCATAGCCTCAGTAGAGATATTCAGATCCTCCTAATAAAATTAATTCTCTTTCTTTTGATATTCAAAATTTTCTTCTCTTTTCTTTCTGATATATCTTTTCTCTTATTTTCATTTTCAACCTATAATAAATGAAGCTCACACTCAAGGTTGAGAATCACAGTGGTGTTGAAGCAAAAATATAAGTTTTTTCACTTAACAAGACCTTACAAGGAACCCACAACAACCTCTGGATTCTTAAGATGTGTATAAAATGTGAGATTTGAGAACATTCCAGAACTAAATCAATCCAATGACTTATCCTCTTTATACATTTAGACCATGTGACACTACATTGAGGATTTCCACCATCTCATCTAGAAGAATGATTAGAGTTTGTAAAAGAAATACTTGAAACGGTCCCAAATAAAAATGAGTGTTGTGCACACAAGACACCCCAAATAAAAACAAAGGACCCAAAGCTAAAGAAACAACACAAAAATAAAACCCCAAACCTAATCTAACCAAGGCATACCTACACTAACCAGCTAGAAAGAAAAAGGAAACAAAGAAAACTAAACTAAGGAAAGCAGAAAAATAAAGAAAAAAAAAACCTAATACTAAAGTAAACCAACCTAAAGAAAAGAAAATCAGATTAAAGGAAACCTACAACAAAGAAAGAAAAGCAAGCTGCATTTATTCAAATCAAACTATGTACAAAGAGACCCAAAATGAATCATGATCGGATAGGGCAGACTGAGACCCACCCCAATTTGGTTCATCAATGCATGGACAAGAAATAAGGTGATAGTAATGTTATGCCTTGCATAACCACCCCATTTTGTTTCTTTGTTTTGTCCTTGGTCTTTTTTGTTCAGGTGTTAGGAGTTTTTCTTTCTTCCTATGGATTGGTTTTTTTTTTTTTTAGGCTTGGGTCTTGGGAAGAAACATACATTTATTCCTTTTCACAAGGTTTAAGGCCTTGTTCATGTCCCGGTCTCAACCCTGTCTCTTGCCTTATTAATTTTTGGTGTTCTTGCGGGCCCGGGTCAAGGGACGACACTAGTACTTGATGCTTTTGTTGGGTGCTAGTTTCAATCCATGTCTTTTTCTCAGTTTATTTTTGTCTTGTTTATTTATTTTTTTGTCAAAGTCAGGTATCGGGCTGGAAACAGAACCGAGAACTTTCCAAAGTTATTGTTCTCGTTCCTAACCCAATCACGGAGTCCGACCTCTTCCCAATTTCCATTTTATTCTTTTGGGATCTGATTTCAAGTTGTGATTGAAATTTGAACTCTTCAAGGTTTGTGTTCCTTCTGGAGTCCTGATCTTCGTCTCCATGTTGTTTTGTTCATTCGTCGGGTTCGGCTCACAGACTTTTGATCGAATCTTGTACCTAGTGAGGGGTCGATCTCGACCTACATCCCGACCCTGACTTCTTCTTTCCTTCTTTATCACCCTTGGTATTTATGAATTTTCTCAAGTCTCAAGGCATGATCAACACACCATTAATTCCATAATTGCTCACACTTGCGAACGGGTTTTTAAACCTCTTCATTCCTCGAGTTCCATCCATTCTTCTTTCAAGAGTTTGGATGAGAATGAGAGCAACGTAGAGCTAAGGTTTTAGGATTTCACTGTAATTTAGCAACTTTCTGCCAAAATTCTTGGGTGTATTCCAAGGTAGGTTTTCTTGTTTCCATTTTGTCCTCATTTTCTTGTCTTTTGGTTTTGGTTGCTTGTTCTTTCCCTTGTTTTCGCTTGTCTTCTTCATTTGGTTTCATTTTTGCTTCTCTGTGTTTTCATTTGCATCTTCTAGTGTGTTTTCCTTTGCATTTAAATCTAAGTTGGGTTCATTTTGTGTTCTTTTATTTTTGGTGGCATCATCTTATCCTTTGGCAATGGGATTGTCCATCTCATTGTGCCCTAGTTTCATAGGGTTTCGCTCTATGTTCCATCAAGCTACCTTAAATTGTCAATTTCAATTTACTGACCATTTGAAAAAAAGGTTTTAATCCACAACCCAATATCGAAGGCATATATTAGAAATTATCATATTTTATATCACCTTGGTGATCCATCATTGTCTCGATTCCTTATCCCTCCATTGACATTGGGGTCAAGAATCAAGCAAACACTTAGGTTTTTTTACTCTTTTGTATCGGTTCTTTCACTTGCCTGATCGCCTCATCGCTATCGAGATCAATAGTTGGACCAGCACCTTAAGTTTGATATAAATTTGAGGACTTAGAGATTCTACGATGATCTAAGCCCGAATCTCACTTTGTAATCAGCGTCGGGAGTTATTTTGACACTAGCCCTTTAAGTTCGTCGATTGATGCATGACCCTAACAACACCTGATCCTGACTCCTGATTTGTAGTTAGGATCATAAATTAAACTCAACACATACACACAATGCATTTTGAAACTTTTTTTGTCCAAGACCCAATCCCGACACCTAATAACCTATCGGGTCTGAAACTTGGGAATCTACTTACACTTTTTCATTTTGGATGGGTATGGTGCCTAGTCATGACCTGATCCCGACTCTCATTCACATTTTGGGATCAGAACATGGGTCAATACCTGAATCATTTACTATCAATTTCCTAAGTGTTTAGCCAAGACCCGAACCTAAACCTGAACCTAATCCTGATTCCTGAACACTGTAGGGTCAGGGTCTAAGATGACATTGAACATTTTTTAACATAGGTCTGGTTCTGAATGATGACCCAATCCCAACTCTTGACTACAAAAAAGAATCAAACCATGAGTCAATAATCAACTCATTTTCCAACATGGATCTAGTGTTTTTTCACAACCCGGTCCTGACTCCCGATAAAACTCAGTTTATGCATAAAATTGGCTAAGTTCTTGGTACTATTTTGAGCCTGAAGCCTGAAAATGATCAAATTAACTTATTGAACCAAATTATTTCTAGATTGATGTTGATTTATTATAAACTATGTTATGATTTTATTTACATGTTTATTTTTGTATCTAAGGATTGTCAGTAGTGCAAGATATCCAGCCAATGTATGACTTTGAGGAAGAGATATCTACTGAGGAACTACCTGCTGAGGAATTTCCTATTGAGGGAACATCTGAGGTAGCATCAAAGAATGTCAAGGCCAAGAAATTGAAGCTAGAACAACTGCCCTACACAATGAAATATAAGTATAAAGGGAATCCAATTCCATCCAAGTTTGACTCTCAAGTTATGAACATTACTAAAACTTTGGTCAAGCATATGGATTTAGAGTAGTTCACCAAAGATACATTTTTAGAGGATGTTGTCCCAAGAGCAAAAATAATTGCAGATTCATGGTTGGCTCATGTAGCCTACTTTTCTATTGTGGTATACTATCCTAAGTTCATCCTAACAGCTGCAAAGGCATATAACCCCACTCAAAGATAATGCATTGATGTTGAGGGCAATGTTATTATAGATTTGACTCCATCCATGATCAGACTTGTATTTGACCTCCCTCCTTACCTCAATGTCAAGATGATGACTGAAGAACAGACACTTGAGCTATAGAACAGAGATGTGGAGGGAAACAAACAAGTCATCAATAAATGGTGGTTGAAAAAGGAGAAGAAGTTGAAGTAAATAAGTTGCCACCCAATCCTAGGAGGTCATATTTCTCCCAAGATGTAGGAGATATTATCACAATGTTGGCTAGAGCATTTCGAAAATTTGACTCTCACACTTTTGAACACTGGATATTTCCTTTTATGTAGTTGATTCTAGAGGGAAAGCAGTATTTGGATTGGGGGAAAATCATCTCAGATAACATTCATAACCAACTCCTCTAGGTAGCAGAAACCAAGACATTCTACATGTATTCTTATGTTATATAATGTGCAGTGAGAATTGGAAGGTTTCTTAGGCTAAACACTATAGGGTCAATGGAAGAAGGCCTTGATCAGAAGAAGGTCTGGGAGCACTATGATCAATTGGAGATTAAGGAATCAAAAAATCACTTCAAAAGAGTAAATGATGATTTTCTATATGTCGTTATAAATTAGCTCTCAATGGGACATATGTTTCATATTTTCCCCATAAGCCATGGCATTCATTCATGAATGGGGATATTGGTTCATTCAATACACCAGGTCAACGTATTTTAGATTATTTAGTTTTGATGGTCATTCGTTTAAACTGCCAAGATGTTGTGGTAGTAGGTGGGTTTTAATGGATTTTGCTAGGCAAGTTGTAGAGGTAAATGTTGTTTTCTCTTCACAGCATAGGATTGTCACACATTATTTTCCCTTGTAATTGGGATTTTATTCTTGTTCTTCTACAATAATGGCTAAATTAGCTATGGAGGAGTTTCAAGCTTTAAATTTTCCGAAACATACTTCTAGAAATAATTTTGATCCAAAGAATAAAATGCATGCACTTTATCCTTCTCACTTTACTCATCATGTTCCTCTTCTTGAGGATTTTTGGGCTAACCTTCAGGATCAATTTGAGGTAAGGAAAAGAGGTTATGAGAGGTTAAAAATTCCCCATATGAGGGATTTTGAGGTTAAAACTGATATGCTTGATGACACTACATATGATGGGATCACTCTTGATCCTCGGTATGATATTGGTCAAGTGGATACAAAATCCCTACCACCCATCAATTGGGTAGAGAAAGAAGAGACTAAGATTAAAAATATATCATGAGTAGTGTTAAATAGGAGCTTAAGGTGGATAAAACTCCATTTGAAATAACCAAGGGTTGGGGTGACGAAGAAAAGAGGTTCTAGCAGTGAACCCACTTCCTCTGCAGAAACCAGACAATATAAAAGATTAAAGAAAGGTGTTGTAACCACAAAAGAAATCACTAAAGAGCCTGTATAAACAAAAGAAGATGTCACATTATAGGAGATACATGATTCTTTGCATAAAGCAAAGGTTACTTATGAGGTGACTATTGGAGGTGTTACTTCAAGTTTTGGTGTTGTACCTTTGATCGTTGTTCACCCGAGTGAGGAGAGTTTTGTAGAGAAATCGGTTGTTGTTACCCCACAAGCTGGGGGAAGTTCTCCTACCATGGTATCAACTTTAGGGGCACCAATTATTGGGGAAGAAGGACAGGTTGAGGTAAATGTTCAAGTTATCTCCTCAGATTCTGAAAGAACTTCATCTCAAGAGGGAGAAGCACCTGAATGGGAGGAATATTTTGAAAATGTTAGAGAAGACCCAGGTGAAGAAGGAGCATATTTTGAACTTGGGAGTTTTCATAGCCTACAGGTAGAACTTAATGATTTTTTAACAAAAAAAGAACATGAAGAGTTGATGGAAAGTGCCCAGAAACTGGTTGTTGAGCAGCTAGCTGAGGAAGAAAAAGAAGAACAAGAAAGAAAAGCTGAGGAGTTAGCTCAGGAAATGGAAGAAGTTGTTGCACAAGAAAAGATTGTAGAGGAAGAGCTTTGAGCTAAGGAGTTATAGCAAAAAGGGCTAAGAGATGAAGAAGAGTTTGTCAAATGGGAGGAAGAAATGAGGACGATAAAAGAAATAAAAGTTGAGAATGAGAGGAAGGAAAAGGAAAGATTGCAAAAGCGGATAGAAGAGCTTCAGAAAGTTGCTTCTCAACAAACTGTTGAAACAATTTCTTCTACACTTCCATCCCCCACACCTCTGAGAATTCAGCAAGTGGCCACTCAGCTAGCTACACCCACTTGGTTGAAATTGAATCTAGATAAGAGGTAGCAAGTACAAGCCCAACCAGTAATGTGGGATGATATGAGGGAAAAAATTGACAAAGTAAAGGCAAAGAAGAAGGCATGTGTAGTACATGCAACCAAGCTTACTGATGAAGGGGATCTAGTAGCTGAAATTTCTACCCCAATTATTGATAAGAATGATAGAGAATTGCAGCCAGAAGATTATTAGATGAGTACTATTAATCTCAGAAAGCACACTAGAAATCGAAAAAATAAATTTAATTGATATTATTGCCACTACTACCAAGTCCAGATTGATTAAACATAAGAAGGTTAAAGGTGATATTAAGGCTCAAGTTAATAAAATGAAAGATTAATTGAAGGAAAATTTTCATCTACTGCTAAGCAGCCCACACCATCGGAGGTCCCCATTTTAATGAGCAAAAAAGAGGTAGATGGTTTGACTGAAATGAAAAAGAAAGCCACATGGTTTGATAATTGGCTTAATACCTTTAAAGTTGATATGCATAAGTTTTTAGATGAATCTTGTAAGAACTATTACAACGGGCTTAAATTAGTCAAAACCATAGAAGAATCTATGAGGAAATGGTGCAAAGAAGAGGAGACAATCAGAGAATATCTAGGAAAGCTTAGGTCCATTGACAAAATTTTTGATAAAGAGCTAGTCTAGTCTCAAATTTTGGGTGAAGAAGATTCTGGGTTTAATGAAAATTCTATTCATATTTCTGCTTTTAAGTCACAGACTCTTGTTGAACATAGGATAATCATGCTCAAGAGTGTTCATAAGATATTTGAACACATGGGTATATTTGAAGAAATTGGTTTAAGCTTTATTGATAAAGCATTACCTCCATATCAGAGGCTTGAATCATTGGGAGAAATCAAAGACACATGGGAGGAACTGTTGGATGGGATGTTAAGGGAAGGAGATACTGTCGAGTCTCCACTAAAGGACAATTTGGTTGAGCATAGATGTGACTTGTGGTGGGAAGCCAAGGATGCTGGTCAAATGAAAGTAACTATTGATACAATAGAAAATATGCTAGTGGAATCTAAATTTAAAGTTGATTGGGTTGATTGGCTAGATGATGATACAATAATTTTTTTTTTTTTGTCAATTATGATGAATACCTTGAGACCAAACATGAAGGTCACAAGTAAAATTAATTCAACTTCAACAATTAAAAGAGAGGCAAATACTGGAGTTATCTGAGTGTCCTTATAATTATGGATTTGAAACCTCAGATTATGGATCTTAGTTTTTGATAGGAGGAATTGGTGCTAAAATTGTCCATATGTAGTGTGTGGTTTTAAAATGTGTCAATGAGAGTAAATTAGTTAATAAAACTAAACACACACATCCATGCAATTTATTACATAAAAGAAATAGAAATAAAAAAATTAAATTGCTACTGCTATCCTTTCAAATCATTCCATGGTTCTCTAGTCTTAAGGACCTCCAAATTTCATTCTCTTAGATCTATTAAATGTTGCACATGAATCTACAAAGATGACAACCTAAGAAATGAGAAGATGTTTTGCAATGCAAACTACATTCCTACCTCACTATATTTTTGATATTTTTGATGCTTAAATGTTGAATGATCCTATGATGAGATGTTGTAATTGAAATGATGCTAAGATGAATACTATGATTGAAGATGCAACTCTAATGTGATTCTATGATAAACTCTAATACAATACTAAATTAATCCAAAGTAAAAATCCCATAATGCCTATGCTATATGAAAATACAAACTCTCAATTGCTCTTAATTTGTTCTCAATTTCTCCAACATAAGTTTATCTTCCAAATCTCGGTATGAAAAGCTATAGAAATGCCCTCTATTTATAGATTTTTCCAGCCTTGAGATGATGTGGTAGTGATGAACGGTTGAGATTGTGATCCTGGGGCATCAACATTTGAGCACAAAGAGGTTGGAGAGAATCAGGGAGATGGTTCCCTTCAAGAGAACACCCTTCCAAGTGTTGAAGAGAATCAGAGGAAAGAAGAAGCCATGTGTCCAAGGTGGTTTCAAATTTGTTGTAGGTTGTTGGTGAAAATTCTCATTTATAAATTAGAAAAATTCAATTTCAGGAGACACATGGTGAGGTGGTAGGTGAGTTGGAAGTGGTTAGAAGAAATATGGAGACATGTGCCAATTTGAATTAAAAATTCAAATTTAAATGGAAGAGGGAAATTAATTAAATAAAAAATTATTTAATTTGTGGATTTAATTAATGTAAGAGAAAAGTGATTTTTAGAAAAGAAAAATTTAGGGAAATGAATCATATCAATAAATTTATCAATTTATTTATATTAGTAGAAAAATTAGGATTTATTAATTAAATAACAAGTATTTAATTAATTTGTGCTCCAGACCATTTTTATGTGCATACATTTTGCCCCTCTTTGAAGTGATGTGCACAGATGCATTGCTTCAAAGAAAATTTGTCAGACCGTGATGATAAATTTTTTGACATACCCTAGATGCTGATTTTGCAGTGATGATGAATGGATGACCCCTCAAGAGATAAATCAAGGATTTTTGAAAATTTTGAAAATTTGAAATTTTTTATGATTAAATGTTTTTTTGTAATGATATTCAGATGATCTTTGAATTTGAGGAGGATAACCTGATTTATCTCCCAAAAATGATTAGAGTCCATCCACATTGTTGATTAGTTGATTAAAAGGCCCATTTTGAAAAATTAAATAAATGCCACCATAATTACCCCTTAATTAGCCCTTAAAAGGTCAAAATGGATGAAATAAAGTTCATTTGTAACCTTGCATTGTGAAAACTAAAAGAGAGAGGAGAGCCAAGATGGATAGGATTTTGTGCCACACTCACAGATTCGAGTGAGTTCACTGCCATTAGTGTCTAGCCACATACGGACCTTAGGTATGTACCCCGAGAACTGCCTTTTTCAATTTTGAATTTGAATGATTCACGCTTTTTTTCGTTTGTTAAAAAATCTGGTTTCAACATGTTTTAGCACATAGGTCTAGGAAAATAGTGCATCAGGTAACTGATACAACACATACAGTCACTATAATAGCGCATAGGGTTAGGTTTGGGCTTGAAAATAGTGCAACGCATCTGGTCGTTGCTTTAGCGCATTAGGTTTATGAAATAGCATATAGGGATTCAAGCGCATAGATAGGATAAGATAGCGCATAGGGTAGTGCGATTAACACATTTGGGAAATGATGTGTCAAGACCCTATTTTAGTGCATAGAGTTTGTTGTCTAGTGCATCCAAGAACGAGAACATAGAAGGCTTGTTCTAGCGCATTCGGTAATTATTCTAGCGCATCTGATAGATTAGCGCATAGAAACCCTATTTTAGCACATTGAGCCAAAAATGATGATCTTGAATGATTCCTCCTATATTTTGATGGTTGATGATCATGTCAGCCGATGCTAGGATGATGTTGATTGATAGATTGATGATTGTCCTCATGATAGGCAAGGAACAATGATAGGATGGATAAAGATGATTTGATTGATTGACCTCATGACAAATGAGATTCAAAGATAGCTTGATTGATGTTGATCGATATCATGAAAAATGAGGATCGATTATAGGATAGCTGCTCCTTGAGATTTGATCAAAATATTATGCAATTTGACTTGATTAATTGATATGTTGATTGATAGGTTGATTGGTTGATGTGCTGACTTAATATGTTGATTTGATCATAGGAGGGTGGCCTAATAAAATTACAGGTTCGAGAGTGTTTTCCTTGGATGTGGGACATGATCCCACAGTTGACCCCAATAGACTTAGCCATTATTGACCAATGTGGTCTTACTTCATTGATTAATATGCCCTAGAACCGAATTAATCGAGGGTTATTGATGACAGTTACAGAGCGGTGGCATAGTGACCACAACACCTTCCATTTGGCAACTGGTGAGATTATAGTTACACCAGAGGACGTCTATCATATTTTGAGGATACCAGTCGTGGGTGACTTGGTGGTGTATGATCATGAGGATCAGGGAGGGGCAGACTCCATTCAATATATTTTTGATGATGGGAATCTCAGCAAGGTGTCCTGGTGGGAGTTGATTTCTACCCATCAACCCTTATCTTGTGTTCTAGTAGGATTCATTGGTGGTTTTCTCTACACCGACTTAGAGGGCATGATTTTCCATGAGACTAGATATGCATGGGGTTTGTGCATGCTTTCACACTTGTACCATGATCTCCATCAGGTTGTATATATTTAGGCTAGCATTCTTGTAGTGGGGTGTACATTATTGCAGCTCTGGGCCTGGGAGCATATAGCGGTTACATGGCTAGTGGGAGGGAGAGCTCGACCAGCAAGGAGACCCTACATTTTTGGTTATACAGGGCCACTTGTCCAACATAAGATTGGAAAGTTAGAGTATTGGCGAAGGGTCCTTGACGACCTAGATATAGGTATTATGTGGCCATATCTTGATTGCGAGGTATGGGAAGAGTATGATACAAAGATGCCCTATGTTTTTTGTTCGACATACCTAATTGGCAGGACACCATACATCATTGAGAGATTCCTTTTTGGCTAAGTGTACAAGCAGTATGAAAAATTATAGGGTATACCATAGGGAGTTACACATTATGTCCGATGGAGGCAAGACATTCCAAAGTGGGGGTTTGCACTAGATTATGATGTCGTGTGTGTAAAGTATTATGGTTTCTAGCCAGTATTGTGGTAGTACCATCCCTAGATTGTTGATGCACAAATGACAATAGAATTTTCAGAGTATTTTTATATGCATTCATTTCCACGGATCTCGAGTCTCCATGAGCTTGCACCCATTTTGGAGGTTGGGAGGAGGGAAAGACAAGAAGGACATGCAGTGCAATGGAAGGGGGGTGGAGGAGAGGAGGAGGCCAAGTAGGAGGAGGGAGAGGATGGTGGAGATGGGGGTGACAGAGGGGTGATGTTGGAGGTTGAGGGAGAGATGTGCTAGATTTTGGGGTCATCCCCAAGAGGAGGAGGTCAACACCTACTATATAGTAGCCTGTTGTACTGAGGATGCCCTCTCAAAGGCAGCAAACATAGATAGTTGGTTTGTAGGCATAGGTTCAGACTCTATAGTGGTAGGTATAGGCACTGCAGGCACAGTTAGCCCAGGCTCAAGCTCAACTACAAGCACGAGCACTAGCACAGTTGTAGGTACAAGGATAGATGGTACAACTATAGGCATAGGTAGCCACCCTCACCACAAAGAGAGAGACTTCACTCGACGACAGGGAGAGTAGGCAGTAGCAGCGGTTGGCAAGATTCAGACAGTGGTTGAGGGTGCTAGGATAGGTGATTTGGTCAGAGAGCTTCGAGAGTCTGCCAAGGAGGTAGAGTACTATAGAGGCTGATACTATGAGGCAGTGTTAATGGAGTAGAGAGTGATCTATGCTCATTCTAGATCTGGTCACTCTCAGTCTTGGACCAGCACTAGTGGCGTCATGCAACCACTCCCAGGGTGCCCACCAAGTGGAGTTCCATCAAGAGGAGTTCCAGGAGTAGGACCATCAGGGATAGGTGGTGTTGGGGAGAGGCCTACGACCTCCGAGGGCAGTACCATAGGATCCCATGGTCATATCTTATAGACCGTATCTTGGTTCAAAGACGTAGCTTTGCCACATTTTTGATGTATCATGTCTTATTTCTTGACATCATTCTACACTTTGACATTATTATTTTGAGGTTATATAATATGTAATGGTGATTTAGTGATCTATATGTTGTTTATGCTTTTATTATGGATGTTTATGATGGATGCATTTATTTATGTTCTATGTGATTATGATATTATATATGATTATGTTATGTTTCATGTATGGATGCATTAATGAGATGATGTTATGCTTTTATGTATTGATGGTAAATGAGATGGATGTAGTTATGCAAATGATCTGAGATGTGTTGTATTTTTGTATTTTTCACATGTATATAATAATGTATGGATGAATTAATGAATGTCGAAATGGTTTTATTATGTAATGAAAATATATGATCTAAATATATGAATGTGAATGAATTGTGATCATGAATGAATTACGGTGTTATGATGAATGATTTTCTATGATGAATTCATTTATGAATGGAATTATTATGATATCGATGTATGATAATGATGATGTTATTATGGAAAATGCTTTATTTTTGGAATTTTTTCATGATGCACATATTATGATGAATTAATGCATGTTGCAAATGCATAATATGATAATGATAGATGTATGGATGGATGTATGATAATTTTGTTTTATTGATATGATATGGAAATGGTAATGCAGATGAATTATTTTTTTGTTATGTCAAGTGTACTCCATCACGTAGTGAGAGATAGCATCATGTTGAGAGATACCAGCCTTGGAAAAATATATAATGCAAATGCAGAACTAATATGAATGTAATCCTATTTATGTAATGTTGTCATCTTATTCACTGTGCTTATTATCATCATTGAGCATTTTATTATGTTGAAAGTTAGTACAAACATCGCTGGTATAATTAGACCATGATGACCCGGGTACAACTTCCATAAAACTTTTGTTGATATTTGTTAGTACAAGATAACACAAACATCTAGTTGCAATTAGACCGAGATGACCTGAGCATCACTTGTGTAAATAGACAAGAGTTAATCATGTTCCCATGAAAATTCAGAATGTCATCAATGATACTTTGTAGAGCATGTCCCGTGACAATTTTCACAGTAGTAATGATTGACTCACAAACATCAGACAAATAAAAATATCATTCTCCATTATAGCCCCTCTAGTTCACGACATCATCGAGGTACTCCTGAGAAATGACAACAATCAAGACATAGCCATTGATCCTATGTGTTAAAGTGACCCAACCATGATTCAAAAGATGGCCCAATGAGATTTGATTTGTTTGTCTTGTTGCTTGATTTAGATGGTTGATTGTTTGATTACTATGATTGATGTTCACTTTGTTGGTTGGGATGATTATTGTTTTTTCCAAGGTTTCCTTGTTGCTTGTTTACCTGTTGGTTTAAATTCAACGGTTGTTTGCCCCCAGTGAGAACCAGGTTGATATGGGACATGACTGCAGCAATAGGATATGGACATCCAACTCATTGTATGATAGGCATGAATGCATAGTCATGGTGAAAAGCGGACAGTCAACACATGTTCAAATAGATGGAGAAGCCGACTTATTACAAATAGCGCCTATTTACCAGGTTTTCACCATTTATTTTTATTGCACTTTTCAGATTTTTATTATTTTTTCTCTATTACCAAGATGCCTGTTGCCAAGTTTTCACCAAGGTAATGATTTTTTTTATTTTTCACTTTTTTTTGTATTTTTCTCTTTTTGAATTATTTTATTTCTTTTTGTCGTCACCAAGATGCCTATTTGCCAAGTTTTCACCAAGGCGACCATTTTTCAAGAAATTTTCTACCTTTTTAATAATTTTTTCAGGACTTTTTCTAATTTTTATGATTTTTTTAGGAATTTTATGATTTTTTTCAAGACTTTCTGATTTTTATGAATTTTTTCAGGACTTTTTCTATTTTTTAATTTTTTTTCAAGAATTTTAAGCATGCATCAGATGCATTATATATAGAATTTCTTCATGTGAAGTTTGTTCATTGGCTCTTCAAATAGATCCCCTTCTAGTGTATACAACTGATATGCCCCCGATCCAAACACTGATACAATAACAAAATGACCTAACGAATTTGGCTCAAATTTTCCCTTCTTCTCTGGGTCCTACTAATTATGGGGATTTTCCTTCAATACTAGATCACCTACCTGAAATTTCCTAGATTTGAAATTGTGATTGTAGCTTCTAGACATTCTATGTTGATAGGCCTTCAGGTGATAAATTGCAAGTTGATGATGTTCATCAAACAATTATAGCTCTTGTAGTCTAGACATATAGTAATAGTCATCTAAAATGAAACCTTTGAAGGACACACGAAGTGATGGTATCTCAACCTCAATAGGCAAGATGACTTCTTTTCCATAGACCAAAGCATATGGTGTGGCACCTATGGGAGTGTGGATGCTTGTACAATAAGTCCACAAAGAACGGTTCAATTGGATATGCCAATCATGTCCAACATCATTGATGGTTTTGTTTGAGGCCTTTGCTTGGTCATTCCCTTGAGGGTAATACGGTGTAGAAAACTGATGCTTGATATGGAATCTTTCACATATTTCTTGCACGCCTTGATTCTTGAAAGGTCTGCCATTATCAGTAACAATGGATTGAGGGATACCATACCTACATATGAGGTAGTTCAGGATGAATGATGAGATTTTATTTCCTATGATGGTGAATAGAGGCATGGCTTCAACGAACTTGTGTCCATTAGACGAAGATGGGTGAATTTTTCCTACAAGATCTAATCCCCATTGAAAAAATGGCTATGTTGATGTGAAGGGCTAGAATTCTTGTGATGGTGCATGGATGAGATTACCATGGATCTGGAATTTCTGACACTTCTTGATGAATTGGAAGGACTCTCTCTCCATAGTCGACCAATAGTATCCCAAATGAAGGATTTTCTTTGTGAGGGTAAGACTACTTGAATGAGTGTCTCAAATACCTATATGGACTTCTTGTAAAGTTGTTTCAGACTTGTCGCATTCAAGACATCTTAAGAGAATTCCATCAAGACCTTGTCGGTATAGTACATCCACAATAAGGGTATGCCAGGCAGCTTGGTAGATGAAATTTCATTTTTGGTTTCTAGAGAGATCGAGAGGTAGGGTGTTATCTTTTAGGTAGGTAAATATCTTCTCGTAGATTGGGGTATCAACATCAAGTAGGTGGCATACGAGTCAAGATTCAGGATAATCGTAAGCGGGGGTAAACATTTTTTCCACCATGAACTCATAACGGCTTCATTTTTCAATAATTTTGAGTAAAGAAGCAATGGTAGCCATAGCATCAGCATCTTTGTTCTCAACCCTTGGGATTTGAGAAAATTGGATATCAACAAAATATTTCTTGAAATCATTGATCATCCTTCTGTAGGGTATCAGTTTATCATCCTTTGTTTGGTAATCATCATTGACCTGATTAATGACTAGTTGGGAATCCCCATAGACTTGTAGTTCTATGATTTTCCATTCTACTGCTATTTTGATGTTGATGATGAGGGCCTCATATTCTGCCATCTTGTTGATGCAAGGGAACATTAACCTATAGGATTTTGGAATAGTGTGCCCTAGGGGAGTGATTAATAGAATTATTGCTCCCGATCCATGTTGAGTATATGATCCATCAAAATACAGTACCCATTGATGTGTTGTGACTATTAGGACATCTACATCCAGAAATTCAACATGGAGGGAATGATCATCATGAATTGGTGCATCAACCAATTGATCGGCGATAACTTGTCCTTTGATTTCTTTTTTGTCAACATATTAGATATCAAACTCATTGAGTATCATTACCCATTTGGCTAATCTTCCTATCAGGTTTGCTTTGCTAAGGAGATATTTCAGCAGATCTATCTTGGCTATTATTCTGATGGTGTGATTCAATATATATTGTTGCAATTGTTGCGTAGTGAACACTACTGCTAGAAAAGATTTGTCAATGGATGTATAGTTTATTTCATAACCATTTAGAGTTCTACTGATGTAATAGATTGCTCTTTCCTTTTCTATTGAATCTTTTTATGCTAATAAAACTCCTAATGACCGGTCAGTTGTGGCTATGTACAATAAGAGAGGATTTCCTTCTGTTGGTGGTACTAGGATAGGCGGATTCATTAGTTATTGATTCAGTTGATTAAAAATTTCCTAACATTTCTCGTCCCATCGAAAGGAAAAATTCTTGTGCAATAAGTGGGTAAAAGGATGAGTCTTATCGGCCAGTTGTGATATGAATCTTCTAATTGACTGGAATCTACCTTGAAGGGATCTTAACTGACCGATATTTTTTGGAGGTGGAATTTCCATGTTAGCTTTCACTTTTGCAGGGTGTACCTCAATACCTTTTTTCTGAAACTATATATCCTAGTAGCTTTGTTGATGTTACCCCAAACACACATTTCTTTGGATTTAGGTAGACATTGAACTTCTCTAGTTGGGTGAAGAGTTTCTCTAGAATCTCCATATGTCCTTCTCTAGTGTAATATTTTCCTAACAATTCATCCACATAATCTTCCATGAAGGTATGCATCATGTCATGAAAGATGGTTTTCATACTCTCTGGTATGTGGCCCCTGCATTCTTCAATCCAAAGGGCATGATGTTCCAACAAAAGGTTCCCCATGGGCAAGAGAAAGCCATCTTATCCTAATATTCAGGTGTTATCTTGATTTGATTATAACCGGAAAATCCATCCATTAGTGACAACATGCCATGACCTGTTGTTAAGTCTACAATGATATCAATGTTTGGTAAGGGGAAATCATATTTTGAAAAAGCCTTGTTGAGGTCTTTGAAGCTTGTACAAATCTATATGATGTCATTAGGCTTTGAAATAGTTACAATGTTGGATACCCATTCTGCATAATCAATGGGTCTAATGAATCCTACATCCAATAATTTCTTTAGTTTCGCCTTAACCAATAAGGCAATGTGAGGATGCATTTTTCTTAACTTTTTATTGAATGGTTTAACTCCTAAAGGAATGGATAAATTATGCATGATGAGATTTGGGTCTATCCCTAGCATGTTTGCATATGACCAGGAAAAGTTAATTTTTCATTCTTCAAAGAATTTGATAAATTTAGGCCTCTCTTGTTTTGTCAATGATTCTGCTAGATGGAGAGTTTTCACTATTTTTGCATTGCCAACATTGATGGATTGTGTTGGCTCGATTAGGACTTTGGATCTTTCTTGGAAGTGCGCAGGAAGAGTGTCAAATTTCCCATCCTTTGGCACCTCAGAGACATTTTCACCTTTGGATGCACTCTTTATTTTCATTCTTTCTTGATCTAATAATACCATAAAATGGTTTTCACCATCAGATCTTTCTTTTGTTTCATTCATTTTTTAGTTGGGAAATTTGACACTCCCTTGTCTGGAAGCTTTGTTATGATGTTCAATGGTGGAACCTGTTTCAGGAGTAACAGTGCAAAGGAAATTGATGATGGCCTCATCATTTGAAAAGGTGGGGATATCAATAGGGTTAGTTTGGTCCCAATCTATAAGTTCAGGATGTACCAATGGTAAGGGATCGTCAGATGGGTTCAGGTCAGAGGTCGTAAGGGTCCTAATGGAAATATTGTCATCAAACAATACCATGGAAAGTTCAAGGTCTATGATGTTACTCTCTTCCGAGGGATGTGTCTATCTAGGATTTTGGTCATCTTCACTTGAAGCATCGATATCTTGCGATCCTAATTCAAATGGTATTAACCCTGAGCTTTGTCCCTCCTCGAGTGTGGGGGTATACTTGTGTACCACATCAATGTCCTTATCATGACATGACTCTTCTAACAATGAATCCCATTCATATTTATTGGAATCAGTTTCATAGTGGTCACTTGCTTGGAGTTGTAGGATCCTTTCAACAACCTTCTTCTTTAGGTCCTCCTTTGTTTCTTTGTCCTTTTGATGCTCTTTATAACCCAACCCTGTTTTGTATTTTGGATTTTTTATAATGGGTTGGATGGGTTCTACTATACCTTCTTTTCTTTTACCAATAGGTCCTTGTCCCTCATATCCCATTTTTTCTAAGATTGAGAATCCTTTGTCATAATGAGTGGTTTGGACATTAGCCATTACTACTTGAGAATCCATTTCATCCTTGTAGAGCCAATTCAAAATATCTTTATCATCGGATTCCTCTTCTTGGGTGCTTACTTTTATGAATTGACCATCAAAAAGTGTGATAGGTTGTGAGGATGATTGTGATGAGGTTGATGGTTGAACATGGTATTTTCCTAAAATTAACTGCAAGAGGCAGAGGGATTTTTCGATGGAGTATTCACCTACACCTTTTCTTTGACTTGGACTTTCTTCTCAAACTATTTGGCCAAAGTATTAAGCTAGGCTTCCGGAGTGGTAGATGCAAAGGGGCTAGGATCTTCCTTTTTCTTGAGCTATTTGGATGAGGAACTTGGGTGACTTACTTCATTGGGAGATGTGGCTAGCAATTTTGACAAGGGATTGGCTTGACTTGGATTATTGGAGGTGTGAGAGGTGGAATCAAGAGCTTCTCGGTTATGAGGCACAAATGCATCTTGGACTACCTTTAGGGTGTTACAATGTTGGAGACTATTGGAAATGTTCGAGATGGTAATCTCTTGCCCATTGCATGGAAATTTTAGACACTGGTGGCATGTTGAAGGGACAACCTACATTTGATGGATCCAAGGACGGCCCAAGAGTATATTATATGTCAAATATTTATCCAAAACTTGGCAAACCACATCTTTCTGAATTGGCACTACCTGAATTGGCAATACAATCAATCTCTTTGAATCTCTTTCCTCATCGTCGTATGATTTGATGGTGATATTTTTCCTTGCATCTATCACATTTTTAGATAACCCTAGTGCACAGACAAGCTTTAAATTGCATATATTAATACCGGCTCCTTCGTCTATTATGATGAGCTTGACATGACTTTTATGGATTAGGACCTCAATATGGAGTGTTGTTTTATGAGGATGGGTGAGAGATACGTCATCATCTTCTGAAAATGATAAGAAATGAGGTGCAACTAGATATCCCACCATGGCTTGGAAAGTGCATACTTCCAAATTATTTGGTACTGTTGTATCAACTAGGGCCTTTTCCAAGATCTTGTGGGTGAGTGATAATTTAAGGAGCTCCAATATTGATATTTGTGCAAGAATTTTTCGGAGCTGATCAACAATGTTATATTTATGAGATGGGCATCATGTTCTTTTTAATAAAATTAATTTGATTATCTGTTGCAACCATGTCTTGTTGGGAATTATGGAATTGATTGGAGGGAATATTGGCATCATTGATTGGATGGTTGGTTGTAACAAGGTCTGGTGTGTTATTGATTTCAATGTCATTTGTGTGATCTTCAACAAATGAAATATGATAGATGGTGTCATCATAAACATATTTCACACCTTTTCCTTTGTCGTTTGTGTTAGAAGATTCCCCTTTATCATAATTTAGCAAAGGGTTTTTGAATACCCCATGATTAGTGTTTTCTTGGGATTCTTCAATTTGTATGACCTTATTGTTAATTAAGTCTTGTATCTTGTGTTTTAATTGCATGCAACTATTGGTTAGGTGACATTTCCATCGATGAAATTCACAAAAGTAGGCCTTGTTCCACCATGATGATTTTACTTTGGGTTCAAACCCTCGAGTGTTCGGTAGAGTAATGAGATTTTCCACAATAAGTCTTTTTAATGCAAATTCATATGATTGACCCAAAGCTGTGAACTTTCGACGGTTGTTTGATGTTTGGTATGGTAGTTTAGGTGGAGGGTTATTTTGGTTATTGTTCTAATTTTTTATTCTGATTCATGTTCTGGTTGGTGTTGTTTTGATTAGGGGTTGGATTGGTATTGGGTGTGAATCCTGATAGATTGAAAACTAGTTAGGCATTATGAGTTTCTGCTTAATTATCATTTCCATTGTTCTTGTATTTTTTCCAAAAAAATTGTTTGTCATTGTTGGAGGGATTTAATGAATTATTTTCATTGTAAATTTTCAAAATGCCCCTCTTGACCAAGGATTCCTCAATTTTGATTCTATTTTCAATTATTTTTTCAAAAGTTGGAGGACATTGTAATTCAAGCCTATAAGTCATGTAATCATTTAAGTTTTCAATGAATACATCCATCTTTTCTATTTCTGGAATAGGACGGGGATACCTTGTGAACAACCTTCTCCACCTTTGTAAAAATACTAGAAATGATTCTCCTTTCTTTTGTTTGGAATTGCAAAGGTCCTTCATTGTGATTTCATGTTGAATATTATATGAGTATTGGGTGATAAACTTGTTGACTAATTCCTCAAAAGATTTTATCCCTAGAGGTAATTGTGAGAAGAATTGCATACATTTCCCTCCCAAACTGTGTGGGAATAATCTCATTAGGTAAGTGTCTTCATGGGAAAATTCAAGGCTCATAGTTCTAAATTCCCTTACATGATCGATGGGATCTATCTTTCCATTATATTTGTCAAATTTGGGGAATGGTATCATGTTGACACTTGGATCAAAAGGGTAGGGGCATATATCCTATATTGAATACCTCTTAGTGGTTCCATTCTGCATGTTTTTCATTTGCTGTTGGAGGGTTTATATTTGTTGTGTTAAGGTAGCCATGGTTTCATTGCTCCTTGTTTCATTTTTCATTTCAGTTGATATTTCGGTTTCTATCCTCTTAGGAGTTTTTTGCAATTTTATGATATCAAAATCATCGAGTAGTTTGATTCCTTTGTTAGCTAACATAAAAAGGTATTTCTCACCCTCTTTTTCAAAGATCTTCTTCATGAATTTATGAAAATTGGGGTCTTGTTGTGCTTAATCTATGGTTTCATCTGTTATTTCTTCTACCTCATCTTGACGAATTCTAAAAAAAGGATTTTCCTCTCTTTCAGCCATGGTATTTTGTTTTTTGATTTCTTTTTGCTCAGTTTTTTTCTTTTGCAATCTCATTAAAATGGGCATACAAGTGATGGAGATTTACTAAACTTTGATCAAAGTTTTGAGTAGTGCCAAAGACTAAGGTTAAAATCTGATTTAGCAACGTTATTTTTCCAGGATGAAGGATGATGAATCCTGATAAAAGGATGATAAATCCTGATGGGGGAAACTTAGTTGATAAATCAAAGTGATGATGAGTTACTTTTGGAATGTTTAATCAAAGTTTTTTTGAGGGATTTTCACTTGAGAATGCTAATTTCAACAAGTTAAAAGAAATTTTGGGATGAGGAAGGAATGTTGTTTGACAAAGAATCCCCAAATTGGGTGTCAATTGGCAGGTGGGAGGTCAAATTTAGCTTTTTGTTTGCAAATTTGCGAGATGCGCTAAAACAATGTTCAAATGCGCTAAAAGCTAGATACACTATGAGATGGTATAGATGCATTGTGAAAATGGCTGAATGCACCATATAATGGTATGGATGCACTAGGAAATGGTATGCATGCACTGGAACAGTAAATATATATGTCAAAAGGGTTTCAATGGATAGATGCGCTGAACTAGAGAATGTATGCACTAAATTATAGTAGGGATGCACTGAGGTAGTCAATGGATGCGCTAAATTATGGAAGGTATGTGCTAGAAAAGTATATGGATGCGCTAAAATATGCAAGGTATGCATTGGGGCAGTCAATGGATGTGCCGATTTGGAAAAAAAAATCTGGTTTTTGGCAGTTTGATGGATTTTTCTGGTTTCAGTAGTGAATTTTGGATTGTTTGGTTTGGATTTTCTTCTGAATCAATAGTTGAACATGTTTGAGTGATGTTTTCTAGGATATTGGTTTAAAAAAACATTGGTAAAGACACATAAAACAAGCACAATCCTATGCTATGTAAGATAATATTATTTTGGATTCCATGTGGATTTTACTCCAACCTCACTTATTCTTAGCAAGTGAATTAGAAGCTTGGATGCATAGGCTCCCCCTTACATTGCATTCACTTCTTAGGCCAACCAAGCTTCAAACTCCCATGAATCTCCCATGGTAATTTTTTCATCTTTACTAAGAATTGTGAGAATGTGGATGTCTTGGCAACGACCGTTGCTGCACCAAAGAATAGATAGGGGTAATTTTTGGCTTTCTACAACAACGAGGTTTTAGTAGGGGAATTTCGTTTATGGGGTATCATCCATATGACAAGAGACCATTTCTACCCTTCTTGTCGGAACAATCCTCGTGATACTCAAACTTTCCTCAAGTACCCACATTTATGTCCCGGATGGAAGTTGCTTGGCCTTAGCATGATCGCAGTTGGGTTGTTCCCTCCTTTCAAAGTAGGGGGCAGGCCCTCTAAGGTTCAAAATTAAATAAAATGAATGGTTATGGCTTTTTGATCACCCAATTAAGGGGAGATAATACATTTCTACCATTCCAAACACAACAAGCATGGTGTAAATTTATCCCTCCTAATTATGCTAGATTCTTAACTTAACCAAAGGAATTGACAAATAGATTCAACCCTGCAAACAATTGTTAGTAGTTTCAGTCCATTATTATTTGACAACATTCTTTATTTGTTTCAGAAAAAGTCTCTAACTACGTACAAGGTTCCTGCAAATAGAAAAGCACAGATTAGTTTATGAAATCTAGAAAATTTACCCTAAAAACTAGATGCACCATTATAGTAACTGAATGCACTAAAACTCGGACTAAATGTGCTAGACTATTGAATACGCTAAAAGAGAGATTGAACATGCTAAATGACATATCGAATGTGCTAAACTAGAAAAACATAGAATAAAAATTAAAACCCCCTGATGCATCAAAAGAATAGCTTTATGTGCCAAAATAGCAACCCGATGTGCTGAAACAGAAGTCGAATGTGCCAGAAGAACCACCAGATGCGCCAGAGAAAAATTTGGATGCGCTATTTTAGAACTTTCCATGGAACCTGCGAAGAATAACTCAACAGAAAAATAGATTAAAGATGGGGGAATGCTCCACAGTGGGCACCAATTTATGTGTGGTTTTAAAATCTGTCAATGAGAGTAAATTAGTTAATAAAACTACACACACACATCCATTCAATGTATTACATAAAATAAATAGAAATAATAGAATTAAATTGCTACTGCTATCCTTTCAAATCACTCCATGGTTCTCTAGTCTTAAGGACCTCTGAAATTCATGCTCTCAGATCTATTAAATGTTGCACATGAATCTACAAAGATGAAAACCTAAGAAATGAGAAGATGTTGTGCAATGCAAACTAAATGCCTACATCACTATATTTTTTATATTTTTGATGCTTAAATCCTAAATGATCCTATGATGAGATGTTGTTGTAATTGAAATGATGCTAAGATGAATACTATGATTGAAGATGCAACTCTAATGTGATTCTATGATAAACTCTAATGCAATACTAAAGTAATCCAAAGTAAAAATTCCATAATGCCTATACTATATGAAAATGAAAACTCTCAATTACTCTCAGTTTGTTCTCAATTTCTCTAGCATAAGTTTATATTCCAAATATATGTATGAAAAGCTATAGAAATACCCTCTATTTATAGATTTTCTAGGCTTGAGATGATGTGGCAGTGATGAACGGTCGAGATTGTGATCTTGAGGCATCATTGGTTGAGCACAAAGAGGTTGGAGAGAATCAAGGAGATGGTTCCCTTCAAGAGAACACCTTGCCAAGTGTTGAAGGGAATCAAAGGAAAGAAGAAGCCATGTGTCCAAGGTGGTTTCAAATTTGTTGTAGGTTGTTGGTGAAAGTCTCTTTTACAAATTAGAAAAATTCAATTTCATCTGACACATGGTGAGGTGGCAGGTGAGTTGGAGGTGGTTAGAAGAAATATGGACACATGTTCCAATTTGAATTAAAAATTCAAATTTAAATGGAAGAGGGAAATTAATTAATTTAAGAGGAAAGTGATTTTTGGAAAAGAAGAATTTAGGGAAATGAACCATATAAATAAATTTATCAATATATTTATATTAGCAGAAAAATTAGAATTTATTAATTAAATAACAAGTATTTAATTAATTTATGCTCCAGACCATTTTTATGTGCATACATGTAGAAATTATCTCCTTTTTGTAGAGGTCAGCTAATTGAAGTTTGATTAGCTACCTAAATGAGAGATTTTAGTTTACTTCTTTTTATAGCTTTTTCATTTAAAGATACTCATAAATACTTTTATAGTTTTAATGTAGTTGGTTTTGTTTCAGAAGTTCGTTAGTTTAATGATAATGTCAATGAACAATGGTTGTTTGTATGCCAGTGAGCTTTGTTGTGCATAAGTGTCTCTTATTTGATGAAATTCGATAAAATATTTTGAATCTGAGATCATTTCATTGAATTTTAACGAGTTATGATATTTTGTTGTTTGAAAAGAAAGTTAAAAAGTGATGGTGAATGGTTCTATGCTTTAAAATTTTCACTATGAATGAATGCAATAGTATGGATTATTTTGTAGATTTTGTTGTTCCATGGTTTTAGTTGGTCTGAAAAATGCTCATTACTAAGTCACATGTCTGAATTTGAAGGAATTTGTGTTCATGTTTTGCTGTCCTACACCATGTTCTATCTTTTTTGTTTATTTACAACCCCCAAAAATGTTAGATTAGTTCACACTATTTATTTTATATTCATTTACCAGTAGGCCCCTTGAACATTACAGTTGCATAGGCCACTGAATGACAACAACATAGTTGAGAACCAACTACAAAGACCTTCGAAGATAGATAGTTTAAGATTATTTATCTTTTTCAGGAGAAATAGAGTAGTGATATTTTGTTTTAATGTTGTTGTGTTACTTTGACCATCAATAGAATTGGCTCTAGAAGGAGGTCCCAAAAGAACAAACTGGAGTGAATCGGGTCCTTTTCACCCGAAAGGTTCAAAAGAGTTCTCATATCCACAGTAAACCTTGATCTATTTCTCAAACTCCGAATGCATGTTAGACCCAGAACTCTTAGGGATTTAACACCACCACCCACTCCACCCAAATTTCCACCAATACCACAACTGGCATAGCCAAATCTACCGCAACCCATGGCATTCTTCACAAATAATCCTTCACCATTGAGAACCATTCTTGGTGGCATTCATGAAATTCCTAAGAATCCTAAGAAATTATGTCCTAAGTACTCCCATGGAGAATCACGAAGTGTTGAAGAGCACATACAAGAATTTAAAGATGCTTGTACATGGGCTCAAATAGCTCACCATGATGTCGAATGTAGGTTATTTCCCTATTCATTGGGGGATATGGCCTATAATTGGTATTTAAACTTTCCCAATAGATCCATCTTGAGTTGGACAAACTTAGAAGATTCTTTTATTAATCAATTCAAAGTCTATGTAGATCATGCTATCTTTCATCACCAATTTTCCATGATTAGGAAGGAACCACATGAGCCATTGCCACTTTTTAACACTCGTTTCCAAAGGATGTACAAATGGTTGCAAGATCCCTATCTAGTGGTTGAGAATATCACCATTAGATCCTACCTAAAGGCCATAAACCCACTGATTGGTTTATTTATATAGAGGACCTAACTTGTGGTAGACATCGATTCATTATCCAAAGTGTATCAACTTGCCATTAAATTACAACAATAAATAGTTTTGCAATCAGGTAGCCTCAAAGGAATTTTCCTCCCGTGGGATACCCTATGATGCATAATCCAAATCCACTGTTTAATATAGTCCCAGGGATGTCCCACTCTACTTATGGACCTTGGGATGAGTTACCGACTCCTTCCCCACAACCATGGGTTAATGGGGGGATTCTAGATTCCTCCCAACAGGCTTAGAACCCACATAATTTTATTGGAGGATCTAATTTTGCAACTCACTCACCCGTTGTAAATCTTGCAGAAAGTGAGTGTACCACCCATTTGACCATAGAGGTAGAAAATTTTAAGAAAAAATTATCTCAGGTGACTAATGAGATGGATCAACTTAAACTTAACCCCTCTCAAAGCTAGAATCAAAATCAAAATTATCAGAATCAGGGAGGGTTTTCCAATCAGAATGCCAATCAAAACAAGAGGAATTTTCAAGGTCAAAACTTCCCCAATCAAAATTATTAGAACCAGAATAGGGAATATAATCAGAGACCAAATAATAATTGGCAGTGGAATACTGGGCCAAATAATGGGGGAGTTCACCACAACTACCAATCCAATGAAGATAAGCCTCACACTGCAAATGTTGTAGATTTAAATCTCATGATGAATTGGTGTAGGCTACATGAAAATGCTTTACATTTTGAATTTAATTGCCTTGAAATGGAAAAGGTTGTAAAAATAGCACAAGTTGGCTCCGAACCACCACAAATAAATCCTAACAAAGGTAGTGGTTCAGTTGACAAAACCATGGCTTTTGAAACCATTGATGAACGGTACCAGTTTCCCATGTAGGGAGATAATGAACCAAAGCAAGATACCTTCAATGCGTAGGCCTTTCAAACCAAGGGAGGTTGTTTCCTAAGGAATCAAAACAAGGGGTTGTTCACCACATCCACCCCTCCCAACACTATAATTCCCTCGAACCATAATGCTAACAACAATCTGCCTCTACCAAAAGGCCCATCTGAATTTCAGAAAAAAGGTAACTCTACTTTTTCTCCTAAGTTTTAGATAAATAATGACATAGAATTTCATTTCATTTCATAAATGCAGAAACAAAGGACCTCTCTATCATTTTTTGACATTCTGAAGTGGTGCCCTACCCAATGTGATATCGCATTGAAATCCCTTGAGGAGGTAGATAAATCAAAGGGAAAGAAGAAGGTGACTCCAACCACTGGTATGAATGCAACCTTGTATAGGGGTAAGGTAGGGACACCCCCATTTCTTTTAAGCCTAAGAATTTATGGAAATAATCTACACAACTACCTTTTAGATTCTAGAGCCTTAGGTAATGTCATGCCCTTCTCTATTTGCAAGAAGTTGGGTTTAAGTCCGGTTCAAACTCACAAGAAAGTAATACAATTAGTTAAAACTGAGGTTAATGTCATTGGTGAGTTGAAAAATGTACATGTGTAGATTGGATCAGACCCACAGATCTAGACATATATAGATATTCAGGTGGTTGATATCCCTAAAACATACGGCATGTTGCTCAGATGAGACTTGATGAAAAGTATTGGAGGTTACTTTCCCTGGATTTCTCACACATGTGGCTCCCATGGAAAGGTGTGTTGACCCACATTGGGATCAAAAGCGAACCTCGGCTGAAATAAATGATTGTCCTAATGAGGTAGCATATTTTGAAATTGAGATGGGAGTGTATAGGAGAGAAGAATAATTTATGACCTTCTCAATGGTTAACCCTGAACACTCATAGCCTTTGGAACAGAGTGATGATATGACCATTGTTAATCAGTGGGTTCTATTAAGAAAATTACAACAAGATGGGCTAGTTTTAGAAGATGATGTTGATTTAAGGAGTCTGTTACTCCCAAACTAGTGTAGGGTCCATTACCAGAGTCATTCTAAGCTGACATGTCAACCATGTGTAAATATTTTAAATAATGTTTTTCAGTCAGGAGAAACTTATGAACACCACCCTAGAACATCTTTGAGTCAGTTCTCATTTGATGTTAGAGATGCAACTATTCTAACAAGGAACAATCAACACACTTACCCCTGATAACCTTCCACTCCCCAATGGATTTATTGAAAACACAACCAGTTGTGGGAGTGTTGATCACGCTGAGGTACAAGGAATCATTTCTATACAAGTTTCAATTTTGAGTGAAGTACCCGACAAGCATCATTTAAAATAATCTCTTGATCCCAACATACTAAACCAATCTGAGGTGCCATTTATACCCCACCAAAAAACATCCACGACTCACACCAATGAGAAAACCCCACCCCCAGACCAACTTTGGACCCTTAAATTTGATGGCTCCAAGTCTAAAACAAGGAGTGGAGATGGAGTTGAACTAACAAACCCGAAAGGGAAAACATGTTTTGCTTCTTACAGGTTGCAGCTTGGCTACACTAATAACATCACATAGTATGAAGCACTCACTAGAGGACTGATGTTTGTACATCAGAACAAAATCATAGCTTTGATAGTCCTGGGAGACTCTGAGGTAATTATTAAATAAGTTCGCATTCAATATACATGTCATAATAAGAGGTTGGTCACATACAAGAACAGGGTATGGAACCCAATAGAGGATTTTTACACTTTTGGATTCAAACTGATTCCTAGAGAAGATAACTAGATCGTGGATGCACTGGCCATTACTGCCAGTACTTTGGATCCCATGTAGGGTTCCAAACTAAAAATATTCTCTATAGAATTAGTGTCCATTCTTGCAATCCCTGACAACGTCATAAATTTTTAAGTTCTTGATGATGACCAGTATATTCTCGCTTTCCTTGCAAGTTCAAATGTATTTAAAGACCAGATTATAGATGAGTCTGATCAAGATCAAGGATATTGGGATCCAAAAAATTGTGAAGGAATAATGAACTTGAAATCCAACAAAATTTCTAAGGGGATGGTGGCACTGGAGAGGATCTTTTATTATGATCCTCAAGCTCATGAAAAAGTTCCTACAGATGCTCAAGGAGGGAATTATGAGTCATATAAATTAGAAAATTCAGGTCCAGAAAAGAACAATTTTATCGATAAGACTTGTCCCAAGGAAATCAGAGACACAATCTTGGGAGTACTAAAAAGAGACATTGTAGCAATAGCTTGGGGGTGTGAAGACTTGAAGAATTTTGACACTTCAATAATCACCCACACCATTCCCCTGAAACCTGAAGTAAAGCCATTCCAATAGAAGCAATGCCCAATCAATTCTCTCATCAAACCTCTAATTCTTAAAGAGGTACAAAATTTATTGTCAGCAAGGATAAATTTTCTAGTAAGGCATTCAACCTAGGTTGCTAATCCGGTCCCTGTCTATAAGAGGAGTGGGAAAATTAGATTATGTGTCAACTTCATAAAAAGACAATTACCTACTTCCTTCCCTTGATGAGGTGGTGCAAATAATAAATGGTTCACAAATGATGTCATTCCTAGATGGATATTCAAGGTACAATCAAGTGTTGGTCAACCATGAAGATAGAATGAAAACTACCTTTAGTACCAAGTGGGGGACATTTTCCTACATGAGGATGTTGTTTGGTCTCATTAACGTTGGGGCCACCTTTCAACGTGCAATGAATGTGGCATTCAAAGATCTGGTAGGTAAATGTATTATCATCTACATGGATGATCTCACCATGTTTTCAAATAATAGGGAATACCACCTAATAGATTTTTCAAAAGTACTAGCTAAATGCATATGTTATGAAATATTCCTCAATCCAAAGAAGTGTGTATTTGAGGTATTAGAAGGGAAACTCTTGGGTCACATAATATCAGAGAGAGGAATATCAATTGACCTTGATTAGGTGGAATCCATTATGAAGTTGACCATGCTAGGTAGTAAAAAGAAAATGAGATCTTTCTTTAGAAATATAAATTTTGTAAGAAATTTTATAACCAGGTTTACGGAGATCATAAAACCCCTGAATGAAACGATGAAGAAAGATGAAAAGATAGAATGGAGTAATGAGGCTAAGGCTTCCTTCACACAAATCAAATAGTCTATCAGAGAAGCACCAACTCTGACCAATCCTGAATATTCATTTCCTTTTTATATTTATTCTTTCACATCTGATCATTCATGTGATGTTATCTTAACACAACAAAAGGGAGAAGGATATCAACAACCTATCACTTTCATAAGTAGGATTTGGAAAAGTTGAAGTTAGATATCCACCTTTGGAAATGTATGCTTTCATGCCAGTATGGGCTGTTAAGAAGTTTAGGCACTATATTCTCTGTAGCCAGGTCACTGCCATAGTTCTTGACCCTACAGTAAAGTCTCTTTTGATGTAAAGTGAATTAGGAAAAAGGAGAGGAGAATGGATGGTCATTGTATAGGAGTTTGACCTTGAGATATACCCAATGAAACTAGTGTGAGGACAAGGCCTTTCCAAGGCCATAGCAGATGTAGATCCTAATATTACATGCCAATAGTATATAGTGCAATTGTTCATGAATGACCCTTGGTATGCGGACCTGATATATTTATTGTTAAATAATAAGTGTCTTGATGGAATGAATGCTACACATAAAAGGAAATTGAGAATGAAAAGTGCTCAGTAAATGATCAAAGGAAGAAACTTCTTTAGAATTTTTTTTGAAGGTATCTATTTACGTTGTTTGGATCAACAGCAAGCAAAGCATTCCATTGGATAATTTCATGGTAGATATGGTACCGAGCATGGTTCAGTCGATGTTGTGGCACACTAGTTTTTAAGATCAGGATTTTATTGGCCAAATGTGTTTTGAGACACTCACCAACATGTTAGAACATGTCACACATGTCAAACATTAGCATCAAGAGAATGCAATCCAATGATGCCCTTACAACCCATCTATGAGGTAAGACCATCCATCCAATGGGCATTATATTTTGTCGAGGTAATTAATCTGAATTCCTCTACAAGTCAAAATTTTATTATGATCGTGACGGATTATTGCACGTGTTGGACTAAGGCACAAGCTTGCAAAAACTATACCACTGATGTCGTGATCAAGTTCCTCAATGAGTATATCAATACCAGGTTTGGAGTACCATTTTCTCTGGTATGTGATAATGGTTCTACTTTCTCTTTTGCTTAGTTCATTCAATGGGCATTTGACAACAAAATTGTTTTAAATTATTCCTCTAATTCCTATCCATAAGGGAATGGGGTAGCAGAGTCGACCAATAAGAAATTGTTGGAATTCATTAAGAAGCTACTAGAAAGTAATCCTAGGGATTGGCACACACAACTAAGGTTTTCCTTGTGGGAAAATAGGACTAGGATCAAAGCCACCTTAGGGAACTCGCCATTTAAATTAGTCTATGGTCAAGACCCAGTCTTTCCTATCCATCTATACATACCTGTTCTATGCTTAATGTAGGAATTTTATTCCCAAGATGATAGGATAGAGGCCTGGTTAGCTAATTTACTCAACTCGGAAGAACAAAGAGATGTTGCTTTACAACAGTTTTCTAAACATCAAATTGTTTTCAAATGCTCATTTGAAAAAAGAGAAAAAAATAATTCTTTTAGAATATCAGACCTTTCACTATTATGGGACAAAGCCAAAGAAAGAAAAGGTGTTCATCATAAGTTTGATCAACTTTGGTTGGGTCCATACTAGATAGTTAAAATCCTTGGTGAGAATTATTTCTGATTAATTACTTTGATAGGAGAACATGTTCCCTTGCCAGTAAACAATCAGTTTCTCAAACAATATTTTGGCCCATGAAGGTCTGATCTTTTGATTGATTGTATATACGTAATTAGCTACTTCTCATTTTTGGTTTGTTTGTTTGTTGTTTGTGTTTCTATTGTCTTTTTTTTTTTGTCATCCTTCTTTGTTTTGTTTTGTTTCTTGGGACCTTCATTTTATCCATTTTGGAGTGATGGGTGAAGTTATTCAAAGCATATTGAAGGTACTAGGAGAGAAATTGATTTAGGTATTTTTTAGGCATGTTTGTTGGGCTCTTTTGTTTTGAAACTTGTGCTTTATTGATATTCCAATGATAGTTCGAAAGGTTAGTAAAAAATAGGTATATTGTAAGTAATATCATAAGACATGGTTGAATCTATCACAAATTAGATAGAATCATTTGACTTCATAAAGATCTATTCATCTTAGGGTGACTATATTCATGATTCAGGTGAAAAATCTGAGTCCTAACACTTTCATGATGTCCATCGTAGTTCTCAACCCACTATTCAAATTACTATGTTTTAGTATTGAGGGAAGAAGATAAAATGATTGATCCAATACAACCAAAATTAAAAAAGGGAAGAAAGAGAAGTATTGAAGAATGGAAAACTCAATATAATAAGGGTAATTCAAGTATCTCTACTAGGGCTATGGATGCTTGGCTGGCAGTAGAGCAACACTTTGAGAGAACTAGTGGTATCTTCGTCAGGGCTATGGATGCCTCGCTAGAAATGGAGAAATGCCTAGGATATCATTGCATGATAGTTACAACAACTCAACTCATGTGGCTCAAATCTTAATACAGTTGCTCAACAATAGGTAGGATCTTTATGGAAAAGGATGCACCATACATGCACACACTCAGATTCGAAGTTGTTTTTACTGATTTACATTTGAGATTCCAACTCAACCTTGTTTGTTGTAACTGATCATACTTTAGTTAAAATATTTATAAACTAGAGATTCTAAGTGATTGAATTCTTCAGTGTCTTGAAAATGGGTAAACCATTTTTCTATTTGAGTCACCAATTGTTATGCCTTACATAACCACCCCATTTTTTTTTGGTTAAAATGCGTCCCCCTTTTTGTTTCCTTGTTTTATCCTTGGTCTTTTTTGTTCGGGTCTTAGGATTTTTTCTTTCTTCCTATGGCTTGGTTTCTTTTGTTTTTTGGGCTCGAGTCTCGAGAAGGAACATACACTTGTTCATTTTCACAAGGTTTAAGGTCTTGTTCATGTCCCAGTCTTGACCCCATCTCTTTCCTTGTTCATTTTTGGTGTTCTTAAGGGCCTAGGTTGTGGATTGGCACTAGAACTTTATGCTTTTGTTGGGTGCTAGTTTTGATACATGTCATGTTTCTAATTTCTTTTTGTGTTGTTCATTTTTTGTTTTTGTCAGAATCGGGTATCGGTTTGGAAATGAAAACAAGAACTTTCCAAAGTTCTTGTTCCCATTCCTACACTGATCCCAGGGTTTGACCTCTTCCTAGTTTTTGTTTTGTTCTTCCAGGATCAAACTTTGGGCTACAACTGAACTTTGAACTCTTCAAATTTCTTGTTCCTTTTGTAGCCCCAATCTTGGTCTCCATGTTGTTTATTTCATTCGTCGGGTTCAACTCACAGACTTTTGATCGAACCTTGCACCTAGTGAGTGGTCAATCTTGGCCCATGCCCCAACCCAAACTTTTGCTTTCCTTCTTTATTGCCCCTATTATTTATTAATTTTCTCGAATCCCAAGGTGTGACCAACCCACCATTAATTCCATAAATGTTCGCATGCACGAATAGGTTTTTAAACCTAATCATTCCTCGATTTTCATCCATTCTACTTTTAGGAGTTCGGAAGAGAACAAAAGTGATGAAGAGCTACAATTTCAGGATTTCACCACAATTTATCAATTTTCTACTTAAATTCTTGTGTGTGTTCCAAGGTAAGTTTTCTTGTTTCTGTTTTATCCTTTTTTTCTTTTCTTTTGGTTCTGGTTGCTTGTTCTTTCCCTTGTTCTTGGTTTCTTTCCCCTATTTTTCCTTTCTTCGTTCGGTTTTGTTTTTGCTTCTCTATGTTTTATTTTGTATCATTTGGTGCATTTTCCTTCACATTTGAATCTAGGTTGGGTTACTTCTACATTTCTTTTT
This sequence comes from Sequoiadendron giganteum, assembly GCA_007115665.2. Lineage (NCBI taxonomy): Eukaryota > Viridiplantae > Streptophyta > Pinopsida > Cupressales > Cupressaceae > Sequoiadendron > Sequoiadendron giganteum. The sequence continues at coordinate 116,311,265 of CM021102.1, forward strand.
TTTTTCGTGGCCTTGTATTATCTTTTTGCAAATGGGATTGTCCATCTCTTTGTAGGGTTTCGCTTTGTGTTTGGTCGGGTTGCATGAAATTGTGAATTTTGAATTACCAACCATTTGAAAATAAATTTTTGATCCACAACTTGGTCTCAAAGGCATACTATTAGAAATTTTTCATATTTGATATTGCCTCGGCGATCCATCATCATCTCGATTCTTGATCCCCGCATTGACATCAAGGTCAGGAATCGAGAAAACACATAGGTTTGTTTACTCTTTGGTATTGGTTCTTTCACTTGCTCATTCCCCTCATCACTATCAAGATCAGGGGTTGGACCAGCACCTTAAGTCTGATATAAATATGAGGACTAAGATATTCTATGATGATCTGAGTTTGACTCCCTCTTTGTAATCCAGGTCAAGATTTATTTCGACACTAACCCTTTAAGTTCGTCGATTGATGCATGGCCCTGACAACACCCGATCTCGACTCCTGCTTTGTAGTCAGGCTTAGAACTTAAACTCGACACATACCCACCATTCATTTTGAAACTTGTTTTTTCCAAGACCTGATCCCGACACCTAATATCCTATCGGGTTCAAAAGTCGAGAATCTACTTACACTTTTTCATTTTGGATGGGTATGGTGCCTAGTCACGACACGATCCCGAATCTCATTCACATTTTAGGATCAAACCATGGTTTTATACCCAACTTTTTTACTATCAATATCCTTAGTGTTGAGCCAAGACTTGAACCTGAACCCGATCCCAATTCTTGAACACTGCGGGGTTAGGCTTTGAGATGACATTGAACCTTTTTGAACATAAGTCTGGTTCTGAATGTTGACCTGATCTCGACTCTGAACTACAAAGCAGACTTACACCGCAAGTCAATACTCAACTCATTTTCCAACATGGGTCTAGTGTTTTTCCACAACCCGGTCTCGACTCTCGACAAAACTCATTTTATGCATAAAATTAGCTAAGTTCTTGGTACTTTTCTAAGCCCGAACCCCAAAAATGATCAAATTAACTTATTGAACCAAATTATTTCTGGCTTGATGTTGATTTATTATGAAGCCCTATGTTATGATGTCATTTACAAGTTTCTTTTTGTATCTAAGGATTTTCAGTAGTGTAGAATATCCAACCAATGTCTGAATTCGAGGAAGATATATCTACTGAGGATTTTCCTACTGAGGAATTGCCTATTGAGGGAACATCTGAGGTAGCATCAAAGAAGGTTAGGGCCAAGAAATTGAATCCAAAAAAAATACCCTACACAATTAAATATAAGTGTCAAGGGAATGTAGTTCCATCCAAGCTTAACTCTCAAGTTGTGAACATTGCTAACACTTTGGTGGGGCATATGGATTTAGAGAAATTCACCAAAGATACATTTTTAGAGGATGTTGTCCCAAGAAAAAATAATTGCAAAGTTAGGGTTGGCTCATTTAGCTTTCTTTCCTATTGTGGTACAATGTCCTGAGTTCATCCTAATAGTTGCATAGGCATATAACCCTTCTCAAAGACAATGCATTGATCTTGAGGGAAATATTATTATAGATTTGACTACAGCCATGATCAGACTTGTATTTGACCTCCCTCCTTACCCCGATGTCAAGATGATGACTGAGGCATAGGCACTTGAGCTATAGAACAAATATGTGGAGGGAAACAAATAACTCATCAATAAATGGTAGCTAAAAAAGAAGAAGTCAGTAAAGAAGTTGCCACCAAATCCTAGGAGTTTAGATTTCTCCCAAGACATAGGATATATTATCACACTATTGGCTAGAGTATTTGGCAAGTCTCACTCTCATGATTTTGAACACTAGATGTTTCCTTTTATCTAGTATATTCTAGAGGGAAAGCAGTATTTGGATTGGGGGAAAATCATTTTAGATAACATTCATAACCAACTCCTCCAGGTAGCACAGACCAAGACATTCTACACATCTTCTTATGTTATATACTATGTAGCGAGAATTGGAAGGTTTCCTGGGCTAAACACTATAGGGTCAATGGAAGAAGGCCTAGATTAGAAGAAGGTCTGGGAACACTATGATCAATTGGAGATTAAGGAATCAGAAAAGCTCTTCAAAAGAGTAAATGATTTTTTTTGTATGTCATTATAAATCAGCTCATAGGGGACATAGGCTTCAAATTATCCCCAAAAGCCATGGCATTCATTTAGGAATGGGGATATTGGTTTATTCAATACCCTAGTTCAACGTATTTCAAATTATTTGGTTTTGATTGCCATCCATTTAAACTGCCAAGATGTTGTGGTAATAGGTGGGTTTTAATGGAGTTTTTAAGGCAAGCTACAAAGGTAAATGTTGTTTTCTCTTCACAACATAGGACTGTCACACATTATTTTCCCTTGGAATTGGGATTTTGTTCTTTTTCTTCTACAATAATGGCTAAATCAGCTACAAAGGAATTTCAAGCTTTAAATTTTAAGCAACATACTTCTACAAAGAATTATGATCCAAAGAAGAAAATGCATCCACTTTATCCTTCTCACTTTACTCATCATGTTCCTCTTCTTGAGGATTTTTGGGCTAACCTTCAGGATTAGTTTGAGGTAAGGAAAAGAGGTTACAAGAGGTTAAAAATTCCCCAAATGAGGGATTTTGAGGTTAAAACTAATATTCCTGATGACACTATAGATGATAGGATCACTCTTGATCCCTATTATGATATTTATCAAGTGGATAGAAAATCCATACCACCCATCAATTAGGAAGAGAAAGAAGAGACTAATATTAGAAAGATATCACGAGTAGTGGTAAAACGAAGCTTAAGGTGGATAGAACTCGTTTGAAACAACCAAGGGTTGGGGTGATGAAGAAAATAGGTCCTATTAGTGAACCCACTTCCTCTGCAGTGAACAAACAATATAAAATATTAAAGAAAGGTGTTGCAACCATAGAAGCAATCACTGAAGAGTCTCCACAAATAGAAGAAGATGTCACATTACAAGAGATAGATGATGATTTGTGTAAGGAAAAGGTTACTTATGAGGCGGTTGTTGTAGGTTCTACTTCATGTTTTGGTGTTGTACCTTTTATCATTGTTCATTTGGGTGAGGAGAGTTCATCAGAGAAACTTGATATTGTTCCCCCACAAGCTAGGGGAAGTTCTCCTACCATTCCATAAACTTTTGGGGCACCAATTATTGGGGAAGAGGGACACGCTGAGGTAAATATTCAAGATATCTCCTTGGATTCTAAAAGAACTTCATCTCAAGAGGTAGAAGCACCTGAATGGGAGGAATACTTGGCAAAGGTTAGAGAAGACCCAGGTGAGGAAGGATCAAAATTTGAACTTGGGAGTTTAAACAGCCAACAAGTAGAACTTAATGATGTTTTAACAGAAAAAGAACATGAAGAGTTGATGGAAACTGCTCGAAAACTGGTTGTTGAGAAACTAGCTCAAGAAGAAAAAGAAGAACAAGAAATAAGAGTTGAGGAGTTAGCTTGAGAAAAGGAATAAGTTGTTGCACAAGAAAAGGATGCAAAGGAAGAGCTTTGAGCTAAGGAGTTAGAGCAGAAAATACTAAGAGATGAATAATAGGTTGCCAAATGGGAGGAAGAAATGATGAAGATACAAGAAATAAAAGTTGAGAATGAGAGGAAGGAAAAGGAAAGATTGCAAAAGGGGATAAAAGAGCTTCAGAATGTTTCTTCTCAGCAAACTATTGAAAAAAATTCTTCTACACTTCCATCCTCCACAACTCTGAGCATTCAAAAAATGGCCACTTAGCTAGCTACACCCACTTGGCTGAAATTGAATCTAGAGAAGAGGCAGAAAGTACAAGCCAAACCAGTAATGTGAGATGATGTGAGGGAAGAAATTGACAAAGTAAAGGAAAATAATAAGGCCTATGTGGTACATGCAACCAAGCTTGCTGATGAAGGGGATCTGGTAGCTGAAATTGCTACCCCAATTGCTGATAAGGATGATAGAGATATTTAGCCAAAATATTATCAGATGAGTATTGTTAATGTGGGAAAGCACACTAGAAATCACAAAATAAATTGAATTAATATTTTTGCCACTACTACCAAGACTAGATTGATTAAGTATAAGTAGGTTAAAGATGAGCTTAAGGCTTAATTAAATAAAATGAAATATTTCTTGAAGGATTTAGCTTCATCTACTCCTGAGCATCCCACACCATCGAATGTCCCCATTTTAATCAGCAGAAAAAAATGTAAATAGTTTGATTGGAATGAAAAAGAAAGCCACATGGTTTGATAATTGGGTTAATACCTTTAAAACTAATATGAATAAGTTTTTAGATGAAGCTTTTAAGAATTATCATAGGGGGTTTAAATTAGTCAAAACCATAGAAGAATCTATGAGGAAATGGTGGGAAGAAGAGGAGAAACTCAAAGAATATTTGAGGAAGCTTAGGGCCAATGATAATTTTTGTGATAAAGAGTTGGTTTGGTATCATATTTTGGGTGAAGAAGATTCTGGGTCTATTGAAAAGTCTATTCATATTTATGCTTTTAAGGCACAGACTCTTGTTGTGCTGGCATATGGCTTATAGTGTTGTAATTGATGGCAACCTAAGTCATTAATCTGGTGCACATTTCATTATTTTTTCATACCGAGAGATAGAGTGAAGAACAAGATATTTGGCTGAAGTTGAGTTTGTCAATCTACTTGCATCACCAATTTATCAGTTCATGTTGTGGATCTCAGGGAAGGTCATTGGACATCTAAAATATCTTATTCTTGAGTTTTGTGTTGTTTCATCAATTGGTGTATAAGTTAGGAGATCCGGTTGATTGATTTGTTGTTTAACAGTGCTAGAAGGTTGACTAAGTGAATGTGGCATGTTGCGGATGTTCGAGACAAAATTATTTTAAGTATTTTTAAGGTTTGATGATTTTTTTGGGTCTTGACTATATTGTGATAGAATTTGGATGGTGCGAATTGAAAATCATTAGTGGTTTTAGCCAATGGTTGGAAAATATTTTATGTTTTATTAAAGACAACATATGGCTGATTAAATCTCTTGTTGCAGATATATATAAGTGATAGATTATATAATTTTGAGAGAGATGTGAAGTGTTTTGATGTGTGACACAAAATTTAGAAGGATAGTAGAATGATTTCACTTGCACATAAAAATATTTGTGATGCAAATTGAACCATAGCATATCAAAAGAGCAAAATCTGACAGAAGGTCAAGAAACCAATTAATGTGCTTAATCGAAACTATTCTTAGGAATTTGCAGATGCTAATTCATAGTTCACCTCTCCTATTGTATTTTGAAACTAATTGTAATGTAGTCAACCTTTCTCTTTTTGAGCGGTGAGCTCTAGGCAGTGTGCCTAAATGCAAGTGCATTCCCATTTTATAAAACTTATATTTGAGTACTCAAATTGTGGATTGACCTCCATCGTGGTTTTTCCCCTAATAGGGTTTCCATGTAAAAATCCGTGTGTTATGGTGTTGTAGATGATTTATTTGTGTGCTTGTGTCTTCCTTTTGGTTCAATGTTGTAGGTGGTTTAAATATCAGTTTAATAAAGTTAACTTTTTTAGAACATTGATTCACCCCTCCTCTCAATGTTCCCTAATTTCAACAATTGGTATCAAAGCCTAGTTCCTCTGAATATGTTTAACATCTTGAGGTGGATCTTGGAATATAATGGACTTTGGTATTCTTCAACAATAGCTTGTGGTGGCACTTGATGATCTTGATCAATCCAAAGCAGAAGTTTGAGAAATGAAAGAAAATCTTAAGGATGTTGAGAAATTTATTCAGACATTGAAGGATCAAATTGTTAAATCTAGGGAGAAGAGAAAGGATCTATGTGATCAGATTAAGAAAAAAGAGAAAAATCATGGATTGCGCTCACTTGAATCAAAACTTGAATGAAACAACTGAAGAATGTTAAAAGCTTTCCAGAGATAATGCTACCCTAAAGCATGAGATGAAATCTATGATGATGAAGTTGATTAAGGAGATTGAAGAAATAAAGAAGAATGAGGATAATCTTGCTCAATCCTTAAAAGAAATATTTGATGAATGCAGAAGAATTGATGGACAATTTGTTCAGTTTGAGATTGAACTACAACAATCCAAAAATAATGAAGAGGAGATTGAAGAACATATTTTTATTCTCAGGGATGAACTGGCTACTACAAATGAATACAAGGACAAGTTCAAGATTAGCTCAGTTAACCTTGATGAGATGACTTAAGGTCAGAAGAATGGAAATGACAAGCGAGGTCTTGGATATGAAAAAGGAGAAAGTTCCAAATATGAACAAAGGCAAGGAAATCGGATGAACAAAGCAAAAAGGCATTTGGTGAGATTACCTAATGCTCAAAATTTTAATGGATATTGTTTTGTTTGCAATAAATTTGGGCATATGGCTGCTTAATGTAGAAGTAAGATGAAATCAATTGATTCATCATTCTCCGGTTAGTGTTTCAATTGCAATAAGTTTGGTCATAAGTCAATTGAATGTAGAAATGTGCCAAACAACTCTGTCAGTAGAAAGAATGTTAAATGCTATACCTGTGGAAGATTTGGGAATATTTCTAACTAGTGTAGATCAAGAAGAAATCAATGGAATGACTGGTCCAGACAAGGAAATTTTGTGTGTTACAATTGCAACAAATACAATAACATTGCAAGATTCTAGAGAAACAAAAATATGGATACAAGAGGTCTAGCATACAAAAGAAGAAATACGCAGAAAGATGATAAAGAAAAAGGGATAGTGACCTTGGATGAAATAAGAGATCATATGAAGAAGACATGGGTAAGAAAGAACAAGCCTAATGCAGGAAATGGTTCCGTATCGGAACCTGCTTCTGGTAATTCCTCTAGGAATTGAGTTTAGGCCATTGGCCTAGGGGGAGTTTTTCAAGAAAATCATTTTCCCCCTTGTCCATAGTTGGTACCGAAATGCGGAAGATTGTCAATAGTTGTATTGATGATTTACAGATGCATTGGAAAACATTCATAAAGAAATTCAAGCAAGTATAGGTCCGCAAAAGAAATTTTCTCTCACTGACTGAGAGAATAGGGTATCTGAAACACATAGGGAAATATCATTTAATACAATTAAAAGTTAGGTGTGCGAGTAATAAAAAGAAAGTTGGAACCCTCATTTGTCATTTTATTGAAGAAAAGAAGGAGAGCACTCTGCAACAGAATTTTGAAGGCGTGAAGATAATTCGGTGGTGAAAACCCTAATCCATTAGGTACTTTAATTGTATTAAGAAATTTCCATTCAATTTGGTGTGCGGTTGAGGAACCTCTTTGATAGAATCAAGACATGAGTACGTAAGGTAAAATGGAGCAAATAAAAGGAATGATAAATCTAGATGAGTATAGCAGTGAGAAGATTAGAGTTGTAAGAAACATGTTCTCGCTCGATGAATTGAAATGGATGAAAGAAGCAAAACACAAAAGCTTGGATATTTGGAGTGAATTCCCTTATTTCGAGAACACAGAAATAATTAAGTTTATTCTGAGTAGATTGAATGACAACATTCTAACTCTGGATAAACCCTGCGATATCTTGAAAGAACTGATTGGAACTGTCACTAGATTAGGTAAAGTTGGGGATGTATCAAGGAAGAAGTCCATCTGAAATAAAGAATTCAAAACCCTAACTTGAGTTATTGGAGATCAAAGGGCATTAATAATCTCAAAAATTAGAAAATCAGTAACAAGGTACATTGTGCATGGAGTATCTTACAAAATATTTTTCAAAAACAAAGAAGGTGCAACTTTGGTAGGTGTCATTTACATCTCACGCAAGATGATAATGGCAGATCAGGATTTTGACCTTTGTGGATTACTAAAATATCAACTAATGGAGAATGCACAATTGACAAAGATGTCATATTACCCTTTCAGGTTTGGTACTTTTTCTTTATGTCTTGTGATATATTTTATGAATTGCTTACGATGAACAACATAATATGGAAACAGAGTGAACCGGTTTGTAAAAAAATTCACATACACTCTAACAATTTGGCAAACTGTGATCAAGTATATAAAAGTTTCTTTAAAGTTGTGCTAGGAAATTTTGTCTGAATTGGTATTCCTCTTCTATTAATGGCACTTGAAGTCGGTTCCTCCTTCGGTGTGATGGAGACAAAGAAGAAAAGAGAAAAATAAATTGCTCCAGCATGCAAAACTCCAAGAGTTGAAGGGAAAAGAAAAGAATAGGTGATTGTAGATATACCAGATGATGAATCTGATAAGGAAGCTAAGGATACCCAAAGAAAAGAACTAGAAACAACTGAACCAAAACAAGAGAAGGAAATGACAAAAGAAAGTGAAGAAGAAGGTGATTTAACAAAAGAAAATCTATTGTGGCTTATTCATGAGGAATCTGGAATGTAAAAAATCACAAACATATGGTCTATCAGACCTCATATAAGCAGGACATGATTTTAAACATACTAAGTGCTCATCTTGTGCACAACCATATCAAAATAGAGAGTCTACAAAATACATTTCTAGAAGAGATGATTCAATGCATCAAGGAAATCATGGACTCTGAGTCTTAGAACAAGGAAGAAGAAGAATTAATTTTACACCTGAAGAAGCAATACAAATTATCACTCTCCAAGATAAAAAGACACATGAATTAGCTAAGGCAATGCATAAACATAGCTAACAACATCTACAACTACTTTCTTTGATGGTCTCATGCAATCAACAAGTACAAAGGAAAGTTGGAACAAATTGAAACAGAGTTGAATAGTATTGTACAAAACTTTAACATGTTTCAGGATCAAGGTGGTGCAATTAAGAAAAGGATTCAATAATTACATAAAAAGCATACAAATGTTCAAAACACCATAAACAAGATTGTTGACACCTTTTGGAAAGTGAAAGACATAACAAAATGCAGACTGGAACATTTGATTGAGATATTGAGGAAAGGATAGATATTAGAGGAATCCATCACCATTCTGGAATCCCTCATCAAAATTATCAACCAAACATTTGAAAATTACATCATGATCATAATCACCAGTATTTCAATAGAATCATGGAAGAAGTTTCTTCTGGAGATGAAGGAGAAATACAAAATAATCTTTTAATACAAGTGGCGGTTGTATTTCTTCAAAAAAATTGAACCAACTTTTGAATAAGTAAGTTTTTGGTTATACTCCAAAAAGATATTATTGTAGGAAAACATTTTTTTGTTCGTCATTGATGTCAAAGGGGTAGAGAGAGCAATGAAAAATGCCTTATCAAATTCAGGGGGAGTTGTGTCTTTTTGAAGTCTTGAAGGATTGTAGTATGTTGGTTCCGACACTTAGTCATTTTTCACTAACTGTTGCGATCAATGCCAAAGGGGGATATTTTTTGCATATGGCTTATAGTGTTGTCATTGATGACAACCTAAGTCATTAATCTAGTGCACACTTCAGTATTTTTTCATATCGGGAGATAGAGTGAAGAACAGGATATCTGATTGAAGTTGAATCTATCAATCTACTTGCATTACTAGTTTATCAATTCGTGTTGTGGATCCCAGGGAAGGTCATTGAACATTTTAAATATCTTATTATTGAGTTTTGTGTTGTCGCATCAATTAGTGTATGATTTAGAAGATCCAATTGACTGATTTTATTTTTAATAGTGCTAGAAGGCCAACTAAGTGAATGTGGCGTGTTGTGGATGTTTGAGGAAATATTGTTTAAGTATTTTTAGGTTTGAGGATTTTTTTTTGGGTCGTCACTATGTTGTGACCGACTTTGGATGGTGCACATTGAAAATCATTTGTTGTTTGAGCTGACGGTTGGTAAATATTTTATGTTTTATTAAAGTCGGCATATGGCTGATTAAATCTCTTGTTGTGGATATATATAAGTGATTGATTATATCATTTTGAGAGAGATACAAAGTGTGTTGGTGTGTGATGTGAAATTTAGAAGGATAGTAGAGTGATTTCACTTGCACATAAAAATATTTGTTATGTGAATTGAAGCAGAGCATAGTAGAAGAGAAGAATCTGATAGAAGGTCAAGAAATCGACTAATGTGCTTAACCGTAACTATTCTCAAGCATTTGCAGATGCTAATTCATAGTTCACCACTCCTATTGTCTTTTGACACTAATTGTAAGATAGCGAGCCTTTCTATTTTTGAGTAGTGAGCTCTAAGTAGTGTGCCTGAATGCAATTGCATTCCCATTTTGTAAAACTTATATTTGAGTACTCAAATTATGGATTGACCTCCACCGTGATTTTCCCCTAATAGGGTTTCCACGTAAAAATCCTTGTGTTATGGTGTTGTAGATGATTTATTTGTGTTCTTGCATCTTCCTTTTGGTTCAATTTTGTAAGTGGTTTAAATGTCAATTTAATAAAGTTAAGTTTTGTAGAACATTGATTCACCCCCCCTCTCATTGTTCCCTAATTCCAACATGTTGAACATAGGATAATCATGCTCAAGAGTGTTCATGAGATATTTGAACACGGGTATATTTGAAGAAATTGTTCCAAGGTTTGTTGATAATCCTTACCTCCATATTAGAGGCTTGAATCATTGGGAGAAATCAAAGATGCATGGGAGGAACGGCTAGATGGGATGTTAATGGAAGGAGATACTGCTAAGTCTCCACTCATGGATAGATTGCTTGAGCTTAGATGTGACTTGTGGTGGGCAACTAGGGATGTTGGTCAAATGAATGTAATTGTTGATACAATAGAAAATAAGTTCATGGAATTTGAATTTAAGGTTGATTGGGTTGATGGACCAGATGATGATACAATAAAACATTTTTTTTGTCAATTATGATGAATACCTTGAGATCCAGCATGAAGGTGACAAGTAAAATTAATTGTTTTAATTATCTAGTGAACAAAAATATCTTTTTTGATGAGTTTTGAGTAAAGGGACAACTAGGGAGCAGAACTGGTAGGTTAGGAGTGATTCATGGTGATTGGCAATGATCTAAGTGAAGACTTCAAGTCCAAATTTATATAAAGGAGTAGTTGGCACACCTATTCAGCTTTAGAAATTATAGTAGAGGCAAATACTGGAGTTATCTAAGTGTCCCTATAATTGTGGATCTGAAACCTTAGATTGTGGATCTTAGTTTTTGATAGGAGGAATTGGTGCTAAAATTTTCTATATGTATAAATTCTCTCCTTTTTGTAAAGTTCGACTAATTGAAGTCTGATTAGCTACTTGAAAGAGATATTTACTTTAATTCATCTTACAACATTTTCATGCAAAGATACTCATAAATACTTTTATAGTTTTAATGTTGTTGGTTTTGTTTTAGAAGTTCGTTAGTGTAATGATAATTTCAATGAACAATGGTTATTCATATGCTAGTGAGATTTGTTGTGTATAAGTGTCTCTTATTTGATGAAAATCAATAGAAGATTCTGAATCTGAGATCATTTCGTTAAATTATTTGTGGATGATGTTACTTTATGTTTGTTGATCTGATACTTCTAATAATGAGCTATGATATTTTATTGTCTAAAAAGAAAGTAAAAAAAGTGATGGTGAATGGTTGTATTCTTTAAAATTTTCACTATGAATGAATGCAATAGTATGGATTATTATGTAGATTGTGTTGTTTCATGTTTTTATCTGGTCCAAAAAATGCTCATTACTAAGTCACATGTCTAAATTTGAAGGAATTTATGTTCATCTTTTGTTGTCCTATGCCCTATTCTATCTTTTCTATTTATTTACAACCCCCAAAAAGTTTAGATTAGTTTGCACTATTCAGTTTATATTCCTTTACCAACAGGCCCCTTGAACATTATAGTTGCATAGGCCACTAAATGACAATAGCACAGTTGAGAACCAACTACAGAGACCTTGGAAGATAGATAGTTTAAGATTATTTATCTTTTTCAGGAGAAATAAAGTAGCAATATTTTTTTTTAACGTTGCTGTGTTACTTTAACCATCAACAAGTAACAATCCTCAAGAATTAAAACTTATCCTTATACTAAACAAAGTAAGCCTCAGTATTGCAAAATTAAAACTCCATGTCATAATCATGAATAATTGGCAACTGAGGAAACTCATTAAAACCATGATGAATCCATATGCAAGTTGTCTTTCCTAAATCTACATAATCAAATTGATAAACTTTAGAATTATTAGAAAGGAAATAAACAACCTAGTGTGACCCTTTTTCAAGCAAATTGTTTTGTTTATTGTCTTCCAATCGAGGAGAGTTGATATCCCTATTGTCAAGAGGTCTCAATTGATGGTGCAACATTCCTCTCGCACTTGAAACATGTAAAATAGAATTAGAATTATCATTAAGAAGTTCAGGGTGAAATTCAAAATTAGCATCATGGAACTTTTCACCTATTTTCATTTCTTCATGAGGGATTAATGATGAATCTGCAAGAGCATCTTCAAGTGCAACAAATTCCTCAATAGGATGGTCATCAAAGGACATCACAGAATGATCTTTAAGCATATTTTCACTTGTAACTGTGTGATCAATCCCATCAATTATGATTGTAGCATTACTAATTTCAACATCATTTAGATTTTCCAGCACACTCATATGAACCACATTAGCTACCTCATCCTTAATACATAAAATTTGTGAATTTTCAATGTTCAATTCATCAATAGATAGAGGAAAAATAGAATTTGATAAAGGAGAGAACTCCTTGAATTCATCTTCTATTGGCATTAGTTTCGATTCTGGATCATAGCCAATAAGAACATTGAATCCTTCATTAAGTGCTCCCTCATGTTCTTCGAGACGTTCATTAGCACCTTGTTGAAGTTCCTTAATTGGAGATCCATTTCATGTAGATTTTTGTACATCCTTTGTATGGTTTGACAAATGCACTCTTTCTTCCACCTCCTTAATTTATATCTGGCACTGAAAATATGTGAATTATGAATGTTCCTCCTCATGAATCCTACACCAAGATGGTAGAAACAACTCTTCTAGGTAGACTCTATATCCGTGGCTTGACAAAACCTTCATAAATTTGGCAACAAACTCTTCATATCTAGCTTGTGTTGGAGCTTCATCATGAACAAGGGAAGCTTGAATGATAAATTATTTCTCTTAGGGCTCATCTTCAACTGTATTTTCTATTTTAGAAATCTGATTAATCTCTATAGGAACATCTTCTATTATCTCTATAGGCTACTCTTCACTTGAATATTCATTATTTACCCCTGCTATTGTTGATATCTGAGATTCCTCTTTTCTACATTCAATCTCTTCCAAGACCTCCTCAACATTAACTCCAATTGCTTCCCAAATTTAATGATATTGTCCACACATGATTGACAAGAAAACATAGAATGATACTCTTTATGTAATCTACACCAATGGTTTAGAAGAAAAACTTCTAAATAAAAACCATGCCTAAACTATCTTTCTACAAATTCTATGAACATTCCAATTGAAGCATCCAAAAAGAGAAGTTCTCCTTGTGAAGTGATCTGGATTCTACCCCAATTCCATGAGTCAGACATTTTTTCTCACTCAAATTTGATAGAGATCTATTGTATCTCATATTTTCAACATGAAAACTCATTCAACTTCCAATAATATCACTTTATGCTCATGGCCCTCCTTGTAGCACCAATATGTTGATGGTGTTTTTAGCACTGCAACAACTTAGATAGAATACAAGTATCCTATCTCTCTTGAAAGGTAAATCTCTATTAGAAAACCTCAATAAATAACCCCAAGGTCTCTAATGTTAGGTCTTAATAATGCAAAAAACAACTTAGTGATAATATGTGAAAATGTTGGTAATCACAAGGGGCCTTACAAGTTAACAATGTTGGAAGTATACTTATCATCAAATATAGTGTAGACATGAAAAATATACAAATTGATCCTATATGCTTGATCTTGAGTTACTAACACCATTTCATCTTGAATCATCTCCTTTGCTAGTCATTTAATCGAATAATTTGTACTTGATTAAATTCATCACTCTTCATCTCTTAATTAAATAAATCAGCTTTATCTAATTAAGTCAACATCTCCTGCTAATTAAATAAATCAATTTTATTTTAATTAATTTTGTAATCCCCCTTTAATTAAAAATATATCATTTTATTTAATTAATCCCTGAAGTCATTTGATTTAAATTAAATAAATTAATCTTTATTTGGTTTAAATCTAACATAATCCCTCTTTAATTAAATAAATCAAATCTTTATTTAATTAAGTCTTTAATAAATTTCTTCTCTTTTTGATTTAAATCAATCCTAAAATCTAAGTCAAAATGGTCAAATCAGCTAATCTCCTTTAAAATTAATCAAGTCTTGATTAATCTTAATCTTAATTCATCAAATCCTCTAGCTTTTGTCACTTGCTCATGAAAATCATTTATTTGATTTATTAAATCTTCAATTACTTTCAAAAAGGCATCAATGGTTGGAATATTCCCCAATTTTGAAAAATCCCTCCAAAAAGGGTTTGTACATCCAACAAAACATTCAAAATCTCTTACATGTCCTTTTCTTGAGCCAAGTAATATTAACTTCACCTTTCACCTCATCCTTCAAGCCATCTTTTGAATTTTGAATCTCCCCCTCTTTGCACATTCTCCAAAATGTTCTCATCCTCCATCCTCTCACATGTTCACAAGTGGCGCTTTATCATTGGCTTATATTTAGTCCCACATCCTTCATGTTTTACAATCCTCCATCATTCTCATCTATAAATAAGAAGCTCTTCTATTAATTTAGGAGAGACAACTTGAGGCAAAGTCATTATCTACAAATTCAAAGCCAATTTTATCCATTGTTCATCCAAGTCTCCATTTTTATCATTTCATAGCTAGGTTATGCAAAAATTTCTCCAAGGGAGCATCAATCTTCATCAAATCATCACAAAGCTTACAAGGGATTGGGAAAGGGCCATTTTCCACATCAAAATGGCACCAATTCCCCCATGGGATTGAGAGTTTGTTTGGTTTGAATAGGATTTAATCATTTTTATTTGCGTTCTTCATTTATTCCTTAATCTTTGCATTTCAAATGAATTATATGGGGAATCTTAGTTCTAACTTGCATTTGGATCTAATATTGTGTTTGTTTTCTATTTTTGTGTAGGTCTAGGATTGGGGTTCACATTTTGGTGCTAGAGGGAGGGCAGATCTGGAGAAATTCATCACATTTTTCCAAAAATCTATGATTTTTTTACTTTTTTTGTGCCTACGGGAAACTTCACTGCTATCAATTCAGAGGCACTAAGCTACACCGCTATAAGTCCAACGGTGCTATATTATGCCACTACAAACTGTGTCATTGGAGTCTTCCAGCCCAAAAAAATTAAATTTCAAAGTGCATCATTGGTTTTCCAAATTCTAAGTAGTGCCGTAATCGCGGTCACTATTTCTATGCAGAGCGCCGCTCTCACTCATCAGCAGTGCTATATTGTGTCGTTGACCTTCTCAAACTGCATCGCATATGCGGATTGTGCTACTAGAGTTTGGTAAAAGGAGAATTTTAGTTTATTTTCAACATGTGTTTTTTTCACTTTGGTTATTTTTTACTTCTAATTGGTTTTTCTGGCCTTTGTTTTTACAGTATTAACCAATTTTTTGTGATGCAGGGACTTTCGGAGGTCAAAATTTTTTACTCGGATGTTCATTTGGGCTGAAATTTTACAGGTGGTTTTGTAATGAGGTGGCATGTTGATTCCTAATTGGTCATGAGTTGGTTGGTGGCCACTCTGGCACTTTTTTGGGGCTTTTCCGTAGAAGCCAAAATCCTTAACTATTTTCCGGTGCAAGAATGGTTGTTCTAAAGCCACCCCACATTCTTATGACTTTTAGTAGAGATGAGAAGTATTCCATGGGAGATTCATAGGTATTGATTCTTGGCTAACCCGAGAAATGAGTGCACTATAAGGGGGAGCCTGTGTGGTCAAGAATCTAATCATCCCCTAAGAGTAAGTGTAGCTAGATTTATCCAAGTGGGAACCCAACAAATATTGTGTCATTTTATCCATAGGGTTGTGTATATTCTTGGAATCAAAAACACTTTGCTTGGATCCTAAACATTGGAAAAAAAACAAACATTCAACATGATCATCAAATTTCAAACCCTTTAGACGAAGCAAATACCTTTGAAAAAATCCAAGTGCTACTGCTTGTCCCTGGGGATTTCATCCTTAGAGGATTCTAAGTATTTGGATAAATATATCTTAATTTTCTCTCACAAAATTCAACATTAGGGAACTATTGCCTTGATTTTCTTGATTTTTACATAATGGGCTTTGTGGGATGAAAAGGAATTGAAACATAGATATTCAGTTTGGAAAACTAAGCAAGAAGTGGATGTGGTAAAAGGAATCCATTAATCAAGTTGAAATCAATTAAACCCCACACATGTGCTTGTTATTTTTTGGTCATATGGTTTTCCATGCAAACATTGGTCTTTTGGTTTGAAATACTCTTAGGGAAAAGCATGTTCTTCAATATCTTGGTCTAGTAAACAAGTCCTTCCTAGGTTCATTTAGGATCAAAATCAAAAATTTCACCCATCCCAAAACATCAATCAAATCCCATCTCACAAACAACCTTTGGAAATTTGGAAAAATCATTCGTATTGGACTTTTGGTAAATCCTTCAATCACAATCAAAATCACTTTGTTCGGCTAAATGTGTGTGGATGAATCCTTCCTCACACATTTAGTTTAATTGTCACTTTTGTGGACAAGTTTACCCAAGATAACATCCAACATTTTGGGGTTTATAATTCCATTATCCAAATCACATCAAACCAAATCCAAATCAAAACCCAAAAGTCCTAAATTCTAGCATTGATCCCAAAATTCCTAAAATTTCAAACACCCATATCATTCACCCCTTTCATCCTTCATCTCATCATTGGTCCTAAATCACCTTAGATATTCACTTTTGTAACAAGGTCAAAACACAAGAAGAACATGGAATATAAAATTTCTCCATACATCATGAGTAATCCAAGTCAACCAAACTATCCAAGCCCTGCAATGCCAATTGATTACCAAAACTCACATTTATACAATCCATACACGACATCATTATCTCCTACAAACTTCAATGATACAACAAATGTGATTATGCCCAATCTGAATTTTGGAACACCTTTTCCTATGATAGATTTGAATCAAACTCAAAACCTACAAATCTATCAACCGAACAATCAATGCATGAGTCTTCTTCCAAACAACATTATCCCACAAAATTCATACATGCTAAATGTTACTATACCAAATCTAAGCTTACCAAACATAAACATATCAAATCCATACTTGGTAAACTTTGGGATGGATATGTTTGCAAATTCCATCAATGTTGTTCAAAATCTAGGCAATATGGTGACAACTCCATGTATTGATCCAAGTCAAGGTAACCCCATGTAAAATCAAAGTTACCTAAATCAAAGCAATGTATTTCCCAATCATAACAATGTTCAATTTCAACCTATAGTTCCAAATCTAAACATCATCCCAAATCAAAACATTGTTCAAGATCAATCCATCCATGATCCTATGCAAACACTACAAGTATACATTCCAAATATGCTTGCTCAAAAACCACATCAAGAACAATATCTCCAATGCCCAAAGGTTGGATATCAAGATCAAAAACATCAACAACAAACCCAATCACCACAAGGTCAATTTGAATTATGAATCCCACAAGGTAACAAACGAAAATACACACCACTTGGGGAACCGATTGAGTCTGTATTGCAATGGCTAGTCCAAGAAAATCTCATTAAAATCCCCATTTATGAGCATTATCAAGAGCCCCGAGTTAAACCACCAGGGTATAATGAGAAGCACCTTTGTGATTTTCACAAAATAAAGCGACACACAACATCAAATTGTATTTGGCTCAAAAATATCATCCAAGACCTGTTGATCAAAAGATGATAACTATTGGGGACAATGATCAAGATTCAATCACTAGAAATAACATTGACAATCTCCCCACCACAATCATTGAAAATGATGATCAAGATCCTTCAACAAATTATCATGTTGAAAATGTCTCTACATCACCTAATGAGTTAGAGGAAATATCTCAAGAATTTATTCCAAAGCATGATCAACATCTTTCACCAAGGTCTAGCAATGATCCTTTCCAAAACATATGGACATCCTTTGACCTCATGACATTTGAGCCACTTCCTATGCCTAATAACCATATCCAAGAACCCTTTATAAGAAATCCATTATTTGAAATTGACCCATATCAAGAACTTGATCCAAAGCATGTCAAAAGCAATTCTAAAATCATTCAAGATCAAGAATTTGCATCCCCAAGCTACTAGAATAATATAATGGACACTCTCCCATCTATACAATATGATCACATCCACATAACACATACTCATCCATCTACCCATGAGATGCTTTCTTTGGATGAACACGTAGATGATCTTCATTCAGAACATGATTCCTTTACTCCTGACATTATTACACAAAAAGAGTAGGTTATTGATTCCTACAATCAAATGGAGTTGTCAACATCAGGATCAGATATATCCCAAATTCATACTAAGAACATCATGTATGAATATATCCAACATTATCCACTCAAGGAAGCAGGTCAGACAAAACAGGACATTCATCTGTAGCAGTCATTTATTAGATAATGCATTCTAAACAGGAACTCTCAAAACAGGCAGAATCATTTATTCCACAATACTAGGGGTAACTTCGTCTCAAGAAAATGTCAACATAGGGAGCACGAAGGATCCTTATGATGAAACCAATGCCAATACTACAACCAGCCACATCATGAATCTTCTTCCACCCATCACCCCATCTACGAAGTGGGACCAACATCAAAATAAATATTTGAATCAAACAATGAAGAACACCATCAAAGAAAAAGAAGTAGTGAAGCATGAAGGACAAATCAAATACATATGGATACCAAAAAATACAAAGAAAGATGATCCCTATCAAACTCCATTAGTCAAAGAAACTATGGGGAAAAATTAAAAAGGGAAAAGTATCCATCAAAGATGTCCACAAAGGAAAAAGCAATATTCTCAAGCAATGTACAAATTCTATCAAACAGTTGGTGCTAATTCCATGCACACTTCAGTATCCACCCATCATTGCTCATCTTCCCAAGTTTGGAGAGTCAAAGGTTCCAAACTGTCAACCAATTCATCTTTTATTCCTAAACACACTACATCCACTCCTCCACACATGATATCCAATTCTCACATTGACCATGTATTGGCAACCACCCTTCATCATAAGGCTTCAGAAGGCACTCTATCGCGATGTGCGCACAAAGACAAAGTTAACTCCGGTATCGACAAAGTAGATCAGGAATCTTGAAAGTTGCATTCAAGTGCACGTATCTTAGCAAATCAACTTCTTCAAGAAGGATATCGGTGGCACATTATGATAGAAGAATCTACATCAACACCACCAGGTGCCTCAACTTGAGCTTAAAATATTTCAAAGGAAAATACAAAAAAATCCAAAAAAAATAGAAAAAGGATTGAAAATAGTAAAGAGAAAAATCGTCTTCTAGTGAAAACCACTATGGTTGTGCTTTGGGGAAGTACAATGATGAAAACCTGGAAAATAGGTGTCATGTGTAGAATCGAGCATTTATGTGGGCCAGTTTAGGTGAAAGCATCTTATCACATCCATAATAAAGCCAACAATTCATCCATCTTATCCATAATAAATTCATTCATCCATGAACCATTTATCCAATCCATTTTCATCCGTTTGCATCCATAGTCCAAACTATCTTGATCTTGACAAATTTTAGTGTACACTTTACACTTGCTTACGGTGAACATCTTGACATGGGTCATTTTCATTGATCCTATCCAACCCAACATTATCTAAGCCTTGAAGAATTATCCAAATGAGCATCCTTTGTTCGAACACCTTATCTTGTTGCAAGATAATCCTTGGCATCCTTTGCATGCTTACCATATCCATTTGTCCACACACCTATCCAAGCATCCACCCATGGCCTTTCAAACATTGCTAGACACTAGGGGCAGATATTTACATCTTGCTTCGGGAATAAATCTTGATCTATATCCTCCAACTTATCTAGTGATCCAAACATTGGCAAACATAAAATCAAATTGGTCAAGCATTTGTGAGAAACAAATCCAAATCACTAGCCCATGGCATATTTTGATGAGAAGATGTTCCTTATCAAGCTTTATATTTCATCAAACATCAATCCAAATGATCAATATCAGTTGCATCTAATGTGTACTTTAGTGTCACATCAAATCATCAAAAAAATTTTGTTCCCAATCAAGCTTCAAAATCTAATCAAATCCAATAAATCCATCATCATCTTGGGATATCCATCCTAATTCTTGTGTATCCTCAACAATGTAATCATCATCAATCCATCAATCTAATCAATCAAACCTAGCTTTCTTTTCAACAAAATCCCAAAATAGAGCACTGATATCATCACATATCCATATCCAAATCATCAAAATCATGCAAAACAAAATCCAAAAACATCCAAAACATATCAAAAACAGGTCAAAAAGTTAGAAAATGTCAAAAACATGGTATCTGAACTATGTTGTCTCTAAGCTTAAATGTAGGCAAGGCTAATCTTTGATGACCCCCTGAGACACAAAAACATTAAAAAAACATTCACAAAATCTTAGAAAACACCAAAAACATTAGAAATTTTGAAAATCAAAACATTCGAAAAACATCTTGAAAATACCAAAAACAGCCTCAAAACATGTCAAAACATCAAAAAAAATCCATCTGTCCCATTTCACTTCACCCACAATAATCTCATCCATAATAAATGAATCATCACCTTCATCCTTTGGTAAAACAAACAGAAACAACCACAACAATCAGCAAAAGAAAACTTCAAATACAAAATCAAAATCGAAACAACAAACTTTTAAATGCAAAATCAAACTTTTGATCATTCACAAACATGTCAATCAACCTTATATCAATATCCTTTCAAAACAATCTATCAACCTGCCACAATCCACTAACATGTCCTAGGATGCATCCTTCCTACAATGGGCATTATCTTTGGCAAAATCACTTTGGATTCTTATCCTAATCAAAACACATCCCTTTGGCTAGCGGTATGAAAATCATTGGCTTGTTTGTTTGCTTGATTTGTTCTTTTTTTATTTATCTTATTGTGCTCATTCCAATGACCTCTTGATGATGTCTAATCAAAATCATTTAGAGAGAAAGGAATGGGGCATCGATCATTATCTTTTATCTATTGTGCTTGTTGGACATTCTTGTAATATAGCTTGGTGAATACTTTCTTTGTTAGGTGCATCCTAGCAAGGTTTATGTATGTCAGGTGTGAACAAGAATACTCCTATCTATTTTTCGAGTCAAATTCCATCGCACTAGGTACAACGCCATCCTAGTTCTTTATACCTTGATGCATTGTACCTATGTGTGTTATCAAACATAAGGTAAACGACCATTTTAAAATCCCAATTCTTGATAAGCTTTGCATCATCATCAACATTGCATCATCATCATCATCATCATCTCTGATAGAGTCTCGTAGATCATGGGCTTGTTGGATCCTATTTTTATCATCTCTTTTTATTCTTCTATCTTTAAACTAACATTTCTATCCAAGTATTAGGTGTGTATATATCAAAATAGACATGAGGCTACCCATGGCTGATGACTATCTACATCATCAAATCTATCTACATCAAACATTCGAGCTAATCTTGAACCTCTTTGTCGCGATATCACCCAAAAATCCAAATTCTCATTTGATCTCTCAAGGGGGCAATATACCAGCACAATCCTTCTCACTGGGGCAACAATGGGGCATCTAAAAAATTGGAAATTTTTTGAATTTTGATCACAGCAGTTTATTCTTTGAACCAACGCAACAAGTGCATTGCTTCAAAGAGGAGCAAAATGTAGACATGAAAAGTATACATATTGATCCTATTGCTTGATCTTGATTTACTAACACCATTTCATCTTGAATCATCTCCTTTTCTAGTCATTTAATCAAATAATCTATACTTGATTAAATTAATCACTCTTCATCTCTTAATTAAATAAATCAACTTTATCTAACTAAGTCATCATCTCCTATTAATTAAATAAATCAATTTTATTTAATTAATTTTGTAATCCCCCTTTAATTAAATAGATCATTTTATTTAATTAATCTCTAAATTCATCTCATTTAAATTAAATAAATTAATCTTTATTTTTTTTAAATCTAACATCATCCCTCTTTAATTAAATAAATCAAATCTTTATTTAATTAAGTATTTAATCATTTTCTTCTCATTTTCATTTAAATAAATCCTAAAATCTAAGTCAAAATGGTCAAATCAGCTAATGTCCTTTAAAATTAATCAAGTCTTGATTAATCTTAATCTTAATCCATCAAATCATCTAACTTTTTCGCTTGCTCATGAAAATCATTTATTTCATTTATTAAATCTTCAATTACTTTCGAAAAGGCATCAATGGTTGGAATATTCCCCAATTTTGAAAAATCACTCCAAAAAGGGTTTGTACATCTAACAAAACATTCAAAATCTCTTACATGTCCTTTTCTTGAGCCAAGTGATATTAACTTCACCTTTCACCTCATCCTTCAAGCCATCTTTTGAATTTCAAATTTCCCCCTCTTTGCACATTCTCCAAAATGTGCTCATCCTTCATCCTCTCACATGTTGACAAGTGGCACATTATCATTGGCTTATATTTAGTCCCACATCGTCCATGTCTTGCAATCCTCCATCATTCTCATCTATAAATTAGAATCTCTTCTATTGATTTAGGAGAGAAAATTTGAGGAAAAGTCATTATCTACAAATTTAAAGCCAAGTTTATCCATTGTTCATCCAAGTCTCCATTTTTATCATTTCATAGCTAGGTTATGCAGAAATTTTTCCAAGGGAGCATAAATCTTCATCAAATCATCACAAAGCTTACAAGGGATTGGGAAAGGGTCATTTTCCACATCAAAATGGCACCAATTCCCCCATGGGATTGAGATTTTGTTTGGTTTGAATAGGATTTAATCGTTTTTATTTGTGTTCTTCATTTATTCCTTGTTCTTTGCATTTCAAATGAATTCTATGGGGAATGTTAGTTCTAACTTTCATTTAGATCTAATATTGTGTTCGTTTGCTATGTTTGTGCGGGTCTAGGATTGGGGTTCACATATAGCAATATGGTGATGCTTTCAATCCTAAAACTAATCTAGATTCAAAGAAAGATCAAAAGAGATAAGGGTTGAGAGATATCTTAAACTAACACCTAAGATAAATCACAACAATGATGAATGTTGCAAATGGACAGATCCCTAATAAACCAGCCTTTGCTTAATCAAGGACAGGCCCACAACTACACAGAGACAATGCAATCTTCTAAGGAAACTAAAATATTTTTAAACCATGAACACCCATGAATATAAAGAAGCATTCATAGTTGAACTTAGCACAATATATGGCTCAGACTAACTTTACACATCAACTTACAATTAGAAAATTACCAAAAGTATGAGCAATAGATCGATCAACATCATTCACATTTCACCATCATCGTGAATGAACTAAAAGATAACTTATAACATCTATCATTGAGAATCAAGAACAAGCAACCATAAAAATGTCAAATTTGAACACAAAGTTAACCAAAAATGACCCAATTGTGTTAACTTCTCCAACATTACGTAATAGTTTTCTAGTTCTCTCCTCTCCTATAGCTACTGTCTTGCAAAATCTAACTCCTCCTAACTTAGCCAATTATGGCTTTCTAACCCTTGAAATCTAACCTTCTAATCCCCTTACAAATGAGAAGGCACTAGCCTTTTATAGATTTTACAATACAATTTCAATGGCCAAGATTAAATTAATCAAAAGGCTCAAATCATTCTTCCAGAAGCATCAGGAAGTTCCATTAGGTTTGATAATTCTTTGCACATCATCATCCGATCAGAAAATTATGTTACATCATGACCCAGTGGCATTAACTTTGAGAAAATCCTCATTGGAGAAAAAATACAGCTTCACATCTCTCCGTATTTGAAACATATCCTCCAATTGTAGACAGACTATGGTATGGATTCATAGATAGGTGCATTTTAAATATTTAATATTCAGTTACAATCCTTTCCAGATTTTCCTACTGGCATGAATCCATATGCAAGTCCCCTTCTGATTTATTTAATCCTGAAAAAAAAATCATTAATAGCTCACATGTGAAAATCCAATACATAAAATATTAAAATTAAGCTCAAATAAACCCTTGAAAAAAATAACTTTGCCATAAAATTTCAGAAATTTAATCCTATTAAGAAATTTTGGAGTTCAAGAAATTTGCAACAAGAGACTCGGGGAATTCGTCAGGAGGCAGATTTTCCGAGTGACAAGAACTTCGAGGAATCTACGATAGGAAGGATTTTATGAGCGACAAGAACTTTGGAGGATTCATGATAGGAACTTCAGGGAATCCATGATAGGAAGGACTCTTCGAGTGACAAGAACCTTGGGGAACCCATAACATTAAGGAATTTCTGGGTGACGGTAACTTCGGGGAATCCACAACAAGTAGGATTTTTTGAATTCCTTACCTGGTCGAAATCTTCAAAACTCCATAATTTTTTACCAAGAAGGAATTTTAGAAAATTTCAAAAAGTAACCTAGCCTATTTTTTCATCTCTATCCATAGGTGCAAGAAGAATTTACATATGACATCCAAAATTCAATTTAAATTCCTCATTTCCAAAATCCATGATAGGTGGATTTCTTCAAAACCCCCAAGATGCCTTAAAACATTGCCTTCATCAAATCACATCTAGTCTTAATCTGAAAAATCCTCCCAAGAAGAGAAAAACTAGAAATCGACAAGGCCAAGATGCGGAGATGCAAAATAAAAAAGAGGGTCCCCACCTCTAGTGGGGCGTGTGTGTGAAAACAACACAACACGGACCTACAAGGATAAGAAGCCAACAAGGTAAAAGGTATTTTATGTTGCTTTTAGATGGTTACACTAGAATGACCCGGGTTACATTCTTAAAAGAGAAATCGGAAGCCTTTGATAAGTTCAATATTTTTATAGAAAAAGTAGAGAATGAAATGGATGCTAGGATCAAATTTTTAAGGTCAGATAGAGGAGGTGAATTCGCTTCATATGAATTTGAATTTTTTTGTGAAGATTATGGCATTAGGAGAATACTACTAGAACACCTCAAAATAATAGGGTTGTTGAAAGAAAAAATAGAACAATGAAATAAATGTCTAGGAAAATGATGAAAGATGTTGACCTACCAGACATGTATTGGAAGGAAGCAATTTACACTATTATCTATCTACTTAATAGAGTGCAACTAATTAGGGTCAACAGAAATAAGATCCCCTATGAGTTGTGGTATGGAAGACTTCCTACTATCAGATATATAAAAATCTTCGGCATCAAATGTTACATCAAAAGAGATGAAGGTGACCTTGGAAAGTTTGATTCTAGGTGTGATGAAGGGATCTTTCTTGGTTACTCTACTAGAAGCAAGGCATATAGATTCTACAACAAGAGATTAGGAAAGATGATTGAAAGTACAAATTTCAAAGTAGATGAATACTTATGTCAGATCTCACATGAACCTAGATTTTTTGGATTTGATATGCTTCCTTGGATTGAAGAAGAAGAATAAATAGAAGAAAAACAACAGAAGGAATTGAAACCAATGAAGACTCCCAGAACTCCAAAAAAGTATGTTCAAAAGAAACATTCTACAGATTAGATCATTGGAAATAATTATGAAGCTGTGTTGACCAAGATAAATTTTGAAGTGAACCACCAAAAATTAAATAGGGAAAGGGGATTCCCCAATGGGCTCCTAGGGTTTTCCACCTAGGAGCTAGTTGGTACAATGCCTCTTTCACGCTTAAGTATTCTTGGTGTCCATTCAAGATTAGGGGCTGAATAGGGGTGTGTTTTGTGTGATAGAGTGTTTCTAAATGATGTAAAGCAATGAAATGATATAACTATGAAATGTAAACTAATAGAATACAAATGTATTGAAAGCAATATGTAAAATGACCTAATATGCATGCAAATTATAATAGAACTAAAGAAGGCAAAGGTGGTGCACCTAGAAACTAAAGGTTGGTGAAGAGGAGCCTTGGAATCTTCTAGATTCTATTGTTGATGTTGACCGGGACACTTACACCAGGTTGGGCGACTTAGTCCTCCTGGGAAACTTTTTCAAAAATGGTTTATGGTAAATGGGTATCTAGTAACACAAAAACCACTTTCCAGTCCTTGTACTGGGACTAATTCACCAATGATGGTGACTTATTCCACCTGGAGGTTTCAAAATTCTTGAGGTTGGAATCTGTAGGTACCCACTTGTACTTTTGTTTCTGACAGAGACCCATGTCTGAATCTTCAGAATGTGACCTACAAGTTGACTTTAAGTTCCTTTTAGGGTTTTTTGATTTGGAATGATGTGGATGGAATTATGACACCTTTTGTCACCTTACTCTTTGACTAATTTACATACAAAACCAAGCCCTTGTTGGAGAAGTCTGAAGATATGCAAGTGATAGCTCCAATGGATGTTGCTTAAAGTGCTTAGAGTGCTTGAATACTTGATTCTTGCTTGAGAAGATCGATTGAAAATGTTGAATGAGTTGGGGAGGGAGAAATGAAGAGAAAAACCCTTATTTATACATGTTGTAACCTAATTACCCAAAAATAACACATCATAAGCCGACCTTAGGGTTTTGGAGACAAAAACCTACTAGAATTTTGATTTTTATGCCAAATGGGACTAAGTCACCCAAGGTGGTGACTTATTCCACTTGGATAAATTCAAGTGGTTGTTAGGATTTAAAAGGTGATTAATGATGTTTAGTGATATTGTCTCCTGAAACACACTTAATTTGGGCCTATAAGTACATTAAGGGGCCATTTTGTCATAAGAAAGGGTTGATTTAGTGATGACAAGCCTAGGAAAGTGTGAAGATGTGTTACAACACCTTACAAGACTTTGAAATAAGTCTTGGTAAGGGGTAAAAATGGGTTGTTTAGATGAATTATGATAAAAAAAATCTTAGAAAAGTGGGAAGATGTGTTACAACACTTCACAACACCTTTGCAAGAAACTGTTAGGTTTTTATTGATTTGCAAGTGTTCAAGGCCTAATGTGAATGTGTTGGCCACATTACAACATTAAGTCTAAGAAAAATCAAGCAAAAATCCAAGGCAAAAAGGCCCAAATGAGTGAAAAGTGTTAAGGCTACACTTTTTTGTGACACATTTAGCCCTCACTTTAGTGAGAGGATGAACTTGCTTCAAACTCACACTAAAGTAGACAAGACATGCATATCAAGAGGGATCCAAATGCACCCACGTTTGCAAGATGAGACAACAATAATTGAGAGGGATGATCAAGCCCCCAGGATCAATATCCCATGGAAAACCAAACATCAACACAAAACACCACACAAGAAAGTGATGTGAAAGAGTGGAAAGAGAGGGAAAGTCAGATCAAGGCCCGACCGTTTGTCCGGCTAGTTGTGGATCAGATCTAGAATGTTTTTCCAAAAAGAAGTGTACTCATTCTAGGGTGATGAGAATTTTGGTTTTCCTCTAGGTGAGAAGGCCCAAAAGGTGAGAAACATACACTCATGGCTGGTATGTCCTCACACACACAAAGGTGGCTATGGGGAAAGTCATGTCAATAGTTGGGCTTCCCGTTTAACCATACCAAAGTTATACCTCCTGATAACTTTGATAAGGCACCAAAAAAGGAAAGGGTTTTGAGGCTCATGATGCAAGCAAAGCTTTGTATGCTTGGAGCTCATGAACAAGTTCAAGATGGCACCACAAGCATGCAAGCTATGTTATGAAAGGTTCCCATATAGAAAAATGCAAGAATTTAAAATGCAACATGTAAAATGAGAAAGAATGTTCAAAGGAGTCTTGCTTAGTTCATGTGAGGTCTTTGACTTAGGGAACATTGTGTCTAATGTTTCCAAGACAGGACCGATCAAAGAATAGAAAAATCACAACTTAGGGGATGTAGTGTGGCACATCAAGTCGCTAAGAGGAATGTAATATGCTCAGATAGATCACTTTCATGAAGGAAATTACACATAATGTCATCCACAGAGTAGTAAACGCAATGTATGAAATACCAAGGCTACACTAGGAACCAAGAAAAAGAAAAATAAAATGCAAAATAAATAATGTCAATGTATGCCCCCACTTTAAAGGAATTGCTACACATTGTTTTGTGAGCAATTACTTTAAAGTAGAGAAAATGAAAAATGCAAAAAGAAAAGAAAGACATGAGAGCTAACTTGGAAAGCCCTAAGGCAAGTCATATGTTTCCAAGTGAGGTTGCGTCATGTAAAGGAAAATAAGAAAGAAAAGAGAAGGGGTTGCCCCCAAAATGAAAACACCAGACACATAAGCGATCTATGGATTTGGGGTCAATATGTTCATTGCTGCAATGTTTGTTTAGAGAGCGCAAAACTATCATCATTCCACCAAATACATAGAACTAGAAGAAGGACATAAAGAGAGCAAAAACAAAGAAAAATAAAGAAACTAGTAAGGAAAATGCAATTCAACCATCAAGAAATTCATCTGCCTCCCAATCTCAGTTGGTATAAGCAGGAGGTGAACAATGTGGCTAAGGTACAAGGACAAATGCATTACTAGGATAGGGCTAACAATGTCTTTCCCCCACTGAGTGCAAGGCAAGAATGATCCGACTTGGGTGATGGGAATGACCATGTAATAGTGAGAAGGAAGTATTCTATGACTATTACATGATAAGGTAGTTGTTAGGAGTTTATGGTTTGAGGGGGTAGCAATTATCGCCATCAAAATGATACTTTCTCATTATTTCTCTCAAATGACGACACTCATCACTTTTCTGGCCAAGAACACGATGATATGCACAATTTGGAACATTAGCATCTTTAGGATATATCACCAACCTATTCCTAGGAGGAAATATGATGAGCTCTTTGTTTAAGAGTATTTGCAATTTTCTCTCAAATTCAAGTGTTAGACGAAGAGGAAGTTTGAGTTTTTATAATTTATAAGGCCTCTTGTGTCTACTAGATTCTCCAACTTTGAAAGAGTAAATTAGGGCAGGAGGTCCTGATATTACCTTAGTATTATCTTTGTTATTGGTGGGAGATGGTGAGCGTTATTTTAGGAAGAAGAACATTTAGATTAGTAGGGGAATCAAAGATCATCATTCCATCATCATGAAGCCTTATATATTCTCTAGAAGGCATATGGTCATGAGGGGGATCTTGATAGCCTATTCCCTTTGTATGTTCATCAAGTGATAATTGTTCATAAAACTGGTGTATTTCATGTTTGTTTGTTGTGTCACCTCCTTGTTGGCTTAGAATGGTAAACCCTTTGCCATAGGTTTTTTGAAGATTAATTGGGATATTGGTCACTTTTTTATTGTTAAAGGGTTGAGTAGTGGCATGTTGAGATGAACTAGGTTCACCATGTGTAGGGAACTTAGGCTCATTGTGTGCTTATGGATGGATATAGTCAAATGTCTCTAGGAGTGATATGTTAGGAAGTTATGGTTGTTTCATGGATGGGTAGAAAGAAGAATTTTCTTCAATGTTGTCAATGCAATCATTGAGGAACCTATACATGCTAGCATCATTGTCTCCAATGATGTCAACATCATGAGGATAACATGCATTAGGAGTTGATTGAGCAGGAGTGAGTTCAAGGTCATTTGGATAAGTGCCAAAGGCACAACTAGACATATCTACGAAGGATTTGAAAGACATCCAAATTTTTTGAAAGACATAGCTCATGAGCCAAGTTTTTGGCACATTTAGATCATACTTTTACAAACACTTTTCTGCTTTTTACTATGCTAAAACAAACATTTAGTGCTGATTATGGGACAATACATGGACTTTTTATGCTTAATATGATAAGTATATTATGATAAAAGTTCCATGATTATTACCTTTGAATGTTTTATTAGTTTGATGAATTCCTTATGACTTTGTGTGATAAGAAACCCTTCCTGTTGCCTCTACTATTGAACTTCCTGCAGCCATGTCTGAAATAATGTTTGCCTTAGTTTAAGGCTTAATGAATGTATAAATGAAGTGATGGATTGTCTTAAAGGTTGAATGTGTTGAGCTAACTTTCTACCTCAGGAATAGCTATCAAGATATTTTACAGGAACCACATTGAAAAAGGAATTCAATTTCCACTTGAAGACTAAGAAGACCAAATCAATGAAGACTAGTTCAAACAACAAAAGATAGGGAGGCAGTTTTAACTCATCCACAATGCAGGGAGAATGTTCCAAAAATCTAGGCTAGGCATCTTGGTGGAACATTAATCTAGGATGGTGACAGACTGATGAACCAATTTGACTTAGTTCTTGCATTTTCATCCACCTCTTTACTTAGTTAGCTGAATGTAATAGACTTCTCATCTTATAAGGGAAGAGTTGGTTAGTAGTTAGATTCAGTTTTCAATAAATACTCCATTATCCTTGAGAGAATGGGCTGGAAGATTGTTGTTGTAACACATTTCAGTTTTTCAGAAATACAGTCAAGAGATTGAGTGTTATGTACTTGTTTATTTTGAATCAATAAAGTTTATGAAGTTCTTCACCTAATCT
The DNA here is from genome assembly GCA_007115665.2 of Sequoiadendron giganteum. NCBI lineage: Eukaryota > Viridiplantae > Streptophyta > Pinopsida > Cupressales > Cupressaceae > Sequoiadendron > Sequoiadendron giganteum. The sequence goes on from CM021102.1 coordinate 116,341,911, forward strand.
GTTGTCTACTTTTGGCATTACCTAAGGGGGCCCACTTAGGGAATTGTCCATACTTTCATTCTGCAAGTTAGAATAGATGCACTTCCCTTCATAGAGGTTAATGTCATTGTTCATGTAGCTGGTAGAAACAGAGAGTTGTCAATTGTTCCTACAGCCACTAGATGCAGAATAGTTTTATCTTTCAGTTTTCATTTCCAAGCAAGTTATCCAGTAAAGTTTTTTCTAGTAATTCAATTTTAGTATAAGGCATCTTAGGAAATCATGCATGTCTGGGGAAGGTGATTAGTGCATATATTGTGTTAACTCATTTCAATTTTGCGTCCCTGGGTTGATGATTAAATGAGGTTATTTAGCAGGTTATGATTGTTGGTTGTGATGTTCAATCCCTGAGTAGAGGAATTCATGTTCCTAGTTATTAAGCTGATTAAAGAACACTACATTTTTGGCGTCATTGTCGGGATGGTGTCAAACTAAAAACCTATTGCAAGCATGATAATAGAGAGTTAAATTTCATTCCAAGTATTTAGTTTAGAATTCTACATTCCAGTATTCTCATAATTAGTTTACTTTTCATTGTATACGTAGAACAAGAGACCAATTTGGAAGATTCCTTCCTCGAAGAATAGATGTTGAAGAGATTGAACCAGACCTTTTCCAAGAAAACCCATATCTAGATGTTGGCCAAGAATTAGTTACCTCATCTTCTTCGTTAGAGCTAAGCTTTAACCTATTTGAAGAGCCGAATGACCTTAACCCACTTGTTCAACATTTGAATAATCTGCGAACTTCTAACAACCAGAACCCATCAAATAATTTGCTTGCGCTTGTCATTTATCAGCCAGGAGCTAATCCAGGAACACCACTAAGAATGGAAAATCCAATTTTTCCATTTCCAATTCTTGACCTGCATGAAAATAATAACCTCAAGAACATCCCTGCCTCATTACTTCCAAAGTTCTATGGACTTATTACTAAGGACCCTCATATCTTCTTGTTTGAATTTGACATCCTTTACAGAAGCTATGACTATACAACCTCAGCACACAAGCTGAAGTTGTTTCCCTCCACTCTAAAAGAGCCAACCTTGAGGTGGTTCATGGGATTGGGAAGCAATGTAGCTACCACTTGGGATGTAATGAAGGATTTTTTCTTGAGAAAATATAAAGAATATTGTAGAGGGAATGATATGAGAGGAGATGACATCTTCAAAATGTCACAAAAAGAAGATGAAACCTTGGAAAATTATGTGTCAAGTTTTTTGTTCAATGTGCAGAAGAATACTCAACATGAGCTAAATGAGGAATACTAAAAACTTATCTTTTTAAGAGGATTTAATGATACTTGCATGGAGGCCATTGACCTCATGGTAGGAGGTGATGTCACCCAAAGTGATTGGGATGATATCCAGAAAATCTATCGTAATTACTCCAGAGCAGTTGTAAAGAAGGGCAGGGGGTTTAGACCCTCTACTATAAAAGGAATTAGATCTGGTGTATCTAAGGGGGATATTACTAATCTCTTGTCTGACTTCAATCAGGATATCATCAATGATGTAGCTACTCAACTGGACACTGTGCAAGCTAGAAGGAAGAAAGAGGAAGCTGAGGCAATGCTAGCTGAATATTTCCCTCACTGTAAACAAAGAAAGAAGGACTGCAGATGCAAAGAAGTGGCCAATTTGGAGGTGCAACATCTTCCTATTGAGTTCAAAACCATTTAAGGAGAGGAAGAAGTGTTCTTTGTTGCTCAACACAGGCCATGGGCCCCAAGACAAGGTATGTCTCAGGACCCTTTGCAAAATTTTGGTTCATATAATAGTTAGTGGTAGAGCTAGTACCCTCCAAACTATGGGCCATACTCCCAACCTCAGTGGAATATTCCTTGGCCAAATTCCCAGCAAAACCGTTGGCAATCCCCACAAGGGAATTGGCAGTCACCACAGCAAAATAAGTGGAATCCTCCACAAGGGAATTGGCAGCAGTCTAACTAGTGGAGAGGAGGCCAGCAATAGTCAAATCAACCTGCTGGTTTCCTACAGCAACCCCAATAGTAGTCAATAATGCCACCTCCTATAGCTAATCAAAGCCAAAATCCTAAGCCAACCCACCTGCTTGCTTACGCAACACCCAATCCAAATAATCAGCCTCAGTAGTAGCAAAAGCAAGTTTATTTTATCGATCCTAATCATCAACCTACCTATGCTCTCAACCTAAATAATATCAACTTACGTTTAGGAACAATGTTACCCTAACCATCTCCTCCCATAATCTTAGAATTTCCATCTGAGGAGAATAAGCAAGAAGATACCAATGACCTAGCTCAACCCACTGAGCCAATACATACTCCATCATTACCTAAGGTATCCAATAAACTATCACCTCCTTTCCCACAAAGGTTGGAAGGTGAAATTGTGAAAAAAAAGATCCTACCTTTGACATCCTTGATCAACTAAAGCACATATGTGTGAAAATTCCCTTGTTCCAAGCAATCAAAGAAGTACCTATCTATAGCAAAGCTATCAAGGAGGCATGTTTGAAGAAACCAGGGAGGAAAAAGAAAGAACCTCAAACTATCCATGTTTTAGGTCAACTCTTTGACTTAATGCTAGGGAAATTTACCATCCCAAAATATTTAGACCTAGGTAGTCTTGTTGTGGAGATCAATATTAATGGGGTGCAAATTGAGAATGCTTTAGTAGATCTTGGTGCAACTATCAATGTCATGACCAAAGACCTAGTGGTAAAACTTAGTATTTCAGACCTAAGGGCCATGCCTACAATACTACAGCTCACTGATAGTTCAACTGTCAAACCTGATGGGGTAGTAGAAGACCTGGTAGTCACCTTGGATTCCTGGGAGTATCCTGTTGACTTTATGGTTTTGTCTCCAAAAGCATCATTAGGGGATACCCTGTTATACTAGGAAGACCTTGGTTGGCCACTGTTGATTCTTACATTGGTTGTAGGTTGGGTAACATGATAATATTTGATGGGTATAACACAAAGAAGCTTACCCTCTATTCTCCAGCCTAGCCCCAACTTGAGTCTAGAGAGGCTATTTGGCCATATTTGGGAGAAGAGGAGGGAGTGAACTCTGTGGGAAATTTAATGATGGTTACAAGAAATCCTTTTATTGCACAACAAGAATAAGAGGAGGTACTGTCTAATGTCTTATTGAATACCCCTTTGTGAAAAAAATCCATGCTCCTTACAGACCATTCTTACTCCATCCACCTCAGCTCATTATCCTACAGCAACTGACTACTTGCACACCTTATTACCCCATGAGATAGAAATGTCTTTTCTGCCTGAAGTATCTATGGTTGAATTAACCTCACAGGTGGAGGTAGTTGCAGGAAAAAAATTGAATATCAACAATATCCTTACAGTGAGCAACAAGAATCTATTGTTAAAATTCTTACTAATCATAAGTTAGCTTTTGCTTGGGAATATGGTGATATTAAGGTCTTAGACCAAAAACTCTGCACACATCGCATATTCATTAACAGTGAGTTCAGACCTGTCAGGCAGCCTCAAAGAAGAATCAATCCAGCCTTGAGAGAAATTGTTAAAGAAGAGTTGCAGAAAATGTTAATAGCTAGCTTTATCTAACCAATCTTGGATAGTCAGTGGGTCTCCCAACTGGTTATTGTTCCTAAGAAATGAGGAAAATGGAGAGTATGTGTAGATTACAGAGAGCTAAACTTGGCAACAAAGAAAGATTACTTTCCTCTTCCCTTCATTGATCAAGTTTTAGATAATTTATCTGGGAAAAAGTACTTCTCATTCTTGGATGGCTTCAGTGGATACACTAAAAATAAGATTGCTCCAGAGGATCAGGAAAAGACTACTTGTTGATGGTGAAAATGACACAAACAACATTAAAATAGAATATTTCTACTCTATTTCTCTTGAAAAAGAAAGACAACATATAGTAATCTAACTCCCAAGGTCCTGGTAGTTGGTTCTCAACTATCTAGTGTCACTCAATTGGTTCATGCTACTATAATATTCAAGGGGCCTATGCTAGTAATAAAAAAGATTCAAGCTATGACTCATTTTACCAACCTGCTTCAGTAAATCAATAGGGTTTCAAATAAAAGAAAAAGATAGGTTAAAGTGCAATCCAATAAACATGACCAAAACTTATCTAGCATCCGGACATATATCTTCAATGATGAATGTTTTTCTAATCAGATCAAGAAAACTGTAAGATGACACAATCTATAGAATAATCTATACCATTGCATACATTTTAGGTGCTTAATTAACTTCACAATTACACATCACAAATACTTCAAGAATTTCAAAAACCACACAAACATTCATTCATCATCAAGTTTATAGATCAATAGACTTCAATAAATTTAATTCAATGATAATCTAATAAGATAATCCTTAAATTTGATTCCTTCCAATGACTTTCATCACTTAAGAAACTCTTATGTTCAGCACAATCACTGCATACAGATAGATTATAACTTATTAGCCTTATCAAATAAAACAACTCAATTCTAACTCCATATTGTGTAAATTTGTAATTCTATTAACTGTAAAAAGATCAAGTACAATGTATCTCTGTAAATCACTACCAAAATTCTATCTCCTAATCTTAGGTAAGCCAATCCAATTCTCAATTAGCTGACCCTTTACAATATGATACCCATCGAGTATTTATAGATATACAAAACCTCGAACTCTACTTATATTTTAGGTTATCCTCCCTTTTAGGAACTAGATCAATTTGATCTTGAGTTCTTACATTTAGACATCCAGTTTAACTAAAAATAGAAGACAGAAGAGAAGAAGAAATCATGCACTCCAAAACTGTCAGTGTTGCATGCAACATGCAAAGAAGAAGAAAATTATGCATTCAGGGACTCATGCATGCGAAGTTGGATCTGCAATAAACTCATCATAACTGGTGAAGACTTGCTGTAATGTATCCATCTCTGGCCCATCAATCCAGCTATCTTTAAATTTGATCCGATCCATTACTGCTATAGCAAACTCCCTCATACTTCCTATTTTTATCAACTCTCTCCCAGCAGCTTTTATCTCTTCTTTGACCTCTACTAGCCGATCTATTATCAACTCTTCTCCATCATCCTTTTCCTACATGAGTCCTTTGAACCTTTCATCCCACTTCTCTTTAATTTGACTCAAAGGCATGCCATCCTTTGTCAGCACATTTACATCTACAATTATAGCAATGACTGCTTCTCATTCTTCCAATTGCTCAATCAAATTATTAACAACCTCTTGAATTTCATTCTTATGCTTGCTCAAAAAGTCAGTTCTAAACCGGAGTATACGAGAGGTTTTCTCCACAAAATCCTTGTTGTCCTCTTCAAGTATCGATTGCTCCAGAAGAGTAGCCAAAGACAATTCACTTACCCTTTCTAAATTCTGACTGTATTCTTTGTACTCTTCTTCTTGTTTTACCGATGCCTCAATGTATTGATGCATCTCTTTTATCAATCCCTCAGTGTCCTTGTAGGCTTCAAAACCTTTAACGAAAACTTCACCTACCTCTTGGTTCAATTTGTCTACCCACTGGTCTACCATCTCCACCTTGCCTCTAACTTGCACCAAATCATCTACCTAATTTTTGCTTAACAAAATAGGAGTTTCAATGGCTTCTATCTATTGTGATCTCGGAGAGGAGACACTCTTCAAGAATAAATGTAGTTGATCTAATTGAGCTTTAAGCTCATCCTTCTTTTGCTTATCCTTGATCATTCTTGATTTACTCATTGAAGCCACTACATCAATCAAATTGATTTGCTAATTCCTAGTGGGCCTTCCCAAATTGACCATACTCAACTGATAATCTATTAGTTGCATGTCCCCTACCTACTTTTCTGTCATTGGAATGGCACATTCAACAACAATTTCTCCTTTGCCTATGAGTCGGGTAGAATGTAGAATCTTAGCCTTCTTTTTAGGCCTCTCCTGCTTAATTTCCTTCATCATATCCTCCCAATTGAGAGGTTGTGGGGGTGTTATTGTTCTCTTCTGCAGGTCCAGTTTTAACCATGTAGGAGCACTTGGAGTAGTAGTCATTATAGAAGAGGAAGCAACAACTGTAGAAGGTGGCTGAATATTTACCTCAGGTTGAGAATCAACCATTGCTTTCTCTTGTTGTTCCTGCAGTATATGCATCTGCACCAATTTCTCAACCTCTTCTCTATCTCTTTGTTCTTTCTTTTCTTCCTCTTCATTCCTCTTGCTCTCTTCTTCCAACCAATCTCTCTCTATATTTTCTTTTTCTAACTTTTCCTTCTCCATTCTTTCTCTTTCTAGAGCTTCCCTTTCCAATTTCTCTTTTTCCAAAGCCTCTAGCCTTTCTTTTTCCAGTCTTTCCCCTTCTAAAGGTTTAAGTTTTTCCACCTTTGTTGCTTCTTCTTTTTGCCTCCTAACCAGCTCTGCAGTATCTTTCTCCTTTTGTAATTGTGCTGCTTCTTCTTCCTTTTGGTGAGCTTCCTTTGCAAGTTTTAGTTTGGCAACTAAGATCTCCTTTTCCCTTCGGTTCCTTACTTTCTCTTCCTCAAGGTCATGAATTTTTTGTATTAACTCTAACTTGTCATTCTCTGTTTTAACTTTTAGTTCATGTTCTTGTTGCATTCTTTGTTTCTCTATTTCATCAACCATTGTCTTTATCTAAACTTGTTTCACTTTCAATTGTTGCTAGTGAAGTATTGGATCAGCTTGCACCTTGGCTTCCATTTCCTTTTGTTTCTCCATTGTAGCCCTTGCATTAGAATCTCTTGTCGCATCTTCAAATAGCTTCCATTAATCTTCTTGTGTTAAGATCTACTCAATATTCTCCTCTGGAAGAATGGTCTCTTGCATATCCTTCTCTAATAAAGTCTCATCTAAATCTGTCTCAATTTCCAGAACTTCCTCCTCCACCTCCTTTCCCTTGGTAGTTTCAGCCATGCTATGAAGTGCTCCTTCCTGAATTTCTTTACTCTTCTTCCTTGTAAGTGGAACTTGTACAGATGACTCACCTAATATGGGTGTTGAGATAGCAGATCCTACTGGAACATCTTCCTCTGGTGCTCCCTCTTCATCATCTACCACCTTAAGTTCTATTTTTTCAATGTCTGGAGGAAGGAATTCTAATGGCTCTTTGGGAGGTGTCTTTCTCTTGTATCCTTTACCCCTTTTAAGAATGGGTCCTTAAGGTGCTTGAGTTCTCAACATTAACCATTGTACACTCCTATCCAATACTGTCCTTCCTATCTTCTTGCTATCAATCATTTCTTTAGCATCCCAGTCAATTGGATCCAAGCTCTTGGTGCCAATTTTGAAAGCTTCATAGGAAGGTTCCAACACAATTTCATCATCCACCAATGTGTCAAGAATTTTTTCTTTAACACCTATTATGCCATGAGTGCAACCGACAATATTTCATAGTTCTTCTTTCTCAAATCATACTCGTCCTGCCGATCACTCCAAATGTCTTCTAACAAATTAAAATGTCTAGTGAACACTCAAGGTAATAAGGCATATATCTTACCCTTTGGATAAAAATACTTACGAGCTATATACAATCCCAATTTCAAATGTATCAACTCATTACAAACCACCTTTGCTACCTTCAAGTGTTGACAGCTATATTCACCCAACTTCATGGGAAATTTATGACATCTAGTTTTATGCTTAATTCCAAACCGAGCATTAACTCCAATAGTTTGATATACAAACTCCATTAATACTATCATGTTACTACAACATCTTGGAAGCAAATGTGGGTGACCTTCAAAACCAAATAACCTAACTATGTAAATTTGGGGTATTGGATGTACCAACATCCCCATTCAACAATGAACGCCATGGCCTCTTGACTCAACCAGTACCCTGCATCTCCATTCAGCTGGTTGATGATCACATACAAAAATGCATCATTGACTCTCCTAGAATGAGTCTCAACAACTTGAAGAGTCAACTGATCATAGTGCTCCCATACTTTCTTGTGTCCATCCAAGGCTCCCATTATGCCCACTTTGTTCAAACCTAGGAAAATACCCACTCTTGCTGCTGCATATACAATTTAAGAAGTCATAAAGAAACACTTAGTGTTTTTGATGTTTGTCAGTTGACCATGAATAGCATTAGATACGATCAATGGCCAATCAAACTACTGGTCTCCCTTTAATATTTTCTGGATGAAAGGAAACATCCACTCCTTGAAGTAAAATGCATCCCTCTTCCCAAATACCCTAGACAACATCATGATCAACCTTGATATCTCTTCATAGAAATCAGTCCTCTTTGGCTGGTCTGCAAGCTTGGTTAAAGATTTATTTTCTGTCTTCAACCACTTCTTCTTCAAGTGAGACTTATTGGAGTCCTTATATCTACTATATTTCTCCAATGCCTCTGCCTCATTCAATTGTACCAAGTTCTTTGGATCTGGAACATTAAATATACTTTGAAATGCTTGAGGAGTGAGATTAAGGATCACATTTTCTTGTGAATCCATGCATAGTCTGGTAGCAGGATTGTAAGCACTAGCCACTGTCATGATTAACTCCGAGCACTGGATGGATATAGGAAATAAGGTGATATGAGCTAACCTAGAGCTGACAATTCTTTCTATAGTCAAGGTAATATCTTTGTCAAATGCTTCTGAATACCACTCCTCAAAATTGTATGAACCCAAATTAGTATCCGTGATATCTGACCAATCTGATTCTACTTTGCTCACTTTTATCACAAGAATCCTATAATTATACCTCAAGGTATAAGGCACTTGTTATGGCTTCAACTTCTTCGGTTTTGGTGTTGCTTTTGATGTTTCTATAGGCTGGTTTATCCGAGCAGCTTCCCCTGATGTTCCTGACATAGTTTTCAACTTTCCTGCAAGCAAAACTTTTAATTAGTTCTTTAGATGTCATTATAAAACATGCTTGAAACTCACATCTTTCACATATGCACCGGAGGTGGAACCAAGCAAAAACATAATCTAAACAATCCCTTTTTAAAACACTGCCAGGCTCAGGATCGAAACTACAACGGTAACTCTACTAACACGAACCGGGATCGGAATCGGAAGTGAAATAGTTATCGAAACCGGAGCCGGAATGGAAATAAAATTGATTTCCTTCAGATTTTTCTTATTTTCTTATTTGCATTAAACTGAAGTTAAAGTGGAGTCGGAACTGAAAGAGAACCGACACTTCACAACAGTGCAACTTCAGTCAAAAAGTCAATTATCGAAAAGTGGCGGAGGTGGAACCAAAATAGAAACTGATTCATAAAAATAGAAATTTCCAAACTTCATTCCAATTCCAGTTCCTAGTCCACCAATTGAACACAAAGAAAAACCAAACACAAAAAGTAAAACAAACGACCGACATAATAAAACTAAACAAAAGAACTAAGACTGAAACCAAAAGTTAAAATAGGGGAGGCGGGGGCGGAATCGATTATTATTTTGCAATTTTTTATAAGGACCAACTTAACACCCACTCCGAGTCTGGGTCCGCTAAAGACAAAACAAGAAGACCAAAACAAAAGACTGTCGGGATGGGAACCAAAATAAGTTTAAAAATAATTTTCAGAACCCAATTCATCTCCAGTTCTAGTTCTGACAGAGAAACCAAAGAAAAGCAAAGTATTGGCAAAACAAGACTCCAAACTTTGTTTCAAAATCAACCAAGTATAAAACTAACAAGGGGGACCCATTTTGACCAAGGAAAAAGATGGGCTGGTAATGCAAGGCATAACACTACTTTTGCATGCCCTTGGGGAACATTTTCCTACTCATTTTTTCCTTTTGGTCTCTGCAATGCACCTGCAACTTTCTAGAGAGTAGTAATAAGTATTTTCTCATACATCTCATATGATTGCATGGAGATATACATGGATGAATTTACTGTTTATGGTGCAAAATTTGAAGAATCTCAAGCCAACTTGAAGAAGGTACTACAGAGATGTGAAGATCATAACCTATCACTAAATAGTCAAAAGTGCTTCATGATGATGCAAGAGGGAAAAATGCTTGGTCAGTATATTTCTACTGTAGGAATACAGGTTGATCCTTCTAAGATTGAAGTCATCTCTAATCTACCGTTTCCTACCAAGGAAAAGGAACTGAGAAGCTTTCTAGTACATGCTAGATATTATAGAAGATTAATCATAGACTTCAGCCCAACAGCAGACCCTCTATACAGTTTGCTGAAGAAAGATGCAGATTTTGCCTAGATAGAGGAATGTGAAAAAAAATTCCTTGATTTGAAAATTTCCCTTACACAAGCACCTATTTTGAAGGGACCTAATTGGTCACTTCCATTCCATATTAATATTGATGCATCAGATTATGGCATTGGTGCTGTACTAGGACAAAAGGGTGGTTCAACAGAACATGCACTCTACTACATAAGCAAAAATCTATAGGGGGCTGAACTAAACTACATTGTTACAAAGAAAGAAATGTTGGCAATCATCTATGCCCTCAATAAATTCAGGCATTACATCACAGGTTATCATATATTTGTCCATATTGATCATGCAACAATCAAGTACCTCATGAACAAAAGCTCAATAGCAAGAAGACTGCCAAGGTGGTTGTTGCTAATGCAGGAATTTGATATTACAATTATGGACAAGCTAGGTAAAGCCAATGTGGTTGTTGATTTCCTATCAAGAATTCAAAGGCAAGATGACTCTGTACTTATTGAGGATTCTTTTCCTAATGAGCATCTATTTGTAATCAAGTTTATTCACCCATGGTATGCAGATATAGTAAATTATCTGGTTGGAGGAAGAACTCCTTCTCAATTCTCCCCTAAGGAAAAGAGATTATTGGTAGAGAAAAGTTTTAAATTTTCTTGGATTTCAGATTGCATGTTTTATACAAGGCCAGATCAGGTTATGAGGAGATTTGTATGAGAGGAATATACTCATGATATACTGAATGCAAGCCATGATGAACCATGTGGTGGACATTTTTCTACCAAAAGGACAACAATGAAAATCTTAAATACTAGCTACTATTGGCCAACTCTGCATAGAGATGCAGCCAAATACACCAGAAGATGTGATAGATGCCAAAGGATGGGAAGACCAACCAGATTAGATGAGATGCCTCTATTTCCCCAAGTTATTGTTACACCCTTCGACAAATGTGGAATGGATTTTGTAGGACCAATTGATTCACCTTCAAATGGTAAGTCCTACATCCTTGTATGCACAGATTATGTGACAAAATGGGTAGAAGCTAAACCTATGAAGCATGCTAAGGATAATAAAGTAGCAGAATTCCTCTATGAGGAAATATTCACCAGATTTGGTGTCCCTAGGGAAATAGTGACAAATCAAGGAGCACAGTTTACCTCTACACTTATAACAACCTTAGTAAATGAATACAACATAAGGCACAGGAAATCAACTCCTTATCATCCACAGGCTAATGGCCCGGTAGAGGTCACCAACAACGACATAGAGGCAATTTTGACTAAAACTGTAGATTTGCATAGAAAGGACTGGGCTATAAGGTTACCAAACTACATGGAAGACTGCTACAGGATATACACCTTTTGAAATGGTGTATGGTAAAACAGTTGTGATGCCAATAGATTTTGAACATAAGACTCTCAAAATAGCACTGGAGATGGACATGGATTTAACAACTGCACAAAAGGAAAGAGTCATGCAGCTCAATGCCTTGTATGAGCTCTGAAAGAATGCCCTGTAGTACATTGAGATAGTACAAAACCAAAAAATAAGGTGGCATGATAAGTACATCAAGGAGAAGAAATTCAAAGCAGGAGATTGGGATCTACTTTATGACTTGCGGTATAAGGAGAGTCAAGGAAAACTACAAACTAGATGGTTGGGTCCATATGAGATAGAAGAAGTATTCACAAATGCTGTTGTACAATTGAGGACCATTGATGAGGTCAGATTCAAGCTATTAGTCAATGGGCATCGCCTAAAGTCTCCCAAAAGTGTTATTTGAACTTTACCCCCCGTCCACACACACAAAGGAAATTGTCAAATCTTCCATAGAATTGGCTTACCCAAGGGCTGAAATTTAATTGTATCTTGGAGGATCTATTTCCTTGATGAAATAAAAAATAGGTAGGTTCATTACAACCCATTTGGCCCTTTCTATTTATAGTAAGTTTTGTGAAACATTCCTAATTTAGTATAAAACCTTATGTTATGATGAACCTCTACTATTTTTCTATGTTTTATTATGGTGAACCTGACATTTTGAACATTCTAATTTATGATGTGGAGTGCATTCAAACCCTAGAACTAGGATTTGACTTAATTCATTTCATTTAGGGTTTCTAAATTTGGCTTAAATTTTCCTTGCATTTTAGGTGTAAACATGCATTTTGCATTCATTTTAAATTTGAAAATTCAAAAAAAATTGCATAATCTTAGATTGGCTTTGCATAGTATTTACATAATAGCATATTTTCAGTCACTTAAATTAAAAAAATTGGATCAAAATTGTTTTTAAAAATAGTCCAGTTTGGTTGTCATTTAGCATCATTTTACACTTGCATTCAACTCTAATTTTCTAGATTTCTGAAACTGTCAGTACTAGTTTGCAACCTAGAACAAAGAACACACAAAAAAACTTAGAAATTGCATTTTTCATTTTTCAATACCCTGCACATAGACCCATTCGCCCATGGGTGAATGAGTCCTCCATGGCCCATAAAAACCAACTTTTGTAAGCTTTTATGTGGTTTTCTACACTTCCAAGATCTATTGGTAACCCACTGTTTCAGTCTGGAAATTTTCAAGAATTTTTGTTTTATGCATTGGGTTTAAATCATCTATTTAGTGTAGCCAATTTAAATCATTCCAAAATTATTTCAGTACTGAAAATCATCAAATCTGTAGGGAATGTTTACATTCCTAAAGCATTGCATAAGTTGGATAAAATTACTTTTCATTTTTGGGTACACAATGTTTACATTCGTAAAGCATTGCATAAGATGGATAAAAGTACTTTTCATTTTTGGTTACATGATGTTTACATTCTCTAAGCATTACATAAGTTGGATAAAAATACTTTTCATTTTTGGGTACACAATTTTTACATTCCTAAAGCATTGCATAAGTTGGAGAAAAGTACTTTTCATTTTTGGGCGCATAACATTAGTACCTTTCCTTTCAATTATGCCAATAAAAATATCATAAACAAGCATGTTATTCATTCTTTCAACATCTTCCCTAGTTATGGGAGTCTCTCAGTGCAAGAGATGAAATTTTTTGACACATTTCTTAATTCCACATCCCTTAATATCTCTCCTATTTGTGAGAATATTTTAGTGAAAGAGGATGTAAGGATAGACAATCATGATAATCATATTTTTTCTTCTTCTAATATCTCTCCTATTTGTGAAGAAGACAATTTTTTGTTAGAAGATACATGCATTGAGAGTCGAGAGAGTCTTGTTTTTCTCTCTCCTAATGCTTCTCCCATTTGGGAAGATATAATTGAACGAAAGGATCCAATCATTGATAAGAAAGAAAATCATAGTTATTCTTCTCTTGATGCCTCCCGTATTTGTGATGAAGCTACCTTACAAACTCCAACCATGGAATGTGATAAACATCTATTTTTCTCCTCTCCTAAAAGCTCTCCTACTAGGGAAGATATCATTGTTCAAGAAAATTATAGAATTGATACATGTCTTTCAAACAATAGTAAAGTGGATTCCTTAGATTAAGATGATAAGGTTTCATTAGACCCTCCTTTGCTAAAAGATCATCAAAATAAGGATAAGTCTTTTCAAGGTTATGAACATTAGATATCCCTTGAGTCCTACAATTCCTCTAATTATTGGACCTCCTAATTCATCTCCTAAGCAACTTCCAACCATTTACCCACCCTCACATCAACCTAAAGTTCAAAACAAACATGTTCTTATCTTAGAGCCACCTACAAAGCAACCATTACCTCGAGGAGCTATCTTAAATTTTACAAGGAAAATTTCAAGTAATGATGTTTCGAAGTAATCAAGCTATAATACTATTTCTCACACATATACTACAAGGAACAATATGCAACCACAAACCATACCTACTTCATTACCATTACCTCAACCTATCTTTCCTATTGCTCCTCATTTGCATTTACATAGTTGAAAGGAGTATGATCTTGTTGAACAACTTTAAAATACTCCTACTAAGATATCCTTATGGGATCTTATTCAAGCCTCCCCTAATTATCATAACATGCTTCAAATTTCTTTACAAAAAGTTCATATCCCTTCTAATGTGAAACCAAATGATATAGCAGCCCTAATTCAAGGAATGAAGTCGGACATTTTTTCACCAAAGTGAGCTACCTCCTATGGAAGTGCAAAAACAAAATGAATCTTTCATGATAATAGCCATTATTAAGAGTATGGAATAAAGAGAACCCTTGTTGATAATGGATCATACTTTAGTGTGTGTAGCATAAGCCTTTGAGATAGGCTTGGAATGGATAAGAGCAATATTGAACCTTATTTTTTTATCTATCTATGGATTTGATAATGTAGTAAAATAACCATTTCGTATGATCACATTACCTATCACAATAGGAAAGGCTACATTGTAAACTCCTATCCATGTTATGCCTCAAGATATTTCATATAATCTTCTCTTGGGTAGACCATGGATTCATGAAATGCATATTTTTCCTTCAACCCTTCATCGTGTAATGAAGTATGTCCATAACAACAAGCTTTATACAATCAAGGTCGACCCTGAACTAGAATTTTTGCACATTGAGAAAGACAATGAAATTCCTTTGAAAACATTGACACCAACTACACAAGTGGAAATCATGCAAGAGAAATAAAAATAAAACAATATTGAAGAAGTCGCAAAGTTATTAGAGGATGATTGGAGTTCCTTAGACTATACACCGACAATCATGGGAGAATACAAGATCATAACAAAAGAGTCTGAAAAGAGAAAAGAACCAATAGCAATGTCAACACAATATCTGGAAGAACCTTTGAAAGAATCCACTTCAACCACTTTAGAAGAAGAAAAAAATTACACAAAACTTTTTATGAAGTTGATTATGAAGCACCAACAAATCCAAAATAAATGGAAAAGCTTTATGGATGAGCTTATGAACTTTTGAAACAACTTGAATATAGTGTAAAAGGATGTGGTGCTAGAGAACAAGGTATTTGTATCCCTATAGAGCCCAACACATAAGAAATAACTAGTGGTCTTGGTTATTTTCCTTAGAAACAAAAGCATCAAAAAAGTATTCACGTAATATCAACACTATTACAAAAGATTCTTCTAAGATAACTTTAACCTTGGCGCATCCTGAATTGATAGAAACAACTAATGGTCTTGATTATTATCCCTTGAAAGATGTTAGAATTGTGAAACAAGCACAAAACCATGATCCACGAGATCAACCAACAAACTAATACACCTTACCCGCAAGAGATCTGTACATAATATGTGCAATATTCCTCAACAAGAAAAAGCTACAGAAGAGTCTTTCAAGAAGATATGAAAGCTCCAGATAATATTCGAGAGATATTTACAATGAGGGTTGAGTACTTATAAGAGAAAATCCCTAAATGAGAAAGGGGTCAGATCATGAAAAGTGTCAACATCACATGAGATGAGACATAATGATCTAATATTAACTCAATTAATAATAAAATCAATCCTAAGTTTAGCTTAAGTGTAAATAATAAATTAGACTAATAATCAATTAAAGATTAATCAATTATTAGCTAATTCATGATAACTCTAATAAAACCCCTTAAGATGAACTTAGGGAGTATCTAAAAACCCTTAAAAGAATGCATGATGGGTCCTAGAAAATGAGGCCAGAAAAGGTACCCATGTACAAACAAAAGATCTATGTAATGCAAAGAAATAGAGAAAACCTCGTGGGAAAAACTCTACTCCAAAAAGAGATGAAAGCCAAGTGAAGGATTGGAGAAGCCTCCAAACAAGAAAATGTTGTCCTAAGAGATAAGAACATGTAGAACATCACAAAAGCACTGAGAAGCTATAGACTGTGAATGAAGACTTATATGGTGTTGAAATGAAGAACCTCCTCTAAAACAAATGATGATCAGGATCAAGATAACAAGAATTTTCATGAGTGCCTCAATAGCACTACTTGAATCAGATGGAAAACAAAGGAAAAACATCTGGAAATCGAAGATATTGTATGCACTTAAAAATGGTCTTAGCACGAAATAATTAAATACTTATTTAATTAATAAAAATCTTAAATCCTCTACTTATAAATAAATTGCAAAATTTATTTATATAGTTCACCTCTAAATATTCTTCTTATCCAAAATCACTTCCTCTCAAATTAATTAAATGCACAAATTAAATTAATTTATCTTTTAGTTAGTTTTCTCTCTTTCATTTAAATTTGAATTTTTAATTCAAATTGGCCTCTAAAATCATTTTCCTCTTAAATTGGTTAAATGCACAAATTAATTAATTTGTCATTTTGATAATTTCCCATCTTCATTTAAATTTGAATTTTAAATTCAAATTGGCACATTTCTACATATTCTTCTAACTACCTACCACCTCACCTGCCACCTCACCATGTGTCACATTAAATTGAATTTTCTAAATTGTAAAATGTGGATTTTCTATCAACAAACATTGTAACAACTTTCAAACCACCGTGGACACATGGCTTCTTCTATCCTCTTATTCCCTTCAACACTTGGAAAATTGTTTTATTGCAGGGAACCACCTCCATGATTCTCTATAACCTCTTCATGCTCAATCGTTGATGTTGCAGGATCACAATCTTGACCATTCATCGCTGCCACATCATTCCCAGCTTTGAAAATTCTATAAATAGAACACATTTGTACAACTTTTCAACAAGTAGAATTTGACAAGTTTATGTTGCAGAAATCCCATTGCAAATTGGAGAGCATTGTAGTTTGCATTTTAGTGTTTTACTTTAGTTAGCATTATCATGGCATTTAGTTTCTTGCATCTTTTATATAACATTATCTTTGGACTTGCATCATTAGTTTTTGCATCATTTCAACAACAATCTCATCATAGATCATTCATAAATTTATTTTCAAAAACACAAAAATATAAGCATGTATACATTGTAGTTTGCATTACAAAATAGTTGCTTGTTTCTTAGGTTGTCATTTCACATATTCATTTGCAATGAAATATTCTAAGAGAATGAGTTGAGGAATCACCAAGAATAGAGGACAATGGAATGAGTTCGAATGTAGGATTGTAATAGTTTGTTTTATTATTTTCCCTTCATTAGATGTAATGCATTTCATTGCTTGTGTATTGTTTAGTTATGATTACTTACTCTCATTGACACGTTAAAATAACAACACACATACATTTTGGCACCTAGCCCCTCTTTAATCTATTTTCTATCAAGTTTTTCTTCGCAGGTTTCGTCAAAATTTCTGAAACAACACATTCAAAATTTTCTCCAGCACATCTGAATTTTCTTTCGGTGCATTGAGTTCCTATTTTGGTGCATTTGGCGGTTCTTCCAACTCATTTGGCTCATGTTTCGGTGCATCTATATATTCTTCCAACACATCAAGGGGTTTTAAATTTAATTATGTACTTTTCTATTTTAGCACATTCAGTTGTTCTTTTAGCGCATTCAATAGTTTGGCACATTCGGTTTGATTTTTAGCGCATTCGATCATTGTAATGGTGCATCTGGTTTTTGTTGCAAATTGTCTAGATTCTTGAAACTGATTTGTGTTTTTCTATTTTGCAGGAACCTTCCACGCAGTCAGAGACCTTTTTGAAACATACAAAATAACATTGTCAAAGAATAATGGACTAAAACTACTAACAAGTGGTTGTAGGGTTAAATCTTGTTGTCATTTTCCTTTGGTTAAGTTAGGAATCTAGTGTAACTAGGAAGGATAAATTTACACCATGTTTTTTTTGTTTGGAATGGTAGGCGAGTATGCTCTCCCCTTAACTAGGTGATCAAAAAGCTAGACCCATTTATTTTTATTTGCATTTTGAACCTTAGAGGGCTTGCCTCCCCGCTTTGAAAGGAGGGAATGACCCAACCGAGAACACATTAAATCCAAGTGACTTCCACTCGGGATATAAATGTGGGTACTTGAGGAAAGTTTGAGTATCACAAGGATTGTTCTGACAAGAAGGGAAGCAATGGTCTCTTTCCGCATGGATGATCCCCCATGAATGGAAAGTTCATACTAAAACCCCTTTGTTGTAGTAAGCCCAAAATTACCTTTCTATTCTTTCGTGCAGCAACGATCATTGCCAAGACATCCACATTCTCGCAGTTTTTAGTAGAGGTGAAAAATTTTCCATGGGAGATTCATGGGAGTTTGAAGCTTGGTTGGCCTGAGAAGTGAGTGCACTATAAGGGGGAGCCTATGCAGCCAAACTTCTAAATCACCCACTAAGAATAGGTGTGATTGGAGTAAAATCCACGTGGAATCCAAAATAATATTGACTTACACAGCATAGGATTGTGCTTGTTTGATGTGTCTTCACCTATGTGTTTGAAATCAAAATTCAAGCAAACTCTACACTTTAAAATATTCAACCAATGATTTAGAAGATAATTCAACCAAACATTTCAAATTCCTTGCCAAAATCTAGAAAAATTTGTCAAACCATTGGAAACTTGAAAAAAATTCCAATTCAGCATATCCAGTGACTACCCCAGCGCATACATTTCATATTTCAGTGCATCCATTGATTTCCTTACTGCATACATTGCATATTTCAATGCATACATTTACTGTTCTGGCACATTTTGTTCATATCCCATCATATATTGTTCCAGTGCATCTGTTGAATCCTACACCGCATACATACCTTTTCATAGCCCATCCATAGCCTTCTCTGGCACATCCAGACCTTTCTCTAGCACATCCATACCATTCTATAGCGCATTTTATTTTTGACGTATTTGGGCACTGTTTTAGCACATCTGGTAATTTTTCAGACAAAGAGCTAAATTTGACCTTTTTATTTGTTAGTTAACATCCAGTTTAGATATTCCCTCTCAAACAACATCTTTTTCCTTGTCCTAAAGTTTATGTTGAGGGATTGGAAATCAACAAAATTTGTCAAGAAATCCCTTGCCAAAAGAATCAAGAAACCAAAGAAACAACTTGGCTATAAGAAACTTTTGAAAAGGAGACATTTCTTGTACCAAAGTAGGAAGGTATTGCTTGACTATAAAACTTTCATCCATAGGTATCCCAACTTTTATAGGGGATACATTGATGATTTTTCTTTAGATCCTTTATCTTCACAATCTTATTATCAATGAAGAGCTCTTTCACAAAGGCATAATCATAGTCAACCCATTCATCATTCCTTCATTCCACAACCAGCAATACAATATTATAATCATCCCAATCAATTTATACAATAGAGCTCAATCTTGTTGAAACCATCATTTTCAACTGAACATCTCTCATCTAAATTTTGATCAAACATCCAAAAGTGTCTTTTTCATCACATTTATTTCTGATTTAGCAGCTTCATTTCACCATCAAGATTTATCATCCTCCATCAGGATTTTCCATCCTTTATCCTGAAATAAAGCTTGCTTAATCAAAATTTTAGCCAATCCATTTGGCACCCCCAAAAATTTGGTCAAACATTTAGAAAATCCTCATAACTTGTATGCCCATCCAAACAAGATCCCAAAGGCTAAAACTCCAAGAAAAATAAATTGAAACCCAAGATACCATGGTTGAACAAGAAGAAAACCCCTTTCATAATATTTGTTCAATCAAAATTGAGGAGGTAAATGAAGAAGATGTCCAACAAGCCCAACAAGACCCAAATTTCCAAAAATTTCTAGAATTTGTTTTTGAAAAGGATGGGGAAAGATACCTCTTGATGTTAGAAAACAAAGGAGTTCAACTACCAGATGATTTTGATATCACCAAATTGCAAAAAAAACCTAAGAAGATAGAAACCGAAATACTAACTGAAACAAGAAAGGAAACAAAGACGAATGACCCTATGACTACCTTAACACCACAAATACAAGCCCTCTAACAAAAAAATGAAAAACATGCAAATTGGGGCCACTAAAAGGTATTCAATACAAGATATATACCCTTACCCTTTTGATCCAAGTTTCAAAATGATACCATTCCCCAAACATTGTGAATTCCCCAAATTTGACAAGTACAACAAAAAAACAGATTCCATCGATCATGAAGGGAGTTTAGAACTATGAGCCTATAATTTTCCCATGAAGACACTTACTTAATGATATTATTCCCATGTAGTTTGGGAGGGCAACATATGCAATGGTTCTCGCAACTACCCTCACGAATCAAATATTTTGAGGAATTAGTTAACAAGTTTATCACCTAGTACTCATATAATATTCAACATGAAATCACAATGAAAGACCTTTGGAATGTCAAACAAAAGAAAGGGGAATCATTCCTAGTATTCTTCCAAAGGTGGAGAAGGTTGTTCATGAGGTATCCCCACCCCATACCTAAAAAATAAAAGATGGAGGTGTTTATTGACAACTTAAACGATGACATGACTTATAGGCTTGAATTACAATGTCCTCCCACTTTTCAAAAATTAATAAAAAATGGGATCAAAATTGAGGAAGCCTTGGTCAAGAGGGGCATTTTGAAAATCTATAACGAAAAACCAAAATTTTGGTAGAAATACAAGAACAATGGCAATGATAATTTAGTAGAAGCCCATAATGCTAAACCGGTCTTCAATTTGTCAGGAATCACCTTGAACACCAATCAAAAGACCAATAAAAATGCCAACCAAAGCAACAACCAAAATACCAACCAGGGCAATACTCAAAAAAATCAAAGTAACACATCATCCAAGACCCTACCCTATCAAACATCGAATAATCACTGAAAGTTTACACCTTTAGGTCAATCATATGAATCTGCATTGAAAGAGCTTATTGTAGAAAATCTTATCACTCTACTCGACACCCGAGTTTTTGAACCCAAGGTAAAATCATCTTGGTGGAATGAAGCCCATTTTTGTGAATTTCATCAATGCAAAGGTCACCTAACCAATAGTTGTATGCAATTGAAGCATAAGATACAAGATTTGATTGACAACAAGATTATAAGGATAGAAGAGCCTCAAAAAAACACTAATCATGGGGTATTAAAAAATCCTTTGCCAAATTATGACAAAGGAGAATATTCTAACACAAATGGAAAAAGAAAGAATGTAAATTATGTTTAGGATACCATCATCCTTCCAATTTTAGTCATTGAAGATCACACCAATGACATTGAAATCAATAACACACCAGATCCTATTGCAACCAATCCTCCAATCAACAACACCAACATCCTCTCTAATCAAGTTCTCAATATCCAACAAGACATGGTTGTAATGGATAATCAAGTTAATGACATCAAAATCAATGGAAAAAAAGGCAGTGTGCTCGTAAATGTGACCACTAGGGCCCAAACCAAATGTGTTTTCAAAGGTAGTGCTTCCAAAGCACCTGCTACTACATCTCATCAATATAAAATTATCGATCAGCTCTAGAAAATTCTCACACAAATATCAGTATTGGTGCTCCTTAAAATCTCTCCCGCTCACAAGGAGATCTTGGAAAAATCCCTAGTTGACACAACAATTCCAAATAATTTGGAAGTCTACGCTTTCCAAGCCATGGTGGGACATCTAGTTCTGCCTCATTTCTTATCCTTTTCAGAAAATGATGATGTATCTCTCACCCATCCTCATAATGTAGCCCTTCATATTGAGGTTCTAATCCATAAAATTTGTGTCAAGTGCATCCTTATGTATGGAGGATTTGGTCTTAATATATGCACCTTAAAGCTTGTTTGTGCACTAGGGTTCTCTAAAAATACAATAGATTCAAGGAAAAAGATCACCATCAAAGCATATTATGATGAGGAAAGAGCTTCAAAGGGGTTGATAATGATACCAATTCAGGTTTGGCCAATTCAGAAAGATGTGAATTTTCAAGTCTTGGATAAGGATTTGACATATAATATACTCTTGGTTCGCCCTTGGATCCATGAAATGTAGGCTATCCCTTCAACATACCATCAATGTCTAAAATTTTCTTGCAATGGACAAGAAATTACCATTCATGTTGATTCAAATAGTCCCCAACATTGCAATAACCTTAAGGCCATGCAGGATGTATTTGTGCCTCATAACTATGAAGCCCCTGATTCCACTCTTGATATCCCCAACAATTCAAGTCAATCTAATCCATTGTCCAAGCTGCTAGCCATATCCTCCAATGAAGAAAGTCATCCAAGTTCCTCATCCAACCCACTTGAGAAAAAGGAAGAGCCTAGCCCCCTCTACATCTCTCAATTCTAAATCCCAACTTAATACTTTGGCCAAATAGTCTAAGAAGAAAGTCCAACTCAAAGATAAAGGTGTAGGTGAGTATTCTATTGAACAATCTATTTCCCTCTCGTAGTTAATGTCACCAAAATACTATGGTGAACCATCAACCTCATCACAACCATCCTCACAACCAATCACATTTTTTGATGGTCGATTTATAAAATCCAACACTCAAGCAAAGGAATTAGATGACAAAGACACTCTGAATTAGTTCTACAAGGGTGAAACTGATTCCCAAGCAGCAATGGCTAATGTCCAAACCACTCAATATGGCAAAGGATTCTCAATCCTGAAAAAAATGGGATATGGTGGACAAGGACCTATTGGAAAAAGGAAAGAAGGTATCATAGAACCTATCCAACCAATTATAACAAATCCAAAGGAAAAGATAGGGTTAGGATATAAAGAACATCAAAAGGATGAAGAAACAAAGGAGGACCCAAAACATAACTTTGTTGAAAGGATCCTATAGCTCCAAGCAAGTGACCACTATGAAACTGATTCCAATGAATATGAGTGGGATTCACTATTAGAAGAGACTTTCCATGATAAGGACATTGATGTGATACACAAGTATACTCCCACACTCGAGGAGGGACAAAGCTCAGGGTTAAGACCACTTGAATTAGGATCATAAAATATTGATGGTTCAAGTGAAGATGATCAAACTCCTAGCAAAACAAATTACTCAAAAGAGAGAAACATCATATACATTGACCTTTCCATAGTATTATTTGATGAAAACATCTCCATTAGGACCCTTGCGACATCTAACTTGAACCCATCCGACAACCCCCTACCTTTACTGCATCCTAAACTCATAGATTGGGACCAAACCAAACCTATTGATATCCCCACCTTTTCAAATGATGAGGCCATCATCAACATCCTCTGCATTGGTAATCCTAAAATATTTTCCACCATTGAACATCATAGCGAAGCTTCATGAAAGGAGAGTGCCAAATTTCCCATCTACAAAATAAATGAAACAAAAGAAATATTTGATGATGAAAACCATTCTATGGCAGTATCAAATCAAGAAAGAGTAAAAATAAAGAGTGCATCCGATGGTGAAAACCTCTTTGAGGCACCGAAGGATGGGAAATTTGACACTCTCTGAGAGCACTTCTAGGAAAGATCCAAATTCTTGATTAAACCAATGCATTCCATCAATGTCGGCAATACAGAAATAGTAAAAACTCTTCATCTGGTAGAATCTTTGATAGAACAAGAAAAGCCCAACTTTATTAGGTTCTTTGAAGAGCGACAAGTCAATTTTTCATAGTCATGTGTAGACATGCCATGGATAGATCCAGATCTCATCATACACCATTTATCCCTTCCTTCAAGAATAAAACCAGTCAAATAAAAGTTGAGAAAAATGCATTTTCACGTTTCCCTATTGGTAAAGGCAGAACTAAAGAAGTTATTGGATGTCGGATTCATCAAACCCATTGACTATGTAGATTGGATATCCAAAATTATGCTTATTTTGAAACCTGATGGTAGCATACAAATTTGCACCGAATTTAGGGACATCAACAAGGCTTTCCCAAAAGATGGTTTCCCCTTTCCAAACATTGATATCATTGTAGACTTAACAGCAGGTCACGACATGTTGTCATTAATGGATGGTTTTTCCAGCTATAATCAAATCAAGATAACACCTAAAGACCAAGATAAGATAGCTTTCACTTGCCCATGGGGAACCTTCTATTGGAATGCCATGCCCTTTGGGTTGAAAAATGCAATGGCCACATACCAAAGAGCTATGACAACCATCTTCCATGACATGATGCATATTTTCATGGAAGACTATGTGGACGATTTGTTGGAAAAAACCCACACTAGAGAAGGACATTTGGAGATATTAGACAAACTATTCACTATATTAGAGAAGTTCAATGTTCGCCTCAATCCAAAGAAATGTGTCTTTGGGGTAACGACAACAAAGCTACTTGGGTATATAGTGTCGAAAAAAGGTATTGAGGTAGATCGTGCAAAGTTGAAAGCTATAATGGAGATGCCACATTCGAAAAAAATTAGTCAGTTAAGGTCCCTCCAAGGCAGATTCCAGTCAATCAGAAGATTCATATCACAACTAGCTGATAAGACCCATCCTTTCACTCATTTGTTGCACAAGAATTTTTCCTTTCGATGGAACGAGAAATGTGAGGTATCTTTCAACCAACTAAAATAATACTTAATGAGCCCACATGTTCTAGCACATCCCGCAGAAGGAAAACCTCTCCTATTGTACATCGCCACAACTGACTGATCATTGGGAGCTTTGTTGGCATAGGAAGATTCAACAAGGAAGGAGAGATAAATCTATTACATCAGTAGAACTTTAAACGGTTATGATATCAACTACACATCCATCAAGAAAGCTTTTCTAGATATAGTGTTTTCTACCCAACAATTGTGGCACTATATGTTGACTCATACAGTCAAGATCATAGCCAAGATAGATCCGCTGAAGTATTTCCTTAGCAAAGAAAATATGACAGGAAGATTGGCCAAGTGGGTAATGGTACTCAGTGAATTCGACATCGATTATGTCGACAGAAAATAAATCAAAGGGCAAGCCATTCACAATCAACTAGCTAAGGCACCAATTCATGACGATCATCCCCTACATATTGAATTTCCAGATGCAAATGTCCTAACAATAACAGAAAATCAGTGGATGTTGTATTTTGATGGTTCCTATACTCATCATGGATCAAGAGTAGGAATCTTATTCATCACTCTCCTAGGGCACACCATTCCAAAGTCATATCACCTGATGTTTCCTTGCCCCAACAACATAGTCAAATATGAAGCACTTATCATCAGAATCAAGATAGTTATGGAATGGAAAATTACAGAGCTGCAAGTCTATGGGGATTTTCAACTAGTCATCAATTAGGTCAACGATGATTATCAAACAAAAGATGAAAAATCGATGCCCTATAAGAGAATGATTGATGACTTCAAGAAATATTTTGTTGACATCAAATTTGGTCAAATTCCAAGGAGCGACAACAAAGTTGTTGATGCTATGGCTACCATTGCTTCTTTGTTGCAAATTCTAGAAAAATGTGGTTGTTATGAGTTCATGGTGGAACAACTGTTTACCCCCGCTTACTATGACTATGAGTCCCAACTTATATGCCACCTAGACAATTCTAATACCTCCAACTATGGGAGGATTTACACTTACTTGAAAGATAATATCCTTCCTCGCGATCTTTCCCACAACCAAAATTGAAACTTCATCCGCCAAGTTGCCCTTCATACCCTTATAGTGGATGTACTATACTGACGAGGTCTTGATGGAACTCTTTTTCAATGTCTAGAAAGTGATGAGTCTGAAACGACTTTACGAGAAGTCCATGAGGGTATATGTGGCACTCATTCAAGTGGTCTAACCCTCGCTAAGAAACTCCTCCATTTGGGATACTACTAACCGACTATGGAGAGAGAGTCCTTGCAATTTGTCAAGACATGTCAGAAATGCCAGATCCAAGGTAATCTTATTCATGCACGAGCACAAGAATTGCAGCCCTTTGCATCAACATGGCCATTTTTTCAATGGGGGTTGGATCTTGTAGGAAAAATTCACCCATTTTCATCTAATGGACATAAGTTCATTATCACATCCATCAAGTACTTTACAAAATGGGTTGAGGTTGTGCTTCTAATCACCATCATAGGGAATCAAATATCATCCTTCATCCTGAACTACCTCATCTATAGATATGGTATCCCTCAATCCATTGTCACTAACAATGGTAGACCTTTTAAGAATCAAGACATGCAAGAAATATGTGAAAATTTTCATATCCAACATCAGTTTTCTATACCCTATTACCCTAAAGGGAATGGCCAAGCAGAGGCCTCAAACAAAACCATCCTAAAAATCCTAAAGAAAATCAACGATGTTGGATGTGACTAACATATCGAACTAAACCCTACTTTGTGGGCCTATCGTACAAGCATTTGAACACCCACAAGAGCCACACCATATGCACTTATCTATGGATCTGAAGTAGTATTTCCCATTGAGGTTGATATACCATCACTCTGAATATCTTTGAAAGGTTTCATTTTGGATGAGGATTACCGTATGTCTAGACTGCAAGAGCTAGAATTGTTGGATGAACATCATCAACTTGTAGTGGATCACCTAAAATTTTATCAACAAAGAATGTCAAGAAGCTACTATCACAAAGTTAAACCTAGTAAATTTCAAGTAGGTGATCTAGTATTGAAAGAAAATCCCCAAAATCAGCAGGACCGTGAAAAGAAAGGAAAATTTGAGCCAAATTGGTTAGGCCCTTTCGTTATTGTATCAATCTTTGGATCAGGGGAATATTAGTTGTCCACATCAGAAGGGGATATATTTGAAGAACCAATGAATAACCTTCATCTGAAGAATTTCTACACATAATGTATCTAGTGCATACCTACAAGTCCTAAAAAAATCCTAAAAAGCATAAAAAGTCCTGAAAAAATCCTAAAAAGCAGTTAAAGTCCTAAAAAAATCCTAAAATGCAGAAGAAGTTCTAAAAAAATCCTAAAAATTAGAAAAAGTCTTGAAAAAATCCTAAAAAGCAAAAAATTTCCGAAAAAATGGTCGCCCTGATGAAAACCTGGCAAGCAGGCATCTTGGTGACAACATAAAAATCAAAAAGATCAAAAAAAAAAATTAGAAAAAGAAAAAAATACAAAAAAAGTGGAAAAATCAAAAAATGGTTTCCCTGATGAAAACCTGGCAAATAGGCGCCTTGGTAACAACAAAAAAATTCATAAAATTTTAAAAAGTACAATAAAAGAAAGAAGTGAAAAAACCTGGTAAACAGGCGTTATTTGTGATAAGCCGGCTTCTTTGTCTATTTGAGTGTGCATTGATTGTCCACTTCTGCCATCATTGTGCATTCAAGCATATCATATAATGAGATTCATGTCCATATTTGGTTGTTGCAGTTGTGTCCCATTTTGGCTTGGTTATCATTGTACATATCCATAATAAATTTGATTTTTTCTCACTAGGGGCAAAATCTTGTTCTCACTAGGGGAAAATCATCGTTGGGCTTAAATCAACAGGCAAGCAAATAGCAAACGCAACCTTAGCAAAAACAACAATCGCGACAAACATCAAAAGTTGAACATTGAACATCAATCAACCAATCAATCATGCAAATCAAATCAAACATCAAACCAAATCAAGACAACTCATCACTGAAAGATCATCTTTTGAATCATGGTTGGATTACGTTAACACAAATGTTCAATTAATGTATCTGGATTTTTGTTATCAGTTCTCGGGAGTACCTCTATGATGTCATGAACTAGAGGGGCTATGATTGAGAATGATATTTTATTTGTGTGTTGTTTGTGAGTCAACTATTACTCTTGTGCAATTTTTTGTGGGACATGCTCTACAAAGTATCATTGATGACATTTTGAATTTTCATAGGAACATGATTAACTCTTTCCTATTTATACAAGTGATACTCAGGTCATCTTGGTCTAATTATACCTAGATTCTTGTGTTATCTTTCATTATCAAATCTCAATGGAAGTTGTATGGAAGTTGTACTCAGGTCATCATGGTCTAATTATACCATCGATGTTTGTACCAACTTTCAACATAATAAAATGCTTAATAATGATAATAAGCACAATGAATTAAATGGCAACATTGCATAGATAGGCTTGCATTCATTTTAGTTATGCATTTTCATTATAGATTTTTCCAAGCTGGTTACTCTCAACATGATTTTATCTCTCATAACAAGATTGAGTATACTTTACATAACAAAAAAATAATTCATTTGCATTGACATTTCCATATCATATTATTAGAAAGCATTATCATACATCCACTATCACAAACCATTCATTCATTCACTCATTATAATATTTGCATCATGAAAAATTGCAAAAAATGAAGCATTTTTCAAAATACCATCATCATTCATAATCCATACCATACATCGAGGTCATAATAAATGTATTCATCATCAATAATATCATAATTCATTCATGATCATAATTCATTTCATATTTATGCACTTAGGTCACATATTTGCATAGAAAAGTATCAAAAGAATAACATAAGAGCATAATCAAAATCACATAGGGGCATAACATAAAATAATCTCATATCATTTGCATTCATAATCCATCCATACATAAGCATCATTCTAATTCATTTTCATAATCATCCATACATTTAGGCCATTTATTCACCTCATGAAAAATCCAAAAAGAAAGTTATTCATTCATTTATCATCGGGAATCCATAAACCATCCATCTATTCATTAAATCATTCATATCAACACATTTAATCCTACATTTGCATTCCATAATAAAATCATTTTTGCATACATTCATCCATACATCGATATACATGTGAAAAAATTATAAAAATACAATGCATATCATCTCTTTACATATCTATCTCATTCATCATCATAAATGCACCATTCATAAACACATAAAAGCATAACATCAATATCTCATTAAATCATCCATAACATAATCACCTAGAACATAAAATAAATGCGTCCATCCATAATAAAAGCATCAACACATAGAGATCACTAAAATTCCATTGCATATCATATAACCTCAAAATAATAATATGTCACGTATACAATGATATCAATGAACTGAGAAATGGTACATTAAAAATGTGGCAAAAGCCAAGTCTTTGAATCAAAGTACAATAAATCAAACATGACCATGTGATCCTATGGTGTTGCCCCCAGAATTCATAGGCCTCTGCCCAACACAACCTTCCCTTGATGGTCTTGTCCCTGATGGTCCTACTCCTGGGGGAGGTCTGCCTAGTGGTCCCCCTAGAAGTGGCTATGTCACGCCTCTACTGGTGGTACGGGACTGAGATCGATCAGATCTAGATCGAGCATAATTGACCCTCTACTCCATTGGCATTGCCTCATGGTACCTTCCTTGTAATACTCTACCTCCTTGATGGACTCTCTGAGCTCTCAGATGAGGTCACTTGTACCAGACCCCTCAACATTTTTTTTGATCCTATCTACTACTACCACAGCCTACTCCCCCTGTCTCCTGGAAGCATCTCTCTCAACATTAAGGGTGGCCACTTGGGCCTGCAACTATACCATCTTCCCCTATACCTATAACTATGTTGGAGCTTGTGCCTATATCTGGGATTGTGCCTAGGCTAACTATGCCTGCAGTGTTTGTATCTACCCCTCAAGTGTCTGCACCTAAGCTTGCAATCTAGCTATTTGTACCTACTACCTCTGGGAGGGCATCATAAGAATCATTCGCTGTTTTCCAATACGTGTTGACCTCCTCCTCTTGGGGATAACCCCAAAATCTGGAGCATCTCTTCGTTTGCCTCCACCACCTCCACCCCCCTCTCCCCCATCATTGTCTCCATAATCCCCTGCCCCCTCCTCTACCTCCTCCTCCTCACCACCATCTCCTCTTCACTGCATGGTTGGTCCTACCCTCGGCCCAACCTCCAAAATTGGTGCAGGCTCATTCAGACTCGAAATCCATGGAAATGGGTGTGTAGAAATACTTAGCATAATCTTCCATCATCTATGCATCCACAATCTTGGGGTGGTACTACCACAAAATTGGTTGTAAATTGTAGTACTTTGCACATGTTGCATCATAATCAAGGGTTGGCACCCACTCTAGAATATCATGTCATCATCGCACATAGTGCACTACCCCCTGTGGCATCCCCTGAATCCGTCCATACTGCCTGTACACTCTCCCAAAAATAAACCTATCAATGATGTAGGGGGTCCTACCAATCCGATACCTACTGCAAAATACGTAATCCATCTCTACATCGTCATCTTCCTAGGCCTCACAATCAAGATACGATTGCCAGATAACAGTATCCAAATCATTGAGGACTCTCCTCCAATATTCCAACTTGCCTAGCTTGTGTTGGACAAGTGGCCTTGTGTAACCAAAAACATATGGTCATCCTGTTGGCCGAGCCCTGCCTCCCACTAGTCGTATAATAGCTATGTGCTACTAGGCCCAGATCTACAATAAGGTACATCCTACCATGAGACTACTCACCTGAAGATATACTACTTGGTGCAAGTCATGATATAGATGTCCAAGCATGCACGAACCCCAAGCATATCTTGTACCATGGGCAATCATACTATCCAAATCCCATCCCTAACCAACTAAAAATACCTTCGACCAATGGTTGGGATAGAGAAATCCTCCAATGAATCCTACTAATACACATGACAAAGGTCAATGAGTGGGGATCAACTCTCGCTAAGAGATCTCATAACTAATGAACTGGTCATCCTAAAAAAGTAGTTGAATGGCATCAGTACCCCCCTACTCCTCATGATCATATACCACCAACTCCCCCATGACTAGTATCCTCAAAATGCGATAAAAATCCTTAGGGGTCATAGTAATCTCTCCAATAGCCAGATGGAAGGTGTTGTGGTCACTATGCCACCACTCTACAAGTGTCATCAATAGCCCCTGGTTAATCCAGTCCCGGGGCATATCTATCAATGAAGTCATATCTCACTGATCAATAATGGCAAGATTTGTCAAAGTTAGTTGTGGGATCATGTCCCATGTCCACAGAAAGCACTCTTGAACTGGTAAGTTCCCTAAGCCACCCTCCTAGAATCAAATTAAAGCATCAAGTCAGCACATCAATCAAATCAGCCTATCAATCAGTATATCATTTAATCAAACCAGCTCATGCGAGATTTTGATCAAATCTTGAGGAGAACCTAACCTATACTCAACTCTCATTTATCATGTGACTAATCAACATCAATCAACCTATCATCATTCCTCACCTATCATGAGGATGATCATCAATCAATCAATCAATTTTATCTATCCTATCACCGTTCCTCACCTATCATGAGGATGATCATCAACCTATCAATCAACATCATCCTATCATCGGCTAACGTGATCATCAATCATCAAAATATAGGAGGAATCTTTCAAAATCATCAATTTTGGCTCAATACGCTAAAATAGAGTTTCTATGCGCTAATCCACTAGATGTACTAGAAAATTTATTGAATGCACCGGAACAGGGTCCTGATGCACCAATTCTTGGATGCGCTGGAAAATGGATCAGATGTGCCAGAACAGGTTCTCGATACACCATTTCTTGGATGTGCTATTTGACCTACCCTATGCATGACATTATCCTATCGATGTGCTAAAAACCTTATGTGCTAATCTAACACCCTAATGCATTGAAGCGGAGACCGGATGTGCTTACCTAATTTTCGGTCCTAACCTAACCCTATATGCTAATACAGTGACTCAATGCATTGTATCAGGTTTTGGATGCACTAAAATCCTAACCTAATGCGCTAAAACATATGAAAATACTGAATTTTTAAATGAAATTTAAGCAGGAAAAAAATCAAGTTTGAAATTTAAAAAGTGGTTCTCAGGGTATGTACCAGAGGTCTGTATGTGGTTGGATGCTGGTGGTGGCGAACTCGCTCGAATTTGTGATTTTGGCACAGAATCCTATCCATCTTGGCTCTTCTCTCTCTCAAGTTTTCAAAATGTACAAGTTACAAATGAGCTATCTTTTACCCTTTTTGACCTTTTAAGGGTTAATTAAGGGGTAATTATTGTGGCATTTATTTAATTTTTCAAAGGGGCATTTTTATCAACTAATCAAAAATATGGTTGGACTTTAAATCATTATTAGGAGATAAATCAGGTCATCCTCATCAAATCCGATGATCATCAACATATCATCGAAAAAATCATTTAATCAGCAATTTTTTCAAAAATCATCAAAAAATTTCAAAATCCTTGATTTATCTCCTGAGGGGGCATTTTTATCATCGCGGTCTGGAAAATTTATTATTTGAAGCAATGCGACTACGCACATTACTTCAAAGAGGAAAAAAAATTATGCATTTCAAAATGGTATGAGCACGAATTAATTAAATACTTGTTATTTAATTAATAAAAATGTTAAATCCTCTACTTATAAATAAATTGCAAAATTTATTTATATAGTTCACTTCTAAATATTCTTTTTTATCAAAAATCACTTCCTCTCAAATTAATTAAATGCAAAAATTAAATTAATTTGTCTTTTAGTTAGTTTTCCCTCTTTCATTTAAATTTGAATTTTTAATTCAAATTGGCCTCTAAAATCATTCTCCTCTTAGATTGGTTAAATGCACAAATTAATTAATTTGTCATTTTGCTAATTTCCCATCTTCATTTAAATTTGAATTTTAAATTCAAATTGGCACATTTCTACATATTCTTCTAACTACCTACCACCTCACCTACCACCTCACCATGTGTCACATTAAATTGAATAAATTTAGATCTTCCATCAACAAACCTGTAACAACTTTGAAACCACCTTGAACACATGGCTTCTTCTTTCCTCTGATTCCCTTCAACACTTGGCAAATTGTTTTATTGCAGGGAACCACCTCCATGATTCTCTCTAACCTCTTCGTGCTCAATCGTTGATGTCGCAGGATCACAATCTCAACCGTTCATCACTGTCACATCATTCCCAACTTTGAAAATTATATAAATAGAACACATTTCTATAGCTTTTCAACAAGTAGAATTTCATAATTTTATGTTGCAGAAATCCCATTGCAAATTGGAGAGCATTATAGTTTGCATTTTAGTGTTTTAGTTTAGTTAGCATTATCGTGGCATTTCAATTCTAGCATTTAGTTTCCTGCATCTTTTATACAACATTATCTTTGGACTTGCATCATTAGTTTTAGCATCATTTCAACAACAATCTCATCATAGATCATTCAGCAATTTATTTTCAAAAACACAAAAATATAAGCATGTAGACATTGCAGTTTGCATTACAAAATAGCTACTTGTTTCTTAAGTTTCCATTTCACATATTCATGTGCAACAAAATATTTTGAGAGAATGAGTTGATGAATCACCAAGAATAAAGGATAATGGAATGAGTTCGAATGTAGGATTGTAATAGTTTGTTTTATTATTTTTCCTTCATTAGACGTAATACATTTCATTGCTTGTGTGTTGTTTAGTTATGATTACTTACTCTCACTGACACATTAAAATAACAACACACATACAAATATAAATGCCAAGATCAAGGAGACAATACTGCATGAGTGCCCCCAACAACACTACTTGAATCAGATGGAAAACATAGGAAAACATCTGGAAGTCAAAGATAAAAGTGGTACATGAATCTGCATGAGTGACCCCAACGACACTACTCAACATGCAAGAAGCAAGTTGACAATACAGGTACCAAATAGTTTGAAGAACACTGATCACTAGAGAGACAATAATTTGCATGAGTGTCCTCAATGACACTACTCAAGCTAGATGGAAAACAAAGGAAAACATCTGCAACTCGAAGATACAAATGACACAAGTACCAAAAGTCTTTGATCAAATGAAAATGAAAGTTCAGCTCCAGAAATAGGAATGGAAAAATTTCCACATGGTAAATGATCCATCTCACCTCAAATGCAAGTAACCAGCCACTGATGTATGTTGCATATGAAATTACATAGGAACAAGAACTAGATATGTATATCACTCCAACTAGCGAGACCGAGGAAGCATTAACACCAACACTAGAAAGCCCCCCATAATGCTAAAAATGGAGAGGTGTGAGAAGTACACTAAAATTATTTGAAACCAAGAACTGCATATAATATACATTAGAATTCCACTTTATCTCGATGTGTCTACATAATAACAAGTGCATTCAATGGGAGCCCATAATGTCTAAAAAAGGATTACATGCTGAGAATACAATTATCTTACATAAAAATAGGAAATTGGTAGCACCATGATGAATTACACAAAAAAACATGCACTTTCAAAAAAAACGGCATCCAAAAAAGTGTTTGGATGTAGAAGATATGACCTATCGAAGTCTCCAAAACGAGAACTAAACAGTAATAGCACTGAGAAAATAGAATTATGGAAACAATAAGAAATTCAAAACTGGAAAACACCTACACCACTGCAAAGAGCGTGAAATTTCACACCATTTCAAAAAAAAATTGCACTGAAAAAGCCCACCGTATGATTGAGATATAGCCTCTGGAAGTTGAGGTGCAAAATTGAAAACCCCAACGGAAAGGGGTTGAGCATGGAAAAAGAAGATCTCTGCCAAAGTTGTCTAAAATACCTCCAAATGTGGAGGTTTTCCAAATTTAGGGGTTTTGGGAGAAATTTCTCCAGGTACAGCGCATGATTACATTATTTACAAAAAAATATTCCAAAAAAATATTTACAAAATTGTTGTCTTTTTATTTTATTTTTAAAGTAAAAAGCATACCCAAAAAATACTATATTTTTTAAAATATATATATATATATATATAAGCATGTTTATATTTTTTAAGTAAAAAAACATAAAAAAACTTAAATATTTTTTTATTGTAAAAAATATATATATAAACCTATTTTTTTTTTAAATGTATATTAAAAAAATAAATAAAAGGCCTATGGTAGGACCTGTGGGGGCGGTACCCTTGCGGTACCACTGTTGCAGGGAGGCAGGGCCCGAGGGCCTACCACCATACGGGTGGCAGGTACCCTCGGGTACCTCCTCTTTTTAATTCCTTTTTAATACAATTTTTAAATAGAAAACTACGTCGGCCCTTTTAAAAGGGATTTTTTTTAATAATTTTTTTAATTTGATTTTTTTTAAATCGCAAGGAAAAATATATTATTTTTTTTTTTTTAAATCACCTTGATACGTGTGTTGGGGAGGCTGTAAGGCCTTTCTAGCAGAAAACATTTGCCTCAAAAACTCCCGACACATATTTTGGTGATTTGACAGGCGATCTTCAAGTTTTTGGGCCTTCTCAGTGTGATGGTGATGTCTATTTCACCCCAAAAAGCACCGAAAATACAGCTACCCTCTGGATCCGAAAAAAGAGAAACCTCTTCAAAACCTTGTAGATCTAGTGTCAGGAATCGAAATCAGGTGAAACAAAAGCCAAATTTGACTTTCTCGACAGCTCTCAATCCAATTGTGAGGTTCTTTTCACACCAAAATGCACCAAAAATTTTCTCACCTCCAAATTTTGCAAAAAAGAGAAAAGGGGATTCAGATCTAAAGCCTGCAACCCTTATTGAAGAAAGAAAATCTTATAAATCGAGAAGGGGTTTGCTTAATCCGTGCTCTGATACCATGTTAGAATTGTGAAACAATCACAAAACCATGAGCCACAGGATCAAACAAAAAAATAGTAAATCTTCCACGCAAGAGATCTTCAAACAATAGGTGCAATATTCCTCAACACGAAAAAGCTACAAAAGAGTCTTTCAAGAAGATATGAAAGCTCCAAATAATATCCGAGAGATATTTACAATGAGGGTTGAGTGCTTATAAGATAAAATCCCTAAATGAGAAAGAGATTGGATCATGACAAGTGTCAACATCACATGAGATGAGACATAATGATCTAATATTAACTCAATTAATAAAGCATAAAAGCTCTCCTAAGTTTAG
Source organism: Sequoiadendron giganteum (assembly GCA_007115665.2). NCBI lineage: Eukaryota > Viridiplantae > Streptophyta > Pinopsida > Cupressales > Cupressaceae > Sequoiadendron > Sequoiadendron giganteum. Next base: position 116,377,809 of record CM021102.1, read on the forward strand.
CTTAAGTGCAAAGAATAAAGTAGACTAATAATCAATTAAATATTAATTAATTATTAGCTAATGCATGATAACTCTAACAAAAGAAACAAAAGGATCAAAGAAATATTTGCTTAATATCAATGTCATCGCACAATACTCCTAGGACATCTTCAACCACATGTCTTAGTAATGATTGGGGTTCATTAGATTTTACACCCTCCTTTAAGGGAGAGTACAAAATCTCACAATCTAAAGAGTCTTGTGTATGTATGGCACCTTGTACTAAGCAAGACATATCTTTGTTGCAAACAAAAGGAACATCTTCTACTATTGATCAAGAAAGTACCTTGTCGAGGCTTCTCCAAGCTCACTTGATATCTTTCCCTCCAAGAACATGAAAGAAATTTTATAAAAAAGGTTCATTTTGTGCATATCATAGAGTTCATGATCATTCTACTATTAAATGTAAGGCTTTGAGTGATAAAATTCAACATCTTAAGGATTGGGGTGCTCTTCCTTGTGTTGATGCGCATATTTCCTCTAATTGATACTAATTTTCATCCTATCATGTTGCTCATCACTATGTGGCATTAGTAGATTTATGTGTCTTGCTTATTTCCATTCATGGTGGTGAAATTTTAGGTGCACCATATCTCTCTTAGCAGCAACATGATATTTCTTGGTGGTTGTCTTTGTCTCTATGATTGGGGGGCAAGGATAACTAGTTTTATGATGTGTGCATTCTTTTCAAGGATCACCTCTTCCTCTCTTTCTAGTTAAAATACCAACATAGCAAGTATGTTGACATTTTAAGTGGGGGGCATATGGTCCCCCATTCATTGTTTGCATGTCCCCTTATTAGTGATGATATTTTACATCTCCTAGGAAGTGTAAATTCTTTTATTCAAAGTGTGGCCTTCTAAATTCATGTGACGTGACTTCCTTGTGGTGATATTATGCTTGATGCCCTTCAAGATTGTGACCTCTCTGAGCATATGATATTCCTCTTAGTTGTAATACTATGGCTGGCATTCCCTAAGTTGCAAATCTTTTATCCTCAACTAGTCCTCTCTTGGAGACATTAGGCATGATGTTCCCTAAGGAGATACCTTACATGAACTAATAAAAACCCCTTTGAACATGTCTTATCCTATTTTCATGTTTGTTCGTAAGTGCTTAGCATAATGCAACTTGCTAGCCTTATGAAGCTTGAAGTTCATATTATGTGGCACCTAATTAAATTTATCAGGAGGTATAACTTTGGTATGGTTAGTAAAATGGGAGCATGTAGACTTGGCATGACTTTATCATTGTACGGTGAGAGCTTGTAGACTTGGAATGACTTTCTCACTTAGCCACTTTCTAGGGGCTCACCTAGTGGACACCGAGTTTCACTAACCCTTGTGAGTGTATTTTTCATGGCCACCGAGCATAACACAACTTGCTTACATGTAGATCCATGTATTTCATAAGTGATTTTACATCCTTATGAGTATATTTGATGGATGTGGCATAATACAATTTGTTGGTCCATCTTTATTTCTTCTTTGCACTAATCTTGACATTGTATGTTTGTGTATCTTGTATTTTTTCTACATATCATGCATTTTGTGTGTGTCCCTTTGTTCTTATGTTGGTTTTCCATAATATATTAGATCATGGAGGTTTGGCCACCTCCTTGATATTTTTCATCCTCTTCCATCAACATATGTGCACTTGGACCCCTCTTGACACGTATTTGTCTACTTTAGTGTGAGTTTGACGCAAAGTCATTCTCTCACTAAAGTGGGGGCTAAATGTACTGTAGAAAAATGTACTCCTTTACATTTTCACACTTTGTTTGGGCCCTCTTAATTAAATTGGACTTAATTATGCCTTAATAAGCCCTAATTTACATCTACAAGCCTAATAAATTACATTTTTTGAAGGGGAAACCCGCCAATAATTAATGCCAACATATAATAAACCACCTTGAGAAATGTGTGTTCCAAGAATAGGGGTATGGGACCCATTGGGTGAATGGGTCCTCCCTAGGCCATTGAACTTGAATTTAAATCATGTTTTTGGTGGTATTTAAATGTCCCTAAATTCAAATTTTCATGTTGGCTTGTAATGTTTAATTTTTGGGAAATTAAGGATACATACCTATAAATACAAGTTTATTTTATCAAATCAACTAGAAATTTTTTTAGAGAACTTTCATATGAGAAAATATTATTATTGAGAGAATTCAAGAGCAGATTTATCAAGTATCTACAACAACATTCAAGATCTCAAGAATCATGCATGTTTTTTCAAGCTATCATTGTTATGTGGATTTCAAAGATCAAGTCAAGCATTCGAGTCATGTTTCAAGTATCAATATTGACATCCATTGAAGCCATTTCATGAAATATCAACATCAAAAATTTAGATTTCCAAAGGTTTCATTTAAGGGTTTGGTGAGTTGCAATATTGCATTGTTCATTTATCATTCCTTTCATGTTTTATTTCAATTCAAGGTTTAATTACCAAAAATGGGGTTTGATCAAGGCAAACCCCCATTCACCAAAACAAATAATTTTTCCCCCTCTTGTGTTTGTGTTGTAGATTTTAGGTTGAAGGAAAATTTAACATTGGAGATCTCTAAAGTGAAAAATTGCAAAAGTTGCAAGAAAAGTTGTCACGATCACGGAAACTCAGATCTCAGACTTATTTACCATCATTTTCGAGTAAAACCAGTGGGAAATTAAATCTTAGATCTGTCTTCAAAGGAACCCAAAAATTTAGTTCAAAAAGTTGTCTCAAGACCCATTTTCCATTTCAGGACACTTAGCAACCAACTTTTGAGGCAAGTTTTAAGTGTCCTCTACTCATCCAAAAAATATAAAACTGTTTGTTTCTATTAGATCTAGGTTTCATCTACATGAATCAGGTCTTAGGTTACATATTGGAGGTCATTTTCTATTTTATTTTCATCTCCCAAAAGTGTTTTTTGAACTTCACCCCCCGTCCACACACACATAAAGGAAATTTTTAGATCCTTTATAGAATTGACTCACCCAAGGGTTGAAATTTAATTCTATATTGGAGGATCTCATCTCCTTAATGAAACACAAAATAGGTAGGTTAATTACACCCCATTTGGCCCTTTTAATTTATAGTAAGTTTGGTGAAACATTCCAAATTTAGTATAAAACCCTATGTTATGATGAACGTCGACTATTTTTCTATATTTCATTATGGTGAACTTGATATTTCGAACATTCTAGTTTCTGATTTGGAGTGCATTCAAACCCTGGATCTAGGATTTGAGTTAATTCATTGCATTTAGGGTTTCTAAATTTGTCTTAAAGTTGCCTTGCATTTTAGGTGTAAACTTGCATTTTTCATTCATTTTAAATCTAAAAATTCAACAAAAATTGCATAACGTTAGATTAATTTTGCATAGTATTTACATAATAGCATACTTTTAGTCACTTAAATCAAAAAAATTGGATCAAAATTATGTTTAAAAATGTGAACACCAAACCTACACAAGCTAACAAGAGACCAACAAACAAGTGTCAAACATGTTAGAAAGAAAATATATTCCCTATGAGATTCTTTAACCAAAATTACTAAAAAATATGAAATAACAAGAAATTTAACAAAACAAAGCATATAATCTAAGTAAAATCAGCTAAACCTCCATCCCTTAGGCGAAGTGGTGCTCCTTTGATGTGGAAAGAATCCCTTTTCCAATCCCTTTGATAAGCTTGATGAAGTGTAGATGATCTAAGTAGAAGATTGACTATAATCTAGCTAAATTGCTTGAAAATGATGAAAAGCTATGGAGTGAAATGTCTATAATGATAATGCTCTAAGTTGTGGATCCATATTATGAAAAGATGCCTCTATTTATAGAAGACAAGGGTTGAAGAATGAGAGGATTTGATGAATGTGGGATAAATTGAGAGCCAGTGAGAATGTGCCAAGTGTCAAAATTTCATTGGATGAGGGTGGACCACATTTTGGGAAATGTGTGAGTGGAGGAGGATGGAAGAGAAGTAAATGTTTTTGGTTGAGAATTTGAAAATGGTGTAAGAAGAATTGAATGAAATTGGTTGATACTTGAGAGGATGTGATAGATTTTTTAAATATTTTGAAGGGAAAATGAATGAGAGGTGGTCGAGAGGAATATTCCTTAGAATATGCCTTTGTGAAGATAATTGAGGAATTAGATAAATAGAAGAAAATGATTTTATGTGCAATCTGGCTAGTTGACCATGGTTGATTTAACTCTTAAGGTGTTAAAAGTTGGATGAATTAATTAATGATGATTAGAAGATGATTTAGGATTAATTAATTTAGAATTAATTAACTAGAATAGGTTAGGGGATTTGGGGTATTTGATTTAATTGATTTTAATCAAATAAGAAGACTTAGGGGGATTTAATTAAATGATTTGATTTAATTAAATATGATGGAAATTAGTTAGAAGAAAGGTGAATTAATCAATAAATTTAATTATTTGATTAATAACTAAATTTCTTGATTTTAATTAAATAATGTTGATTATTCAATTAATTGATCAATTTGAGATGATTTCAGAAGAAATGATGTTAGTTGGTCAGAATCAGATATCTAGTATCAATCAGGATATTTTCGATGTCTACATTTTTCCCCTCTTTGAAGTGAAGTACTTGTTGCATCGATTCAAAGAATAACACTGCAATGCTCAAAAAAAATTTTAAAAATGATTTTTTTGGATTGCTCACTGTTGCCCCAATGAGAATAATTATGCTAGTACACTGCCCCTCGAGAGATCAAGCGAAAATTGCAAAATTTGGTCGAGCTCATGAAAAATATTCAACAATGATTTAGGAGTGAAAAACAACCCACAAGGTGCGAAATTAGGCTTACGGCAACGAAAACAGATCAAAAACCCTGAAAAATACCCTAAAAACCCTAAAAAGAATGTATAAATAGGGTTAGGAGGGAAATTTTTAAATCATTTGTGCACTTGACCCTTAGAGATTCTAGCAATTTTTCTCTGAGGTGTTGATGGAATGGTTGCTCGTGTGCTTCCCAAACATTGGATGGATCGGGTTTGTGAGTTCCAGTGGCCTTAGGATGCAGGAGCCTCGGTACGCCTTTCAAAAAAAATCTCGTTTTGTGTGATTTTGATGTATTTATTAGGTTACTTTTAGGTCAACCATAATCGGTCCTCTAGGGCATCACTTTTGTTATAGGCGGCATCACATTTGTAGATGTCGACCTACGTTTACATTAGAGCATCACGTGGCACTATAGGGTTCCAAAGTCACGCCTAAAATGTCAACTCGCTTTTACTGTATTACGTCGTGTGACCCTAGGGAAGTCTAGCATTGCTTGAAAATTTTGACTCTCCTTTGCAGGATAGCGTCACTTTTGATTTTAGCATCACATTTGCAAATGTCACACCACCTTTGTCATGCCGAGTCACTTTTTCTTTTTGAAAGATTTTAAAACTTTCAAAATGCATCCAATTTGTAATTTTTTTGATGTTGTGTGTGTTTTGATTGTAGGAGGTCTTTCCAGTGCTCCATTCAAAGGAGCATAGGAGTCGGCTTGTATGTCGAGTGAGGCATTTATCAAACGATGTCCTATTTTTCCTCAGTGAGAACAGATTCATCCATAATGCCTAGATGCTCGAGGTGTGAATGCATCTGATTATGACAAAATTAGCTGAGAGATAATAGAGCAAGACCTCTTCGTTCCATTTATCGACCGGCAAGGCCACAATCACCTTGGAAGACGTGTAGTGGATCTTGAGGATCCCTATTCATGGTGAGCATATTATTTATGATGTTGAGGTTGGTGGTGATGCCATTTTCTAGTTATTTGGTGTTGATTCATATGAGATGGACAATGACCAGATAGACCTTTTTCGATATGAGGGGATTGCCCCTAATTTGACTTTGTTTATCGACACATTGATCTCGGGAGTCCTTGTTCCCAACCGGCGAGCCAAGGGATGTAGAATTGGATGGGGAATAGTTTGCTCTCGGATGATGGAGGAGATGACCATCTACGCTTGGGGCCATCATCCATGCATCTTTGTACCATGATATGCATCAGGTTGTATATAGCAGGGCCCGCAGCATCAGGGCCGTAGTTACACTTCTCCATGTGTGGGCCTATGTGCACATCATCATTTTGAGGAAATAAATAGCAAACATCTAGACTAATCGTGATGATCTTGTGGCATATAGATATGTGGGATGAACACCCTCCATTACATAGGTATTATAGGCATCCCACATTGGAGGTGGGTTCTTGATGAGATGGCATTATTTTAGTGGAGACCTTGGCTTCATTTTCCTAGGTGGCATGATGATGATGATCATCTTTTTTACTACTGGCAGTGTCAGTATATGCAGGGGAGAGAGCACTATATGGTTGAATGGTATCTCTTGGATAGGGTTGCTCACCAATTTGGGGAGGTGCATGATGCATCTGATGACACATAGAGAGCCATATTTTCTCGATGATCTAGGGAGGTAGCTTGGGGATAGAGGATTCCACCTCAGTAGGCCATTGATGACTTCAGACAATTGGTCATTGGTATATTTCAACGGTCTTGCGAATGTGGGGACCACCCAAGATTATGATGCATATTGGTGGGATCATGCCCCTATTCGATTGACACCACTAGCTGTGCCAGTCATGACCAAAGGGTAGGTCAGAGGACCCAAGATTGGATAGGTTCCATAGTAGCTAGGGGATCAATCGTAGGATGGACAGGACGGGGGTGGATGTCATGATAGACATATCCCACCATTGGTGCCACCCATTAGGCAAAGGCCACTAGTCCAACCCCCTCAGCAACCACATCAACACATGCCACCCCCACCACCACAACTGGGTCCTAATCTTAGGGATGGAAAGATAGCAGCACTACAGGTGTAAGTACAGGTTTTGGCAAGGCAACTTTAGTAGGCTCAGGTGTAGATTTAGAAATTGGTCTAGGAGAGGGACTAGGCTCGCTAGGAGGTGGCATAAGAGCACTAGATGAGGCAAGATTCAAATATGGCCCTAGCATTGGAGACATGTTGGAGGTAGCAGATAGAGGTTGTAGCACAGTAGGTACAGGGACAAGCCACAGTCCCACCTGAGATGTACGGTCGAGCAATGCAGGAGGCATCCTACTACTGGGGAGTGTACTACAAAGTTGTGGCCCAAGAGCGGCGGGAGCCCAATTTCTCCCATTTTAGCCAAATTTCTCCTACTAGGACCCCTTGTGCAAGCACATCAGGGAGACCATCAAGGTCTCACCATCAAAATTGAGGTAGCCATCATGGAGATAGACAGAGTGAGGGTAGCTCAAGACACTGATAGTACACTTGGGCACATTTTTTTGTACAATCTAATTTATGGTGTGTATACATTCATTGGTTGATTTTTTGACTAGCCTCTCATATATCTAATTATGATATTGTATATCTGATTCTGATTTATCATGACATTCATCTTTTTTGATATATATATATATATATGATATGACATTGATGCGATTATGTGATGTAGTGCTTATTTTATTTTACATGATATGTTATGGATGCATTTGATATGGATGAATTTAATGCTTATACTATGATGCTTTATGTTTCATGATATGCTATGATTTATGATGTATGATGCTTATGGATCTACATGTATGCATTTATATTATGTTCTGATATATGATGGATGCAATCCAATGACATGCCTATCTTTTTCAGTATCTTTTCTATGTTCAATGTATGGATGATATATGTAATGATCTTTTATAATGCAAATTTGATCAGTAAATGGACGATAATGCAAATGCGTGATTTATGAGATGCTTAGAATAAAAAATCTATATTTATGATGTAATGATTCTTCCTATTATGATGATATGCATGATATGCAGTATGCTGACAGTTTTTGGATGTAGGATGGATACATATATAGATGTTTTTATTTTTGAATGTCATGATACCATGCTAGTATTAGTATATGGAGAAGATAGAAGAAAGAGAAATCAACCCTTGAATTCATAATATGATGCAAAAACATAATGATAATGATGATGATTTCTTATCAAGGATTGGGGACACAAAGAGCTTACTTTCCTTATTTTTGATAACACACATAGATACAATACATCAAGGTATAAAGAACCAAGATGATGTTGTACCTAGTGCAATGGACTTTGACTTAACAATTAGATAGGAGTATTCTTGCTCACACCTAACATACAAAACCGTATTTAGGATGTAGTTCAAATATTTCAAACATCTCAAACCAAAACATAGAAAGGAAAACCTTCCCATGTGGTCAACAAGATATCCAAAATACCCTCCCTACAGACCAAACAAAGTAAGGATGACCAAAGTTATATTACAAGAGTATCAAACAAGCACAACAGATAAAAGATAATGATCAATGCCTCCATTCCTTTCTCTCTAAATATTTTTGAGTAGACATCATCAAGAGGTCATTGGAATGAGTGCAATAAGATAAATCTAAAAGACAAAGATCAAGAAAACACACAAGATAACGTTCTTCATACCTCTAGCCAAGACTAAACTACGGTGATGCCTAATGTTGATGTCCATTGTAGGAAGGATGTAATCTAGGACATGATATTATCATATGATTTTGGGACTAACGGGATGATGGGCTATTGATGTGAATATTTGACCAACTTTTATTTCTACTGACCTAGACTTAAGACTCTCAAATTTTGAGGTTTTCAATTTTAACTGCTAAGCTTACTTCCGATTGTTTTGCCAAATGATGAGAATGACGATTGAGCTATTATGAGCAGATGCTTATTGTAGGTGAATGATTTTGGGTTTTATGAATGTTTTTGGTATTTTGAAATTTTTTGAGGTTGTTTTTGGTATTTTCAAGATTGTTTTACAATTTTTTTGATTTTCAAATTTTCCAATGTTTTGGTTTTTTTGATATTTTGACCAAGAACCGAACTTATGGACCTATCCTAGGGGTCTCAGGGGCTAATCAAATATTAGCCTTGCCTATGTTATACACACATATACCACATAGTCTGACTGACACTGACTTGTTTATTGATGAGATATGAACATGTTAGATTGTCAGTTTATTATGACAAACTCCTAAAGGACTAACCTATTGTCTTGGGGGCTGATCAATGATTAGCCTTGCCTACGTTCAAGCTCAAAGACGATGTAGTTTGACTGACACAGACTTGGTTTATTGATGAGATATGAACATGTTGGATTGCCAGTTTATTATGACGAACTCCTCAACAACTGACCTAATGTCTTGTGGGTTGATCAATGATTAGCCTCACCTACGTTCAATCTCAGAGATGACGTAGTTCGACTGACACAGACTCAGTTTATTGATGAAAATATGAACATGTTGGGTTGTCATTTTATTATGACAGACTCCTAAAGGATTGACCTAATGTGTCTCAGTGGCACATCGATGATGGCCTTGCCTAAGTTCAAGCTCAGAGACCCGTAGTTCGACATGATGACTCTATTTTGACCTATTTTTGGACTTTTTAAATGTTTTCGATTTTTACATGATTTTATGATTTTATTTTTATTTTTCGATATTTAAGGAAAATTTCAAGAATATACATGAATTTGATCCACTCTAGGTATAAGAATGTTCCCCCAGCATGATGTGATATACTATCTCGATAAAGGCAAGACAAACTCACCTTAGGAATGTGCCAAGTAGTATTAGGAGGGAACATGATACCAACAAAGGATCAAGCTATGATGCGGACATGGATGGGTGAATGGAATGGATGGCGATGGAAGGTGATGGTAGGTGATGTAGAACAAGTCAAAGAGTCAATGGTGGATGGAAAGTGCTTATTTACACAAGGCACCTATCTACTAGGTTTTCACCAAGGTACTTGCCCAAAGTGCCACCAAAGTGTTTTTTACTAGAGTAAAAATAAATTCTTTACTGTTTTCGATCCTTTTTTGATTTTTTTGGATTTTTTTATTTTTTTATTTTTTTTTATTTTTTTGGATTTATACTCTGCAAGCTAAGGCATAAAACCTTTTGAGATGGGAGTTGTTGATGGGCTCCTACAGGGGATCACCTTCGGGTTTTGATAGCTAATATTCTCCTGACTAGTAACTTGTCATGATGATGAAGGGTCCCAACCAATTGGGTTCAAACTTGCCCTTGTTGTCTAGATTTCGTAGATTTTTATGATTTTCTTTCATCACGAGCTCACCAACTTGAAAGGACTATTTATTTATCTTCTTGTTATAACTTATTTTGAGACAGTTCCAGTAGACCTACAGGTGGTTTAAAGCATCCATGCATCGCTCATCCAATAGTTCTAGCTCGTTCAATCGTGGCACCCAATATTATTCATCAGTGATGAGATTTTACAGTGATATACTTAGGGATGGGAGCTTGATCTCGATAGGGAGGATGGATTATGATCCATAGACCAGGGAGAATGGGGTTGTACCTATTAGTGTGTGGATACTTGTTCAATAAGCCCATAGGGTGGGGTTTAACTATAAGTGTCAGTCACGACTAGCTTCATTGATTGTCTTTTTGAGGATTCTTAAGAACTTTTTATTAGTTCCCTCAACTTTGTCATTACCCTAGGGGTAGTATAGAGTAGAAAAGTGATGTTGGATATTGATTTTCTAGCATAGGTCTCGAACATCCTGGTTTTTGAAAGGTGTCCCATTATTTGAGATAATGGCTTGTGGGGCACAATATCAGAAAAAAAGGAAGTTTAGGATGAATTTGGAAATCTACTTTCCTGTGATATAGGTCATGGGAATCGCCTCTATCCACTTTGTAAAGTACTCCATAGAAGTGATAATGAACTTGTGTCCATTAGATGAGGTGGATGATATTTTGTCGATGAGATTGAGCCCCCACTGCAAGAAGGGACAAGGTGTTACAATCAAGAGCTCTTGAGTTGGTGCATGGATGAGGTCCCCATGTTGTTGAAATTTCAAACATCTTCAAACATATTCATGAGCTTCCTTTTCCAATGTCAGCTAGTAGTATCTTTCTCTCAACAGTTTCTTAGCTAAGGTCATACTGATGGAAACAAGAAACACTGAGAGGGAGGGTGAATCAGTGTTGTGTAATTTTTAACTTTATTGATCTCATCCTTCAAGCATTAAAAATATGCATTCAAAATAAATATGCATGAACATAAAACAAATAACCATGACACCATACCACATGAATTTTTACATGGAAACTCTGTTAGGGGAAAAACCACAATGGATGGCCAATCCACAATATGATCTGAGTATACTCAAAATGAAGTTTACAATATGGGGAATGCACTTGAATTCGAGAACACTGCCTAGAGCTCACTACTCAAAGAAGACTCATTGTCTTACAAAGATAATCAAATGAAATCTATCTGAGAAATTGAACTGAGAAAACAGCATCTACATATGCTTTATTATAGTTTCGATTAGGCTCAATAATCGATCTTCTGTTCTTTTGATTCTACACTTTTGCTCTGCTCTGATCAAACTTGCATCACAAAATCCTTAATGCACAAGTGAAATTGTGCATAATCACTCTTTTTCACTTTTGATATTCACAACTCACATCAACATAGCTTGTTCACATATCAAAATGATATGATCGATCACTTATATATATTTGCGGCTAAGAATTTAATCGCAACATGTTTGCTTCAACAACATATGAAAACATTTGCAAACTGTCAGCTCAATCCATGAATAATATTTAATGTGCACCCATCAAATTCAGCTATAGCATAGCAATGATCAACATCAGCATGTACAAACATGAAAATACTTAAATAATTACTTATCAAACATCTGCGACATGTTATATCCATGAAATCAGCTTTATGCAATGACAAACAAGAAATTAATCAGTTGGATCTTCTAACTGCCACACAGATCAATACAAGCCACTAAGATTCAATATCAATAGAGATCATTTTTTATGGTGAAAATGACACAAACAACATTAAAACAGAATATTTCTACTCTATTTCTCCTTAAAAAGAAAGACAACATATAGTAGTCTAACTCCCAAGGTCCTGGTAGTTGGTTCTCAACTGTCTAGTGTCACTCAATTGGTTCATGCAACTATAATATTCAAGGGGCCTGTGCTGGTAATAAAAAGATTCAAGCTATGACTCATTTTACCAACCTGTTTCAGTAAATCAATGGGGTTTCAAATAAAAGAAAAAGATAGATCAAAATTCAATCTAGTAAACATGAACAAAACTTATCTAGCATCCAGACATATATCTTCAATGACAAATGTTTTCTAATCAGATCAAGAAAATCGTAAGATGACACAATCTATAGAATAATCTATACCATTGCATACATTTTAGGTGCTTAATTAACTTCACAATTACACATCACAAATACTTCAAGAATTTCAAAACAACACACACATTCATTCATCATCAAGATTATAGATCAACAAACTTCAATAAATTTAATTCAATGATAATCTAATAAGATAATCCTTAAATCTGATTCCTTAAAATGACTTTCATCACTCAAGAAACTCTTATGTTCAGCACAATCACTACATACAGATAGATTATAACTTATCAGCATTATCAAATAAAACAACTCAATTCTAACTCCATATTGTGTAAATTTGTAATTCTATTAACTGTAAAAAGATCAAGTACAATGTATCTCTGTAAATCACTACCAAAATTCTATCTCCTAGTCTCAAGTAAGCCGATCCAATTCTCAATTATCCAACCCTTTACAATATGATACCCACCGGGAATTTATAGATATACAAAACCCCGAACTCCACTTCTATTTTAGGCTATCCACCCTTTTAGGAACTAGATCAATTTGATCTTGAGTTCTTACATTTAGACATCCAGTTTAACTAAAAATAGAAGATAGAAGAGAAGAAGAAATCATGTGCTCAAAAACTGTCAGTGTTGCATGCAACATGCAAAGAAGAAGAAAATTATGCATGCAGGGAATCATGCATGCGAAACTAGATCTGCAATAAACTCATCATAACTGGTGAAGACTTGCTGTAATGTATCCATCTCTAGCCCATCAATCCAACTATCTTCAAATTTGATCTGATCCATTTTTGCTGTAGCAAACTCCCTCATACTTCCTATTTTTATCAACTCTCTCCCAGCAGCTTTTATCTCTTCTTTGACCTCTACTAGTAAATCTATTATTAACTCTTTTCCATCATCCTTTTCTTGCATGAGTCCTTTAAACCTTTCATCCCACTTCTCTTTAATTTGAATTAAAGGCATGCCATCTTTTGTCAGCACATTTACATCTACAATTATAGCAATGACTGCTTCCAATTCTTCCAATTGCTCAATCAAATTATTAACAGTCTCTTGAATTTCATTCTTATGCTTACACAAAAAGTCAGTTCTAAACTAGAGTATACAAGAGGTTTTCTCCACAAAATCCTTGTTGTCCTCCTCAAGTATTGATTGCTTCAGAAGAGTAGTTAAAGGCAATGCACTTACTCTTTCTAACTTTTGACTATATTCTTTGTACTCTTCTTATTTTTCCAATGCCTCAATGTATTGATGCATCTCTTTTATCAACCCTTCAGTGTCCTTGTAGTCTTCAAAACCTTTAACTAAGACTTCACCTACCTCTTGGTTCAATTTGTCTACCCACCGATCTACCATCTCTAACTTGCCTCTAACCTGCACCAAATCATCTACCTCCTTTTTGCTTAACAAAATAGGAGTCTCAATGGTTGTTACTTGTTGTGATCTCAGAGAGGAGACACTCTTCAGGAATAAATGTAGTTGATCTAATTGAGCTTTAAGCTCATACTTCTTTTGCTTATCCTTAATCATTCTTGATTTAGTCGTTGAAGCCAACACATCAATCAAATTCATTTGCTGATTCCTAGTGGGCCTTCCCAAATTGACCATAGTTTCATGTCCCCGACCTCCTTTTCTGTCATTAGCATGGCACATTCAACAACAATCTCTCCTTTGTATGTGAGTCGGGTAGAATGTAGAATCTCTACCTTCTTTTTAGGCCTCTCCTGCTCAATTTCTTTCATCATATCCTCCCAATTGAGAGGTTGTGGGGATGTTATTGTTCTCTTCTGCAGGTCCAATTTTAACCATGTAGGAGCACTTGGAGTAGTAGTCATCATAGAAGAGGAAGCAACAACTGTAGAAGGTGATTGAATATTTACCTGAGGTTGAGAGTCAACCCTTGCTTTCTCTTGTTGTTCCTGCAGTATATGCATCTGCACCAACTTCTCAGCCTCTTCTCTATCTCTTTGTTCTTTCTTTTCTTCCTCTTCTTTCCTCTTACTCTCTTCTTCCAATTGATCTCTCTCTATCTTTTCCTTTTCCATCTTTTCCTTCTCTATTCTTTCTCTTTCTAGAGCTTCCCTTTCCGATTTCTCTTTTTCCAAAGCCTTTAGCCTTTCTTTTTCAAGTCTTTCCTCTTCTAGTTTTTGTTTCCTTTGAGCCTCTTGTCTTTCCTTTTCTAATCTCTCTACCTCTAAAGCTTTAAGTTTTTCCACCTTTTCTACTTCTTCTTTCTTCCTCCTAACCAACTCTGCAGTATCTTTCTCCTTTTGTAATTGTGTTGCTTCTTCTTCCTTTTGGCGAGCTTCTTCTGCAAGTTTTAGTTTGGCAACTAAGATATCCCTTTCCCTCTAGTTCCTTGCTTTCTCTTCCTCAAGGTCATGAATTTTTTGTATTAACTCTAATTTGTCATTCTTTACTTTAACTTTTAGCTCATGTTCTTGTTGCCTTCTTTGTTTCTCTATTTCATCAATTGTTGCCTTTTCCTTAACTTGTTTCGCTTTCAATTGTTGTTGGTGAAGTAGAGCATCAACTTGCACCTTGGCTTCCATTTCCTTTTGTTTCTCCATTGTAGCCCTTGCATTAGAATCTCTTATCGCATCTTCAAATAGCTTCCATTGATCTTCTTGTGTTAATATCTGCTCAATATTCTCCTCTGGAAGCATGTTCTCTTGCATATCTTTCTCTAATAAAGTCTCATCTGAATCTGTCTCAATTTCCAGAACTTCCTCCTCCACCTCTTTTCCCTTGGTAGATTCAACCATGCTATGAAGTGCTCCTTCCTAAATTTCTTTACTCTTCTTCCTTGTAAGTGGAACTTGTACGGATGAATCACCTAATATGGGTGTCGAGATAGCAGATCCTACTGGAACATCTTCCTCTAGTGCTCCTTTTTCATCATCTACCACCTCAAGTTCTATTTCTTCAATGTCTAGAGGAAGGAATTCTAATGGCTCTTTGGGAGGTCTCTTTCTCTTCATTCTCTTGTATCCTTTACCCTTTTTAAGAATGGGTCCTTGAGGAGCTTGAGTTCTCAACATTAACCATTATACGCTCCTATCCAATACTGTCCTTCCTATCTTCTTGATATCAATCATTTCTTCAGCAACCTAGTCAATTTGATCCAAGCTCTTGGTGCCAATTTTCAAAGCTTCATAGGATGGGTCCAACACAATACCATCATCCACCAATGTGTTAGGACTGTTTTCTTTAACACCTAATTCTACCATGAGTGCAATAGACAACCTTTCATAGTTCTTCTTTCTTATATCATACTCCTCCTATCGATCACTCCAAAAGTCTTCTAACAAATTGAAATGTCTAGTGAATACTGAAGGTAATAAGGCATACATCTTACCCTTTGGATCAAAATACTTACGAGTTGTATACAATCCCAATTTCAAATGTATGAACTCATTACAAACCACCTTTGCTCCCTTCAAGTGTTGACAGCCATATTCACCCAACTTCGTGGGAAATTTATGACATCCAATTTTATGCTTAATTCCAAACCAAGCATTAACTCCAATAGCCTAATATACAAACTCCATTAGTACTATCTTGTTACTGCAACATCTTGGAAGCAAATGTGGGTGGCCTTCAAAACCAAATAACTTGAATTATGTAAATTTGGGGTATTGGATGTACCAACATCCCCATTCAGCAATGAATGCCATGGCCTCTTCACACAACTAGTACCCTGCATCTCCATTCAATTGGTTGATGATCACATACAAAAATGCATCATTGACTCTCCTAAGATGAGTCTCAGCAACTTGAAGAGTCAACTAATCACAGTGCTCCCATAATTTCTTTTGTCCATTCAAGGCTCCCATTATGCCAACACTGTTCAAATGTGGGAAATACCCACTCTTGTTGCTGCATATACAATGTAAGAAGTCATAAAGAAACACTTAGTGTTTTTGATGTTTGTCAACTGATCATGAATAGCATTAGATATGATCATTGGCCAATCAAACTATTTGTCTCCCTTTAAGATTGTCTGGATGAAAGGAAACATCCACTCCTTGAAGTAAAATGCATCCCTCTTCCCAAATACCCTTGACAACATCACGATCAACCTTGATATCTCTTCATAGAAATCAACCCTCTTTGGCTGGTCTACAAGCTTGGTTAAAGATTTATTTTCTATTTTTAACCACTTCTTGTTCAAGTGAGACTTATTGGAGTCTTTATAGTTGCTATATTTCTCCAAGGCCTCTGCCTCATTCAATTCTACCAAGTTCTTTGGATCTGGAACATTAAATATACTTTGAAATACATGAGGAGTGAGATTAAGGATCACATGTTCTTGTGAATCCATGCATAGTCTGGTAGCAGGATTGTAAGCACTGGCCACTATCATGATTAACTTCTAGCACTAGACAGATATAGGAAACAAGGTGATATGGGCTAACTTGGAGCTGACAATTCTTTTCGTAGTCAAGGTAATATCTTTGTCAAATGCCTTTGAATACCACTCCTCAAAATTGTATGAACCCAAATTAGTATTTGTGATATCTGACCAATCTGATTCTACTTTGCTCATTTTTATCACAAGACTCCTGTCATTATACCTCAATGTATAAGGCACTTGTTTTGGCTTCAAATTATTTGGTTTTGGTGCTGCTTTTGATGTTTCTGCAGGCTAGATTCTCTAAACAGCTTCCCCTGATGTTCCTGACATCTTTTCAACTTTCCTGCAAGAAAAACCTCTAATTAGTTCTTTAGATGTCATTATAAAACATGCTTGAAACTCACATCTTTCACATATGCACCGGAGGTGGAACCAAGTAGAAACATCAATTAAACAGTCCCTTTTTAAAACACTGTCAGGCTCGGGATCGAAACTAGAATGGTAACTCTACTAACACAAAGCGGGATCAGAATCGGAAGTGAAATAGTTATCGAAACCGGAGCCGAAATAGAAACAAACTTTATTTCCTTCAAATTTTTCTTTTTTTCATATTCGAGTTCAGTTCCACTTCCGCTTCCGATTGGTAATCATCTTCATAAAGTAAAGCTCCTAACTATATGCAGAGTTAGAGAGAAGATGGAAATAGAATCCATACCTTTTATAAAACAGAATTCTCAAATACAAGATTGATTCTGATCCCGTTTTCGCCTAAGTTGACCATGACGTCATGAATGATTTTAATGAATTTTTTAATAGAGAACTTCATGGTTTCAAAACTAGATGCTTTGTAAATATGACCTAGGGCTAACCTATAGCACGATAAAACCATCCCTCATATTACCAAGGGTGACTATATTTTAGGGCATCATATTTTAATCTCTAAACCGCGAACACAGAAACACACAAAACCCTAATCTAGAAAACACGATAAAACTAGAGCATCAAATTTTAACCTAACAAATGCGTAAATGAATACCCTAAAAATGAGATTCAATTAACTCTAACTCACTGTAAAAACATTAATCTACCTCACTATAAATCCCTAATCCAGCTAATGCCATTTAAAACCTAATTTAATCTAACTCACTGCAAATCAAAAATAGCATGTCGCGATCATGTTTAAAACGTGAAAGGGACTGTGCCCTAAAATGAAAAGAACCAAAAACCAAAGTAAAGAACTAACAAAAACGGCCAGACAAACAACATAAAGTAAGAACATACTGAAACAAACATACCCAAAACATGAATTCATGTAAAACGAACCGATTCAAAGCACAAGCAATACAAAAACTACAACAGTAAAGAAACGAAAAAACACAATGACAAGAAACCCTACCTCGAATGCAACAGAACCTCGCTAACCTTCTGAACTGATTCACACACAATATCCTCTTCTCCTTTGATCAATCGATTCACTCAAATGAACTTCGCCACTACTCTTTCGTGCTCTTCAATCTCTTCATAATGATAATAATGAGTCCCTTAACCCTTAATGAAGGTAAAAATGTTGATTTCTACCTATACCAGGAGCTGTCATTAATGCATTAAAATGCAGTTAAGGCGGAGTCGAAACTGAAAGAGAACTGACACTTCACAATAGTGCAAAAGTGGTGAAGGCAGAACCAAAATAGAAACTGATTCACAAAAATAGAAATTTCCAAACTTCATTCCAATTTTGGTTCCAAGTCCGCCAACTAGACACAAAACAAAACCAAACACAAAAAGTAAAACAAACGATCAACATAATAAACCTAAACAAATGGACTAAGACTAAAACCAAAATTCAAAATAGCGGAGGTGGGGGCGGAACTGATTATGATTTTGCAATTTTCAATAAGGACTAACTTAACACCCACTCCAGCTCCGGGTCCGCTAAAGACAAAAAGACAAAAAATGAAAGACTGTCGGGATGGAAACCAAAACAAGTTTGAAAAGAAGTTTCAAAACCCGATTCATCTCCGATTCTGGTTCTGACAAAGAAACCAAAGAAAAGCAAAGTATTGGCAAAGCAAGACTCTAAACTTTGTTTCAAAAACAACGAAGTATAAAAAAATAACAAGGGGGACCCATTTTGATCAATGCAAAAGATGGGGTGGTTATGCAAGGCACAACAAATGGCGACTCAGTTGGGAAAATGGTTTACCCATTTTAAAGATACCAAAAGAAACTTTCAGTCACTCAAAAACTATTGGCTTATAAACACTTTAACTTGAACAAAATCAGATATTTTTAGGATAAGTTTGAGCTAGAATCTTAGATGTATGTGCTCATGAGATATTTCTGAATCTGAGTGTGTGCTTATATTATGCATCATTCTTCATAGATACTTTCTCCACCCTTTGAACCACCATACCTAAAATTCAAGCTACATAGGTTGAGTCCTTTAACTATCATGCAGTAAAATCTTGGATATTACTCTGTTGCCAGAGAAGCATCCATAGCCCTGATAGAGATACTTGATTACCCACTTGATATTGATCTTGCCTTTTCTTTTTTTCACTTCACTTGTGGAAATTCTTTCATGCATCTTTTTCAATACTCAGATTCATTGAATCTAAAAATGTAGGTTGAGAACTACAATGGATTTCATGATAGTCTTGGAATCAGATTTTTCACTTGAATCAAAGGT
The DNA here is from genome assembly GCA_007115665.2 of Sequoiadendron giganteum. Classification (NCBI taxonomy): domain Eukaryota; kingdom Viridiplantae; phylum Streptophyta; class Pinopsida; order Cupressales; family Cupressaceae; genus Sequoiadendron; species Sequoiadendron giganteum. The sequence goes on from CM021102.1 coordinate 116,397,123, forward strand.
AGAGTGATTCTAAAACAGATAGGTATTTACTCATGCAGATGTTTTATCTAATTTGGTGACAGATTTTTTATGATAATTCATGACATATTCACAATGTATCTTCTATCCTTAATAACTTTTCCAACCCAAACTAGAATTATTATAAAACATAAGTTTTAGAATGAAATCCTTTTCAATGATGATAATGAAAAAGACCTAAACCAATTTCTCTCCTAGTACCACTAGTATACCTTGAATAACAACCCCAAGTCTTGAGATGAGCAAAATAAAGATCCCCAGCGAAACAAAACACAACAAAACAAAGGAAACAAAGAAAATTAAAAAAAAACAAAACAAAACAAAAACCAAAAACTAAAAACTAAAAACTAAACAAAAACTTAATTACATATGATACAGTATAGTACATTCTCTTCCAAAACATGAGACTTCTATGCACCAAAATAGTGCTTGAGAAACTGACCATTAACTAGTAATGGAACAAGCTCTCATGTTAAGGTACTCAAACGAAAACCATTCTCACCTAATATTTCAGCCACTTGATAAGTACCTAACCAAAGTCTATCAAACTTCTGATGGTCTCCCTTCTTTTCTCTAGCCTTATCCAACAATAACAAAAGATCTGATATTCTAAAGGCTTTTATCTTGTCTCTTTTGTCAAACCAGCATTTAACAATAGCCTGATATTTAGAGAATTGCTGCAAAGCAGCATCTCTTTGCTCTTCCATATTTAACAAATTAAGCAGTCTAGCCTCAATCCTATCATCCTTATTATAAAACTCCTGCATAAAATTAAAAATAGGTATTTGCAAATGAATAGGGAAGATTGGATCTTGGCCATAAACTAACTTAAAAGGTGAATTCCCTAGGGCTGCTTTGATTCTGGTTCGATCTGCCCATAAGGCAAATCTCAACTATGTATGCCAGTCCCTAGGATTACTTTCTAACAACTTCTTTATAACTTCCAACAAGTTCTTGTTTGTGGACTCAGCCACTCCATTCCCCTGAGGGTAATAATTGGAAGAATATTTCAACACAATCTTATGCTCATAGGCCCATGAAATAAACTCAGCAGAAGAAAAAGCAGGGCCATTATCACATACTAGAGCAAATGGAACTCCAAACCTAGTTGTGATGTTCTCTGTCAAAAACTTGATGACCACCTTTGTGGTGCTATTCTTGCAAGGCATGGCCTTTGTCCAATGAGTATAGTATTCAATCACAGTCAAGATGAATTTATGTCTTGTAGAAGAATTTGGATTAATCACACCTACAAAATCAAGTGCCCATTGATAAAATGGCCTTACCTCATATACTTGTTGTAGGGATATTGCAAGATTCCTTTCTCTAGATGTAGAAGTTTGGCATACATGACAAGTCTTGTAATGCTGATGTGCATCTCTAAACACATAAGGCCAATAGTAGCCTAATCTTAAAATCTAATGAGCCAAAGCATCAGTAGATCCATGTCCTATTCCATGCCTTCCATGAAACTCGGAAATAGCATGCTTTGCTTCTTGCTGATCCAAACAACGTAGATAGATTCCTTGAAAATTCTTTCTATAAATTGATCCCCCTTTGAGCATATAATGAGCACTCTTCATCCTCAATGCTCTCCTTTGAGTAGCATTCATTCCTTCTTAACACTTTTTATTGAGGAGGAAGAAAACTAAATCTGTATACCAGGGATCCTTTGTAAATGATTGGATAGTGTATTGTTGACAAGTAATACTTTTGTCCACTTCTGCCATCACCTTTGACAAACCTTGACCTCAAACAAGCTTCATTGGATGAATCTCCAGGTCAAACTCTTGTAATATTTCCATCCATTTCCCTCTTCTTTCTCCTAATTCACTTTGCATTAGAAGAGACTTTATAGTTGGATCTGGAACTATGGCCATTACCTAACTTTGAATTATGTAATGCCTAAAATTCTTCATTGCTCGTACTAACACAAAGGCTTGCTTCTCTATTGGTGAATACCTTACTTCTACATTCTTAAATGGAGAGCTCATAAATGCAATAGGTCTCTCCTCGTTCTCTTCTCTTCTTTGTGTCAAAACTGCTGCACATAAACATTCAGAAGCAAAAGAGTAAATGTAGAAGGGTTTAAGATAATTTGGGCTTGTCAAAACAGGTGCCTCAGATATAGATTGTTTGATCTACATAAAAGCAGATTTAGCCTCTTCACTCCATTCAATATTTGCATCCTTCTTCATCATTTCATTGAGGGGTTTGACAATTTCTGCAAACCCTATTATAAACTTCCTAACAAAATTGATCCTTCCAAAGAAAGATCTCATTTCCTTCTTGCTACCTAGTTTTGTCAGTTTCAAGATGGCCTCCACTCAATCAGGATCTATGGATATTCCTTCCTCATAAATGATGTGACCCAATAGCTTCCCTTCAGATACTCCAAACACACATTTCTTTGGTTTGAGAGAAACACCATAACTTATACATTTCTTAAGCACCTTTTCCAAATCAGCAGCATGATCTTCTCTAATTCTAGAGAAGATGGTCAAATCATCTACATAAATAATTATGTATTCTCCTATCAGATCCTTGAAAGCTACATCCATTTCTCTTTCAAAAGTAGCATTAGCATTGATGAGACCAAAAGGCATCCTTCTGTAGGCAAATGTGCCCCATTTAGTGGTGAAAGCAGTCTTCATTCTATCCTCATGACTAACCAGGACCTGATTGTATCCTGAATACCCATCCAAGAAAGACATCATCTGAGATCCATTAACCTTTTGCAATACTTCATCAAGAGAAGGTAATGGATAATTGTCCTTCTCAGAGGCCTTGTTCAAATTCCTGAAATCAACACATAACCTGATCTCACCATTCTTCTTCCATACAGGAACTAGATTGGCCACCCAAGTAGAGTGTCTAATTGGAAAAATTATTCTTGCACCCAAAAGCTTCTATACTTCCTTTTGAATTAGAGGCTCAATTAATGCATTGACCGGGCGTTGCTTTTGGTGAAACGGCTTGGCATCTAGCTTGAGAGGTATGGTGTGAGTAATCACTGAAGTGTCAAAAGTTTTCAAGTCATCATAACTCCAAGCTATAGCTTCAATGTTCTGCTCCAAAACCTTGATTATCTTGTCCTTGATTTCTTGAGGAAAAGTTTTTCCTATAAGAACATTTCTTTCTAGACCTAAGTGAGTCAAATTAAAAAATTCATACTTACCTCCCTCACTCTTTGTAGGCACTCTTTGATAAGCTTGTGGATCTGAATCAAATATTCTTTCTAATGCTATCATCCCCTTTGGGATGTTATTGCTCCTTAGCTCCAATATCCCTTCTAGACTGTTATTTTTTGGATCCCAATCTCCCTGATCTCTATCAATTTCATCAATTATCTGTCCCTGAAATACATCAGAACTCTCCAAAAAGGCTAAAATGTGTTGATCATCATTAAATACTTGGAAGTGTCTAACATTATCAGGAATTGCTGGGACTGAAATCAATTCCACTGAAAACCTCTTTAGATTTGAGTCTTGCATAGGCTCTAATATACTAGCAGCAATAGCAAGAGCATCTACAATTTGATTTGCTTCCCTTGGAATGAGAGTAATCCCAAAGGCATCAAAATCTTCAATTAAATTCTAAACCCTATTCCTATATGCAGCCAATCTTTTGTTATGGCATGTGTATTGGCTACGTACCTATTTGACAATCACCTCAGAATCTCACATCACGGTAAGAGCAGTAACCTTTTTCTTATGAGCAAACATAAGCCCACAAGCAAGTGCTTCATATTCTGCCACATTATTTGTGCATCCAAACTATAATCTATAAGAAGCAAAGTAAGTCTTCCCTTTCGGGTTGGTTAGTTCAATTCCTACTCCACTCCCTGTTTTAGACTTAGAACCATCAAATTTAAGGGTCCATAATTGATCTTTGGCTGGAAGTTCCTTCATCTTAGGTATAACAATTGATGATTGACTTGTGACATGTGGCAGCTCAGACTTTAGCTTTTTATCAGAATGTAACTAGAGACAGAGTTGAGTTGAGGATTTTTCTATGTTTTCACCCTATCTAGGAATTACTTCCTAAACACCCTCTTGAGTCAAATTACAATCCAACTCACTTCTTATCAATTCCCTCGGCATGGGCAAAGTATGTGGGACAGGTGTATGAAATAGGAACTGGGACATCTAAACTTCCTCTTGAACTTCAGAACAAATACCTTGAATTTGTTCTTTTGGTGAAAAACCTTCCTGTTGAGAACGACTAGCCCATGTAAGAATGGTAGCATCCTTAACTTGAAAGGAAAACTCATTGATGGGGGTCTAGGCTTGTTCTTCTTGACATGTCTTTTGATGTTGATCCACATGACTCAGAATTTCTAGGCATGACTGACATGTTAACTTCGAATGATTATGATAGTGAATCCTACACCAATTAGGAAGTAATAAACTAAATAAGTTCGTTTGTCCTCCTAAAACCAGCCTATCTTGTTGTAGTTTTCTTATTAAAACCTACTGGTTGATGGCTATAATAGGGTCATTATGATCTAAAGGTAATGTGTCATTAGAACTAACTACAGAAAAAGTGATTATTTCCTTTTGTTTGTAAACACCTATCTCAGTCTTGAAGAATGTCACTTCATTTGAAGCATCATATTTGGTGATCATGTGCTTAAGCCTAGGTTCACTTTGAATTCTTATCTGTGTGGCAACTCCCTTCCATGGTAACCACATGTGTGAGAAATCCAAAGATAGATATCCCCCTATACTCTTCATTAGCTCCCTACTTAGAAGCATACCATATGTCTTTGGGATATCAGCTACTTGGATATCTATATAGGCTTGGATCCTTGGGTCTGATCCAACCTGCACATGCATGTTCTTTAATTCACCCACAACATTGACTTCAATTTTATCCAATTGAATCACGTTTTTATTGGTTGGAATAGGACTCAATCCTAACTTTTTACAAATTGAAAAGGGCATGACATTCCCTGATGCTCCAAAATCTAATAAACAATTATGCAAATTCTTTCCAAAGATTCTTAAACTTAACAGAAAAGGTGGGGTACTGGTCTTACCTTTATACATAGTTGTATTTGTCTCTTTTGCTGGAGTCACCTTACCTTTCCCTTTTCGGCGATCTGCATCTTCCAAAGCTTTTAATACCACCTCTCATTGATTTGGGCACCACTTCATGATGTCAAAGAAAGATAGTGATGTCTTTTGCCTTTGTAATTCTGCAACAAAATCAAACTCTGAATCATTCCTAACTTGATATTTAGGAAAAGGAGGTGGATTACCTCTATTCTGAGAATTAGAAGGTCCCTTGGGTGGGGGTGGATTGTTATCTGCATTTTGATTTGGTGGAACCATATTGTTTGGAGGTGCAGATGTAGTGAATGGCCCTTTATTCTGATTCCTTAAAAAGTGACCACCCTTAGATTGGAAAGCTTGAGCATCATAGACATCATCTTCTGGTTCATTATCCCCCTGCATGGTAAATTGATACTTCTCTTCAATAGTCCCATAATTCATCACAGTACTAATTGGCCCATTATCCTAATTGGAATTTACTATTGGAGGATGGGAATCAACCTGTGCAATTTTAACAATCTTCTCCATTTCTGGGCAATTAACCTCAAAATGTGCTGTAGTATCATGTAGCCTACACCAATTGGTCATAAAATTCAAATCAGCAACATGAGTAGTATGTGGTCTTTCCTCACCTATTTGATAATTATGAGGAACTCCCCCATTGTTAGGTCCAGTATTCCACTGCCTATTATTGTTGTTGTTTTTGAACCTTTGATTATATCCTCTATTCCGATTTTGATAATTTTGATTTGAGGAGTTCTGACCCTTAAAGTTCCTATTGGTGTTCTGATTTTCATTCTGATTACAGTAATTACCCTGATTGTTGCAATTCTGGTTTTGATTATGGGGAGGGTTTTTCCTAAGCTACACCATGTCATTTGACATCTGAGAGAGAGTCTTCTTGAGAGTCTCTATCTCACTTGTGAGTTGAATAGTTTGTTCATTCTGTACATTTTGAACTATGGCTGGGGAATGGAAATGGGTTGATCCTCCCCCTTGTTGCGGTTGATTTTTAGGTTGTTGTTGTTGAGGTTGATGAGAGGAATCTTGCATGCCATTGCCAAAGAAGGGTGTAGTGGGTGGAGTTTGTAACTCAGATACAAGTTCATATTGGGAATAAGACATCCCTAGGATAGTATTGTATAAGGGTGGATTAGGCATCTGATAATTCACTGGAGGAAGAGTTGCTCCCAATCCTCCAGATTGCAGACTTATCTGCTATTGTAATTTGATGGCCAAATGATAAATCTTAGATAGTGAGTCAATTTCAGGAGGTTGATAAGTTCTTTGCAAGAACAGGCCAATCAAAGGATCAACAGCTCTAAATATGCATGTATGGCCACAGCTTCTGGTACTAAGTAAGGCTCTTGTAGCCCATGATACATTCTTTGGAACCTAGTGTTGAACAAGGGCAATGGATCAGGATGTTCCTTTCTTATGGTGGAAAACTAGTGATATAATATTGCAGGGTCCACATAAACCCTAAACTAATTAATAAAATCATTTTCTAAATCTATCCAACCCAGAATAGATCCCTGAGGAAAATTTAGATACCAATTATATGTCATATCTCCTAAACAGTAGGGAAACAATCTACATACCACATCCTGATGAGCAACTTGAGCTCGTGTGCAAGCATATTTGAATGCCTATATGTGTTCCTCAGTAATTCTTGATTCGCCATGCATGTATTTAGGACAAAACTTCTCTAGGTTCTTTGGTAAATCATGGAATCTTCAAAGAATAGTCCCTAACGGGGAGGGATTATTCACAAAGTAAGCCATCGATGGGATTGGTTGGGCAGGTGGTGGTGATACAGGGCGAATTGGTGGTGATAAAGGCCTATTTGGCGGTGGTGTGGGTGGATGTGGTGGAAATCCAAGTGGAGTAAGCAGTGGTGCTAACGTAGATATCTCTACCCTACGAGCATGGGGTCTAGATCTAGCTGGGGTTTGAAGTTCTTCAAATGGTTTGGGATTAGCAGAGGATTTGAGAATCCTCTCATATCTCTCTAGTGAAAAATATCTTATGCGATCCAACTTGTCCTTTTAGGCCCTCCTTCTAGCGCCAATTTTTGTTGATGCTGAAAATGACACAAACAACATTAAAATACAATGTTTCTACTCTATTTCTCTTGAAAAATAAAGACAACATATAGTATTCTAACTCCCAAGGTCCTGGTAGTTGGTTCTCAACTGTCTGGTGTCACTCAATTGGTTCATCTACATGTAATATTCAAGGGGCCTATGCTGGTAATAAAAAGATTCAAGCTATGACTCATTTTACCAACCTGTTTCAGTAAATCAATGGGGTTTCAAATAAAAGAAAAAGATAGATCAAAGTTCAAGACAGTAAACATGAACAAAACTTATCTCACATCCGGACATATATCTTCAATGATGAATGTTTTCTAATCAGATCAAGAAAATCGTAAGATGACACAATCTATAGAATAATCTATACCATTGCATACATTTTAGGTGCTTAATTAACTTCACAATTACACATCACAAATACTTCAAGAATTTCAAAACAACACACACATTCATTCATTATCAAGATTATAGATCAACAAACTTCAATAAATTTAATTCAATGATAATCTAATAAGATAATCCTTAAATCTGATTCCTTCAAATGACTTTCATCACTCAAGAAACTCTTATGTTCAGCACAATCACTACATACAGATAGATTATAACTTATAATCCTTATCAAATAAACCAACTCAATTCTAACTCCATATTGCATAAATTTGTAATTCTATTAACTGTAAAAAGATCAAGTACAATGTATCTTTGTAAATCACTACCAAAATTCTATCTCCTAATCTTAGGTAAGCCAATCCAATTCTCAATTAGCTGACCCTTTACAATATGATACCCATCGAGTATTTATAGATATACAAAACCCCGAACTCCACTTCTATTTTAGGCTATCCACCCTTTTAGGAACTAGATCAATTTGATCTTGAGTTCTTACATTTAGACATCCAATTTAACTAAAAATAGAAGATAGAAGAGAAGAAGAAATCATGCACTCAAAAACTGTCAGTGTTGCATGCAACATGAAAAGAAGAAGAAAATTATGCATGCAGGGACTCATGCATGCAAAGCTGGATCTGCAATAAACTCATCATAACTGGTGAAGACTTGCTGTAATGTATCCATCTCTAGCCCAGCAATCCAACTGTCTTCACATTTAATCCGATTCATTTGTGCTGCAGCAAACTCCCTCATACTTCCTATTTTTATCAACTCTCTCCCAGTAGCTTTTATGTCTTCTTTGACCTCTACTAGTCAATCTATTATTAACTCTTCTCCATCATCCTCTTCCTGCATGAGTCCTTTAAACCTTTCATCCCACTTCTCTTTAATTTGACTTAAAGACATGCCATCTTTTATCAGAACATTTACATCTACAATTATAGTAATGACTGCTTCCAATTCTTCCAACTGCTCAATCAAATTATTAACAGCCTCTTGAATTTCATTCTTATGCTTACACAAAAAGTCAGTTCTAAACTGGAGTATACGAGAGGTCTTCTCCACAAAATCCTTGTTGTCCTCCTCAAGTATCGATTGCTCCAGAAGAGTAGCTAAAGGCAAAGCACTTACTCTTTCTAACTTCTGACTATATTCTTTGTACTCTTCTTCTTGTTTTTCTGATGCCTTAATGTATTGATGCATCTCTTTTATCAACCCTTCAATATCCTTGTAGGCTTCAAAACCTTTAACTAAGACTTCACCTACCTCTTGGTTCAATTTGTCTACCCACTGGTCTACCATCTTTGCCTTGCCTCTAACCTACACCAAATCATATACCTCCTTTTTGCTTAACAAAATAGGAGTCTCAATGGTTGTTACTTGTTGTGATCTCGAAGAGGAGACACTTTTCAAGAATAAATGTAGTTCATCTAATTGAGCTTTAAGCTCATCCTTCTTTTGCTTATCCTTAATCATTTTTGATTTAGTCATTGAAGCAACCACATCAATCAAATTCATTTGTTGATTCCTAGTGGGCCTTCCTAAATTGACCGTACTCAACTGATAATCTATTAGTTGCATGTCCCCTACCTCTGTTTCTATCATTGGCATGGCACATTCAGCAACAATCTCTCCTTTGTCTATGATTCGGGTAGAATATAGAATCTCTGCCTTCTTTTTAGGCCTCTCCTGCTCAATTCCTTTCATCATATCCTCCCAATTGAGAGGTTATGGGGATGTTATTATTCTCTTCTGTAGGTCCAGTTTTAACCATGTAGGAGCACTTAGAGCAGTAGTCATCATAGAAGAGGAAGCAACAACTGTAGAAGGTGGCTGAATATTTACCTAAGGTTGAGAGTCAACCCTTGCTTTCTCTTGTTTTTCCTGGAGTATATGCATCTGCACCAACTTCTCAGCCTCTTCTCTATCTCTTTATTCTTTCTTTTCTTCCTCTTCTTTCCTCTTACTCTCTTCCTCCAACCGATCTCTCTCTATCTTTTCCTTTTCCATCTTTTCCTTCTCTATTCTTTCTCTTTCTAGAGCTTCCCTTTCCAATTTCTCTTTTTCCAAAGCCTCTAGCCTTTCTTTTTCCATTCTTTCCTCTTCTAGTTTTTTTTTCCTTTGAGCCTCTTGTCTTTCCTTTTCTAATCTCTCCAACTCTAAAGCTTTGAGTTTTTCCACCTTTGCTACTTCTTCTTTCTTCTTCCTAACCAACTCTGCAGTATCTTTCTCCTTTTGTAATTGTGCTGCTTCTTATTCCTTTTGGTGAGCTTCTTCTGCAAGTTTTAGTTTGGCAACTAAGATTTCCTTTTCCCTCTGATTCCTTGCTTTCTCTTCCTCAAGGTCATGAATTTTCTGTATTAACTCTAATTTGTCATTCTCTACTTTAACTTTTAGCTCATGTTCTTGCTGCCTTTTTTGTTTCTCTATTTCATCAACTACTGCCTTTTCCCTAACTTATTTCACTCTCAATTGTTGTTGGTGAAGTAGAGCATCAGCTTCCACCTTGGCTTCCATTTCCTTTTGTTTCTCCATTGCAGCCCTTGCATTAGAATCTCTTCTCGATTCTTCAAATAGCTTCCATTGATCTTCTTGTGTTAATATCTGCTCAATATTCTCCTCTGGAAGCATGTTCTCTTGCATATCTTTCTCTAATAAAGTCTCATCTGAATCTATCTCAATTTCCAGAACTTCCTCCACCTCTTTTCCCTTGGTAGTTTCAACCATGCTATGAAGTGCTCCTTCCTGAATTTCTTTACTCTTCTTCCTTGTAAGTGGAGCTTGTATAGATGAATCACCTAATATGGGTGTCAAGACAACAGATCCTACTAGAACATCTTCCTCTGGTGCTCCTTCTTCATCATCTACCACCTCAAGTTCTATTTCTTCAATGTCCAGAGGAAGGAATTTTAATGGCTCTTTGGGAGGTGTCTTTCTCTTCATTCTCTTGTATCCTTTACCCTTTTTAAGAACAGGTCCTTGAAGAGCTTGAGTTCTGAACATTAACCATTGTACGCTCCTATCCAATACTATCCTTCCTATCTTCTTGATATCAATCATTTCTTTAGCATCCCTGTCAATTGGATCCAAACTCTTGGTGCCGATTTTCAAAACTTCATAGGATGGGTCCAACACAATTCCATCATCCACCAATGTGTCAAGAATGTTTTCTTTAACACCTAATTCTGCCATGAGTGCAACCAACAACCTTTCATAGTTCTTCTTTCTTAAATCATACTCGTCTTTCCGATCACTCCAAAAGTCTTCTAACAAATTGAAATGTCTAGTGAATACTGAAGGTAATAAGGCATACATCTTACCCTTTGGATCAAAATACTTACGAGCTGTATACAATCCCAATTTCAAATGTATGAACTCATTACAAACCACCTTTGCTCCCTTCAAGTGTTGACAACCATATTCACCCAACTTCGTGGGAAATTTATGACATCCAGTTTTATGCTTAATTCCAAACCAAGCATTAACTCCAATAGCCTAATATACAAACTCCATTAATACTATCCTGTTACTGCAACATCTTGGAAGCAAATGTGGGTGGCCTTCAAAACCAAATAACCTGAAGTATGTAAATTTTGGGTATTGCATGTACCAACATCCCCATTCAGCAATGAACGCCATGGCCTCTTGACTCAACCAATACCCTGCATCTACATTCAACTTGTTCATGATCACATACAAAAATGCATCATTAACTCTTCTAAAATGAGTCTCAGCAACTTGAAGAGTCAACTGATCATAGTGCTCCCATACTTTCTTTTGTCCATCCAAGGCTCCCATTATGCCCACTCTATTCAAACCTAGGAAAATACCCACTCTTGCTACTGCATATACAATGTGAGAAGTCATAAAGAAACACTTAGTGTTTTTTATTTTTGTCAGCTGATCATGAATAGCATTAGATATGATCATTAACCAATCAAACTATTGGTCTCCCTTTAAGATTGTCTGGATGAAAGGAAACATCCACTCCTTGAAGTAAAATGCATCCCTCTTCCCAAATACCCTAGACAACATCATGATCAACCTTGATATCTCTTCATAGAAATCAACCCTCTTTGGTTGGTCTGCAAGCTTGGTTAAAGACTTCTTTTCTATTTTTAACCACTTCTTCTTCAAGTGAGACTTATTGGAGTCTTTATATTTACTATATTTCTCCAAGGCCTCTGCCTCATTCAATTGTACCAAGTTCTTTGGATCTGGAACATTAAATATACTTTGAAATGCTTGAGGAGTGAGATTAAGGATCACATTTTCTTGTGAATCCATGCATAGTCTAGTAGCAAGATTGTAAGCACTGGCCACTGTCATGATTAACTCTGGGCACTGGATGGATATATGAAACAAGGTGATATGAGCTAACCTAGAGCTGACAATTATTTCCGTAGTCAAGGTAATATCTTTGTCAAATGCTTCTGAATACCACTCCTCAAAATTGTATGAACCCAAATTAGTATTCGTGATATCTGACCAATTTGATTCTACTTTACTCACTTTTATCATAGGACTCCTGTGATTATACCTCAAGGTATAAGGCACTTGTTCTGGCTTCAACTTCTTCAGTTTTGGTGCTGCTTTTGATGTTTCTGTAGGTTGGTTTCTCCGAGTAGCTTCCCCTGATGTTCCTGACATCTTTTCAACTTTCCTTCAAGCAAAACCTCTTATTAGTTCTTTAGATGTCATTATAAAACATGCTTGAAACTCACATCTTTCACATATGCACTAGAGGAAAAACCAAGCAGAAACATCATTGAAACATTCTCTTTTTAAAACATTGTCGGGCTCGCGATCGAAACTAGAATGGTAACTCTACTAACACAAATCGGAATTGGAATTGGAAGTGAAATATTTATCGGCACCGGAGCCGGAATGGAAACAAACTTTATTTCCTTCAGATTTTTTCTTTTTTTCATATTCGAGTTCGGTTCCGCTTCCGCTTCTGATTGGTAATCATCTTCATAAAGTAAAGCTCCTAACTATATTCGGAGTCAGAAACAAGATGGAAATAGAATCCATACTTTTTATAAAATAGAATTCTCAAATTCAAGATTGATTCTGATCCCGTCTCCGCCTAAGTTGACCATGACATCATGAATGATTTTAATCAATTTTTTAATAGAGAACTTCATGGTTTCAAAACTAGACGCTTTGCAAATATGACCTAGGGTTAACCTGTAGCATGATAAAACCATCCCCCATATGACCAAGGGTGACTATATTTTAGGGCATAATATTTTAATCTCTAAACCGCGATCACAAAAACACACGAAACCCTAATCTAGAAAACATGATAAAACTAGGGCATCAAATTTTAACCTAACAAATGCGTAAATGAAAACCCTAAAAATGAGATTCAATTAACTCTAACTCACTATAAAAACATTAATCTAACTCACTGTAAATCCCTAATCCAACTAATGCTAATTAAAACCTAATTTAATCTAACTCACTGCAAATCAAAAATAGCATGTCGCGATCACGATTAAAACGTGAAAGTGACCGTGCCCTAAAATGCAAAGAACCAAAAACCAAAGTAAAAGAACTAACAAAAAATGACCAGACAAACAACATAAAGTAAGAACATACTGAAACAAACATACCCAAAACATGAATTCATGTAAAACAAACTGATTCAAAGCACAAGCAATACAAAAACTACAATAGTAAAGAAACGAAAAACACAACGACAAGAAACCTTACCTTGAATGCAACAAAACCCCACTAACCTTCTAAACTGATTCACACGCAATATCCTCTTCTCCTTTGATCAATCGATTCGCTCAAACGAACTTCGCCACTGCTCTTTCGTGCTCTTCAATCTCTTAGTAATGATAATAATGAGTCGCTTAACCCTTAATGAAGGTAAAAATGTTGATTTCTACCTATACCAGGAGTTGTCATTAATGCATTAAAACACAGTTAAGGTGGAGTCGAAACTGAAAGAGAACTGACACTTCACAACAATGCAACTTCAATCAAAAAGTCAACGATCCAAAAGTGGTGGAGGCGGAACCAAAATAGAAACTGATTCACAAAAATAGAAATTTCCAAACTTCATTCCAATTTCAATTTCGGCTCCGCCAATGAGACACAAAACAAAACCAAACACCAAAAGTAAAGAAAACAATCGACATAATAAAACTAAACAAAAGGACTAAGACTAAAACCAAAAGTCAAAATAGCGGAGGTGGGGGTAGAATTGATTATGATTTTTCAATTTTTGATAAGGACTAACTTAACACCCACTGCGGCTCTAGGTCCGCTAAAGACAAAAAGACAAAAAATGAAAGACTATCGAGATGGAAACCAAAACAAGTTTGAAAAGAACTTTCAGAACCCGATTCATCTCCGGTTCCAGTTTCGACAGAGAAACCAAAGAAAAGCAAAGTATTGGCAAAACAAGACTCCAAACTTTGTTTCAAAAACAACCAAGTATAAAAAAATAACAAGGGGGACCCATTTTGACCAAGGAAAAAGATGGGGTGGTTATGCAAGGCATAACAATCATATACCGAAAAACATTCCCTGGGATATGCAACACAAAATAATAACAGAAAATCTTCATGTGAATCGATGAACACAAAATTGTCAGATGCTTTGTTCTTCCTTGGTTGTCTTCAATCTGACTGTCGGTATGATCAAATGATGACATGTGGATCCAATCATGGACTAGGTTTTCCATCAATGAAAACACCAAATGATATTTGAAGTGTCTCTTGCCAACAATCTCCCCCTTTGGCATTGATGGCAACACTTAGTGAAAAATGACTAAGTGTCGGATCAATACCAACATCAATACATTGCCACTCTTCAAAATTTGAAAACACAACTCTCCCCCTGAGATGATTATACATTTTTCACTCTACTACTCTCCCCCTTTGACATCAATGATAAAGGCAGGAATCTGCATACCAACAATCAAACAAAATCTTCAGACTGTACAAGCATGCTTTTGCAACTTACACAAACTTGAAAATATTTGTAAAATCTTTCTTCAATGGGATCAAATTTGTGTCCCAAACCATTTTGAGACTCCAAAATTGTTATGTGACCACAAAATAATATTGTTTCTCTACAGACTCGAGGTTCACTAGATCACCAACTACCTTAGCATCTTCAGCTTCCTCTAATGCACTCGACATTGTTTCTATCTTTGGACCAATTAGGCCTCTAAGCTCACATGCTCTTTCCACAATTTTGTCATTTTCATGCTTCAAGATCCTTATATTTTCAAGAAGAGATATCACTTGACCTTCTTTCTTTCCAAAACCACCAGCTAAAGGATCAAAAGCTTCAGAAATAACAGTTAATTGTTTTTCAAGATCCTTAACCTTCTTCTCATTGATCTCGGTAAATTTAGACAAAGACAAACATGACTTATAGATCTTTCCACCTTCAGATAGAGCACTTTGAATATTATTCACATAGGTGGCTAATAGATTTTTATCATTATTTATCATTCCTTTCAACCTATTTAACCTTTTGGCATCAAACTCCTTTTGAACTTTAACCATGGTTGACTTCTCAAGAGACTCGAAATGAGTACTTATAGAGTTAATGAGCTTCTTCAGTTCACCGAAGGAGGAACCAGACAGATCCTTGACATGAGTAGGCATTATTTTCTCTAGAACTCCAAATGCAATATTTAAGATTCACTATCCTAAATGTGAGACTTCAACAATTCTTCTCTATCCTTTGCTTGGGCAGGTGATGTGACCTTCATTTTTTGAATTAGGGACAAAGTGGATAGATCGATAGGACCTTCAATCAATTCAAGGTCAAATTCTTCCTTTTTCTCTACTCAAAATTTCTTCACTACCTCTGCAATGTCTCTTGCTTCCAATATAACTTCCTTTACATAGCTTTCTTTTCCTCAACCATTGTTTCCTCAACTGCAGATTCTTGCTTATCTTCAGGAATCTCCACTTTCTCAACCAATACAATTTCAGGAGCTTCAATCTCCATAGGTATTTTTGTATTATCCACATCAATAGGAATCTGAGTATCCTTAGTTGTATTTTATTTGTCTTCTTCTTCTTCTAGACTAGATAGACATCTTTATCATGTGTTTCTTCAGAGACAACATCAATTTTGTTGCTTAACAAAACTTTTTTCAAAATTTCTTCAATTTCTTTTGCAACTTCTTTAGTCTAACCAATCATGACCTTGTTCACTCCCTTTTTTCTCTTGAATTCCTTTTTGACTTTATTCGAGATTGCATTCATTTCTTCTATAAACACCACTAGACATAACTCTGCAAGGATTCTCTCTCATTTGCTCTTCTTCTGCTCTAGCATTTACTCTTCTCATTTCCAAAATATCATAAAGGATTTTATGTAAACTAGGCATTATTTCAATAAGAACCTTATTGAAAATATTTAAATGCTTTATTGTAGCCTCCTCAAGAGTTCTTTGGCTATATTTATCAAAGGTTTCATACCATTTACAAAGTGGCTTAATATTTCTATCTTTGACCAAAGCTTTCTCAACCTCTTCTACTGGCATACTAGGTTTGTCAATTTTTACCTTCTTCTTTGCTTTGTCTTCTTCACCAGAGCGCTTTCTTTTAGTAACCTTTGTTGCCTGGATGCCCATATGCTTTATTTCTCTCACATCTTCATCAAATTCAATCTCTTCATCTTCTGAGACAACTTCATAGACTCTTGTTCTCTTATTCTTCTTCCTCTTACCGGATTCCTTGATTTGAGTTTGCACAAGAATTGGCTTTGTTGTAGGGGTGGATAGGGATGCAGAGCTCCTTATTGACCTAGTTCAGGTAGAGGATGTTGTTGGACTAGCATATTTAGTTCTTATTGGCTCTTTTTCTGCTTCAACTTGTTCACTCCTTTTTCTAGCTTCTCTTACTGATTTTATAGATATTCCCATGCTTTCTACAAATATTTCCACTTCTTTTCTTACTTTTATGACTATCATAGGTTTTCTTAGTTCATTGTGCACCTGTATATCCTTTTCTACATAAGTTCCAAATCTTTCTTCTGATGAATCCCAGGGTTTATTCAGTAAATGTTGTGCATATATTTCCAAAATGTGCTCTTCAACTTCATAACCCATTGGCATGATCCATACTATTCTAGGATCAGCGGCTTCCATCATGCATTGATCAATATCTACCATAAAACAAATTGTGTCCTTATACTTCTCCCCAATAGAACTAGGAATTATTTCTCTAGCATGTATCATACTCTAAAAAAATTTGAAGTATCCCTAGATTGTAGTTTTTTTGGCTTGACTATTTCCAATTCCATACAATATTTCTCTAATCTAAATAGCTATAGGTTGACCACCTTGCCAATGTACTTTCCCAGCACCTGAAACTTCTTTCATGAAGTAAAAGAAAAAACATAATAGAAAATTACCATACTTAAAGGAATTCTTCTTGTATTTCTTGATAGTACCAAGATTTTCCATCAACTAACTCCTGGGTAGTTCACACAAGTCATAATCTACATTCTCCTTCACCATTTGGTAAGCTACATAAATAGTTTTACCAGACACTGAATTATCCTGATTTGAGTGATAAATCCTATAACCAATGATCATTGAGGCAAATTTCACATCCACTTCAATGATATCTTCTATTTTCATGCTTCTTCTATCATACTTTGAACCTATTGCATCAGTAACCATTTAATTCTTTACATACTTCAAAATTGGAAATCCACCAGAGGAATTTAAACCTGTAATGACACATATAGCCTCCTTTGTAATCTTAAAGGGTATATTCAACCACATGAATTCATCATGAACTTGACTCAAGATATACTAGACCCATTCTTTCTCTTCAAACACAAGAAATTTAACAATCTCTGTAAATTTCTTCTCTTCTAGGGTTTTGAATTCTATTTTTACATAGAAGTCTTCTCCTATCATGTGATTGTTATACAAATTTAGTAGTTGTGAGCTTCCCAACTCTTCATTTTTTACATGGATATATGCCCTAATATCTTTTGTATGCAAGACGTCGTACGAAATAGATGAAAATGCTCCTAACGGGTCTATCTCGACAGACTTGAAAGGATGCCACTTGAATTTGGGATGGGATTTGTCCTTGACTTCTTCTACCAATGGAGTAGCCATTTTCACCAATTCACAAATTCACAGGTTTTTCGATAACTTTTCGTTAGATTAGAGTTTGATTGATGAAAGCATCTTCACACTTGAATTTCGCCTCAATTCGCAAAATTTCACTTCAGACCTCTCCAAACTTATTTTCTTCAAAACAAAAAGTGACAAATGAAAGATAAAAATGACCTTGTATCACTCGCACACTTAACCCTTTTTGTCATAATAAATGTTTTTTACCCTAACTCATCTGGTTACTTTGTTTCCATGTGCTGTGAAAGATAATTGTTCTGTAGACCTCCAATACTACATAATACTCTCTCCAATAGGTTTAACAACATCTATGGATCATCTATGTGCTTATTGTACTTATGCACATCTCAGTGTCAGTTATTAGCAGGGGGTTAAGAGATTTTCTTGACAACTCCCCCTAGGCCAAAGGCCTAAAATTAATTCCTAGAGGAATTACCAGAAGCAAGTTTTGGTGTTGGTGTGTCTCCTTCAACAGAGAGACCTTTCTTCACCCATTTCTTTTGCATTTGCTTCTTGATCACATCTGTAGTGACTTTTCCTTTTCCTTTTTCATCCTCCTGCATGTTTCTCCTTTGATTTACTGAACCTTTTATGTTCTAATAGAATCTAGCAATGTGACCAAATTTGTTGCAGTTATAGCACACAACATTTCTTTGTCCAGACCAGTTGTTCCATTGATTTTCTCTTGATCTACACTGGTTAGAAATATGGCCAAATATATTGCATGTATAACATCTGACATCTCTGTGAAATTTTTTCATCACATTTTTGCATTCATTTGACTTATGACCAAAATTATTGCAAATAAAGCATTGACCTAAGAATGATAGACCACTTGGATTCATCTTGCTTCTACGTAGAGAAGCCATATGACCAAACTTATTGAAATTAAAGCAGTAACCATTCAATCTTTGAGAATTAGGTTGTCTTATCAGATTCCTTCCAGTTCTATTTATTTGATTTCCTTGATTAAATTTCATTTGTCTAGATATGGAACTTTCTCCTTCTTCATAACCAAGACCTCGCTTGTGACCATTAGTCCTCTAAGTTTTGATCAGTTCATCAAGCTTGGCTTAGTTAACTTTGAACTTCTCTTTGTACTCATTTGCATTAGCAAGTTTATCTTTGAGATCATCATTCTATTTTTCAAGAACTTCCTCATTATTTTTAGATTGTTCCAATTCATTGTCAAAATGGTTGCATTCTTAGATTTTTCTTTCAAGGACTGTGTAAGCTTCTCTTCATTCTTCTTTTTCCTTCAATATCCTTGGTCATCCTCATCATGATAGATTCCATCTCATTCTTTAGTACTGTATTATCTCTGATAAGCTTTTCACATTCTTATGCCTTTTCCTTCAGGGCTTGACTCAGTTGCTCATATTCAATGCTTTTTTTGTCATTCTAATTAATCTGATCACAGAGTTCCTTTCTCTTCTCTCTGGACTTATTGATTTTAACTTTCAATGATTCAATGAATTTCTTAGCATCCATGAGGTTTGCTTGCAATTTCTGAACTTCAACTTTTGACTTATCAAGATCATCTAGGGCCACCAAAAGTTGTTGTTGAAGACTACTTGAATCCATTGAAACACTTTCCAAGATCTCCCCGAGTTGTTAGACTTCTTTCGAGGAACTTAGCTCTGATACCAATTGTTGGAAACAAGCAAAACTGAGAGGGGGGGTGAATCAGTGTTGTGAAATTTTTAACTTTATTGATCTGATCCTTCAAGGATTTAAAACATTCATTCAAAATAAATATGTATGAACATAAAAAAAAAAAAAACCATGACACCATAACACATGAATTTTTACGTGGAAACCCTGTTAGGGGAAAAACCTTGATGGATGACCAATCCACAATATGATCTGAGGATACTCAAAATGAATTTTACAATATGGGGGATGCACTTGATTTTAGGCACACTACCTAGAGCTCACTGCTCAAAGAAGACTCATTATCTTACAAAGATAATTAGATTAAATCCATCTGAGAAATTTAACTAAGAAAATAGCATCTACATATGCTTGATTATAGTTTTGGTAAAGTTCAAAAATCGATCTTCTATCCTTCAGACTGATTCTACACTTTTGCTTTGCTCTGCTCAAACTCACACCACAAAATCCTTAATGCACAAGAGAAACTATGCATAATCACTCTTTTGTAGTTCTGATATTCGCAACTCACATCGACACACCTTGTTCGCATATCAAAATGATCGATCACTTATATATATTTGCGACTAAGAATTTAATCACAACATGTCAGCTTCAACAAGATATGAAAACATTTGCAAACTTTCGGCTCAATCCATGAATAATATTTAATGTAGACCCATCAAAGTTAGCTATAGCATAGAAATGATCAACATCAGCATGTACAAACACAAAATTACTTAAACAATTACTTCTCAAACATTCGCGACATGTTATATCCACGAAGTTGGATTTCTACACTGATAAACAATAAATTAATCAACCGGATCTTCTAACTCACACACAGATCAATACAAGCCACTAAGACTCAATAGAAATAGAGATCATATACCAAACAATATTCCCTGAGATACAAAACACAAAATAATAACAGAAAATCTTCATGTGAATTGATGAACAAAAAATTGTCGGATGCTCTACTCTTCCTTGGTTGTCTTCAATCTGACTGCTGATATGATCAAATGATGATGTGCGGATCCAATCACCAACTAGGGTTTCCATCAATGACAACACAAAATGATATTTTCAGTGTCTCTTTCCAACACATACCATTACAATGTGAACCACAAATTCCATTGTGTACATTGGTTAAAGCAGTCAAAGCTTCCTTAGGGTTAAGGCATCTCAAAAGGGTTCCTTCGATACTTTTACAGTATAGGGTATCACCTAAGATAAAAAAAAAAAAGGGATGACTTCTTGACAAATGTTCTTTTAAGGTTCGAGGTAATATTAGTAGGGAGGACTCCTATTTTTAGGTAGGTGTATATGTCATGGTACCAAGGATCACTAAGACCAAAGATCTCACACATGAATTCAGAGTCTGGTACCTCGAAAGCCAATACAAGAAGCTACTCTACTAGGAATTTATGGTTAGGGATGTTATGTGGGATATCTAACAGTGATATGATCATTGCCATGGCATCTGTTGCTTTTTTGTTTTCCCTTGGTATTTTCTCAAACGTGATGTCAATGAAGAATTCCTTGAGGTCCTCCATCAATTTCTTATATGGGGTCAGTTTTTCATCCTTTGTTTGGTACTCATTGTTGACCAGTTGTGAGTCTCCATAGACTTTAAGTGCCATGATTTTCCATTGTACCACAATTCTGAGTCCAATCACAAGGGCTTCATATTTAGCAATGTTGTTAGTGAAATGGAAAGATAGCTTGTAGGATTTAAGAATGCAATCCCCTTGTTGTGTGATGAATAAAACACCTACTCCTAATCCATGTGTGTATATGACCCATCAAAATAAACCTTCCAATGATTTGCAGTACTAAGGTTGAACACAGACTCATTTGGAAATTCTAATATAAGTGGGTTCTCTGAATAGATGGGTGCTTCTACTAATTTATCTACAATCACTTGTCCCTTGATAGATTTTCTTTCCACATATTCAATATCATATTCTGAGAGGATCATGACCCACTTAGCCATTTGTCATGTAAGTGTTTCTTTAGAAATTAGATACTTGAGAGGGTTTATTTTGGTGATGAGTTTAATTTGATGAGCTAATGTGTAGTGCCTAAATTTATGTGAGGCAAACACTACTACTAGGCAATCCTTTTCAATGAATGTGTAACTTAACTCATGCCCTACCATGGTTCAGCTGATATAGTATATGGATCTTTCCTTCCCAATTTCATCATGTTGTGCTAATAGAGTCCTAAGTGCTACTGCTATGGCTGATATGTAAAAAATTAGTGGCTTATTTTGTATTGGTGGAGTCAGCAAGTATTCTTTGATTTTTTTGAATGACTGATCACATTTCTCATCCCATTTTTATGCTAAATGTGATGTCAATGAAGAATTCCTTGAGGTCCTCCATCAATTTCTTATATGGGGTCAGTTTGTCACCCTTTGTTTGGTACTCATTGTTGACTTGGTCGATGATTCGTTGTGAGTCTCCATAGACTTTAAGTGCTATGATTTTCCATTGTACTACAATTTTGAGTCCAATCACAAGGGCTTCATATTCGGCAATGTTGTTAGTGAAATGGAAAGATAGCTTGTAGGATTTAAGAATGCAATCCTCTTACGGTGTGATGAATAAAACACCTGCTCCTAATCCATGTTGTGTATATGACCCATCAAAATAAACCTTCCAATGATCTGCGGTATTAAGGTTGAACACAGACTCATCTGAAATTCTGATATAAGTGGGTTCTTTGAATAGATGGTTGCTTCTGCTAGTTGATCTGCAATCACTTGTCCCTTGATAGGTTTATTTCCACATATTCAATATCATATTCTAAGAGGATCGTGACCCACTTAGCCATCTGCCTTATAAGTGTTGCTTTAGAAAGTAGATACTTGAGAGGGTCTATTTTGGTGATGACATTAATTTGATGAGCTAACGTGTAGTGCCTAAATTTATGTGAGGCAAACACTAGTACTAGGCAAGCCTTTTCAATGAATGTGTAACTTAACTCATTACCTACCATGGTTCAGATGATATAGTATATGGCTCTTTCCTTCCCCATTTCATCATGTTGTGCTAATACAGTCCTAAGTGCTACTGCTATGGCTGATATGTAAAAAATTAGTGGCTTATTTTGGATCGGTGGCATGAGTACCGGTGGTGTCAGCAAGTATTCTTTGATTTTGTTGAATGTATGATCACATTTCTCATCCCATTTGTTTGCTACCCCTTGTGGAGTAGATGAGAATATTAGATAGCCTTATTTGCTAACTGCGCTATGAACTTACGGGTGGATTGGAGTCTTCCTTGTAAAACCCTTAACTATTTAAATGTCCTTAGTGCTTCCATTTCAAATATTTCTTTGAATTTTACCAAGTCTAACTTGATCCCTCTCATTGATACTATATATCCCATAAGCTTTCCTAATTACATGCCAAATACACATTTCTTAGTGTTGATGGTGAAAATGACACAAACAACATTAAAAATATATATTTCTACTCTATTTCTCCTCAAAAAGAAAGACAACATATAGTAGCCTAACTCCCAAGGTCCTCGTAGTTGGTTCTTAACTGTTTGGTGTCACTCAATTGGTCCATGCAACTGTAATTTTCAAGGGGCATGTGTTGGTAATAAAGAATACAATCAATGACTTGTTCATCGAGTTATTCTTCACAAAGAAATGGGGTTTTTAAATAAAAGAAAAAGATGGATCAAAGGGTAAATCAATAAACATGAATCAAACGCATCTAACATCCAGACATATATCTTCAACAATGAATGTTCTCCAACAGATCAAGAAAACCAAAGCATACCACAATTTACAAAATAACCCATACTATTGCATACATCTAAGGTGCTTAATTAACGTCACAATCACACATCACAAATACCCCAAAAATTCCAAAAGAACACACACTCATTCATCACCAAGATCATAGATCAACACACTTCAATAAATTCAATTCAATGATAGTCTAATGAGATAATCCTTAAATCTAGTTTCTTCTAATGACTTTCATCACATAAGAAAATATCATGCTTCAGCACAATCACTGGCATTCAGATAGATTATAACTCATCGGCCTTATCGATTAAACCTTAATTCTAACACCATATTGCATAAACCTGTAACTTTATTTAACTATAAAAATGAAGTAACAATGTATCTCTGTAACAACTATCAATATTCTATCTCCTAATATCAGGTGGTCAATTCTATTCTCTATTAGCCGACCCTTACAATATGATACCCCATGGGTATTTATAGATGTACCAAATTTGGAAGTCCCCTTCTATTTTAAGCTGAATCCACCTTTTTCAGGAATAAAAAGCCTTCTTGGAAACTCATATCAATTTGATCTCAAGTTCCTTACATTAATACCTTCAACTAAACTAAAGAAAACAAAATAGAATAGAAGAGAAATCTATGTGCCTCAAATTGCCAGTCCTGCATGCAACATGCGAAGAAGAAAAATCCATGCATGCATGAGATTTTATGCATGCAAAGTTTTTTCGGCTACGTACTCATCAAAACTAGAGAAGACTTGTTGTAATATGTCCAATTCAGGCCTATCCACCCAGCTATCTTCAAACTTAATTCTCTCCAACTCCACTGCAGCAAATCATCTCATATCCTTCAACTTTTTCAACTCTCTCTTGGCTACTCTTATTTCTTCTTTGATGTCCATCAATCGATCTATTAACAAATCTTCACCAACATCTCCTCTCTGCATAACTTCTTTAAATATTTCAGCCCATTTTTGCTTTATTTGGCTTAAAGGTAAGCCTTATTTTACAAGTACCTCAACATTTACTAAAATAGTAACGATGGCCTCCAACTCCTCAAATTGTTCATTTAGCTCCTTAACAGCATCTTGAACCTCATTTCTATGTTTGAATAGGAAATATGTTCTAAATCGGAGTATACATGAAGTCTTTTCCAGAAAATCCTTATTATCTTCTTCCCATATCGACTATTCTAGGAGGGTAGTCTTAGGCAATTTATTGACCTCTTTCAACTTTTGGTTGTATCCCTTGTACTCTTCCTCTTGTGGTTCCAAAGTTTTAACATATTGTTTCATTTCCTCTATTAGATCTTCTGTCATTTTGTAGACCTCAAAACTGTCTTCTAATACCCCATCTATTTCTTGATTCAACTTTTCAACCCATCCATCTAACATTTCTGCCTTGCCCCTCACCTATTCCAAATCATCTACATCCTTTTTGATCAGAAAAACTAGGGTCTCAATAGCAGCAACCTATTGTGATCTTGGAGTAGAAACATTCTTAAGTAAAACATGAAGTTGATATAATTGAGCCTTAAGCTCATCTTTCCTTCACTTGTCCTTCAGCATCCTTGACCTGGTTGAGGATGCTACCACATCAATCAAATTCATTTGTTGATCTCTGGTAGGTCTCCCCAAATTCACAGTGCCTAGCTGATAATCTGTTAACTGCATATCTCCTGCCTCCTTGTTTATCATAGGGATGGCACACTCAACCACAATTTCTCCTTTGTCGGTTAGCCTAGTAGAATGTAGGATCTTGGCCTTCTTTTTAGGCCTTTCTCTCTCAATCTCCTTCATCATATCCTCCCAATTGAGAGGCTGAGAAGGTGTCGGTGTTCTCTTTTGAAGGTCTAATTTCAACCAAGTTGGAGCACCTGGAGAAATAGTCATCATAGTTGAAGAAGATGAGGTAGTAGCTATAGGAGGTTGCACATTTACCTAAGGTTGAGAATCAACCATCTATTTTTTTTGCTGCTCTTGTACCCTACTTATTTGTGCCAGCTTTTCAGCTTCCTCCTTATCTTTTCTCTCTTGTACTCTCTTGTCTTCTTCCTCCTTCTTCAATCTCTCTTCTTCTAATCTTTCTTTCTCCAGTCTTTCTGTCTCTAGTCTTTCTATCTCTAGTCTTTCTTTATCCAGTCTTTCTTTATTCAATCTTTTCATCTCTAAAGCTTTAAGCTTTTTGCATTTTCTTCTTCTTCTTGTTGCCTTTTGACCAGCTCTTCAGCCTCTTTCTCCATCTGCAATTATTCTGCTTGTTCTTCCTTTCTGTGAGCTTCTTTAGCAAGCTTTAACTTAGCCACCAGAACTTCCTTCTCCCTTCGGTGTCTTGCCTTCACTTCCTCAAGGTTATGAATCTTTTGTATCAATTTTAACTTATCATTCTTTTCCTTGACCTTGAGCTCATGCTCCTTTTGCCTTTATTTCCTCTCTACTTCATCATCTTTTGACTTAGCTTCAACTTGTTACTACTGTAGTATGGCATCAGCTTGAGTCTTGGCATCAATTAACTTTTGCTTTTCTATTGTTGCAGCTTGCTCATCAGCAGCCTTCTTGACTTCTTCAAACAATACCCACTGATGCTCCTACGTCATTACCTATTTACTGTCCTCTTGTAGAGGTATATTTTCTTGTATTTCTTTATCTGACAAAGTCTCATCAGAATCTGTTCCAACATCATGAATTTCTACCTCTACTTCTTTTCCTTTATAGTTTCAACAATGTTATGAAGAGTCCCTTTTTGCACCTCTTCACTTTGTTGTTTTGCAAGTGGGACTTGAGTAGAATATTCACCTAATGTAGGTCTTGAAACAATCGATCCTATTTGAGCATCTCCTTTTTGTGTCTCTGATTCATCAATTGTTGCTTCCAACTCTATTTCTTCAATGTTTGGAGGAAGGAACTCCAAAGGCTCCTTGGTAGGTGTCTTTCTTTTGATCCTTTTATATCCTTTCCCCTTTTTAGGAGTTGGTCCTAGAGGATTTTTGGTTCTTAGAATCACCCATTGAATGCTCCTACCCAACACTATCCTCCCTATCTACTTAATGTCAATAGTTTCTTCACTGTCCCAATCAATCGGATTCAGGCTCTTAGTCCCAATGTTCAAACCTTCATACGATGGATCCAATACAATTCCATCATCCACCAATGTGTCAGGAATGTCATTTATGATCCCAAGCTCTACCATGAGTGAGACAAATAATATTTCATAATTATTTTTCCTCAAGTCATACTCATCATTTCGGTCACTCCAAAAATCTTCCATTAAATTAAAATGCATATCAAACACAAAATGCAACAAAGCATTCATCTTACCCTTCGGGTCAAAGTGCTTACGAGTTGTATATAAACCTAGCTTTAGTTGTATCAACTCACTACACACCACCTTTTCTCCTACCAAATGCTGACAGCTATACTCACCCAACTTCATGGGGAACTTATGACATCCTGTCTTATGTTTCAATCCAAACCGGCATTACCCTAGATCCTGATATACAAATTCCATTAAAACTACCCTATTATTGCAACATCTTGGCAAAAAATGTGGATGACCTTCAAAGCCAGCTAGCCTAAAATATGTAAACCTAGGTATTGAATGTACCAACATCCCCATTCAGTGATAAATGCCATGGCCTCTTGGCTCAGTCTATACCCTGCATCTCCGTTGAGTTGGTTAATGATCACATATATGAATGCATCATTAACCCTTCTGAATTCAGTCTCAGCAACCTATAGGGATAGCTTGTCATAATGCTCCCACACCTTCTTTTTTCCATCTAACACTCCCATTATTCCCATTTTGTTCAAACCTAGGAAGATACCTACTCTTGTTATTGCATACACAATGTAAGAAGTCATGAAGAGTCAATTATTCTCCCTAATACTGGTTAATTGATCATGAATGGCATCTGATACAATCATCGTCCAATCAAATTGATGAGTTCCATTTAAGATTATCTGGATGAAGGGAAACATCCACTTCTTGAAATGAAAGGCATCTCTCTTCCCAAAAGCCCTAGACAACATCATTATTAAATATGATACTTCTTTATAAAAAATTTCCCTCTTTGGTTGGTCTGGGAGCTTGGTTAGAGATTTATTTTCCATCCTCAACCATTTCTTATTCAAGTGGGCCTTGTTAGATGCTTTATACTTGCTATATTTTTCCAAAGCTTCAACCTCCTTCAACTATACTAGACTCTTTAGATCCGGGACCCTAAATATACTTTGAAAAATTTGAGGAGTGAGATCAATGATTAAATTATCTTGTGAATCCATGTATTGTCAGGTAGCTGGATTGTAAGCATTGGCTTCCATCATAATTAACTTCAGGCATTGGATAGATATAGGAAATAAAGTGATATGAGCCAAACCAGACTCAACAATTCTTTTTGTTCTCCCTGTCATATCTTCAACAAACGATACTGACTAAAGCTTCTCAAAATTGTATTGGCCCATATTGCTATCAGTTATGTCAGACCAATCCGATTCTACCTTGCTTGTAATGGCAACGGGACTCTTGTGGTTATACCTTAAGGTGTTAGGTAACTGCTCTAGCTTGATCTTCTTGGGTTTAGCTGTTGCCTTTGATGTTCCTACAGGCTAGTTCCTTTAGGAGGCTTCTCTTGATGTCCTTGATATTGTTTAGCTTTCTTGCAACAAAACCTCTTATTAGATCTTTGAATAAACATCACAAAGTATGCCTTAAAATCATACCTTTCATGCATACATCATAGGCGAAACCAAGCATAAAACCTTATTTACAGTCTTCTTCAAACACACTGCTAAGATCGGAGCCAAAAACTGTTATCGGTGTTTCAATAATAACCAGTGGGCTCGGAGTCAGAACTGGAATGGTGATCAGAACCATAACCGGAATGGAAACAGATTTGGTTTCTATTAGATTTTTCTATTTTCATATTCCATTTTGGTTCCAAATCCACTTAGGTTATCACTATTTTGAAATAAGGCTTATTACTATAAGCAGAGTCAGAGACGGGATGGAAAATGGAATTGACACTAATTATAACATACACCCAAAATCTAAATCAATTCTAATCCCGCTTCCGCCTAGGTTGACCATGACATCATCAATGATTTTAACAATTTCATGCATAATTTCGTGATTAGGGACTAAGGTCATATTAAAATGAAATGAGGCTTCAATCGAACATGACATGACCATGCCCATATGACTATGGGGGTGAATGTATTTTTAGGGCATCATATTTAAACACTCAAAAATGTGAATACAGAAATGCATAAAACCCTAATTTAAAAGCGCGATATAAAAACTAGGGCACAAATTTAACCCCTCCTAATTTAACCAGATAAATGCGCAACAAACCCTAAGTAAAAACAAGATTTAACCTACCCTTAATAACTTTTCAAACCTAATTTAATCTATCTTACTATGGAACACTAATTAATCTATGTGTTTAAAACCCAATGCAGTACAACGCGATCATGGCAAAACGTGAAAATGATCGTGACCTAACTCACTGAAAATGAAAAAGAAAAGCAAAAAAAAATGAAAACAAGAACAACAATAAATAAAGAAAGGAAAACAAAAAATTCAAACCCACTGAGATAGCGAACTTTCCCAAAGCAAAACGATCCAACAAAAACAAGAAAACACGAAAACAAAAAGAAAGAATGACAATAAGAACCCTACCTCGAACGCAAAACTTGAGAAAACTTTCTAAAGAAATCCGCAAGCAATTATCTCTTCCTCTTTCAATCGATTCACTTAGAAGAACTCCACTCCTGCTCTACTTCACTCTTTGATTTCTTAACAATGATAATAATCACCCGTTTAATCCCTAATCAAGGTAAAACTCAAAGTTTCTACCTATGCATGGCAGCTGTCATTAATGCATTAAATGCAGTAGAGCAGAGTTGGAACTGGAGAAGAACTAACACATCACCGCAATGTGACTTTAGTAAAAAATCAACGACCAAGAAACGGCGGGAGTGGAATCGGAATGAAAATGGATTTGGAAACTTGAGTAATTTCCCAAGTTCTTTCCCATTCTGGGTCTGATTCCGCCAACAAAGACAAAAGCGAAACAAAACAACAAAATAAAACAAAAAACACCGACACAGGAAAACATAACATAAAAACTTAGTCTAAAACAAAAGTTTGAAAAGCGGAGGCAGAAGCGGGATGAGATTTGATTTTGAAATTCTGAACAAGCACCGACTCATCTTCCACTCCAGCTCTGGGTCCGATAAAGACAAAACAAAAATTTAAAAAGAAAGACTGTCAAGATGGGAATCGGAAAGAGTTTTGAAAGAAGTTTCAAAACTCGATTTAGTTCTGATTCCTGTTCCGACAAACTAAACCAAAGAAAACCAAATTGTTTGAAAGGAAAGACTCCAAGCTTTGTTTGAAAAACAACAAAAGATAAAAAAATAAAAGGGGGACCCATTTTGACCAAGGCAAAAGATGGGGTGGTTATGCAAGGCATAACAAATGGCGACTCGGCTGGAAAAATGGTTTACCCATTTTCAAGATACCCCAAAGAAAATTTCAGTCACCCTAAAACTACTTGGTTTATGAAGCATACTAACTTGAATAAGATCATATATATGTAGGATAAGTTTGAGCTAGAATCTCAGATGTATGTGCTTATGAGTTATTTCTGAATCTGAGTGTGTGCGTATATTGTGCATCATTCTTTGTAGATACGTTATTTGTTCGTGAACAACTATACCTAAGATTCAAGCTATATAGGTTGAGTCCTTTAACTATCATGCAATAAAATCTTGGGAATTGCTCTGCTGCCAGACAAGCATCCATAGCCCTTATGGAGATACCTCTAGTTCTCTCAAAGCATTGCTCTACTATTGGCCAGGCATCCATAGCCCTGATAGAGATACTTGATTACCCACTTGATACTGAGTTTGCCTCTTCTTTCTTTCTTTTCTTTCATTTTTTTTAAAACCTTGCTTGTGGAAATCTTTTATGCACCTTCCTCAATACTCAGACACAATGTATCTGAAATGTGGGTTGAGAACTACTATGGATTTCATGATAATCTTGGAATCGGATTTTTTCACTTGAATCAAAAGATAGAGCTACTCCAAAACAAATAGGTATTTACTCATGCAAATGTTTTTCTAATTTGGTGACAGATTTTTTATCATAATTCATGAGATATTCACAATGTATCTTCTACCCTTAATAACTTTTCAAACCCAAACTAGAATGATCATAAAATATAAGTTTCATAATGAAATCCTTTTCAATGATGATGATGAAAATAACTAAACCAATTTCTCTCCTAGTACCAATAGTATACTTTGAATAACAACCCCCTCACTTGAGATGAACAAAATGAAGATCCCCAATGAAACAAGACAAAACAAAACAAACAAAAACAAAGAAAGAGAATCAAACAAAAACATAAAACATAAAAACTAAAAACTAAAACTAAAACTTAATCACATATGATATAGTATAATACATTTTCCTTTAAAACATCAGACCTTCTATGCACCAAAATATTCCTTGAGAAACTGACCATTAAATGGTAATGGAATAGGCTCTCCTGTTAAGGTACTCAAATGAAAAGCATTCTTGCCTAGTATCTCAGCCACTTGATAAGGACCTAACCAAAGTCTATCAAACTTCTGATGATTTCCTTTCTTCTCTCTGGCCTTATCCCATAGTAATACAAGATTTGATATCTTGAAAGCTTTTATCTTGGCTCTATTGTCAAACCAACGCTTGACAATAGCTTGATGCTTAGAGAATTTTTGCAAAGTAGCATCTCTTTGCTCTTCCATGATTAATAAATTAAGTAGTCTAACCTCAATCCTATCATCCTTAGTATAAAATTCTTGCATGAGCTTAAGAACAAGTATCTGTAAATGGATCGGGAAGACAGGGTCTTGGCCATATACTAACTTAAAAGGTGAATTTCCTAGAGCTACTTTGATTCTGGTTCGATCTGCCCATAAGGAAAATCTCAACTGGGTGTGCCAGTCCCTAGAATTGTTCTCTAACAAATTTCTTATAACTTCCAACAAGTTCTTATTTGTGGACTCAACCACTCCATTTCCCTGAGGGTAGTAATTGGAAGAATATTTCAAAACAATTTTATGCTCATACGCCCATGAAGTGAATTCAATAGATGAAAAAGCAGGGCCATTATCACATACCAGAGCAAATGGAACTCCAAACCTGGTTGTGATGTTCTCAGTCAGAAATTTGATGACCACCTTTGTGGTGCTATTCTTACAAGGTTGGGCCTCAGTCCAACGTGTGCAGTAGTCCATTGCAGTCAAGATGAATTTATGACCTATAGAAGAATTAGGATTAATTACACCTACAAAATCAAGTTCCCATTGAGAAAATGGCCTTACCTCATATACTAGTTGCAAGGGCATTGCAGGATTTCTTTCCCTAGGTGCAGAAGTTTGGCATACATGACAAGTCTTGCAGTGTTGATGTGCATCTCTAAATAATAAGGCCAATAATAGCCTAATCTTAGAATCTAATGAGCCAAAGCATTAGGAGACCCATGCCTTCCATGAAACTCAGAAATAGCATGCTTAGCCTCTTGTTGATCCAAACAACGTAGGTAGATCCCTTGAAAATTATTTTTGTAGATGGATCCTGCTTTGAGCATATAGTGAGCACACTTCATCCTTAATGCCCTCCTTTGAGTAGAATTCATTCCTTCTGGACATTTTTTATTGAGGAGGAAGAAGATCAGATCTATATACTAGGGATCCTTTGTAAATAATTGGACATTGTATTGTTGACAAGTGATATTTTTGTCCACATCAGCCATTGCTTTTGATAAACCTTGTCCATGAAAAAGCTTCATTGGGTGAATATCTAATTCAAACTCCTATAAGATTTCCATCCACTTCCCTCTTTGTTCTCCTAACTCACTTTGCATCAGAAGGGACTTCACAGCTGGATCTGGAACTATGGCCATTACTTGACTTTGAATTATGTAATGTTTGAACTTCTTTACTACTCATACTAAAGCAAAGGCCTATTTCTCTAGTGGTGAATATCTTACTTCTGCATTCTTAAATGGAGAGATCATAAAAGCAATAGGTCTCTCCTCACTCTCTTCTCTTCCCTATGTTAAAACGGCTGCACATGAATGGTCAGAAGCAAAAGAATAGATATAGAAAGGTTTTAGATAATCTAGGCTTGTCAAAATAGGTGCCTTAGATATAGATTATTTAATTTGCATGAAAGTAGACTTAGCCTCTTCACTCCACTCAATTTTCACATCCTTCTTCATCATTTCATTGAGAGGTTTGACGATCTTTGCAAACCCTGTTATAAATTTCCTAACAAAGTTGATCCTTCCAAAGAAAGACCTCATTTCTTTCTTGTTGCCTGGCTTTGTCAATTTCAAGATGGCCTCCACTCGGTCAAGATCTATAGATATCCCTTCCTTTTATATAATGTGACCTAAGAGTTTCCCCTCAGATACTCCAAATACACATTTCTTTGGATTAAGAGAGACACCATAACTTATACATTTCTTTAGAACCTTTTCTAATTCAGCAACATGGTCTTCTCTATTCCTAGAGAGGATGGTTAAATCATCTACATAAATGATTATAAATTTTCCTATCAGATCTTTGAAAGCTACATCCATTACCCTTTGGAAAGTAGTTCCAACATTTATGAGACCCAATGGCATCCTCCTATAAGAAAATGTGCCCCATTTAGTAGTGAAAGCAGTCTTCATTCTATCCTCATGACTAACCAGGACCTAATTGTATCCAGAATAACCATCCAAGAATGACATCATCTAGGATCCATTAACATTTTGTAATACTTCATCAAGAGAAGGCAATGGATAATTGTCTTTCTGAGAGGCCTTGTTTAGATTCCTGAAATCCATACATAATCTGATCTCACCATTCTTCTTGCGCATAGGAACCAAATTAGCCACCCAAGTTGAATGTCTAACTAGAAATATTATTCTAGCAGACAAAATTTTTTGCACCTCCTTTTGGATCAAGGGCTCAATTAAAGCATTGACCGGGCATTGCTTCTGGTGAAAAGGCTTGGCATCTGGCTTGAGAGGTATAGTGTGAGTAATTACTAAAGTGTAAAAAGTTTTTAAATCATCATAACTCCAAGCAATAGCTTCAATGTTCTGCTCCAAGACTTTGATTATCTTGTCCTTAATTTCTTGGGGATAATTCTTTCCTATAAGAACATTTCTTTCTGGGCCTGAGTGATTCAAATTAATAGATTCATACTTACCTCCCTCACTCTTTGTAGGCACCCTTTGACGAGCCCATGGGTCTGAGTCAAATATCCTCTCCAAAGAAACCATCCCTTTCGAAATGCTATTACTCTTCAAATCCAATATGCCTTTTGGACTCTCTTTCTCAGGATCCCAATCTCCCTGATCTCTTTCAGATTCATCTATTATTTGCCCTTGAAAAACATCAGAACTTTCCAAAAAGGCCAATATGTGTTGATCATCATCAAATACTTGAAAGTGTCAAACATTATCAGGAACAAGTGGGACTAAAATCAATCCTACTGAAAACCTCTTTAGGTCAAAATATTGCATGGGTTCTAATGTGCTAGTAGCAACAGAAAGAGCATCTGCAATTTGATTAGCTTCCCTAGGGATCAAGCTAATCCCAAAAGCATCAAAATCTTTGATTAAATTCCAAACTTTGTTTTTGTACACAGCCAATCTTTTGTTATGACATGTATATTGGCTATGTACCTACTTTACAATCACCTCAGAATCTCCCATAACTATGGGATTAGTAACCTTCTTCTTATGAGCAAACATAAGACCTCGAGCAAGTGCCTCATACTCAGCTACATTGTTTGTGCAGCTGAACTACAATCTATAAGAAGCAAAATAAGTCTTCCCTTTCGGGTTGGTTAATTTAATCCCTACTCCACTTCCTGCTTTAGATTTGGAACCATCAAATTTGAGAGTCAATAATTGGTCTTTGGGTGGGATTTCTTACTTCTTAGGGGCAACAGGAGATGACTTACTAGAGATCTATGGCGGCTCGGATTTTCACTGGTCATGAGAAGTTGACTTGGGGTTAATCTCACTTGAGTATTTTTCTATCTTTTCAGCCTACTCAGAAATCACTTCCTAAACAATCTCTTGAGTTAAATTGCAATTGAAATCATCTTTCAGTAATGCCTTAGGCATTGGCAAAGCCTCTAGGGCAGGTGTATTGAATAAGATTTTGGAAATCTCAGCTTCTTGAATTTTAGAACATAAAACCTGAGTTTGTTCCACTAAAGAGGAATCTTCCTGTTGAGAGAGGCTAGTCCTAGTAAGGATGGTAGAATCCTTGACTTGAAAAGAAAACTCATTGATAGGGATCTGGGGTTTCTCTTGACATATTTGTTGAGGCTAATCTACATGACTTAAGATATCTAGACATGATTGGCATGTTAACTCCGAATGATTATGATAATGAATCCTACACCAATTAGGAAGTAACAAACTACTCAAATTAGTCTCTTCCCCTAAAACCAGCTTGTCTTGTTGAAAATTCCTTATTAGAACTTGTTGGTTGATGCAGATCATTGGGTCATTGTGTTCTAGGGGCAATGTATCCCCCAGATTAAGCACAAAGAAAGTAAGAACTTCCTCTTGTTTGTAAACTCATATCTCAGTCTCAAAGTATGCTACTTCATTTGAAGCATCATACTCTCTAATCATGTGCTTGATTCTTGGTTCACTTTCAATCCTTATTTGTGTTGCAACTCCTTTCCATAGTAACTACATGTGAGAGAAATCCAAGGACAGATATCCCCCTATGCTTTTCATTATCTCTCGACTTAGGAGCATACCATATGTTTTTGGGATATCAGCTACTTGGATATCTATGTAGGTCTGGATCCTTGGATCTGATCCAACCTGCACATGCATGTTCTTTAATTCTCCTACAACGTTGAATTCGATTTTATCCAACTGAATCACCTTCTTATTGGTTGGGATAGGACTTAATCCTAACTTCTTACATATTGAAAAAGGCATGACATTTCCCAATGCTCCAAAATCCAATAAACAATTATGCAAATTCTTTCCAAATACTCTTAAACTTAACAAAAAAGGTGGGGTACTGGTCTTACCTTTATAAATGGCTGCATTTGTCTCCTTTGTTGGAGTCACTTTACCTTTTCCCTTTAAGTGATCTGCTTCTTCCAAAGGCTTGAACACTACTTCTTGTTGAGTTGGGCACCACTTCATGATGTCAA
Organism: Sequoiadendron giganteum; assembly: GCA_007115665.2. NCBI lineage: Eukaryota > Viridiplantae > Streptophyta > Pinopsida > Cupressales > Cupressaceae > Sequoiadendron > Sequoiadendron giganteum. Next base: position 116,432,475 of record CM021102.1, read on the forward strand.
AGAATGGCAATGATTCCTTCTGCCTCTGTAATTCTGCAATAAAATCAAACTCTGAGTCATTCCTAATCTGATATTTAGGAAAAGGAGGCGGATTACCTCTATTCTGAGAATCAGAAGGTCCCTTTGGTGGTGGCGGATTGTTATATGCATTCTGGTTAGCTGTAACCATGTTATTGGGAGGTGCAGATGTAGTAAATGGGCCCGTATTTTGATTTCTCAAAAAGTGACCACCTTTAGACTGAAAAGCTTGGGCATCATATACATTCTCCTCTAGCCCATTGTCTCCCTGCATGGGGAATTAATACTTCTCTTCAATTGTCTCATAAGTCATAGCAGTACTTACTAGCCCATTATCCTAATCGGAATTTCCTGCTGGAGGATGGGAATCAGCTTGTGCAATTTTCACAATCTTCTCCATTTCAGGGCAATTAACCTCAGAATGTGCTGCAGTATCGTGCAGTCTACACCAATTAGTCATGAAATTGAGGTCAGCTACATTAGCAGTATGTGGTCTCTCCTCACTAGAGTGATAGTTATGGGGTACTCCCCCATTGTTAGGTCCAGTATTCCATTGTCTACTATTGTTGTTGTTGTTGTTATTGAACCTCTGGATATATCCTCTATTTTGATTTTGGTAATTTTGGTTAGAGGAATTTTGATTCTAAAAGTTGTGGTTGGTGTTTTGACTCCCATTCTAATTGGAGTAATTTCCCTGGTTGTTGTAACCTCCCTGATTTTGATAATTCTGATTCTGGTTGTGGAGAGGGTTTTTCCTAAGCTATGCCATGTCGTTAGACATTTGAGATAGAGTTTTCTTGAGAGTCTCTAACTCAATAGTCAGTTGAACCGTTTGTTCATTTTGCACATTCTGCACTATGGCTGGGGAATGAACATGGGTTTATCCTCCCGCTTGTTGTTGTTGGATTTGCGATTGTTGGGAAGAATCTTGCATGCCATTTCCAAAAAAGGGCATGGTAGGTGGAGCTTGTAACTCAGATACAGGTCCATATTGGGAGTAAGACATCCCTAGGACAGTGTTTTACAACGGTGGGTTAGGCACCTGATAGTTCATGGGAGGAAGAGTTGTTCCTAAACATCCTGATTGCAGACTTATCTGTTGTTGCAACTTGATGGCCAAATGATAAACTTTAGACAAAGAGTCAATCTCAACAAGTTGATAAGTCCTTTGCAAGAATAGGCCAATCAAGGGATCAACAACTCTTAAATATGCCTATATGGCAATATTCTCAGCTACTAGATAAGGGTCCTGCAACCTACGAAACATTCTTTGGAACCTAGTATTGAACAAAGGTAGTGGCTCATGGTGCTCCTTTCTTATGGTAGAAAACTAGTGATACAAGATAGTAGGGTCCACATAAACCCGAAATTGATTAATAAATGCATTTTCTAAATCTGTCCAACCTAGGATAGATCCCCGAGGTAAATTTAAATACCAGTTATATGCCATATCACCCAAACAATAAGGAAACAATCTACATACCACATCCTAATGAGAAACTTGAGCACGTGTACAAGCATCTTTGAACACCTATATATGCTCCTTAACACTTCTTGATTCACCATGTATGTACTTGGGACAAAACTTTTCTGGGTTCTTTGGTAAATCATGGATTCCTCCTGGAGTAGTCCCTAACGGACAGGGATTATTCACAAAATAAGCCATGGGTGGGATTGGTGGAGTAGGTGGTGATATAGGTCGAATTAGTGGTGGTGATGTAGGTTGAACTAGTGGTGATGTAAGTTGAACTGGTGGTGGTGTGGGTGCATTTGGAAGAAATCCAGGTGGAGTAAGTGGTGGAGGTAATGTAGGTATCTCTACCTTGTGAGCATGGGGTCTAGGTCTAACCGGGGTTTGAAGTTCTTAAAATGGTTCAGGATTAGTAAAGGATCTGAGAATCCTCCTGTATTTCTTTGGTGAGAAAGACCCAATGTGAACCAGCTTGATCCTTCAGGCCCTCCTTCTAGCGCTAATTTTTATTGATGGTGAAAATGACATAAACAACGTTAAAATAGAATATTTCTACTCTATTTTTTCTAAAAAATAAATACAACATATAGTAGCCTAACTCCCAAGGTCCTCATAGTTGGTTCTCAACTATTTGGTGTCACTCAATTGGTCCATGCAACTATAATGTTCAAGGGGCATGTGTTGGTAATAAAGAATACAAGAAATGACTTGTTCATTGAGCTATTCTTCACAAACAAATGGGGTTTTTAAATAAAACAAAAATATGGATCAAAGGGTAAATCAGTAAACATTAATCAAACTCATCTAACATCCGGACATATATCTTCAACAATGAATGTTTTCCAAAAGATCAAGAAAACCAAACCATGACACAATTTATAGAATAATCCATACTATTGCATACACCTAAGGTGCCTAATTAACGTCACATTCACACATCACAAATACCTCAAAGATTCCAAAAGAACACACATTCATTCATCACCAAGATCGTAGATCACCAGACTTCAATAAATTCAATTCAACGATAATCTAATGAGATAATCCTTAAATTTTCTTTCTTCTAATGACTTTCACATAGGAAACTATCATGCTTCAACACAATCATTGGCATTTAGATAGATTATAACTCATCGGCCTTATCAAGTAAAACTTAATTCTAACACCATATTGCATAAACCTATAACTTTATTTAACTATAAAAATGAAGTAACAATGTATCTCTATAACAACTATCAATATTTTATCTCCTAATATCAGGTGGCCAATTCTATTCTCTATTAGCCGACCCTTACAATATGATACCCCATGGGTATTTATAGATGTACAAAATTTGGAAGTCCCCTTCTATTTTAAGCTGAATCCACCTTTTCAGGAATAAAAATCCTTCTTGGAAACTCAAATCATTTTGATCTCAAGTTCCTTACATTAATACCTTCAACTAAACTGAAGAAAATAAAATAGAATAGAAGAGAAAGCTATGCGCCTCAAACTACCAGTCTTGCATGCAACATGCAAAGAAGAAAAAGCCATGCATGCATGAGATTTTACACATGCAGATTTTGTTCGGCTATGTACTCATCAAAACTAGAGAATACTTGTTGTAATATGTTCAATTCAAGCCCATCCACCCAGTTGTCTTCAAACTTAATTCTCTCCAACTCCGCTGCAGCAAACCCTCTCATATCCTTCAACTTTGTCAACTCTCGCTTGGCTACTCTTATTTCTTCTTTGATGTCCACCAATCGGTCTTTTAACAAATCTTCACCAACACCTCTCTACATAACTTCTTTAAATCTTTCAGTCCATTTATGCTTTATTTGGCATAAAGGTAAGCCTTCTTTTATAAGTACCTCAACATTTACTAAAATAGCAACTCCTCAAATTGTTCACTCCAACTCCTCAAATTGTTCATTTAGCTCCTTAACAGCATCTTGAACCTCATTTCTATGTTTGAATAGGAAATTTGTTCTAAATCGAAGTATACAAGAAGTCTTTTCCAGAAAATCCTTATTATCTTCTTCCAATATCGACTATTCTAGTAGGGTAGTCGTAGGCAATTTATTCACCTCTTTCAACTTCTAGTTGTATCCCTTGTACTCCTCCTCCTATGCTTCCAAATTTTTAACATATTGTTTCATCTCCTCTATTAGATCTTTTGTCATTTTGTAGACCTCAAAATTGTCTTCTAATACCCCATCTATTTCTTGATTCAACTTTTCAACCCATCCATCTAACATTTTTTCCTTGCCCCTCACCTATTCCAAATCATCTACTCCATTTTTGTTCAGCAAAACTGGGGTCTCAATAGCAGCAACCTGTTGTGATCTTGGAGGAGCAACATTCTTAAGGAAAGCATGCAGCTGATCTAATTGAGCCTTAAGCTCATCTTTCCTTTACTTGTCCTTCAGCATCCTTGACTTGGTTGAGGATGCTACCACATCAATCAAATTCATTTACTGATCTCTGGTAGGTCTCCCCAAATTCACAGTGCCTAGCTGATAATTTGTTAGCTACATATCTCCTGCCTCCTTGTCTATCATAGGGATAGCACACTTAGCCACAATTTCTCCTTTTTCGATTAACCTAGTAGAATGTAGGATCTTGGCCTTCTTTTTAGGCCTTTCTCTCTCAATCTCCTTCATCATATCCTCCCAATTGAGAGGTTGAGAAGGTGTCAGTGTTCTCTTTTGAAGGTCTAATTTCAACCAAGTTGAAGCACCTGGAGTAATAGTCATCATAGTTGAAGAAGAGGAGGTAGTAGCTATAGGAGGTTGCACATTTACCTGAGGTTGAGAATCAACCATCTGTTTATGTTGTTGCTCTAGTTCCCTACTTATTTGTGCAATCTTTTCAGCTTCCTCCTTATCTTTCTACTCTTGTACTCTCTTGTCTTCATCCTCCTTCTTCAATCTATCTTCTTCTAATATTTCTTTCTCCAGTCTTTCTATCTCTAGTCTTTCTATCTCTAGTCTTTCTTTATCCAGTGTTTCTTTATTCAGTCTTTCTATCTCTAAAGCTTTAAGTTTTTTTGCATTTTCTTCTTCGTGTTGTTGCCTTTTGACCAACTCTTCGGCCTCTTTCTCCTTCTACAATTGTTCTGCTTCTTCTTCATTTATGTGAGCTTCTTCAGCAAGCTTTAACTTAGCCACCAAAACTTCCTTCTCCCTTCGATTTCTTGCCTTCTCTTCCTCAAGGTCATGAATCTTGTGTATCAATACTAACTTATCATTCTTTGCCTTGACCTAGAGCTCATGCTCCTTTTTCCTTTTTTCCCTCTCTACTTCATCATCTTTTGACTTAGCTTCAACTTGTTGTTGTTGTAGTATGGCATCATCTTATGTCTTGGCATCAACTAACTTTTTTCTTTTCTATTGTTGCAGCTCACTCATCAGCCGCCTTCTTGAATTCTTCAAACAAAACCCACTGATCCTCCTATGTCATTACCTGTTCAGTATCCTTTTCTAGAGGCATATTTTCTTGTATTTCTTTATCTGAGAGAGTCTCATCATAATCTATTCCAACATCATGAATTTCTACCTCTACTTCTTTTCCCTTTATAGTTTCAACAATGTTATGAAGAGTCCCTTTTTGCACCTCTTCACTTTGTTGTTTTACAAGTGGGACTTGAGTAGAAAATTCACCTAATGTAGGTGTTGAAACAACCGATCCTATTTGGGAATCTCCTTCTTGTGTCTCTGATTCATCAACTCCTGCTTCCAACTCTATTTCTTCAATGTCTGGAGGAAGGAAATCCAAAGGCTCCTTGGGAGGTGTCTTTCTTTTAATCCTTTTATATCCTTTCCCCTTTTTAGGAGCTGGTCCTTGAGGAGTTTTGGTTCTTATAACCACCCACTGAATGCTCCTATCCAACATTGTCCTCCCTATCTACTTAATGTCAATAGTTTATTCATTGTCCCAGTCAATTGGATCTGGGCTCTTAGTCCCAATGTTCAAAGCTTCATACGATGGATCCAATACAATTCCATCATCCACCAATGTGTCAGGAATGTCATTTTTGTCCCCAAGCTTTTCCATGAGTGAGACAAATAACCTTTCATAATTATTTTTCCTCAAGTCATACTCATCCTACTGGTCACTGCAGAAATCTTCCAATAAATTAAAATTCTTATCAAACACAGAAGGCAACAAAGCATTCATCTTACCCTTCAAGTTAAAGTGCTTACGAGTTGTATATAAACTTAGCTTTAGTTGTATCAACTCACTTCACACCACCTTTACTCCTACCAGATGCTGACAGCCGTACTCACCCAACTTCATGGGGAACTTATGACATCTTGTCTTATGTTTCAATCCAAATGGAGCATTAACCCATAGAACCTGATATACAAATTCCATTAAAACTACCCTATTATTGCAACATCTTGGCAACAAATGTGGATGACCTTCAAAGCCAGCTAGCTTGAAATATGTAAACCTGGGGTATTGAGTGTACCAACATCCCCATTCAGTGATAAATTCCATGGCCTCTTGGCTCAGTTTGTACCCTGCATCTCCATTGAGTTAGTTAATGATCACATATATGAATGCATCATTAACCCTTCTGAATTGAGTCTCAGCAACCTATAGGGACAGCTAGCTATAATACTCCCAGACCTTCTTCTGTCCATTTAACACTCCCATTATTCTCACTTTGTTTAGACCTGGGAAGATACCTACTCTTGCTTATGCATACACAATATAAGAAGTCATGAAGAAGCATTTAGTCTCCCTAATATTGGTCAATTGATCATGAATGGCATCTGATAAAATCATCGACCAATCAAATTGATGAGTGCCATTTAATATTATCTGGATGAAGCGAAACATCCACTCCTTGAAATGAAAGGCATCTCTCTTCCCAAAAGCCCTAGACAACATCATTATTAAATTTGAAACTTCTTTATAAAAATTTGCCCTCTTTGGTTGGTTTGGGAGCTTGGTTAGAAATTTATTTTCCATCCTCAACCATTTCTTATTCAAGTGGGCCTTGTTAGATGCTTTATACTTGCTATATTTTTTGAAAGCTTCAGCCTCCTTCAACTGTACCAGAATCTTTGGATCTGGAACCCTAAATATACTTTGAGACATTTGAGGAGTGAGATCAATGATTACATTATCTTGTGAATCCATGCAATGTCGGGTAGCCGGATTGTAAGCACTGGTTGCTATCATAATTAACTCTGGGCATTGGACAGATATAGGAAATAAAGTGATATGAGCCAAACCAAACTCAACAATTCTTTGTGTTCTCCTTGTCATATCTTCAACAAACATTTCTGAATAAGGCTCCTCAAAATTGTATTGGCCCATATGGGTATCAGTTATGTCAGACCAATCTGATTCTACCTTGCTTGTAATGACAATAGGACTCTTTTGGTTATACCTTAAGGTATAAGGTAATTGCTCTGGCTTGATCTTCTTGGGTTTAGCTACTACCTTTGATGTTCCTACAGGCTGATTCCTTTGGGAGGCTTCTCCTAATGTCCCTGACATTATTTAGCTTTCCTGCAAAAAAGCCTCTAATTAGATCTTTGAATAAACATCACAAAATATGCCTTAAAATCATACCTTTCAAGCATACATCGTAGGCGGAACCAGGCATAAAACCTTATTTACAGTCTTCTTCAAACACATTGCCGAGATCGGAGCCAAAAATTGTTATCAGTGTTTCAATAATAACCAATGGGCTCAGAGTCGGAACTAGAATGGTGATCAGAACCAAAACTGGAATGGAAACGGATTTGGTTTCTTTCATATTTTTCTATTTTCATATTCCGTTTCAGTTTCGATTCTGCTTAGGTTATCACTATTTTGAAATAAGGCTTCATACTATAAGTAGAGTCAGAGACTGGATGGAAAATAGAATTGACACTAATTATAACATATTCCCAAAATCTAAATCAATTTTGATCCCACTTCCGCCTAAGTTGACCATGACATCATCAATGATTTTAACGATTTAATGCATAATTTTTTGATTAAGGACTAAGGTCATACTAAAATGAAATGAGGCTTAAATTGAACATGACATGACCATGCCCATATGACCGTGGGGGCGAATTTATTTTTAGGGCATCATATTTAAACACTCAAAAACACGAATACAGAAATGCATAAAACCCTAATCTAAAAACGTGATATAAAAACTAGGGCACGAATTTAACCCCTCCTAATTTAAACAAATAAATGCACAACAAACCCTAAGTAAAATCAAGATTTAACCTACCCCTAATAACTTTTCAAACCTAATTTAATCTATCTTACTGTGGAACCCTAATTAATCTATGCATTTAAAACCCAATCCAGCACGACGCGATCACAGTAAAATGTGAAAACAACCATGACCTAACTCACTGAAAATGAAAAACAAAAGCAAAAAAAAAATGAAAACAAGAACAACAATAAAGAAAGAAAGGAAAACAAAACATGCAAACCCACTGACATAGCGAAATTTCCCAAAGCAAAATGATCCAACATAAACAAGAAAACACGAAAACAAAAAGAAAGAACGAGAATAAGAACCCTACCTCGAACGCAAAACTTGAGAAAACCTTCTGAAGAAATCCACAAGAAAGTATCTCTTCCTCTTTCAATCGATTCACTCAGAAGAACTCCACTGCTCCTCTACTTCTCTCTTTGATTTTTTAACAATGATAATAATCACCCGTCTAATCCCTAATCAAGGTAAAACTCAAAGTTTCTACCTACACATGGTAGTTTTCATTAATGCATTAAATGCAATAGAGCGGAGTCGGAACTGGGGAAGAACTAACACATCACCGCAATGTGACTTTAGTAAAAAGTCAATGACCAAGAAATGGCAGGAGCGGAATCGGAATGAAAACGGATTTGGAAACTTGAGTAATTTCCCAACTTCTTTCCTATTCCAGGTCTGATTCCGCCAACAAAGACAAAAGCAAAACAAAATGACAAAATAAAACAAAAAAGACTAACACGGGAAAATATAACATAAAAACTTAGTCTAAAACAAAAGTTCAAAAAGTGGAGGCGGAAGCGGGATGAGATTTGATTTTGAAATTCTGAACAAGCACCGACTCATCTTCCACTCCAGCTCTGGGTCCGATAAAGACAGAATAAAAGTTTAAAAAGAAAGACTGTCAGGATAGGAATCAGAAAGAGTTTTGAAAGAAATTTCAGAACCCGATTTAGTTCCGGTTCCAGTTCCGACAAACTAAACCAAAGAAAAACAAAGTTTTTGAAAGGAAAGACTCCAAACTTTGTTTGAAAAACAACAAAAGATAAAAAAACAAAAGGGGGACCCATTTTGACCAAGGAAAAATATGGGGTGGTTATGCATATTGAAGTCTGTTGATCCAGACATATATCTTCAACAATGAATGTTTTCCAACAGATCAAGAAAACCAAAGCATGACACAATTTACAAAATAATCCATACTATTGCATACATCTAAGGTGCTTAATTAACGTCGCAGTCACACATCACAAATACCTCAAAGATTCCAAAATAACACACATTCATTCATCACCAATATCATAGATCAATAGACTTCAATAAACTCAATTCAACAATAATCTAATGAGATAATCCTTAAATATGGTTTCTTCTAATGACTTCCATCACATAAGAAACTATCATGCTTCAACAAAATCACTGGCATTCAGATAGATTATAACTCATTGGCCTTATCAAATAAAACTTAATTCTAACACCATATTGCATAAACCTGTAACTTTATTTAACTATAAAGATGAAGTAACAATGTATCTTTATAACAACTATCAATATTCTATCTCCTAATATCAGGTGGCCAATTCTATTCTCTATTACCCAAATACTATATATCCCATAAGCTTTCCTAATTACATGCCAAATACACATTTCTTAGGATTGAGTCTAACCTTATATTATTCTATCATGTCAAAGATGGATCTTAGTGCCACTATGTGATCTTGTTGCTTTCTTGACTTGGCCAATATGTCATCCACATAGTCTTCTATAGATTTTTGGATCATTTCATGAAAAATGAGATTCATGGCCCTTTGATAGGTGGCTCTGGTGTTCTTCAACCCAAACGGAATCATGTTCCAATAGTATGTACCCCATGGATAGGTAAAGTTTGTCTTGTGTTGTTCATCCTTCTCTTTCATTATCTAATTGTACCCTAAAAACTCGTCCATTAGTGACAACATTTCATGCCCTGTTGTTTGATCTACAATCATGTCAAATGTTGGAAAGGGGAAAATCATCCTTAGGGAAAGCTTTGTTTAGGTCCCTGAAGTTAGTACAGATCCAAATTCCCCTAGTGGGCTTAGTGACTGGTACCAGGTTTGAAACCCATTCAAGATAATTGATGGGTCTTATGAAGTCAACATCCAAGAGTTTTTGTAACTCAAATTTGACTAATAATGTGATTTGTGGATGCATCTTCCTTAGTTTCTACTTCACTGGATTTTCCTCTAGATATACTGCTAGATGATGAACCAAAACCTTTGGATCAATACTAGGCATGTCAACGTAGGTACATTTAAATTTTAACTTTCTTTCTCTCAGAAATGTAGCTAGAAGTTCTTGTTCTTTGATCAAAAGTGATTCTACATAGAAGGTCATGTGTAGCATCTCTTTAGTCCCCAAGTTGACGAGGTTACACTTCTCTTCCAATATTGTTGACTTCTCTTGATGAATAGCACTAAGGGGAATATCGAATCCCTCATCCTTGGGTACCTCAAAGAGGTTTTCACCCTCGAATACGTCCTTTGATTTTACTATTTCAAGGTCAGAAAGTGCCATAGTGTGGTTTTCACTTAAAGACCTAGAGATTACTCTTAGATTTTCACTTTTTTGATTGAGGGATTTAATCGTTTCCCTATAGTATGCATGTGTTTCTATCTCAATGTCAAATCCTGCTTTATGATCTCCACATGGTAGAGTATCCCACATTCCCATGAATTCTGAGAGGGCCTCATCATTTTTGAATGTGTCCAAAATTAGTGGTCCTCGTTGGTCATAATCGATGAGTTGGGGGTAGACAATTTTTAGTTTATTGGCTTGGTTACTTGGCTTGAAAGATAAGGTACTAATCATGACCAGAGAGGATTCCTTGAATAACATGGGTAAGTTAGTGATGGGGTCCTCATCACATACATTGGTTATATCAAAGGTATAGTTGTCTAGGGGAAGGCCAGTGGATATCGATAACCAAGGGGGAGCTTTGACTACTTTAACAGGGTGACCTCTGCCATGTATGGTTATTTTATTAGGGGTACACCCAAGGCCAAGATTCTTGGGCACTTCTTAGCAACAATGGGTTCTAGTCAATTGTTATTACTTTTCCCTATACTTTCATTCTTTTTGTAGCCCATGTCAAGTATTACCTGTAGTCCTTCGTTATCATCATCCATTGGAAGAGCAAGCACAAGCATTTCATCTTGTTATAGGAGACTTTATTTATCCTTTTTGTCTACCACTTCTCGGCCTAGGTCCTCCAAAATTTTGAACCTAGAGGGGTCTTTTTTGAAGGTTTGAGATGGTGTGTCACTTGGTTGTGGTTGTCCACGAGACCTAGGAGTTTGAGGTAACTCTCCTATTACAAAGGCACTTTTCTTCATTTTGTAATCTCCACATCCATTTTCTTGGATAATAATTTAATATCAAAGATTTCTAGAATGGAGGGTGTCTTTGTCTCAGAAGTGGAGGCTAGGGTGGATAGGTCTACATAAAGAGTCGTAGGGCCTTCATTATTCTTGGGAACTTGAGGGATCTTGTAGTACTTTGCCTCCATATTCTTTCAATAATAAAATGGCCCGGGATCACCATGGACTATGACTTCTTGGTTTTCATATGGGAACTTGACACATTGATGGAATGTGGATGGCATAGCTTGTATCCCATGGATCCATGGGTGCCCCAAGAGGATATTGTATGGGAGTTCAAGGTAAAGGACTTGGCAAGTAGTCTCCATGATTGTCAGTCCTACTTGGATAGGGAGTTGAATGGTGCCTTGAGACACCCTTTCTTGATCATCATAAGCCTGGATAGTGATGCATTTTCCTTTTTCAATAACATCTTCAAAGAAACCCAGATTCTTTACCATTTTCAAGGTACAGATATTTAGACCTACACCTCCATCCACCAAGACCCTTTTGACTTTATTTTTATGTACTAGGACTTTGAGCTGGAACACACAGTTATGAGATGGTTGGGTTGGAAGGTCTTGTTCAGAGAACATAAGGAGATGTGTGGTGATCTGACCATAGCTTGGAACTAGTCTGCATCAAGATCTATGTGTATGGAAGATGTAGCTAGTTCCTTTTCTAGAATCTCCCTATGTGTAGGCAATATTTTCAGCAACTCCATGATGGAGATCTGGGCAAGGGTCTTCTTCAGTTGTCCTAAGACATCATAACCATTGGAAACTGACTTTGATTTGGTAGGGGGTTCTTTACCTTGCGTGGATGGTCTAGGGATGGTGATTATGTTGGCACGTGTGGTGACTACACATTCAGCCTTAGATCCTTTGATATTGATAACATCTACCCACTCATCCAAAGATGCAACAACATGATCATAAACATGGTTGGTATTGTCTACTTTTTTCCCTTACCATTTGTGTTTGCCTTATTGTAATCGGGCATTAGATTTGTGTATATTTTGAGGTCTTGATTCCCAATTGGTTGCTCAATGGTGATGGTCTTGTCATCAATAAGATCTTGGATTATGTTTCTAAGCCGCATGCAACTAGTTTTCGTGTGCACCTTTATGTTATGAAAATCATAAAGGTGATTCTCGTTATACCATGGCATTTTAACTTGAGGCTCTTGGTAATTTTCAATGACTAGGAGCATGATGATGTTGGCTTGAATGATTTATTGGACGACGGATTCGATCAGTTCCCCAAGGGGTGTGTATTTTCATTTAGGAGGATATTTGTTCTTTGAGGGTGGTCCACCTTGATCATTGATGTTGGTGATTGTTTGTGAGTTGGTTTGTTGTTGAAATGTGTTGGGTCGTGGGGTGTTTTGGGTGTTATTTTTTTGGTATGTTTGTTGTTGTGTGTTTGGCCTTGGAGCACTTATTACAATCTTGGCATCAACAACACCATCATTGGTAACATTTTTGTTCTTCTCCCATGTTCAAGGTTTGTTGTTGTCTCTTGTTGATGGATGATTGTCTTGATAATTAAGTGTCCCCCCTTGTGCAATGAGGTCTCTTTCAATGTTAAGATATTTGGGGATGAGTTGATCATAGGTAGTGATGCACTGCATTTTGAGATGGAAGGATAAGATCCCTTCAATATTTGAGATGATGGTTCTAACTTGTTATTTTGGCATAGCCCACTTGCTCCTATTGGCCTTGGATCGCCATTGTTGCAAGAAGGATGTGAATTTATCTCCCTTGTTTTGTTTTAGGTTGGACAACTCTTCCAAGCTTACATCCATGCCTATGTTAAATGAGTAATTTTATATGAATGAGTCCACAATTTATTGGGACTTTATTATTCCAAGAGGAAGACCAGAGAACCATTCCATGGCTAGGCCAGCCAGACTTATGGGGAAAGGCCTCATTACATAATATTCATCATAGGAAACTTCCATGCAATGTACATGGAATTCCCTGATGTAATCTTCAGGATTTTCGGTTCCACGGTACTTTTCAAATTTTGTAATCTTGAAAATTTGTGGGAATGGCTTCATCACAATGCTTCTATTGAATCGATAAGGGCATAAATTCCATTGTGATTTTGGGGTTTTCCCAAATTGTATGTCCAACACTTGTTGTGAGAGATTTTTTATTTGAGCAGACAAATCATTTTGTGGATCAAGTGGTGGAATGAACATGTTTTGGGTTGGTGTAGTAGCTTGAATGATGGGTGGGGTGACTTGCGGACTTGGTGGTGCATTTGCGGGAGATTGTTGTGCAAATAATGCTTGTTTATGTACTTTTAGTTTTTGTTGTGTCAACAATGCTTGTTTTTGGTCTTGTTGTTGTTTTGCCAACAAAGCTTGTTGTTGGGCTTGTAACTGAGATGCTTGTTGTTGTGCTTGGTTATTTTGCAAATATTTTTGATAAGTCTATTGTTTTAGCAAGGCTTGTGCTCAGGCTAAGTACGCTTGGTATTGGGTTTGTGCATGTTCTTGAGCTTGTGCAAGTTGAGGAGCCTGGGCAGCTTGTTGTTGTTTTAGTAATGCTTGCACTTGTTCTTGGGTAGCAAGTTGTGCTTGTTGTGCGGCTTGTTGTGCCTATGCGTCTTCTTGCATAGCTTGTGTAGCTTGTTGGGCTTGGAATTGTTGGAGTTCCTTTTGATAGGCTTGTTGGGCCGCTTGCAATGTGATGTTGTATTGATTTTTCATGTTTGGATTTGGTGGTGGAGGTGGAGGATTCGGAATGGTGTGAGATGGTGTGATAAGGTTTTTTTTAGGTGGTTGTTGATATGTTTGAGTGATGACCATAGGTTGTGTGGTGGATGGTATGGTTTATGTGCTTGGTCTCTGAGATACTTGAGATGTTGTAGATGGTGTAATGGTTGATTGTGATTTTTGTATTGGAGCCACTTGGTGTTGCGATATCGGTGGCATGTTTAGAGGGTCCAGTATGCTGATTTGATTCATGATTGGAGGATTTCTTTGACTTAATTGATTTTGGATTGGTATGTTGGGTAAAGGGGGTTTCCCTAAACCTTAGATTGATGTGGCTATTGATTTTGGCAGGAGAAGCGATGGGAGGATTGGCGGTATGTTTCCTTGAGAAATTGATGATGAGGTATCAAATATTCCCCCTTGTCCAACTAAACCCACTTGTCCTTTTAATACCATGGGGAGAGAGATTTGTGTATCAAGGGAATATGTCGGTGATGCAACGAACGTGGATGATTTGTTGGCTTCATGGAAGATGAGTGGAACGTAAGGATTCTTTGGGTCTTGAGGGATGGTATTTTGTAGATTTAATATGGTGTTGGTGTCCAAGTTTTGGTTATTTACAAGGGAATGCATTTGAAGAGCTTGGAGAAATTAACTCCCCTTGGTGATTGTAGACATGGAAAATGTACAATTCGATCCAACACACTTGATCCCAATTACTAACATCATTTCTTCCTAAATCATACTCTCATCTTATCATCACTTTTCATCTCTTAATTAGATAAATTATTATTTATTTAATTAGGTCTTTCTCCTCTGTTGATTAAATTAATCAATTTAATTTAATTAATCCTCAATCCCTCTTTAATTAAATAATTTATTTTATTTGATTAAATCCCTAAAGTCCTCTTTTTAAATTGAATAAATTAAACCTTATTTGATTTAATCTAACATTTTCCCCTTTAGTTAAATAAATCAAATCATTTATTTAATTAAACCTTTCCTCTCAATTCTTGACTTAAATCAATTCATAAATCTAAGTCAAAATTGTCAAATCATCTAATCCTCCATTAAATTAATCAAAATCTTGATTAGTTTAATCCCAACCACTAAAATCCTCTAGAGAATGCAACTTGCACAATAAATCAATTACTTTGATTTATTTAATTCTCTATTTTCCCTCACAAAGCATCAAAAGAGAATATTCCCTCAATTTGAAATCAAAAAGCCCAAGTGGACTTGTACATCCAATAAGGCATTCACTCCTCTTACATGTCCTTGTGCATTGAACCAATTGACATTAACTCAATTTCTCTTTCCCTCTCACATGTCACATTCAAAATTCAAATTTGAATCCATTGGCATTTATCATGCACATTGACCAAAATTTGCTCATTCCTCAACCATTCACATCTTGACAAATGGTACTTGGCCATTGGATGTTGAATGATCCCACATTGCTCAATTTCACTCATTCTTCCAAGATTGGAATCTATAAATGAGAGACTCTTCCTCTCATTCAAACATCCACAATTTGAGTAAACTTATTATACTCAAATCCACAATCTTCATGCAAAGTTACTCTCTTCACATTGAGAGCTAATTTTGCCTATTTCACCCAACCTATCACCATTTCTACTTAGGAATTGGGAAAGGGCCAATTGCAACACTTCATTGGCACCAATTCCCCATGGGATCATCATGCTATTAGCTTAATTAAGATTGAATCTCTTTCATTTAAATATTGTGTTCTTCATTTCCTAATTTAGTTTGAATAGATGGATTTTATGGGGAATCTTTCACTCTTGTGTACATGCATTTGATCTAACAACTAATGTGTTTTGTTTCTCTTGTGCATTTTCAGGTTTAGGAGTTCACAGTGATCATGGGTTGACTTGGAGCATGAGATTATGTTGGTTTTGGGATGGGTTGAATGATGTTTTGGAAGGATGGTGTGAATGATATCGGTGGCATAGTCCCAAGAGGTTGTTCCATAATAGTGCTCACATCATAATCATAAGGGAATTTGGCCCCTTCCTTTGCTAATTCTAGCATGTATTGTGAAGGATTGAGTCTCATCACTGTATTGACAATCTTGTGGTTTTCAGGATTGTGGACTATCTCCATGATTTCTTCTTGAGTCATTCCTAGGGCATTGTTGGTGATATCCTCCACTTGGAAACCTCCTTCTTGAAGATCTTGTGGTTGTTGAGGAAGTTTGAGTTGGGGTGTTAGATTTGATGGGATTAAATTCAGGTTTGGTTTGACTCAAGTCGCTTGAAGTGGATGTCTCTTTGTTTTTCTCCATGTTTTTCTTGCATTGAGATCTAGTTTAGACCATAAAATAAGGATCAACTTTCAATAATATGGGAGGTAAACCTCTAATTCCTTAGGTTGGTCTAAACCTTAGGTACAAAGAAGAAAATATAAGTTTTCTTAAGGATAAAATGATGATGATGATGATGGGATAATGAAAGATGGATGGTTTAAATGATTGAACTTTTAAGAACCATGGAGGGACACTAGATTTTAGGACTTTTAGATTTTGGATTTTGGATTTGATTTGGATTTGATTTGGATTTTGGGTAAAGAACTCATAAACCCCAAGATGTTGGATGTTATCTTGGAATCAACTTGTCCACAAGGTGATAATTTAACCAAGTGTATGAAGAAGGATTCATCCACACACACTTAGTCAAACAAGATGATTTTTTATTGTGATTTGAAGGATTACCAATAGTCTAGTATGAATTATTTTTCCAAGATTATAAGAGTTTTTTGTGAGATGGGATTTGATTGATGGAATGTTAAATGAAGGGGTGGATTCGATCCTAGGTGAACCTAGAGAGACTTCATTTACGAGACCACGGTATTGAAGAACATGTTATACCTCTTATGTAAGAAACTCAAAACTTTGAAAAAGACTTGGATTTCGACAATAATAGAATGAATATAAGTTGGGATTGTCCTTACAAGCGCGTTTGTATAAGTTATAGAGAAATCTTTCTCTGACTTGGTAAAGTGTTGACTGGCATTTCTTGAGAGCTTTTGGACTAAGGTGCTTATGACGATTTGGTTTAAGAACTTTGACTTCATGGGAAATCATGGGATTAAGCACATGTGAGGTTTCAATTGTCTTTTATCTTTTCTTAGTAAATCCCTCTTACCACATCCACACTTTCTTGCTTAGATTTTGAAACTAAATGTCTATGTCTCAATTTATTTTCATCCCACAAGGTCCATTATGTGGAAATCAAGAGAATCAAGGCAATAGTTTCCTATGTTGACTTTGGGAGGAACAAATTGAGATATGGGTCCAAATGTTTAGAAGCCTTCTAGGGATAAGAACCCCTAGGGATAAGCAGTAACACGTGGACTTTTCAAGGGTATTTGATCCTCCAACAGGTTTCAAATTCTGATGATTTGTTGAATGTTTGTTTTCCAATTTTTGATATTTCAAGCAAAGTGTTTTGATTTTGAAATAATGCACAACTGTAGGATAGATAAGACAATATTTGTTGAATTCCTACTTGGATTTCTCCAGCTATTCTTATTCAAAGCAGATGATTAGAAGCTTGACCATAATGGATCCCCTCCATGACACTCACTTCTTGGGTTATCCAAGCTTCGAGTTCTCATGAATCTCCCATGACAAACTCTTCATCTCTACTAAGAACCACAAGTATGTGGGATGGCTTCAGAGGTCCAACCTCCTAACACCAACAAATATTTTGGGATTTTGGATTCTAAACAAGGGGTTCTAGTAAGGGCATCCAGTTTAGGGGACACTATGATAAACTCCCTCAAGAGGTCTCCCAACCATTAGAACAAGGGTTTTACGCATCATAAAGATACTAGGGGAGAGCTATCATGCATCACGCCTGTTGATTGCAAACTTTCCTTGCAATCACAAATTTGTATAGCAGTTCGGAAGAGCTTGGCTTATGCTCGTTCCCTTGGGGTGAGTACTTTTTCCCACCAAGGCAGGCCCTCTAAAGGTAAATAATAGTGAAGAAGTAAATTTGTAGTTCGACCACCTAAAGCACTTACGAGGGAGCACACACAATGCCTTTTCTTCACACTCACATGACTGTTCAATTTTAAAACCCAAATTTGAAATGTGTGGGTAACTTTAAACAATCAATGTCACTAGAATGCTTTTGATTCTCAAGATCATCAGAAAGCCTGAGAGAAATGTATACGCATTCGAATGACACAAATTGTGAAAAATTACAAGACAATGAAAGCACAAGTTCATTTTAATCCCCAAGATAAAGATGAATTATTTTTAGAGCACCAAAATTTGATTGTGAAGTTGATTGTTCAATTTTAATCCAAACTCAAAATTCTAGTAAGTATCTAAGGTTCAATTTTAACCAACTTGATAAAGCTTGAGTTGTAGGTTAATTTTAAGCCCAAATTGAATTTAGTTGGTCCTAGGATATGAATTGCAGAAATTGAAACCCTAGATTATTACAAAGAGCATTGAAAAATGTTTTAAGTCTTCAAATTTTGATCCTCTCCTACTTCCTACACATGCGACATTAGAATTCAAATGTGGTGCTCTTGAAAATTTCAAATGTGGCATCGAAACACAAATGTGGCACTCTAGTGAATGTAAAAGCAATGTTCTACGAAAAATAGAGAGCGCGAATGCGGCACAATTACAAAGGTAGTGCTCTATGTTTAGAAGATTAGACTAAGGCAGAAAGGTCAGATGTGGCAGTAAATTAGAAGCCACACAATAGAGGCATGCATATGTGGAGTGACGAATGTGGTTTTGTATAACAAAAGCAGCACTCTATAGTGTCACATTTGTAAAAAGGCGGCGTTGTGTTCCTATACCTAGAAAAAATGGGAAAATTAAGTGAAATTGAACATGTTAAGTTGATGAGGCCCTCCTTCTAGTGCCAAAATGTGAACACCAAACTTGCACAAGCTAAAAAGAGACCAACAATCAAGTTTCAAACATGTTAGAAAGAAAATATAATGTTCCCTATGAGATTCTTTAACCAAAATTACTAGAAAACATGAAATAACAAGAAATTTAACAAAACAAAGCATATAATCTAGGTAAAATCAGCTAAACCTCCATCCTATAGGGGGAGTGGTGCTCCTTTAATCTAGAAAGAAGCCCTTTTCCAATCCCTATGATAAGTTTTATGAAGTGTAGATGATCTAAGTATAAGATTGTTTATAATCTAGCTAAATTGCTTAAAAATGATAAAAAGCTATGGAGTGAAATGCCTATAATAATAATGCTCTAAGTTGTGGATCCATATTATGAAAAATATGCCTCTATTTATAGAATTCAAGGGTTGAAGAATGAGAGGATTTGATGAATGTGGGATAAATTGAGAGCCAATGAGAATGTGGCAAGTGTCACAATTCCATTGGATGAGGGTGAAGCACATTTTGAGAAATGTGTGAGTGAAGGAGGATGGAACAGAAGTAAATGTTGTTGGTTGAGAATTTGAAAATGGTGTAAGAAGAATTGACTGAAATTGGCTGAGATTTGAGAGGATGTAAGAGAATTTATTGCAATTGTAAGAGGATGTGATAGATTTTTGAAATCCTTTGGAGGGAAATTAAATGAGAGGTGGTTGAGAGGAATATTCCTTAGAATATGCCTTTGTGAGGATAATTGAGGAATTAGATAAATAGAAGAAATTTATTTTATGTGCAACTTGGTTAGTTGACCATGGTTGATTGAACTCTTAAGGAGTTAAAAGTTGGAGGAATTAATCAATGATGATTAGAAGATAATTTAGAATTAATTAATTAGAATAGGTTAGGGGATTTGGGGTATTTGATTTACTTGATTTTAATCAAATAAGAAGAATTAGGGGGATTTAATTAAATGATTTTATTTAATTAAATATGATGTAAATTAGTTAGAAGAAAGGTGAATTAATCAATAAATTTAATTATTTGATTAATAGCTAAATTTGCTAATTTTAATTAAATAATGTTGATTATTCAATTAATTGATCAATTTGAGATGATTTCAGAAGAAATTATGTTAGTTGGTCAGAATCAGTATCCAGTATCAATCAGGACATTTTCGGTGTCTACAAAAAAAATGTCATTTTGGTTGTCATTTAGCATCATTTTACACTTGCATTCAACTCTGATTTTCTAGATTTTTGAAATTGTTAGTACCAGTTTGCAACCTTGAATAGAGAACACACAGAACAACTCAAAAAAAAAAAAATTATTTTTAAAAGCCTTGCACAAAGACCCATTCTCCCATGGGTGAATGAGTACTTCAAGGCCTATAAAAACCAACTTTTCTGAGCTTTTTATGGTTTTCTGCACTTCCCAGATCTGTTGGTAACCCATTGTTTTAGTTTGGAAATTTTCAAGAATTTTAATTTTATGAATTGGGTTTAAATAATTTGTTTAGTGTGGCCATTTTAAATCATTCCAAAATTATTTTAGTAGTGAAAATCATCAAATCTGTAGAGAAAATGTTTACATTCCTGAAGCATTACATAAGCTGGATAAAAGTACTTTTCATTTTTGGGTACACAATATTTACATTCCTAAAGCATTGCATAAAATGGATAAAAGTGCTTTTTCATTTTTGGGTACACAATGTTTACATTCCTGAAGTATTGCATAAGCTGGATAAAAGTACTTTTAATTTTTGGGTACACAATATTTGTATTGTTGAAACATTGCATAAGTTGGATACAAGTACTTTTCATTTTTGCGTGCATAATGTTAGTATCTTTCCTTTTCATGTATGCCAAGAAAAATATCATTAACAAGCATGTTGATCATTCTTCCAACATCTTCCCTAGTTATGAGAGTCTCTTAGTGCAAGACAGTAAAATTGTTGACTTGTTCCTTAATTCCACATCCCTTAATATCTCTCCTATTTGTGAAAATATTTTAGTGAAAGAGGATGTAAGAATAGACAATCATGATAATCACATTTGTTATTCTCCTAATATGTCTCATATTTGTGAAGAAGATAATTTGGTGTTAGAAGATACATTCATTTAGAGTCATGAGAGTCTTGTTTCTCCCTCTCCTAATGCTTCTCCCATTTGGGAAGATATAATTGAACAAAAGGATCCAATCATTGATAAGCAAGAATATTATAGTTATTCTTCTCTTGATGCCTCCCCTATTTGTGATGAAGTTACCTTACAAACTCCAACCATGGAATGTGATAAACATCTAGTTTGCTCCTCTCCTAAAATATCTCCTACTAGGGAGGATATCATTGTGTAAGAAAATGATATAATTGATACATATCTTTCAAACAATAGTAATGTGGCTTCCTTAGATGAAGATGAATAGGGTGACATTAGACTCTCCTTCGCTAAAAGATCATCAAAATAAGGATAAGTCTTTTGAGGTTATGAACATTAAATATCCCTTGAGTCCTCCTACAAGTCTTCTAATCATTGGACCTCCTAAGTCATCTCCTAATCCACTTCTTACCATTTACCCACCTTCACATCAACCTCAAGTTCGAAACAAACTCATGCTTATCATAGAGCCACCTACAAAGCAACCAGTACCTCCAAGAGCTATCTTAAATTTTACAAGGAAAATTTCTAGTAACAATGTTTCAAAGAAATGAAGTTATAATACCCTTGCTCACACATATAATACAAGGAAAGATAGGAAACCACAAACCATACCTACTTCATTACCATTGCCTCAACTTATCATACCTAGTGCTCCTCATTTTCCTTCACATGGTGGAAAGGAGTATGATCTTGTTAAACAACTTAAAAATAATCCTGCTAACATATCCTTATGGTATCTTATTCAAGCCTCCCCTAATTATCATAGCATGCTTAAAAGTGAT
This sequence comes from Sequoiadendron giganteum, assembly GCA_007115665.2. Taxonomy (NCBI): domain Eukaryota; kingdom Viridiplantae; phylum Streptophyta; class Pinopsida; order Cupressales; family Cupressaceae; genus Sequoiadendron; species Sequoiadendron giganteum. Next base: position 116,454,131 of record CM021102.1, read on the forward strand.
TTACAACAAGTTCCTATCCCTCCTAGTGCTCAATCAAATGATATAGCAGCCCTTATTCAAGGAATGGATTCAGAAAAAAAATTCTAAGAAAGTGAGCTACCTCCTTTGGAAATGCAAAAAAAAAAAGAATCTTTCATGATAATAGCCAGTATTAATAAGTGTGGAATAAATATAACCCTTTTTTATAATGGCTCAGCCCTTAATGTGTGTAGCATAAGCGTTCTGTATAGGCATCAAATGGATAAGAGCATGATTGAACCTAATTCTTTATCTATCAGTAGATTTGATAACGTAGGACAACTGCTTGGTGTGATAAATTTACCTATCACAATTGGAAAGGCTACATTGCAAACTCCTGTCCATGTTATGACTCAAGATCTTTCATATAATTTTCTCTTGGGTAGACCATGGAATCATGAAATTCATTTTACACCTTCAATCCTTCATTGTATAATGAATTATGTCTATAACAACAAGGTTTATCTAATCAAGGCCAACCCTGAACCATAAAGTTTGCACATTGATAAATACAAGGAAATTCCTGTGAAAACATTGACAACAACTACACAAGTGGAACCCATGCAAGAGAAATAAAAATAAAATTATATTGAATAAGTCAAAAAATTATTGGAGGATGATTGGGGTTCCTTAGATTTTACACCTACATTCATGGGAGAATACAACCTATCATAACAAAAGAGTTTGAAAAGAGAAAAGAATCAATGGTAATGTCAACAAAAAATTTAAAAGAACCTTTGTAAGCATCCACTTCAACCACTTTATAAGAATAAATAAATTAAATAAAAAACTTTGACAAAGTTGATTATGAACCACCAAATCCAAAAGAAATGGAAAATATTTATGGACGAATGTTACGAACTTTTAAAACAACTTGGTTATAGTGGAAAAGGGTGTGGTGCTAGAGAACAAGGTATATATATCCCTATAGATTCTAACAAACAAGAAACAACTAGTGGTCTTGGTTATTGTCCTTCAAAACAAAAAAAAGCATCAAAAAATCCTCCACTTAATACCAACACTATTACAAAAGATTCTTCTAAGAACTCTTTAACTTGGGTGCATCCTAAACTAATAGAAACAACTACTAGTCTTGATTATTGTCCCTTGAAAGAAACCAAAGAATCAAATAAATATTCACTTAGTATGAATGTCATCATGCAAACCACTCCTAGGGAATCTTCAACCACATGTCGTAATAATGAGGTTCATTATATTTTACACCCTCCTTTAAGGGAGAGTAAAAAATATCACAATCTAAAGAGTCATTTGTATGTATGGAACCTTGTACTAAGAAAGAGATATCTTTGTCACAAACAAAAGGAACATCTTCTACTATTGATCGACAAAATACCTTGTTGAGCTTTCTCCAAGCTCACTTGATATCTCTCCCTCCAAGAACATGAAAGAAATTTTACAAAAAAAGTTCATGGTCATTATACCAATGAATGTAAGGCTTTGAGTGATAAAATTCAACATCTTAAGGATTTATGTACTCTTCCTTGTGTTGATGCGCCTATTTCCTCTAATTGATACTAATTTTCATCCTATCATGTTTCTCATCACTATGTGGAATTAGTAGTGTTATGTGTGTTACTCATTGTCATTCATGGTGGTACAATTTTAGGTGCAACCATATCTCTTTTAGCAGCAACATGATAGTTCTTGGTGGTTATCTTTGTCTCTATGATTGGGGGAAAGGATAACTAGTTTTTTTATGTGTCAATTTTTTCCAAGGATCGCTTCTTCCTATCTTTCTACCTAAAATACCAACATAGCAAGTATGTTGACATTTTAAGTGGGGGACATATGGTCCCCTATTCATTGTTTGTATGGTCCCCTTCTTAGTGATGATATTTTTGCATCTCCTAAGAAATGTGAATTCTTTTATTCAAAGTGTGATCTTCTAAATTCATGTGATGTTTCTTCCTTGTGGTGATATTATACTTTATGCCCTTCAAGATTGTGACCTCTTTCAGCATATGATATTCCTCTTCATGGTAATACTATGGTTAGCATTCCCTTAGTTGTGAATATTTTATCCTCAATTAGTCCTCTCTTGGATACATTATGCAAGATTTTCCCTAAGGAGAGACCTTACATGAACTAATAAAAATCCGTTTGAACATGTCATTTCCTATTTGCATGTTTGTTCATAAGTGCTTAGTAGAATGCATCTTGCTAGCCTTATAAACCTCAAAGTTCATATTGTGTGGCACCATATTGAAGTTATTAGGAGGTATAACTTTGGTATGGTTAGTACAATAGATGCCTATAGACTAGCATGACTTTATCATTGTACAGTGAGAGCCTATAGACCTAGAATGACTTTCTCACTTAGCCACTTTCTAGGGGCTCGCCTAGTGGACACAAGGTTTCACTAGCCCTCATGAGTGTATTTTTCATGGCCACTAAGCATAACACAACTTTCTTGCCTATAGATCCATATATTTCATAAGTTATTTTACATCCTTATGAGTTTATTTGATGGATGTGGCATAATACAATTTTTTGGTCCATCTTTCTTTCTTCTTTGCACTAATCTTGACATTGTATGTTTGTGTATCTTGTATTGCTACTACATATCATGCATTTTGTGTGTGTCCCTTTGTGCTTATGTTGGTTTTCCATAGGATATTATATCTTGAGGGCTTGGCCACCTCCTTGGTCTTTTCATCCTATTCCATCAATATTTGTGCACTTGGACCCCTCTTGACGCGTATTTGTCTACTTTAGTGTGAGTTTGATGCAAAGTCATCCTCTCACTAAAGTGGGGGCTAAATGTAGTGTAGAAAAATGTACTCCTTTACATTTTCACACTTTGTTTGGTTCCTCCTAATTAAATTGGACTTAATTATGTGCTAATAATCCCTATTTTACATTTACAAGCCTAATAAATTACATTTCTCAAATTGGAAACCTGACAATAATTAATGCCAACATATAATAAATCACCTTGAACAATGTGTGTTTCAGGAATAGGGTCCTGGGACACATTCGCCCATCGGAAAATGGGTCCTCCCTAGGCCTTTGAGCCTAAATTTAAATCATGTTTTTAGTGGTATTTTAATGTCTCTATGTTCAAATTTTCATGTCGGCTTGTAATGTTTAATTTTTGGGAAATTAAGGATACATACCTATAAATACAAGGTTATTTTATTAAATCAACTAGAATCTTTTTGAGAGAACTTTCATATGAGAAAATATTATTGTTCAAATCATTCAAAGGCATATTTATCAACCATCTATAGTGGCATTCAAGATCTCAAGCATCATGTCAAATTTATCAAGCATCATGCATGTTTTTGGAGCTAACATTATGATGTAGGTTTCAAAAATCAAGTCAAGAATTCAAGTCATCTTTCAAGTTGTGAGATAAGGGCGATTTTTTGATCATGAGTCTCTTCATTCTCAAGAGAATTCTAGGGAGTGAACTACCCTTAAACACCTCAAACATTGTTGAATGAATAAATTGCAAAGAAGGTCATATATAGAGTAACTATTCAAGAAGACTACTTCAAAATCCAAGAGAGGAGGGCTTCAAGATTTGTGCCTCAAGAGGAATAGCTCTTAGCTAGAGGACAATAGCGTGGTATCAGGATGCCAACATGATGCAATGGGGTCTGAAGGATGTGCTGGCATCCAAGAAAAATAGAGAACCAGAATCTTGGATAGAAAATCTAGAATCTTATTATCATACACAAATCCAAGGTTTATTCAACAGAATAAGTGAACAAAAAGAAATAAATTATATAAAGCACAAAGAAGAGCCAAGAGAGAACTCACAAATGATTGAGCGCTTGAAATATTTCTCCAAGCTTTACTCTAGCAACCTACACACAATACGAATGAGGATAAATGTTGGGGTTGTTTCAGGGCTTGCCACAGTCAAACCCCCATTTTGGTGTTCCCATCTCCATGGATAGCCTGATAGATAGAGAGAGTAAAAAAATAAAGAGTGGTGAAAACAATCCCCTTTGAGGAGGATAACCCACACCATGGAATAGAAAGTAAGAAAATTAATCTATTCACAAATAGATAAGAATAAGAGAGTGTTACCAATAGTCCTCGGCCCCTTGTTGAATGCATGAATGCACTATTGAATGCTTGGAAAAGAGATTTTACTATTGGAGGGGCCTCAATCTGGTAGAGCTTCACTCATAGAATTGATATTGCAAGAAGGAAAAGTAGAGAATAGAGTGAGATTGAAGAAGTTAAGTGTTAGAATCAGAGAGAACCCACAAAATGAGAGCCAAAAAGGGAGTTTTGTTGCAGCAAGAGTGAGAGGAGTTGTTACATAGAAACCTGATTGTAGGGACATGTGTCACAAGTCAAGATTCCAAGATTTCTTGTTTTAAACTTGAAAACCCGCCAAAATACTAGCGCACCATGCAGACATCTATGTATCATGAAGGCATCCAACACATCATTTTTTGGAAAACAAGGTGGTAAACTGATGTTGCTTCATCATTAGACCTTGTGGAGTTAGAATCATAAAATTATGACCCATGTGGCTCTTATCATAAATGTGCTTAGGTGTAATAAATACAAGGCAAAGTGCTAAAATGTGAAATTTCCCCTAAGGTGCAATTTTGTGACATTACATTTTTCCCCCACTCTAGTGGGCTCTATTTTGGGAAAAAACAGCCACGCTAAAGTAGAAAAGAGAACAAACACTAAAAACTTGAAAATTTTATAGATTTATGTGTCAAAAGGATAGTGTAGAGGATGCAGAGGTCAAGCAGGTAGGTACAAAATATACCCCCAACAATCAAACTCGGTGAAATATATAACATTTGTCATGAAAATTTGTGCAAAGTTTGATTATGCAAAACTCTAGATTTATGTTAGTCCAAAAAATTTTAGAGGAAGCTACCAAGGCGAGAAAAATGATCAAGAAAAAAAGTTGATGATTCAAAAGAAAAATATGGTAAGATGTGACTATATGCCCCCTCTTAATTTTTCCCCCAACCTAGTTGGGTAAAATTAGGAGATACGTAGGGACCACGATCACCAGGAAAAATGGGCCCCAAGGGGCCTATGTATACCCATGTGGGCCCCCAAAAGGGTCATTTTCACTATTCATCGTGTGAGTTTTGTTGAATTTTGTGAGATAAAAGTTATAAAAAATCCATGTCGACATGAGTACGAGGAGCCCAGACTGGACCAACTATGAAAAGATTTCTACGAGGGTCTCAAGCTAGACCAGGTGAGTCCTTGAACTTCGTTCTTAATGCATTTTTTGAGATTTTTAGCTAGATCTTTAGCTAGATTTTAGAAAAAAACCAAAGCGTAGGCATCATAGTTACACATGTGCATCCTCTACATGCATTGGCATCCTACTAGTGCATTGGGGACTCACACTCATGTTGGGGAACTCAGGTTGCGATGGCATCTAACCAACTCTAATGGTAGACCCTAGGAAGACATCACATCACGTAGATGTCTATGTGGTGCTCCTACATTCCAAAGGTGCTACTTATAAATTTTAGAATTCTCGACAATAGATAGTATGACTTGAATCTTTTTTTAATTTTGTAGGACTATCCAAAGATGAGGGAGCATCTTGGTGGGAAATTTTTGTGCCTTGTCTGATATCAGCACCAACAACTATTTGATGGAGAGGAGATGCTTCTACAATGGGTCAATCTATAGCATGTCTATCAGATGCCAAAGATGTCCTACTATGATCGTATGTTGATGGAACTATAGAGTAGTGGGATTCCACCACCTTGAATTTCCACCTCCTAACATGTGAGATGACTGTCATGTTAGAGGACGTTTATCACATTCTAGGTCTTCCTATCCATGGGCATAGTAATTATTGATGATACATGTTCTTCTCGGGACTAGGAAGACAAGGTCGAGTATTTCTTGGGCCACACTATTTTACAATGACAAGACCAAACATATATATACTTGTTGGTTCAAGTATGGAATTTCCACAATGCCCTTGTTGTGACGCATTATGGTCATCACCATGGCTACATAAGTCACAATAGATTCATGGGGCTCTCACCTTCACGATGGCCTCATGCACACTATTAGAGATATGGAGGATCACTGAACCATCTTCTCATGGGGGTACAACATGCTCGCACACCTGTACCATGCGCTGGACAGGTATGTGCATTATGAGTTTCATAGCTTGACTGCATGCACCTTACTACAAATGTGGGACTTTTCTCACATCATGTGCACGTGGCCAGTGGGGTACCCCTAGGCCTATGATTATTTAGTTCCCATGGATCATTGGTATGAGCTTATCAGATAGTGGAGGCACAATAATTTGTAGTTTTGGCAATTGCAATTTGATGTTTTGAGATTTGATCAAGTCAAATGGTGACCCTATCAAAAAATTTGGTGGGTTGATGATAGCAGGTATCTCAAGAACCTATAGTGAAACTATTTTTTATTAGGTTACATAGATTTTTTCATCATGCCCTCTTACTAAAGGAGGGTTATGTGCTAGTTCAAAATCATCTATACCATCCCTCCCATAGTCCCTTCCTATGCATGGGTCATGAGTAGTGCGACAAGACCGAGTGACTTTTGGTGGCTATCAATCATAGACATTTCTCCTTCAGATGATGACGAGCCCGATTGAGACCAACCATTGGCACTCATGATCAATGATGTCAAGGTGGCAAGAGGCTTCAGGACCTAGTGGCTCACGCCTCACCCCACACTAGTTTTTCTAGTGGATACCCCCAAGGGCGATCTCGGCCTTCAGGGTGATGTGCCACTAGTGCAGAGGCAGAGGTGGAGAGACAAAGATAGAGGATAGCAAGAGGAGGAGGCAGTGAAGTATGTCCTCCCCTCCACCCATTGTCTTGTTCTCAACAGTGGTGTCAACACCTTCTATCAATCTGACGGTAGCCCCACCAACTCTGGGAGCAACACCTAATGTGGGCGGCTCTGGTCCCAGAGTCACTCCACCTCAAGATCCACATTGGCAACCAGGGGACCCAGGTACAACAATTGTTTAATGTTATTTCATTTTAGTGATCTTAGTTTTTCATCTCATGTATATTCTTTTGTTTTGGTTTTATGTATAGACATCTCGTGATACCGATGGATCTCTTATCTTTGTGGTTGTAGTGGACACACAAGGATGGACTGGGCTCATGGCTCAGTGCATATCAGAGGCAACCCCTATCATGCTAGTCCAAGGGTCTATCCTAGATGTCTATCAGCCAGTTTTAGTGGGATGACATGCCCACCTCTTTGAGTCAATCATGCATCTGAGGAGAGCCTACGAGGATGCATAGGTGGAGATCATACAATAGACTATTGATGCCACCACCACTTGAGGACAAGGGGATCAATTCTTGATAGAGATGTGGGTCATCGTATTCGAGTGAGATGTGGTTGTGATGAGAGAAAATAGTGTTTAGCAGGAAAGTGACGCTCTTTAGAGCTAGCTTGATGACCTCATAGGGCATGCACTAGTAGAGATTTCAGCTAGAGACTAGCAATTGTAGGATGTGTTGAGGCAAGCTGAGCTACAGATAGCCTCCCTTTAGGGAGATATCAAAGGGATATGTGCAATGGTATTCATTTCTAGATCTCACAGGTCCTGCTATGTTTCCATTGTCCAACCACAACACTAACAGCCTCCAAACCCATAGGGATCAGGGAGCCACATGCGCAAGGCGTAGAGAGCCCATTTTGTATATCATTTTTGTAGTGATGTTACATATTTTGTAGATCATTCTTGATGTATAGACATTGATACATATATACAACAACCACTTATTTTTTATGATAGTGGCATGATAAATGTACATGACATTTGATATATATTTATACATGAGATATTGATTCCAATATCATGGTATTCTTAATTTTGTGTATGCTTCTTTAATTTCATGTACGATTATATGATGGATGTTGTATTTATGGATGTATGTTAAATTAAATGCTACCATAATTTAATAACATGCATGGATGTATGTTAATTAAATATAATGATGATATAATTTCCTAACCAAAATATATAATTTAATGCATGGATACACAACATAGTAAAGCACATGTGTGTATATCTCACACACACGCACACATGGTTACATCATGACACAAAAAAAAATCATAATGTATTAGTGAAGTAATTTCAATATGCATGACGTTGCAACCCCAAGGGGTGAATATTACACATGTGACACATAGAAACTATGCATAGTATCAACGAAGGTGTATTGCATTGACAGGTTCTTTTAGAGGTGTCCCATCCATAGATGGCAATCCATAGGTACTAGAACCATACATGGAGATGACAATGTATGGGCCTAACCAATTAGGACTAAACTTTCCCTTTTGATCAAGCAATGCATTTACATTTCTCTGATTCTCATAGAGAACCAGGTCACCTACCTTCAAAGTTCTAGGTAGAACACTTTGATTATACTACCTAGATAATGATCATTGATAAGCTTTAAGATGGTCAAGGGCCTACAATTGGCACTCATCAAGCATCTCAAGCTGATGCAAATGATTAGATCAGTAAGTCTTGTCATCAATTAACTCGTAATGACAAAATTTCCAACTCTAAAGGCATGATAGCGTTAGCACTATACATGAGGTTGTAAGGCGTTGTTCCCTTCGGCATACGAACGCTCATGCAATAGGCCCACAAAGCATATGTCAATTGAATATGCCAATCCTTACCAGATTTATTTACTATTTTCAAAAGACTCAGCTCAAGAGTTTTATTAGACACTTTTTCTTGGTCATTGGATTGAGGATAATATGGTGTAGATAATCTATGTTGAATATGAAACTTCTCCAAAAAATGCTTCACCTCCTTATTCTTAAATGGTTTTTCATTATTAGAAACAAAGGTAGAATGCAATCTAAAGCGAGCAATGATGTTATTTAGAAGAAAGCTATAGATAGCTTTAGCGGTCGTGGATAGAAGTGGGACAACTTCAACCCACTTTGGGAAGTAATCAGTAGCGATAATGATAAAGATGTGTCCTTTAGAAGGAGGTGATATTTTCCAAATAATATCCAACCCCCATTTTGCAAATGACCAAGGAGAGGTTTGATTTTGCAATTCTTGAGCAAGAGCATGAATAAGACAACTATGATATTACCATTGCGGACACTTCTTGAAAAAATCAAAGGAATCTTGTTCCATTTTTTTCCAAAAGTATCCCATGTGAATCAATTTTTGCACCAGGGACTTACCATCGAAAATTCCACCCTCAGAACCCAAATGGGCTTCCTTAAGGGCAAGGGGTATTTCCGCTTTAGTGAGACATCGAAGAAGTAAACCATTATAATATTTTTGATAAAGAACATCTGAAAAAACAACATAACAAAATGACATTTTTCGTATCCGAGTGTGATCATTCTTCATTGCATTATCGAGAAAATTTCCAGTCTTCAAATAGTTATAGATGTTAGAATACCATTCTCCCAATTCTATGTGAGAACACACAAGAGCATTAGATTCAGGTTGGTTAGAAACAACAAGAGAATGAAGAATATGAACCACAAAGTGGTATTCCTTTGTATCCTTATCTAAAGGTACCACAAAGGTAGCGCTCGCCATGGCATCTGTATGTATTTTTTCTCTCCTAGGGACACTGTCTATAGTGAAAGAGGAGAATTGATCAAGGATAAATAAAGGTCTCAATACTGGGACAAATTACTTTTCTTAGCTTGATAGGTTCCCATAATTTGATTCACAATAAGCTTAGAGTCACCATGTATACGGATATTTTTTATGTTTAATGCAATCACGACATGCAAGCCAACTATAAGGGCTTCGTACTCAATGATGTTTTTGGTGCAAGCGAATTCTAATAGAAAGGAGAGAGGGACTGGCCTATCTTCAGGTGAGATTAGAACTACACCCACTTCAGAGCCAGTCTGAAATATCAATCCATCAAAATACATCTTCCATACAAGATCATGATTGATTGTTAAAATGTCTTCATCAAGGAACAAGTCAAGAACAAGGAAGGAGTGAGGTGAAGGAGCATCTACTAGTTGATCGGAAACCACTTGACCTTTTATCGACTTCTAAGTTACAAAATTTATGTTGAACTCGAAAAGTAACATTACCCACTTCAATAACCTACCAACAAGGTCGGCACTAGAAAACAAATGCTTTAGAAGATCACTTTTCACAATAACATGTGTTTCAACATGAAGAAGATAATGTCTTAAATTCTATATGTTGAAAATATGAGAGAAAGGAATTGTTTCTCCATAGAGGAATAACAAGTTTCATAATCAATGAGGACATGACTAATGTAATAGGCTACTCTTTCTCTCCTGGCATCATCATACTGAGCAAGAAAATCTGCCAAAGCATGTGGTGATGTGGCAAGGTAAATCAAAAAGGGTCTATCTTGCATAGCCGAGATTAATATGGGAGGATTGGCTAGATAATTTTTTATTGCATCAAAAGCTTTTTGGCACTCCTCATCCCATATAAAGCGAACATCCTTCTTCAATAAATGAGTGAAGGGAAGGGTACGGTCAACCAATTGAGATATAAATATGTGAATTTCCTAAATCTCCCCTTGTTAACTCTGCAATTCAAAAATGTTCCTAGGTGGAGGCATGTCAAAAATAGCATTAATTTTGTTTGTTTCAACTTTGATTCCACAATGAGAAACTATAAACCCCAAAACAATTCCTAAATCTACATCAAAGACACACTTAAGAGGGTTACATCTCATCTTATAGAGTTGAAGCCATTCAAAGATAAGATGAAGACTCCCTACATGATCTTGATGGGTTATTAATTTCACCAAGATTTCATCAACGTATTCTTCTAAGATTTTATGAATAAAATCATGAAATTTTAGATTCATTAACTATTGGTAAGTCACTCCCATATTCTTTAACCCAAACGACATGACCACATAACAAAAGGTACCCCAAGGGGTAGTAAAGGCCATCTTATACTAATCTTTTAGGTTAATACAGATCTGGTTATAGCCCAAGAAGTCATCCATGAAGGACAACAAGGCATGACCTGCAGTCAATTCTACAATCATATCGATATTATGCAATAGAAAATCATCCTTAAGAGAAGCCTTATTGAGGTCATGAAAGATAATGCATATACGGATATGGCCATTAGCTTTACTAACAATGACAATATTTGAAATCCAAGATGAATATTCAATTGGATGGATAAATCTCGCTTTTAATAGCTTCTCTATCTCGATTTTAACAAAAAAGGCAACGTTGGGATTGATCTTTTGGTTCATTTTTGCTTAATAGGCTTGGCATTAGGACATAGGATAATATTTTCAACCATTATAGACTCATCAATATCAGGCATGTCCTCATATGACCAAGCAAATATATCTAGATGGGAATGTAAAAGGTTGGAGTGCTCCTTGGCTTCTTCAAAAGAAAGGTACTTCCCAATCTTAATCACCTTTATAGAAGATTTAGAGACCATGACAAATTCAACAATATTCCCCTTAAGGAGGGGACTACAGTCTTTAGGATGAGGTATCATGATACCATCACCAACATTAGATAAGGGAGCTTTCTCATCCATATTTAAAAAAAACTCTCTAAAGTATGCTTTCTTGTTCAAGTGATACAAGAATTGCCACTTATGGTGAAAGGAAGGTAATGGGAATAGGCACCTAAGAATTCTTCGAACACTTTTGTGAACCCCTAAACCTGCAAATGCACAAAGATGACAAACATTGTTAGTGTTAGATCAAAATGCATGCAAATATGAAGGATTCTCCATAAAATCCATCTATTCAAGCTAAAATTAGGAAAATAACAAAACTTAAATAACAATGAAATCAATCCTAATTTAAACTAATAGCATGATGATCTTATTGGAGAATTGGTGCCAATGAAGTGTTGCAATTGGCCCTTTCCTAATTCCTAAGTAGCAATGATATGTGAATCTAGAAATGGTCAAATCTCCAAAGAGATTTGAGCATAACCTTGGTGCAAATGTGAAAATATGATGAATGCTTGGATATGATGAGTAAAATTAGTTCTTAATTGGAGAGGGTAACTTTGCATATGAATTGTGGATGAAGATTGAGAAGAGAGGTCTCCAATTTATAGGCTTCAATTTGGAAGAAGTGAGCAAGATTGAGCAATGTGGGACAAAAGATAATCCAATGGCATTGTGCCACTTGTCCACATGTGATTGAAGGAGGAATGAGCACATTTTGGCCAAAGTGCTAATAAATGAAATTAGGTGCCATTTCAAATTTGAGAAATGACATGTTGAAGAGGGAAAGGGAATGAAGTTAATGTCACTTGGCTCAAGGTCAAGGACATGTAAGAGGCTTTAAATGCCTCGTTGGAAGGACCAAGTCCACTTGGCCTTTTTGAATTCAAATAAGGGAATATTCCCTTTTGATGCTTTGTGAGGAAAAATAGATGAATTAATAAATCAAAGTAATTGATTTATTGTGAAAATTGCATTCTCTAGAGGATTTTAATGAGAGGGATTAAGTTAATCTTGGATTTGATTAATTTAATGAAGAATTAGATGATGTGACAATTTAGACTTAGATTTATTGATTTAAGTAATGAATTGAGAGGAAATGATTTATCAAATAAATGATTTGATTTATTTAATCAAGAAGGAATATGTTAGATTAAATCAAATAAGGTTTAATTTATTTAATTTAATAGGAGTACTTTAGAGATTTTAATTAAATAAAATGATTTATTTAATTAAACAGGGATGCAATTGTTAATTAAATTAATTGATTGATTTAATCATTGAAAGAGGAAGACTCAATCCAATAAATAATGATTTATTAAATTAAGAGATAGAATGTGATTCAAGAGGAAACGTTGTTAGTAATCAGGATCAGGTGTGCCAAAACGAACTTGTACATTTTCCATGTATACAACTTCTTATGAGGAAAAGAGGTCTAGAGGAACTTCCTTAGGTTCTACTTTATCCTCTATTAGTTTAGGGTGAACTAAGTTGAGAGGTTCAACCAAAATCATGTTAACACTCCACCATGGTTTTTATCTAGATTGTTTAATAGAGCATCCCAAACCCAAATGATGCTTGCAAGTCTTAAATTGGATAGGGACCTAAATTCCTTGTTCAATACACCCAAGACCTTTAAACCCACAACCATACTTGGAAATGAGCATGTATCTAGGTCCATAAAAAAAATTGCAAAGTCTTGGAAGGAGGTGGTTCCATGTAGAGAGTTTCATTCCACAAAGGAGTGTCAAACATGTCTACAAGATCACAACCATCCTTCTTGTCAGAATCACAAATGTTAAACTCTCTAGCAGAACTCCAATCATCCTCATTATTAGGGAAGTAGTTGGGTTCCTAGATAGGATCACAACTTTCTTCCTTAGTAAGAGGTTGGTTAACTTTCTTAGTAGAGGTATCTGAAGTTATTAGAAGATTGAGGTAGATGGGATTCACTTTGTATTCTCCAATGAAGAATTTGGAGAACTCTAAGGATCCCCAGTTATCACCAAGAAATGCATTTGATTCAAAAGAAGTAGATAGGGAATACTTGGAACTTTCTACTTTAGGTTGCTCCTCTTTAATGAAATTCACTTTGAGGACAATCTACATAGATGGTATCACCAAGGAACATGTCATTGCATCAGAGGTTAAAGATGAAATACAATTCTTAAGAGTGGAAACAACCAAAGCTCGACTTGTAGCTACTAACTCACAAAGGTGAATAGCTTTTGGGTCATATTTGACCATGACCACTTGATTATTTTCTACAAACTTCAAATAATGATGTAGGTTAGAAGTTACAACACCCATAGCATAAATCTAGGGTCTCCCTAGGAGAATATTGTAAGGTAAGGGTCTAGGCATCATGTAAACCAAGGTGGGTAAGGTAACGAGGCCTAACCACAAAGGCAAGATTGTCATACCCAAGGCTTGTCGGCCAGTGTTATCAAATCCATGAATATATTGAGAAGAAGCAACTAAATAAGAGGAATCAATGTTAATCTTAGGTAATAGATCCATACCACAAACATTAAGAGCCGAATCGGTGTCAATGATGTTGATTATTCAAGATACTGAGAGGGGGGGTGAATCAATATCTTCTACAATCTATTGAACAAACACCTTTAATTACTTTATTGCATAGAACAGATAAGAGAAAGAGCAAGAAATGAAATTCCACAACACAAGAACAATAGAATTTTACATGGAAAACCCAATGAGGGAAAAACCACGGTGAGGATTAGCTCACAATATATAGTTATATCAATACCAGTTACAAAAGGAGGCTCACTACCAAAGGACACACTATTCAGATACAAAATCTCATTGCTTACAAGGACTTATTGTCTAGACAAGGAGGCTCACTACCTACAGAGATTATAGAAACAAAAATGGCTAACCACCAAAATTAGAACTGATGAAGTTACACCACAAGTGCAAATTCAGTTCTATTGATTCTCAGAGTATTCGCTTACATGACAGTACACTAATCTTTTATTTTTGTATACTTCACATGTCAACTCACATACTTGCTTAGCTTCACATCCATACCTTGCATCTTCAAATCATCTTGTATATATATCTGATATATTTGTCTGTATCAATTAGGTTAGCCTAATTGGATGCAATACGAGTTTTACAAAAAGGATAACTGTTGGCTTCCAAAATTAATTCAACCATGTCATGCAATATTATGTCGGTTGGGACCAAAGCTAGGTCGCACATATAACCGCAATACTATTAACTAACTATTAGGTCAGCCATGATTAACCTAATAAAAAAATGCAATCATAGAAGTCAATTCCAATGTATCATCCATATGAATATTATAGAATACACATATACATGCTTCTAGTGATCATAAGCCTTTTCCCAAAAACTTAAACCACAATGATTACCGGAGAGAATATGTGGACCAAAAATACCGAATCAAATACCAAATGTAGAAAAGCTTGTTTTGCACACAGGTTCAAGGTACTTGACCAACATGGTGACATCAATGACATCTTAAGAATGATCTTCTCCATACTTCCAACAATCTCCCCCTTTGGCATTGATGGCAACATGTGCAAAAATACAATTCAAAAATTCTCCTTCAATTTCTCCAAATTTCTCCCCAAAAAAATTTTTCATTTCTCCCCCTTTGACATCAATGGAAAAGGGTGCCAAAAAAAATGTAAACATGGTGACATTCAAATTTTCAAAAAGGTTCCAATTCATCCAAAAATTCTTAGAGACTTATAGTCATCAAAATCTCAAAACTTCAAAACTTTTATTCAATCTTTCAAAATTCCTTCAAATAAGAATAACACTTTTCACTTGAAATCCTTCTTGTACCTTTCTTTGATAATAGGATATAATTTCTTCCATTCAAGTACTACAGAATCCATTCTCATGCATATGCTTTCCAATACGACCAACAATGTGAAAGAGGACGACCAATCAGCAGATGAGCATTATCTTTCACAATCTTCTGCATCAGAGAGTATTTTGGAAAGATGGTCTAACCGAACCTCAACAATTTCCTTAAGAATCCAGAAGGTTTTCACTACATCATCTCTTTGTCTCTATACAATGATCAGCTCGGCTTGGAATTCGCCAACTCTCACTCTTTGCTTTCCCTCTTTGTCTTCAAAAATATCAAACTTCTTTCCAACATTGTTCACGTCATATTCAATTGCTTCAATTCTGCTTCTAAAATTATCAAGTACAGCAGGCCATCAGAGATAGTATTTGTAGATATCTGACATTTATTTTATGCATTTCTTTGTCTCCATGATAATTGATAACTTTTTCTTGGATTTAGAACATCTCTTTTCAACCAAGGCTTCCAACTTGCATCCTTCCAGACCTTCAAGCAACATTATTTCTTCAACTACCTCAACTAAATTTTTTGGCAAGGAATCAGAAACAATTGATATATCAATACCTTTGTGAATTAGATACGCAACTAGAGCATCATCAATTTTGAGTCTGTCAACAAGAGAGGTCGAACTCCACAACTCATCAATTTTCTTCATTTTCCCTTTAACTAACATAGACTGGATGTCATCTAGATCAGAAGATTCAGATCTAGGCAGAGATTATTCTCCTTCTTCCTTTTCTTTTGAAATAACAATGATGTTTTCAATGATAGATTTTATTTTCTTCGATTTCAGAGGGGAATCACTAGTGACAACTTCCAATTATTTTGTTTCGGAGGAATATCCTTCCTCAAATCAACTAGACATAACTTCATTGGAGCTTATTTATTTTTGCAAAGATAAGAAAAAAAAATTACACGCACTTACTTTATCTTCTAGGCCTTCCAAGTATCTGTATATTTGTCTTGCCACGGGAATCTTGGATTCCCACTTAACATATTTATTTCCCAGTAACGAGTCCAGAAAATAGAGTACTAGACATGTAAGCAACAACCGAAAACAAAAAGGGTATCCTTCTACCAATGACATTTGTATGTTTTCAACAAGGTTTTCAAAAATTAATACACACATATCAAACTACTTGTTCTCTTTTACAATTTTATAAGCTAAAAACATGGCAATGGTCATATAAGAAATGCCATATATAGAATACCTAACTGAGGAATCAATAATAGTATCAATCAACAATGCTCGAGGATATTTGTCAACTCACGTCGGCTCTACTTCCTCATATTTTATGGTCTTCTTTTTGGGAAGGTCTCCAACACTGTATAACCTGGTAACAACTTCGGTTGCTTCCTTTGTAATGGGATAAGATTTATCCAATACAATGTTGTTATCCTTGAATTTACTCAAAAGGAACAAGATAAATTATTTGTCAGCAATCTAAGGGAATTCTCCCCACAAATCCAAACCTAGGGTTTGTAAGTTATGTAAGTCACTCGGCTCTAACCCTAATTTCATCTTCTTTATTTTGCAATGATCGAATTCATCTAGCTCAACTCCCTTTAACCTCAAAGGATATTTCCACTCGATCCTTTTTTAGAAGGTTCCATTATAAAGCTTAAATTCTTCAAATTTCACAAATATTTCTTCTATTACCTTCGTCTGCAATTGTGAGAGAGAAACTTTCTCTGCTTGCTTTCAAGTGTCCACAAAGATCTCTTTGGAGTTACTCCAAACTACTTCAGAATCGTTCCAAGATAGTTTTGAGTCACTCCACAAAACCTTCGAATACTTTTGATGATTAGAATGATTTGTAAAATTTCCTTTATACACCATCATTTTTCCCTAAATCACATTAATTACAAAAGGTTGACAAAATTTTCCTTCCACTCTACTGAGAAACCCTAATTCACTCTGCAAAAGAACATGATCGCTCTTTTCTTCCAATTTCTTTTGCATTAGCTCTATCTAGACATTATTTACAATATATCCATGTGCCAGCATCTGACACGCCATATTTATGAGGTTTTACTTGATTTTCTGATAAAGATCCCCCTAAGACCATGCTAGGTCTAATTCTCAGAGGAATCATTTGCACCAAATGAGGGTATAGACATACCAGTAGTCTCTGATTCTTCTTTCTTCTTCCATATTTTTCTCATTTCCTGCTTGAATTATTCTTTGTCAATCTTTTTCACCTGTTCATCATCTTTCACTAGAGAAAACTGCTTTCCTTTTTTACTTTTGTACACTTTTGAAATATGTCCCAGTTTTTTGCAAATGTAGCAAACACCATTTCTCTATCTTGTTCGATTCCCATTAATCCTTGTTCTAAATTGATTTTCTTTATGTCCAAACAAGTTACAGGTATAATAATACCCATCAAAGGATTGATTTATCCTTCCTCTATTGAATATGTTCATCATCACTCTACTAACCATCCTTACTTGTGATATGCATTCATTAGCCTTATGTCTCATCTTCTTGCATATATAACATTGTCCAAAGAAGGGACCAAAAAACTGATTCATCCTACTCCTACACTCAGTTTCCTTATGACCAAATTTATTACATGAAAAACAAACACCATTGAATAATGAGTACCTTTGTGAATTTGGTTGTCTGATAGGTGGTCTCCTTCCTGAATTTATTTTCTACTTTCCTTTATCTTGAGTCTTCTAATTATTTACAGGATCTAAGTTCTGTATCTTTTCATCAGCTTCATTCCCTAATCCACCTTTTTCTTTAGAATTTTTATGTTTTGCTATCAATTCATCGCTTGGTGGAGCTTGTCTTGAAATCATTTTCAAAGAGTTTTTCTTTCTCTAATTTTTCTTTTAGATTCATTACTTCCTATTCAAGTCTAAAGAAAACATCAACCTTGCTTTGTATTACTATTTTTAGACACTCCTCAACACTCTTCTTTTCATCCACTTTCAACTTCAGTTCGATATTTTCTTCATTTCTTGTTTCAATTGCTCACTCACTTCTTTATATATTTCTTTGAATTTCTTTAACTGCTCTTTCAGTTTTTGGATGCATTCATTTTCTTCATCAAGATTTTCTTTCAGATCTTTGTTTTCAATTTCAGCCTTGTCAAGATCTTCAAGGGTAGTTTGGAGCTCTTCTTTATCCATTTGCTCAATTTGTAGGATTTCCCTCAAGTTGTTAGACTTCTCCAAAGGAACCAAAGCTCTGATACCAATTGTTTATTATTCAAGATACTAAGAGGGGGGGTGAATCAGTATCTTCTAGAATCTATTGAAAAAACACCTTTAATTACTTTACTGCATAGAACAGATAAGAGCAAGAGCAAGACATGAAATTCCACAACACAAGAACACCAGATTTTTACGTGGAAAACCCAATGAGGGAAAAACCACGGTGAGGATTAGCTCATAATATATAGTTATATCAATACCAGTTACATAAGAAGGCTCACTGCCAAAGGGCTCACTGCCTAGATACAAAACCTCACTGCTTACAAGGACTTACTATCCAAACAAGGAGGATCACTGCCTATAGAGATTATAAAAAAAAAAAGGCTAACCACTAGAATTATAACTGATGAAGTTACACCACAAGTGTAGATTTAGTTTCGTTTATGCTCAGAGTATTCACTCACATGATAACAGACTAATATTTTATTTTCACATACCTCGCATGTCAAGTCACATACTTTCTTTGCTTCACATCCATACCTTTCATCTTCAAACCGCCTTGTATATATATATGATATATCCACTTGTATCAATTAGGTCAGCCTAATTAGATGCAATACAAATTTATAAAAAGGATAATTGTCAGCTTCCAAAATTAATTCAACCGTGTCATGAAATATTATGTCGGTTAGGACCAAAGCTAGGTCACACATATAACCACAATACTATTAACTGATTATTAGGTTAGCCATGATTAACCAAATAATGAAATGCAATCATAAAATTTGATGCCAACACATCATCCAATCATATGATTATCTGGGAATACATATATACACACTTCTAGTGATCATAAGACTTTTCCCAAAACCTTAAACCACAATGATTATCGAAGAGAATATGCGGACCAAAAATACCAAAAATACTTAATGAAATACCGGATGTAGAAAAGCTTGTTCTGCATACTGGCTCAAGTTACCGAACCAACATGGTGACATACCAAGATGGTGACATCAATGAAAACTTAATATTTATCTTCTCCATACTTCCAACAAATGAGGGTACATCTAGTACCAATACTATTAACATTAACTATGATCATTAGTGGGTTTTCTTGCTTCTGAACATTCAGGGGCAAAAGTTCCCATAGATAGAACTTGATATTCATTGAATCTTCATGAATATGATCCATCAACACATTAACATATGTCAGCCTAGTAGAGGTAGGCAAGAGGATATTTTTCAAGGCTTCCTAAAGCATACCTTGATAAATCAAAGTGGTCTAAAGGAAGTCTAAAAGTGAGATCTTATTTGGAGTAACACAAAGTTTCTCGATAAGATCATAGTCTTCAAGTGCTTTAGTCGCAAGTTTAGGTGTTGTAGGAAGGCTTGGTTGAGAAGGTGGTAAATAAGTGGGAACTTGAGTAGGTTGATGTGTAGGAATAGAAGGTTGTTGATTCACATTCTATTGATTTCTTATAGTATTGTATGTTTGCACTACAACATTATAAGAAGTAGAGTATGGTTTTCACAAAAAAATTATACAAATCTGAGGAACCACTATGATATGTAACCCCATAGATAGAATGAATCCTCTTAGGAGAGGGGCTAGCTAGGGGTAGGTGCATGGAAATGGGTCTCAATTCCGTGGACACCCTCAAAAAAAAAGTTGTAAACCATAACGCGAGCACGTTATAACGCGCTCGCGTTATGTCTTCCGTTAAACCTAGGCAAGGTCCCGGTGGCTACAACTACAAAGACATAATGCAAGCACATTATAACACGCTCGCGTTATCGACTGTTAAAAGCAAAAAAAAGAATGCAAATCTCTCATTTGCATTTCGACTCGTTTTTTTGTGCACCCGCGGCCAAAAAGCCCCATAATATCGTGTTCGCGTTCGAGGAGAATAATTTCTTCGCCAAGAGTCTGAATTTCTTTGCAATGATGGTGCCACGATGATGAGGAGCTGTAAGAGGTAAGGATTCTATGCTTTTTATTTTGAATTGGTTAGTTTTAGGTTGAATTTGTTAGTTTTAGGTTGAATTTGATATCTATTTGTTTGAATTTTTAGGAGATGCAAATCAACCTGCAAACCCTCAAAATCCTCAATAGGAGGACCAACCAAATCCTCAAGATCAAAATCAACCACAACATCAACCTCCTCCACCAATCACTCAACCCCCTCCTGGCACTCAACAAAATTTAATGAATGAAATTGAGAACAACAAAAAACAAATTGAGGATTTGATCAATAGGTTGAGTGATCCAAATGGTTCAACCACAGAAAGAATGACCCTAGAAAATTCCTTGAAAGATTTGTTAACAAACGTAGATTCAATTAGCAAACAAATAACTGGATGGGAAGATAGGAGGCAGGCAGCTAGGGATTATTATGGAAATAAACTATCATATAGGGATGTGAAAGATTTAAAAATAGGAAAAGGTGATTTGTGCTCATTATTCACTGACCCATGCACAAATCAAAATCTTACCCTCAATGCGAAGAGGTTTCCTATCCATTGGTTGAACCACCAACAAATGAAGGAGCGGTTTTATGATAGGTGGTACATGGTCTTCGATTACCCACCATGCAACAATTGCGAGGTCCCGCAATATTTCCTTAGGAAATTATACAGTGAGTTCATATTGAACAAAATCTCAAATTATTTTGATATGAGGGATTTCCAGGGGAGAGGTGGGGGGTCAGCTTAGGATAGACCTAGTGCACATCCAGATCCTACGTGACAAGGTAGACGAGCTCTCACTAGGCCACCTCATGAGCACATTGTTATGCCTTCCATCATGAAGGAAAGTGTTGACGTAGAGACATTACAGGCAATCGGCACTTTGACCCAAAGTGTCATCCATCATACTAGCCCTATTCTACAGCGCCATTCAGGGGAGTCTTCTAGTGGTGGTCTTCGAACACATGTGTGTCAATCTTGCGGGGCTACTTGTTCACTGACCCCACCGACCCTCAGGAGACTAGTACGCAGGATCCGTCTGCAACTATGGAGATGGAGAGGGTAACTAAAATTTTGCATGAGGCATATGGCATTGATAGTCAGGTAAAAGTTAGTGCATGTGTTCATTGAATTTAATTTATTAAATTTTGATTTTGAAATGCAAGATTAACTAAAAATGTTTTATGATTTTAATAAAATTGCAGGGTCATAGTGTTGAGACTGGATACACTGGCCCCCCACCAATCTATTTTTGTAGTACACCTATCGCTAGGGTATGTAACTAGTAAACAATTATAATTTTATTGCATATTAATGACATTGTTTTACGAATGGTAATTTAATATGCAATTTTGGATGTTGAATAGACTAATATTGGAGGTTTTGATGGAACACTTCCCAGTGGTGGTGGATTTACTCAAACCTTCACGCAGGTAATAGAATAAAGAGTTTAACTAATGAATCAAGTACTTAATATATTTGTGTAGTTTATACATGCACATCGTTGATTACGTTGAATAATTTGTTGTTTTATTTTTAGTTGTTGCGAGACGATACACCTCAAAATGTGACGAGGGCAATGGATATTGGTGTGACATCTGCTATACAATCCTTGATGGCTCTGACAGAAGAGGTATGAGGCAAATTAGTAAATTTTAATTTACATTTGTTGTTATAGATGTTAATTAGTCAGAAATCAAACCATTATTGATTCACATAGTTTTTTTCTATTTGTATGGTTTATACAGGGCTTGAGCATGCCTGAGCATGGGCGTGAGGATATTTCCCTCATGGAGAGAGATCGTGAGATGGTTGTAAGTGATTATTTTGTCAAATATATCATTTTTTATAATGTAATTTCTATATATTCATGTCTTTACTTTTTATTGTAACAGTTAAAACTTCACCATGAACTAAACCCTAGGAGGAGTAGCAGGAGCACTCCACAAGCACAGCAAAAATGAGTGACAGACCTATCACCATCCAAGCAAAAAGGAAAGGGAAAGATTTTATTTCCTGGGCATGGAGAGTAATGACTTTTGATTCCAGATTCCTTTATTGTATGCCTACATGGCAGTTTTGTACATATTTTTTATTGGACATATTTGACATTGTATGCCTAGATGGCATTCTCATAAGCCTATATGGCTATTTTGTATATATATTTCATACTTATCGACATATATTTATGTATGCCTACATGGCTATTTGGTTAATACAAATATCTTTTTTCGATGCCTGTCCATATTTGCATTCTTAATTGATGGTTCAATAGATATGAGTTACGTATATTCAAGTGTATACTTTGTGACTTACATGCATTCGAGTGTATACTTTGTGGCTTACATGTTTTCATGCATATACTTTGTTTTAATTTGTGTATACTATGTATTCATGTGTATACTTTTTGAGGCTTATGTGTTTATGAGTACTTGTAGTTCCCTTATTGACATGTACATGTTTGACTTATTCACATGTATAATTATTAATTGGTTAGTCATAGCATTGGTCTATGCCATCCTCAATGCATGATCCTTGAGATGGAGTAAGTACACCCTCAAGGTCAAAAGGAGTTTCACATGCATTCTTCGTAGGCTCATTTTGGTAGTGAAACCAAAAACCTCTTGCATCATTGAAATGAAAAAAAATTCCTTTATAGCAAGTCTAAAGCCATTATCATTCTCCATTAGTTCTTCATGTCCCATGGAAATGCTGAGGTGAGAATTCTGCAAACAAACCATTCGCCTTTGTGTCTTCACCACTGAATCAATGGTTTTGTTGCTTCCTCTGTTGTTGTTACATGACTCCCATCAATGGAGTTTATGTTGGTTGTTGTCCTCCTCTCTGCATGCGGCTACTTCACACCACCACCATACTACCATCTTACCCACACAAGATTCTGGAAGATGCTTCCCACCCTTCTCTTAGTGGGTGCTCTCATTGCACCTTCCACCCAGCTTCATCTTGGTGTAGACAATACGAAGGCCCTAGCTTGAGATCTTCACACACACAAGAACAACTGTGTCCTTCCTACAACTTGGATGGATCAACTTGCAACCAAGAACCCACGCTATTGCCTAGTGTATATTGCCTTCTACACACTCAGAACCTTCTGGCTCTGATACCTTTCTAATGCGAAGGAAACAACACAAGACAGTGGCTCATCCACCCTTCTCACTCTTTAACCTATTGATCACTACTGATCACTACTAATCACTACTGATCAAGACATGTTCTTAAGCCTCTAACTCTATCTACCACCTTTCTATTGTTCAAAGCCCGAGTCACACATGGCTCAAACACAATGGTTGAGCAATGTAAAGGTTTCTTTGAAAACCATTATACATTTAAAACCATACAAGAATTTCACCCTCAGTTATATTATGTATATTCCCTATCAACTGAAACCGTTTCTCCCATTCCATTCGGGACTGTCATAAAGAAACCCAAAAACAAGACATCCATGACATTCAAAACAATAGTGAATCCTTCAAAACTAATCTGCATTCACAATTTGCAAAACAATAAACCAAGAAAGATAGAGAGAACGACACGACGGGAAATGGAAACTCCTCTTTAACGAATTCCAGATATTAACACTTCAAATACATACATGATTTAAATGACTCTTTGGCCGAAGGCCAGAGAGCCCGATTTCTTCTCCCTCTTGTTTACTCTCTTTTCTTTTTTCCTATAGTTGCACTCTCTATTTCCTTTATCTCCCCGTATTCGGTTACATGTTGTCTCTCTATTTGCAACTTAAGACTCCTCCAACCTAAGGGATCAATCCAGTGGAACATAGCTCGAAGCAATTCCATGTGTTTCAGTGCAAAAGAGGACCATGCCTAGCATAAACATACCTATTTGGATGTGTTGGAATGGTCTGCTTGGTCACACAAGTTGCAGAACAAAAGTTGCACCACTCTGCAACTTTGCACTGCTTGCATTTGATGCTTTTTCTATCAAGTGAAAATCCACCACCACTGAAAAACCACTCTGAGATAGCCAAAACCAAGAGAGGTTTTTGTAGACAGGCTCAACATGATCCTATAGGATCAGACAAGAAGTTTCTAAGCATCATGGTATCTGAGTAATAGCATGCTGAAGTTTGCAGCCATTTTGCACTTTGGACCCCTAAGGGATCGATCTAATGGAACATAGCTTGGAGTGATTCCACGTGTTTTGGTGCAAAAGAGGACCATGCCTACCATAAACATACCTATTTAGATGTGTTGGAACAGTCTGCTTGGTCACATGAGTTGCAGAGCAAAAGTTGCACCACTTTGCAACTTTGCACAGCTTGAATTTGACACCTTTTCCATCAAGTGAAAACCCGCTACCACGAGAAAACCACTCCAAGATAGCCAAAATCGAGAGAGGTTTTTTTTCTAGAGGGGTCCAACGCCTTTCTGTAGGATCAGATGAGAAGTTTCTAAGTGTCATAGTATCCAAGTAATAGCATGCTGAAGTTTGCAGCTATTTTGTACTTTGGACCCTTAAGGGATCGATCCGGTGGAACATAGCTCGAAGCGATTCCATGTGTTTCGGTGCAAAAGAGGACCATGCCTAGCGTAAACATACCTGTTTCAAAGTGTTGGAACAGTCCACTTGGTCACACGAGTTGCAAAAAAATGTGTACAAATTGTTTACATGACCTTTATATGACCTTTTTCACATTGTTTACATTTCAAAATTCAAAGTTTGCAAATTTTCCTACTCAAGGCATTTATAGAACAAGGTGCTACTACACGAAACATGAAATTCAACCTTACAATATTTTAGTATATCTCATTATGTAATTAAATCTTATTACAATGCCTCTGGCACTTCGTTCTCTAAGATCTGTTACAATGTCACTCATACATTCAAGATTCTCTTTAAATGTCTACATCGTAGGTGCTCATCATGAGGTTAACTTCAAATGAGTAACTTGAGATTCCCTCGCTAAGCTTCACATGCTCTTTTATAATGGCTTGAAATCAAAATTGAGATTTGTCAAAATCATCAAAATAAGTATGTTGCATTGCTTTTTTGGCTGAGATTTTCTTTGATGGCTCTTAAATCAGCATTTTTTGCAACGAATGATCAATCAACCATTAGTAGTTTACTTACAAATACACAAAGTAAAAGAGAAAAAGAAAGAGCATCCAAAATGGAAATGAAATAAAAATAGATGGAAGGCACTTACAGATGTTGCATGCAGGCATCAAAATAAGGATGTTGCATTGTTTTTCTGGTTCACATTCTCTTGGATGGCTCATATATCTGCATTTTTTGCAAGGGGACACCAATCACTGTAAAATAAGATGATAGCATTGGCATCAAACAAATTAATGTGCATACAAGTATAAATTAATAAGAACCAATGTGCATATACTTACAAATTAATCCAACAAACCATCTGGGTCTGCTCTACTCTTTATTGTGTCATATTTGCCTCATGGTCAGACTCATGGACCTTCCATAACGTCTTGTTCAAAGGTCTACCTATTATGCCTTGCATAACCACCCCATCTTTTGCCTTCGTCAAAATGGGTCCTTCTTTGAGTTTTTTGTACTTAGTTGTTTTTGAGACAAAGTTTGGAGTCTACTTTTTTCAATACTTTGTTTTTCTTTGGTTTCTCTGTCAGAATCGGAACCAGAGCTGAATCAGGTTCTGAAAGTTCTTTTGAGGCTTGTTTTTGGTTCTACCCCGATGGTCTTTTCTTTGCCTTTGTTTTTAGTCTTCGGTGGAAGCGGAGCCAGAGTGGGAATTGGGATGGTTGTTATCAAAATTTGCAAAATCAAATTCAATTCCGATCCCGCCTTCGCTCCTCTTTAATGTTTGTTTTGTCTTGGTTTTTGTGTTTTGTTTTATTAGGTTGGTCTTTTACTTA
The DNA here is from genome assembly GCA_007115665.2 of Sequoiadendron giganteum. Classification (NCBI taxonomy): domain Eukaryota; kingdom Viridiplantae; phylum Streptophyta; class Pinopsida; order Cupressales; family Cupressaceae; genus Sequoiadendron; species Sequoiadendron giganteum. The sequence continues at coordinate 116,480,475 of CM021102.1, forward strand.
ACTTTTTGTTTTTTGTTTTTGTTTTGTTTTTAGTTGTCAAACGCGGAGTCAGAATGGGAATAAGATTTGGAAATTTTATGAGTTTAAGATCTTGTTTCCATTTTAGTTCCACCCCCGCCAATTTTTGTTGTTGACTTTTTTACTGAAGTTGCACTGCAGACCAGTGTTCGTTCTCTTACAGTTCTGACTCCGTCTTTACTACGTTTTAATGCATTAATGGTGGTTGCTGATGTAGGTAGAAATTCAAATATTTTTCTTTATTAAGGGTTAAAGCAGATAATTATTGTTATTATCACAAGTCTGAGAGTGTAAAGAGCAATAGTAGAGTTTGTTTGAGCAAATTGATCGAGATAGAGAAGGGATATTGTGTGCGAATAGATTCAAAAAGTTGGCTTGGCTTTGTTTGCGTTTGAGGTAGATCTTTTATTTTGGTTGTTTGTTTCTTTTATCTGCTGTTGTGTTCATTGTGTTTTGCTTTATATCTGCTCGTGTGTTCAATCATTGTGTTTTAAAGCAATTTTATGATCATCGATGTGATTGAATGAGTAGGTTCTTGTTTGGGCTTATTTATTTTGCTTTATATCTTTGTTGTTTTGTTTTATCATGTCGTTTCTTTCTATTTTAGGGCATTGTCACTTTCACATCTTAATCGTGATTGCGTCGTGTCGTTTTCGAATTGCAGTAGATTAGATTAGATTAAAGGTTTTTAATGGCGTGAGTTAGATGAACAATTTACAGTGAGGTAGATTAGATTTATTGTTTAAATTAGGGTTTCGTCGTTTGATAGAATGGCAGGGTTTTAAACCCGTGCCCTAGTTTTATTAGGTTTGTTAGATTAGGGTTTTGTTGGTCTCTACAATTACTTTAAATAAGATTTAAATAAAGGGTTCTAAAATATAATTGTTCCCCACGGTCATATGATGGTAGAGTTTTTAAAGCTCCTTTGCCATTTTATAGCGACCTAGGTTTAATCATGAAGTTATGTTGAAAATGAATGAATTGGATGATGTCATGATTAGCATTGGCGGAGGCGGGATCGGAATTGATCTTGAACTTAAGAATTTTGTTTGCGAAGGTTATCAATTCCATTTTCATCCCGTGTCCGGCTCCGCATATAATGGAAAGTCTTTCTTCAAAGTAACGATGATCAAATCGGAGGCAGAGGCATAATGGAAATAGAATATGAAAAGTAAAATTCAAAGAAAACGAAATCCGATTTTTGTTCTGATCCCGATTCCAATAACCTCCCCGACTCCGACTCCAAGCCTGTTTGTTATTAGGTGAAGTTCCTATATCGGTTTTTGCTCCGAGTCCAACAGTTTTGTAAAAGAGATTCTTTTATGCTTCTATCTAGTTCCGACTCCGATATATGTCTAACAGGTCTGTTTTAAAAGCATGTTTTATGATGATTTATCTAAAGGTCTAATTAGAGGTTTGCTTGCAGGAGATTTGAGAGATGTCAGGAACGTCAGGAGAGGCTGCTTGAAGGAATCAACTGACTGGAACATCAAAGACAGCACCGAAAATCAAGAAGGTGAAACCAGAACAATTACCTTATACATTGAGGTATGATCATAGGAATCCGGTGGTGAAGGTGAGCAAGGTGGAATTAGACTGGTCAAATATCACAGATACTAATCTGGGCCAGTATAGCTTTGAAGAATTACATGAAGAGACCTTTGCAGAACGGGCAAACTTGACAAGGAGAACTCAAAGGATTGTTGACTCCAGTCTTGCACATATCACTGTGCTTCTTTTATCAGTTCAATGTCCGAATTTGATATTGACAGTGGCCAGTACTTATAATCCAGCTACAAAATTATGCATGGATTCAAAGAATAATGTGATCATAGATCTTACTCCGCAAATGTTCCAAAGCATATTTAATGTTCCTGATCCCAAGAATTTGGTGCAGCTAACTGAGGCAGAAGCATTGGAGAAATATAGTAAGCATAAAGACTCCAATAAGCCTCACTTAAATAAAAGATGGTTAAGCATGGAGAAGAAGTCTTTAAGCAAACTTGCAGACCAGCCAAAGAGGGCAGATTTTAAGAAGGAGATATCTGATTTGATATTGATGCTATCCAAAGTGTTTGGAAAGAGGGATGCCTTCCATTTCAAGGAATGGATGTTTCATTTTATTCAAGTAATATTTCAGGGTGATTACTAGTTTGATTGGTCAATGATTGTTTCTGATGCCATACATGATCAGCTCACAAGGGTTAGACAGACCAAATCTTTCTTCATGACTTCATATGTGGTCTATGCTACAGCAAGATTGGGGATTTTCCCAGGATTAAACAAAGTAGTTATAATGGGAGTCTTGGATGGAAAAAGGAAAGTATGGGAACACTACAATCAATTATCTCTTCAGGTTGCTGAGACTCACTTCAGAAGAGTCAATGATGCATTTTTATATGTGGTTATCAACCAGTTGAGTGGAGATGTAGGATACAGGTTAAGTCAAGAAGCTATGGCATTCATTTCTGAATGGGGAAGTTGGTACATCCAATACCCCAAATTTACATACTTTAGATTGTTTGGTTTTGAGGGTCATCCCCATTTACTTCCAAGATGCTGCAGCAATAGAATAGTGTTTATGGAATTTGTATATCAAGCCATTGGAGTTAATGCTAGATTTGGAATGAAGCACAAGACAGGATGCCATAAATTTCCTATGACACTGGATGAATACAATTGTCAATATTTGAAGGGAGCAAAGGTAGTTTGTAATGAGTTGATACAATTGAAATTGAGATTGTATACAGCTCGTAAGTATTTTGATCCAAAGAAGAAGATGTATGCTTTATTACCTTCAGTGTTTATTAGACATTTTAATTTGTTAGAGGATTTTTGGTGTGATCAGCAGAATGAGTATGACTTGAGGAAGAAGAATTATGAGAGATTATCAGTCTCATTCATGTTAGAGATTGGTATTAAAGAAAATATTCTTGACACTTTGGTGGATGATGGAATTGTATTAGATCCCTCATATGAAGCTTTGAATATTGGCACTAAAAGCTTAGATCCAATAGACTGGAATGAGGAAGAAACAATTGATATTAAGAAAATTGGAAGAACAGTCTTGGATAGAAGTGTGCAATGGTTGATGATGAGAACTCAAGCTCCTCAAGGACCAATCCTCAAGAGAGGTAAAGGGTACAAGAGGATTAAAAGGAAGACACCTCCCAAAGAGCCATTGGAATTCTTTCCTCCTGATGTTGAAGAAATAGAACTTGAGGTGGTCGATGAAGAAGAAGAGACACCAAAGGGAGATGTTCCAATTGAATCTGCTATTCCTACACCCACATTAGGTGAGTCATCTGCACAAGCCCCACTCACAAGAAAGAAAAGTAAAGAAGTTCAAGGAGTACTTTATGCCATGGCTGAAGCTGCTAAAGGAAAAGAAGTGGAGGAAGAATTGGTAGAAATTGAGACAGACTCGGATGAAACTCTGTTAGAGAAGGACTTGCAAGAAAACGTGTCTCTAGATCATACTGTAGACATCCAAATTTGATCACTTCCATATGATCAAAATCATCTATTATATTCATCTATTCCATTAATAATGATTAAATAATTTATTTAATCATTATTTCATTTTCTATCTAAGGTTCTTAAAGTATCTAATTAAATAAATTAAATACTTTACCTTACACCCTGTTCTTATCTAAATTAAATAAATATGACAAATTATTTAATTTAGTCTTTTAAACCTATTTGAATTAAAACCAATTTTTAATTCCTTTTTTCTCTCTCCTTGTCACATTCTCCATAACCCTCTCCTAATCCAAATTAAATTAATTAATCTATGATTAGGATGTGCACCACTTAATCAAGATTAAGTGTCACATCCTCCATAATCTCCCATTTGCCTCTAATCTCTCATTAATTACCTTAATCCTATGTTTGCACAACCTTAATCAGAATCATTAGCCACATTTGGCTTACCTTTTCTGGTCAACCTTCCCACTTACCCTTTTTAGTCTGGACTCTCTTCCCCATGTGAATTTTTAATTCACATTTATTTGCCCAAAGTTCCTCTCTTCCCCATGTGAATTTTTAATTCACTTTTATCTTTCCAAGGTCTTTCCCATCCCCATGCAAGATTCTAGAAGCCTTGCCTTGTCACTTCACATGTGCCAAGGGCTTCTAGAACCTTGGACTTGTCACATCTCCTACATGTGACAAATCTCCAGCTTTTTGGAGACCCTCTTTTATCTACTAGATTCTTCCAATCATTATGAATTTTTAATTCACTTTTATTCCTTTAAGGAATCTTTTCATCCCCCAAGATCCACCTCATTTCCACATCACTTCATCCTAAGACATCTCACATTCCACATGTCAAGATGTGAGAGCTTGTGAGTCCTCAACTCACCATAGCCCTTCATCTTGATCTTTGTTGGATCAATCCCAACCGTTGAATTCTCTAGAGAATTCAATTTAGCCTATAAATACCCCTTCAATTCCCTCGTTTTAAAAAGGGATCAGGTCTTTTGCAAATAAACTCTTACAAAATTGTCATTCAAGCTCTCATCCATTTTAGCACCCATATTGCATCAATTCATCTTGCATCCACTTCATTTCATTGCCATCCAAGGAGCACACAAAACTTCAACATCAAGGGCCAACCAAGGGAGCAACAACATGAAGGTATAACAGCAATTTATTTGTTTATCTTGCTTTCATATAGTTCATTTTCTTAGGCTAATCATTGAGGTGCCCTATTATCTTGTTGTTTCTTTTTATTGCACTATTAGTTTTAACTAACATCTCACATTTAGGAAGCAGCATTTTATTAGGATCACATTTCTGGTACGCCCAGTGGGACCCACAAAGGGGTCTCTTTCTTTCACGTTTTTGGTTGTTTGTGTGTTTGCAAATTCAGGTCGCAGAGGGGCGACCTTGCCCTCTGTTTCTAACTGTTTTCTTCAGAGGGGCGACCTTGCCCTTTGTTTCCGACTATTTTCTGCAGAGGGGCGACCTTGCCCTCTGTTTCTGACTATTTTCTGCAGAGGGGCAACCTTGCCCTCAATTTTTGACTATTTTCTACAGAGGGGCGAACCTGCCCTTTACTATTTCTGACTGTTTTCTGCAGAGGGGTGACCCTACCCTTTTAGGCTATTTTCTATAGAGGGGCGAACCTACCCTTTACTATTTCTGACTGTTTTCTGCAGAGGGGCGACCCTGCCCTTTTAGGCTATTTTTTGACTGTTTTCTGTAGAGGGCTGAACCTGCCCTTTACTATTTCTGATTGTTTTCTACAGAGGGGCGAATCTGCCCTTTTAGGCTATTTTCTGATTGTTTTCTGCAGAGGGACAAATCTGCCTTTTTAGGCTATTTTTTAACTATTTTCTGCAGAGGGGCGAACCTGTCCTTAACAACACATTCGAAAGGGCAAAAAGGGGCACTTGAACTTCATGTTTGTCTTCTTGCTTTTGTTGTTTCATGCGCTAATCCTCTAATCTTGTTTGGTGGTGAGTGAAGTCAGATTTGGTGCACATCACAAAGAAGGGCAAAAAGATAAACAACTAACATTTCTTTGCAGGACTTTCCTTTTTATTCTAATTTTTAAAATTCTTTCATTGCTATTTTATCTATGTACTTAGTATAAGTAGGGGAAAGTAATATTTGTTGTTTGTTGTGTCTATTTTACTTATTTTACCTTAAGGGGGCATTAGTTTGTTCTCACTTTCCTCCTTTGCACGTTGTGCGGACCCGAAGGAGGTAGTTGGAAACAATTAGTGTCATCTTCTTAGCAGGAGCTGCTTGGGGATTTCATCACCCCAAGGGACAATCCCAACCACGCGTACTGGCGGGGTATATAAAGGGGGGAGAGCCAAAGTTGTACCCCAATCCAGTTGCGTCGTAATTGGCGGAACGTCGAAGCTAGGGTGATACCTAGATAGACGTAAAGAGTTGGTTCGAGCCTTTCAATATCTCGCTGGGGCTCCCAACTCATGCTTGTGATGGACTATTGTTCACGGTTTGTGCCTCACATACCGAGCGTATATCGAGGACTCCCTAGAAACCTTGTTCATCCTAGAGTAAGACCTTTGCCGGCCATACCCGTTAAAACGTTAATTATAGGATTGTGCTTGTTCAAAGTGTCTTTCTATGAAGAATCAGTAAATTTTGGTAAGTCAAACTTTCATTAAACCATTTTAAGTCCTTGCCAAAATCCCTTATCCAAACCAAGTTCAAATTTTCACTACAGAGGGGCGACCTTGCCCTCTGTTTTAGCCTTTTCCACTGCAGAGGGGCGACCTTGCCTTCTGTTCTGGCCATTTTCTATAGAGGGGCGAATCTTCCCTTTGTTGTTTCAGCCTTTTTACTACAGAGAGGCGACCTTGCCCTTTGTTTTAGCAATTTTACTGCAGAAGTGCGAATACGCCCCGCTGAACGGCCAATTTCACCTGTTTGATCATTTTGAACCCCCGTTCAAACCTCCGAAGCCTCTGTTTGACCATTCCATCATCCTAAACACTCATTTGACCAATCCAAACCTTTATTTTGCCATTCCAAGCCCCCATTCACCCCTCCCGACCATCTATCTATCCAACCTGAATATCCGATTACCCGTTTCGAGCGGTTGTTTCCTTGTTTTGAGCGGTCAACATTTTCTAAAAATCAACGTTTCATTGACCAGACTACATAAGTGCTTCTTAGAACATCATTGGATTCCATATCTATCATCAAATCATCCATCCCAATCATCTAGACTTCATTTTTGAAATTTTTGATTTTTATGCCAAAGCTTCGAAGGCCATAACTTTTGACTTGGATGTGGGTTTTGGTTGAAATTTTACAGGTGGTTGCATTAGGAGCTGGCATTTGGATTTCCAACTGACTTTGAAGTCCATTGGATCTTGCTTCAACACGTTTTCAGAGCCTCAAACTTTCATCTTGACCCTCAAAATCATAAATTAGCATTTTTTTTTTTAATTTTCCAGTTTTTGACAAACTGTTTCGTTAATAACTCTGGATGCATGTCTCATATTTCTGATGTTAGTTGGAAATCCATCCTATCTTAGTATTGGGTATTTTGTGGAAAAAATTGGACTCTCAAACGTATGCCTACGAAGTTTCCTAAAATGGCAAAATTTGACAATTTTTGAAAACTGCCAAATTTGGCAAAAATCTGATTGTCAACACCTTACATCCTCTATTTAAAACCCATGATAATGTTTTCAAATCAATCCTATCATATCCTATGATCCAATCCCAATCTAAGCCCCAATTCAGTCCTAATCTGAGCATTAATCCCATCATCCTAATCTAAGCTTTCATCCAATCCCAAACTAAGCTTTCATCCAATCCCCATATGAGCTTTCAATTCATCCTAGTTCTCTATCCATCATCTATTTTTTCCTTCTAATCTATATCCATCATGAATCTTTATCCCCCTCTCACACGACCAATAATAGTAGTCAAAGGGAATCCTAACTCTGTTGATGACGATAATGAAAATCTTGTTGATCATGAAGATTGTTATATAGATCCCCTTGACGCTATCATTGCTAGTAAGATCTCTCCAATCGCCTCCCAAAATCCCACTAATTCTTCAAACTATCCCACCATGCCTTCCTCCACGTCTAATAATGGTTCTTATGCTACCCTTGACAAGGGATATCCAACATCCTCACCATCGACATATTCATCATGTCCTCCCTTTCAAGCTCTATCCTATCCAACATCCATTTCCTCTTATCCTCATCATCATCAATCCCATTCCTATCACAACCCCCCATCCCAATATTCCTCCTATCCTAATCCACCATCTCAATCCCCTCATCCTTATCTACCATCCATATCCTCCTACGCCAACCCACCATACATGTCCTCCTACAATGGTTCACCACCTCAATCTTCCTATTCTAATCCAACATCCACACCTCCCTATCACAATCCCCCATCCCAATATCCTTACATTAATTCCACATCTTCCTACATCACTCTCCCTTTCACCGCATTATATCTTAATCCTCCATCTAATCATAATCCTACATCTCCTCCAACCACTCCTAGTACTCCATCTAGTCCCATCCCTTCATCTAATCCCAATCCTCCATCCATTTCCATCCATTCATCTAATCCTAGTCCTCCATCTAGTCCCATCCCTTCATCTAATCCCAATCCTCCATCCATTTCCATCCCTTCATCTAATCCTAGTCCTCCATCTAGTCCCATCCCTTCATCTAATCCCAATCCTCCATCTCCTCCTAGTCCTACATCCATTTCCATCCCTTCATCTAATCCTAATCCTCCATCCATTTCCATCCCTTCATCTAATCCTAGTCCTCCATCTCCTCCTAGTCCTCCATCCAATCCCAATCCTCCATCTCCTCCTAGTCCTACATCCATTTCCATCCCTTCATCTAAACCTAATCCTCCATCCATTTCCATCCCTTCATCTAATCCTAATCCTCCATCTCCTCCTAGTCCTCCATCCAATCCTAATCCACAAATCCCTAACCATAATCCTCCATCTCCTCCTAGTTCTACATCTAATCCTCCAATTCTTAATCCTAATCCTACATCCAATCCCATACCCACATCTAATCCTAATCCTCCAGCCACTCCTAGTCCTCCATCTAGTCCCACCCCTTCATCTAATCCTCATCCTCCATCTCCTCCTATTCCTCCATCCAATCCTAATCCATCAATCCCTAATCCTTCATCCATTCCCATCCCTACATCTAACCCTAATCCCACATCTCCTCCTAGTCCTCCATCCATTCCCATCACCCTACCTAATCCTACATCCCTTCCAAATGTTTCCCAAGGACTCATGCAAGAAGAGACACCATGCCCTCCCACTCTATCATGTATTGTCACTAGTGATGAGGCCCTCCTCCATCCTACACCTATCCCTCCCATCACCATTCCTAACACCATCCAAACAGTTGAGCCAGTCAAACCCATCGACTCCATTAAAATCCCATCTTCTACTACTAGATCCACCCAATCCATTGAAGACATCCAATCCCCTCCTCCTAGTCCTAATATTCACAAACTTCAAACCCATAACTTTCATGAATCCTCCATCCTCCTATCTCCCCCAATTGAGGAGTCCCTCCAACACTCTTCCATCATCATACATCCCACACAAGATGAGTGATGCCAAGAGCTTGATCCAAAGCATACAATCATATCCCCTCCTCCAAATCAAGATCACTCCATCCTATCTACTCCACCTCAAGAACATAGTTGTCCATTCATTTCATCTCATGATCCATATCCTCAACCAAGTCATGATCCTATCCTCCCATCCACCCCATCTCAAGATCACACTATCTCCTCCACTCCATCCCATGATCCCCTTTGCCTTCAAGATCCAACTCCATCTCATGAGCCCTTATCATCCACTACCATACATCTAGATCCCATTGTACTCACCAATTCCTCTCATGATCCCTAATCACTCATTCCTCCTGATGTTGCTATCCCCTCATCCCCATCACATGATCCTTCATCGCCATCTAGTCTTACCATCCCAATGCCACTTTTGTATCACCTTGGTAACATTACGTACATCCATGGTGGTCTTCTTATCGAAGAAAATCAAAGTATATGCACCACCCATCCTCCTTCACCTAATAATGTAATTGCATCATTCTTCCAAGAGAATAAACATCCTACCATAGATCATATGCTTGAGAACATGAACTATCAAGGAAAAGGTTTAGGCCTTCATGAGCAAGGAATGTTAGAACCCATTCAAGTCAAAGAACATCCAAGCACACATGGTCTTGGATATGTCTCCCAAAACTCGCACTCTAAAGATGTTGGTACAACCTTCGTACATCCTAAACGATCCTCTTCTAAAGGCACAAAACGTACTTCCCATCGTTCTACCAAGACATATGCCGCCATCCCCCCTCCTCCATCATACTACCTACAAACAACTATCCATCTTCCTCCCTCATCCTCTAAATCCATTTTGGGTCCTTATGTCCCTCTATCCATCATTGCTCATCCTTCATCTACTATAGTTTCTTATATCCCTCCATCAAAACCCTTACATCCTCCATATACACAATCTATTTTGGGTCCTTATGTCCCAAAATCACTGCCTCCATCTTATCCTATTCATCCTTTCATTCATCCACCCCCTCTCCCTCGTACACAGCATAAAAATCCTACCTTCATAACTCCTAATCAGGATCAACAAAGGCACATACCTACACATTCTCCATCTACACGTAATCCCTACAACCCTACCTCCATCGCTCCCCATCCTCCATCTCCTCACATCTATCCCATTGCTGTTAAAAGAAATTTGGATGCCAAAGCAACAATACATAAATCCAAACATCCACATGAATCTAAAGTTCCTCATGTCCCCTTCAAAAGACATGTTGAAGAAGATAAAACTCAAGTCCAAAATCCAAATCAATCCAAAAGGCCACAAAGGCCCACCAAAGAAAAAATAAAAACCATGTGGATCCCAAAGAAAAAAGGTGGCATACCTTCCATTGAAAATTCCATAACGAGATCCAAAGTTGCTATTCCTCCACAAAATAATTCACCTCCTCCATCTCCTAAATCTATTTTACGTCCCTACACCCCAAAAATCACTATCCCACCTCCTCCATTATCGCCACCCTCTCCATCCATTCCTCCACCTATATTTTCATGTTCACCACATGTTCCAATGTTGGTCCTGAACACCTTCCCCTATAACACATCCACTCCATCATTCTATCCATACACCTTTCAACACCCCCTCCACTATCCCCCCTATCTCCCCCATCCAATCCCTTTAATCCATCCCTGCTACTAAGGTTGTACCAACATCCACTAGCCACATTACACATGGGCTCTTATTACCTCATATGGAACTTGATGCTTGAGTCCTTCATCCATATCCTTATCAACTATCCTCCAAATCTGCATATCCATATCCCTATCTTTATCCATCTTTGTCCACCTCCTACTCCAAAAAAAAGCAAAAAATACAAAAAAATACAAAAAACAAAAAATAATAATAAAGAGAAAATCATTCGTCCAATGGTGAAAACTTGGCAAACAAGCACCTTGGATAAGTACCATGATGAAAACTTGGAAAACAAGCATCATGCGTAAATTCCCCATCTAGTCTCCTTCCATGATTGGGGGCAACATCCACTTACGCATTCCTTTCCTCCATCTCCTACATCTGCCTATCTTCTGCATCATATCCATCCTATCCCATTTATCCCACTCCCTTCATCTTCCTTGTGATCTTGATAAATGTAGGGGCAAACCTATATACATGCTTTGGACACCTCTTGGCATATATTCCCATCCATACACTATCATATTCCTTATCCACCTCTATCTATCTTCCATTGCCCATCTCACTCCCTTATCCACCCATCTTGCTATCCCTCTTGCCTCGTCATGCATGACACATATAGAGTGGGGGCATCTCCTTATTTGCAATTGGGTCCTTGGAGACATCGTCCATCCATTCCACTGGGTAATCTTCTCCATCTCCCCATCCTCTCATCCCATAGTCCTTTTCATCCTTTCATCCTTATCTCCCCATTCATCTATCTAAACATCCAATCCATCTCCCTATCCTTATCTTACTATCTACCCATCCACAAGTCCTTTTCCATCTTTTCATCCTTATCTCATCATCCGTTTATCTACCCAATAATCCATGTCATCTTTCTAAATCCTTATCCTTCTATCCATATATCCTAGAATATTTCTATCTCCCCATCTTTATCAATTCATCCATTTTCCTTCCATCTCATAGTCCCTTGTCATTGGTCTCTAGCTATAGGCTACCCTCATGCAATCCAATGACTTAATATTTCACTATCATCATTCCTATCTCTTTCTCACATCTTTCCAATCTTCATCACTCATCTATCCATCATCTATCCACCTATCCTAGCATCTTCTTATACATCCATCCATTTCCCTCTATTATCCCTTGTCATTGGTAACTAGCTCTAGGCTACCTGCATGCAACCCAATGCCATTCACATCGTCATTTGTCCCTCCTATCTATTTACCACATCTTTCTCACATCTTCATCACTCGTCTATCCATCGTCTCACCTCTCAAATTCATATTCTAATGATCTTAATTACCTATCCCATCCCTGAGCTTCACATCCTACATATCTTACACATATCAACCATCATCCTATCCAATCTTGCGGCCTATCCTGGCTCATCATATCCACTCCATCATTTTATCCATTTATCTTGGTCATCTCATCATCCCTTATCCATTGTCTGTCATCGGTCTCTGGTCGAACTACGTTGCCCCTGCGCTTTCACATAGACAAGGTCAATCATTTGGTCCACCCCTTGGGAATTTTTTCCATTTGATCATTGTCCTCCATCGAGGTCTTCATTTTCCTCTTTCCACTTTTATCCATGGTCTCTTATCGAACTATGAGGGCTCTGCGCTTTCACGTAGGCAAGGTTGATCTTTGATCAACCCTCGAGCCCCTAGGTCTTTAGGGTTTTTATTGCCTTTTGTCCTTTCATCCTATCATCATGTCATCTTGTCGTGTCATCAAGTAATTCCCTATCCGAGCTAGTGCTTATCAAACAACGGTCATCTGTATCACAAGATCCAATCAATTTCTGGTATCCTACGTCATGTTGATCTTTTAATTTACTTCTCCACCTTTGGTCTCAATAGGATGTATCCTTCCTAACAGACCACATCAACCCCATCCATCATCTTGATCCTATGGCAAAGGACGTTTCAAACTTGATTGTGATCTTTTGATGTTTTTGACATTTTATTTATCATTTGAGCTCCCTATCATCACTTGTCATGGTCGCCTTGATCTATCATATCATGGTGTGCTTTGACTAGTAAACATAGGGGCGTATCTTGATCTTTTTTTATGTTTTTGTCTTCTTGGTTGTCCCACGTAGTACCCACCAAGACTCTTGCGGTCTTGTGTTATGCTGGGGCATCCTTTTGTGCTTGTGGTTATCCCAATACTAGGCCCGACCACTGTCTTTATGACTTTGGGGTGTTGGAATAGCCTTCTTGTCTATTATGTTTGTTTTATGCATTAGACACTAATCCGTCTTGGTTTACATACCCCGATGCCCGATGTCTTATGCTATAGCAAAAATCAGTGCTCTATGGATGGAAAATTGCATTAGGATTGCATTTCATTTTTGATTCCATCATCTTGCATATCTCCCCCATCCTCATCCATTCAAATAATCTAATAACACTCTTGGTTTTAGCCTTGCTACAAGCCTTGATCCAATCACCCTCATCAAGATGTACCCTTCCCTATCCTTGTGTTGGTTTGGGATGTATCCTTCCCTCATCAACAACACTCTCATCAGGATGTATCCTTCCCTATCCTTGTGTTGTTTTGGGATGTATCATTCCCTCGTCAAACAACACTCATCCTCATCCTCATCCAGATGTATCCTTCCCTATCCTTGTGTTGTTTTGGGATGTATCATTCCCTCATCAACAACACTCATCCTCATCTTGATCCTCATTCCCCATCCTTGTGTTGTTTTGGGATGTCTCATGTCCTTATCAAACAACACTCCATCAACCATCCGCTCAACCTGGCTTGTCGCTTGACTGGGACAACATCATATGTGTCCTCAAATCCATTTGTGCTCACATTTATCTCTCATCACTTATCATCATTTCTTATCCATCAACTTACATCATCATCTTCATATCCCCTTTCATCATCTCATCTCTCATCTTTTTCCACATCCCTTCATCTTTCATCATTCATCTTCCCCTCTGCAGCACTCCAGAGGGCGTATTCGCACTTCTGCAGCAATCCAGAGGGCGTATTCGCACTTCTACAGTAATTAGAGGACGTATTCACACTTCTACATCAATCCAGAAGGCGTATTCACACTTTTGCAACAATCCAGAGGGCGTATCCGCACTTCTGCAGCTTGCTTGGAGCAACATCATATTTCTTTTGTGCTCGCTTTTATCTCCCATCGCTTATCATCATTTTCATATCCCCTTTCCTCATCTCATCTTTCATCCTTTCCCCCATCTCTTCCTCCTTCTTCTTCCTCCTCCCCCCACTTTCTTTCTTTCCTTCTTCTCTTTATTTCTTTCCTCTTCCCCATCCCTCTTTCCTCCCGCCTGCGGGGCGGACACGCCCTTGGACTGCTGGGGCAAACCCGCCCTTGGTCTATAGCTAGGCGGATCCACCCCCTGCAGTGGGGCGAACCCACCCTCAGCCTGCAGCGGGGCGGATCTTCCCCCTGCAATTGGGTGGCCCACCCTCGACCGGCTAGGGCGGATCCGCCCTCCCAGGGTGAACTCACCCCATCCCGGGGCGTACCCGCCCTCCTGGGGCGGATACGCCCCTTCTCGAGGTGAACTCACCCCATCTTGAGGCATACCCACCCTCCCAGGGTGAACTCACCCAATCCTGAGGTGAACACCCCCTCTCAGGGCAAACCCGCCATCCCGGGGCGTACCCGCCCTCCCGAGGTGAACTCACCCCATCCCGGGGCAAACCCGCCATCCTAAGGCAAACTCGCCCCATCCCGGGGCGAACTCGCCCTCTTGGGGTGAACTCGCCTAGCCCCGGGGTGAACACACCCTCTTGGGGAAAACCCGCCCTCTCAGGGCGAAATCGCCTCTTCTACAATGGGGCACATTCGCCCCTCTGCAACACTTTTTCTCCTTTTTCTTCCCGGGGCCGCCATTTGCAAATTGTGCGTCGAATCGACTTCATTCAGAAGGAAAAGTTGCTTACTTTTTTGAGCTCTTTCCAACCATACCCTCCATTTCTTTCTATTGAGATATTTTTTTTTGGGACCCCTCTCTTTTCCCTCCCCTTTTAAACGGTATTTTTACCTTTTATTTACCGTTTTATTCCTCTGACTAATCCCTTCCCTTCCCGGTGCCGCCATTTGCACACCGTTTGTCTGATTGACTTCGTTCAAAAGGAAAACTTGCCTAATTTTTTTCCCTCTTTCCAACTATACCATCTGTTTCTTCCTATCGAGAGGTCACCCAGGACCCCTCTCTTTTCCCCCATCGCCCTCCCAAGGGGGCATACCTACCCTTCACATTTACCATTTTTTTCGACTATAATCAACACCTTCCACGATTGGGGCATCTTCATCCATTCCTCATTAATTGAATGACTCATATCCTCTTCCCCACACTAGGGCATCCTCTTTTGATCACTTCTTCTAGTCATCTGCACTTTCTTTTCTTCGAAGCACTGTTATTCTAACAATACTTCGAAGAGGGGCAACATGTAGACATCCAAATTTGATCACTTCCATATGATCAAAATCATCTATTATATTCATCTATTCCATTAATAGTGATTAAATAATTTATTTAATCATTATTTCATTTTCTACCTAAGGTTCTTAAAGTATCTAATTAAATAAATTAAATACTTTACCTTACACCCTGTTCTTCTCTAAATTAAATAAATATGACAAATTATTTAATTTAGTCTTTTAAACCTATTTG